>JAOXXN010000395.1:39923656-39940503 GCA_026770055.1 Myrmophylax atrothorax
GGGTGTAACCTAGAAATCCAACTTCATGTGTACATTTCAAATTTACAATTTTATTCTGCCTCATCATAAACAAACTGTAAGAGCCTGCAGTCTCTCACACATCTTCAGGCAGGTAGACTAAACACTTCAGACTGGCAAGTTCCTTCCTGCTGAGCAGCACCTAATGTGGGGATGTCCTCACCTTACGTTGTAATGCCAGCCCTGCTGGGGTTGGCTGCTGCAAGCAGTGAGTAATGTATGGTTGTATGGAGTGAGAACTGTTGTATTCCTACATGCAGGGTTTTTATATCCACTGTTAATTTTTTTAATGTGAGGGCTTACCTGCTGGACCATGCACACTTATAGAAGCCATTGTCCTTAAAATACTCAGTTTTATAGTATAGTGAATGAATTGTTTGCATGTGACTTAAAAATAATGGCAAAGATAAGGACCTTTCAGTGAATTTTCAAGAGATGCATTTAGGGGTGAAACACTTACTTATTTCAGAATGGGCAGGTTTCACTCATGGCTTTTATTTTTCTTTAAGCCCAGCAAAATTTCAGCCTCAAATAGAAATGAAGGAGCTGATTTTCTTTCCCTTATTTCAGCAGGATGGTATCGCCAGCTAGTGATTCATGGTCTGAATGGTAACTGGAGGGAGTAATTTGCAAGTGCATTAAAAGGAACAGCTAATACCTGGGGGATATGTTAGCAAATTTACCTTTGGCAGATAAAGGAGATGTTGCTTTGGTGGGAGAGATACTTCTTTACCAAGAAATCTGATAACTCACTAACAACAAGCTACAGCAGTAGGATTTCTGCAACACAAATCAGCAAAAGAAAGTTTTCCTAAGGTTGAATATCATTAGAACTGTGTGTTTTTATGCATATGCCCTTTTCTCAACACTCAGTATACAATTCCCATTAACAGCTGTGGAAGTTAGATTCATCTATCAAGATAACATATCCCCAGGGTATTAAATTCTCTGATTCTGCTTCTTTGCATGTAACTTGACAGAGACAAATATAACCATCCAAACTACTGAATTTGAGAAGGATGTGTATTTTCCCTCAAATCTATTCAAAGTGATTCTGTCCCTAAAGGATTACATTTGAGTCTAACTTTCCTCTGATTTACTAGTTTAGCTGAGCTGATGGATTATGAAAGAGAGTAATTTCTTTTTAATAGTGTTTTCCTGAATCTGTCATTCAAAACTTGCTGTGTGGGGACAGAATGGTTCATAAACGTTATTTTCTTGGAGGAAAATGTCTTCTCACAGTAAAAAGGAGCTCTGAACAGAGCTTCCGCATAAACATGTTTGCCCATCACTGACTGACAGAGGAGCCTCTGTGTGTGTGTTAAGGATGTGGACTTGTTAAATGAGACTTCTTATTTGGAAACAGTTCTTCAAATAGACTAGGAGGGTGGATTATAATGAGATCCAGAGAAAGAAATTGCGCAGAATTCTGTTTTACCAGAATCAGTACATTATTTTGTAAACTAGTACCATAGTAGGAGTGTCCTCTGGTGAGGGGAGTTTCCCTCAACTTAAATTCCAGATCTCTCAAATATTCCTCAAGGTCAGAGGTTTTCAAAAAGCTAAACAAAATGAGCTCTTTTATGCTCCTTACATTAGTAAGTTGTCTTTTTAAATTAAGCTTAAACCAAAATCCCCAAGTCTTAAATCGTGAGTACAAATTTTGCATGCATAACATCCTTTGCTTTGTTTTGTTTCCTTATTTGTTTATACTGGGAGGGACAGATAGTGGCAGTGAATGCTTAAAAAAATCCTCCTAATATCTTCCTTTTATCTGAAAACCCAAATATTTATAAATCCCTCTGAATCATGTAACTGTGTAAGGATTGCAAGTTTGAAAGCACAGTTGTCTGGTTAATCCGTTTAAATGCTTATTTTGATTGGGCAGCTGTGAGCCTTTGTGTGCACGCAGCTTCTCCTCGTACTTGCTGGTGTATTAGAAAACACCACAGCAATTCCGGTTTGGTTCAGCAGTTACCAGTGTACATGTGTATAGTTTTTTATTGTACAGGATAGAGACTCTCGCCATGCAGACCTCATCCTTAATTAAGGTGGCCTTAAGAGCTGTGGCTGATGCCAGTTTGCTCAGTCACTTCCAATCCTGGCTGTATAGGTTGCTGAGATTATGCTTAGAGAATATGGGTCCTGGTTCCAGGCACAAAGCACCCCCTAGCTCATCACTTGAACTGCTCCTGCAGTTGACACAAAAGGTGCACTTGTGAAGGGGCAATACAGAGCCTCAATATGGAGTTGTGTGTGGAAAAAGAACAAGGAACCTCCATTCGAATTCCTCTACCTAGGTGAAATTAAAACACTGAACAGCAGCCCTGCAATTTATATGCTCCAAATCGTGCCATTGTACCAAAATCCTTTTATGTCTTACTTTGCTGTTTGTGCCTCTTGTGCTTCATAATTATGAAGTATTTCCTACTTGTGAATGTGACACTTAAACTGATGTTTGAACAGAGGCAGCCCATTCCAGTTACTGTGCTGTATTTGAAGACTGCTTTTGACATATATTTTTTCCTTTAAATTCCAAATCCATTATTTAAGTTTGGCTTTGTTTGACTAAAGTGCTGTTCCGTGCTCCACAGGATCTTGTTTCCAGTTTACAGAAAAGGAATTGTAGTCAGAACCAGGCCCTTTGGAAATACAGATACAAGCTGCAGTTCAGCAAAAATTTCAGAGCAAAAGTGAAACTTTTCTTTGGGTTTGCAGAGGATTTTCACAGAGTAGTGGTAGTTTCAGGTAAATGTTCATCAGACTTTTCCCCTGAAACAATGCAGAATTGAGGTGACTGGTTGAATTTTATTTTTTGTGTTCACGTTACAGTACTGCAGGAAAATCGTATGTTTCATGTCAGATAGAATGTGTATGTGCTTTGCAGTATGCTCTGTCTCTTTTAAATTCTTTCTCTTGAAAAAATTATATTCCAAAAACAAGACTCCTTATGAGTCTTTCAGCATCCTGTGAAGAGGAGGCATCTCCTAGGTCTCTATATGGCTGAAGAAACAGTCACAGAAAGTAGTACCTGTCTTCTCAGATGTCTCCCATAAATGTTAACTGACTTGAGACACCAAAAGTCCTTTTTCTATACTTCAAAGTAAACTACAATCTACTTTCACAGTGGATTTAAACAGCTATGAGGCCTGAGGTGCTTCTGGAAATATTTCTGGGGAGAAACACCAATCCTTGGAGTGCTGCCCAAAGTACCATAACCCATGCAGATGAGTCCTAGGCAAGTCCCATCTGCCCTTGGAGTGATGATGCCTGGCAGAAAGGACTAACTGTAGAGCCCTTGTTTCCTCTCCTGGAAGGGCTGGGACATCTCCTGTCTCAGGGCAAGCAACGTTTGAAACCAGACTGTAGGTTGGAGACAGCAGCAGACAGCAGGTCCTCCCATGTACCTGGCGTGCTGGGCAGCCTGACCTTGCCCCAGAAGTAACTGCAGCTGTAGATTCACAGAGACTTTTGTCTGCCCTCAACAGTGCTACTGCTGCTGAAATAGGCAGTTTTTCATTACCCTAGCTGTGGGTTGCCGCTCCTCATACCACATTCTTTACTGTGTTTGTGTTGTCAGATAGACGTCTAGACTGGAGAACTCTCCTGGGCCAAAGTGGCCTTTGGAGTAGAAGGGAGGTGTGGTAAGGTGTGTCTGATTCCTCTGTGAGAGAGGAGAAAGTGTGATGAGGGATGTGAGCAAACAATGAGCAGGGGAGCATAACTGCTCTTTTTTTCCAAACTGGAATTGTTTGTGCAAGTATTTCTCTATGGCCTCACCCAAGAGAATAGGGAAGATCTTTTGTGTTCACAATGCTTAAGAAACAAATTAGAAACAAATTTTTCTTAAAATGGTCTGAAGACTTCCCCATGAGGCAGACAGTTGTTGTTCTCAAGATATGTGTTTCCTTGCATGAAAAAGGAACAACATTAAAAATAAGATGCCAGAAAAGCTGTGTGAGTGTGAGAGGGGCTCTGCTTCAGCATCCCCAAAGGAGAGATCTGCTAGGGCTCTGGAAAGCTGCATGTGGCAGGAGCCATTCAAAAGGGAGGATGGGTATGGCCTTCTGACTTCCAAAGCTGTTAGAAAAGTGTATCTTGGTAGTTTTAAGGGGATATTTGTAAAGCTAATAAAAATGAAAATTAAGGGCATAATGTGGCAAATACAGGAGTGATACTTTTTCTGACTCACCAAACAGCCTAGTTGCATCAAAGGGAACCTGGAGGAGTCAGGCATAACTTCGAATTTCCTGTTTTGTGTGATTTGTCACAGTCTTAAGGTCTGTGCTTCTTTTTCACTGCTTACAAAGCAAGCAAAAACCTCCCCCCAAACTAACATATTTCATAATCTTTCCCGGAGGTTTCTCTGAAACCAGAGAGAGTTTGTAAGTGTTTGCCAGTCTCCTCACTGAACAAACAGTGTTAATAAACATCTACTGGTCTGTATTAACTCTTTGCAAGGCACAGCAGCTGCTTCTGGGTATTATTTACCCAGTTTCCGTTATGTTTTAGTTACTTTAATCTGCTCTTTTGAATACACCAGAGGGCTTACATTTGGCAAGAGTTTAACTGTAGCAAGGGTTAACATTAGTAAGAGTTAACTATATTTTCAGGAGAAATATTTGGCTTTTTGCCACTTGAGTTGCTGCATGCTGCCAGTGTAGAGAACAGTCTTTAAATAATTTCCTTTTGCATGTAGAAGAGATGATTTTTTGCTGTCTATCCAGCCTTCCTTATTACTGTTGAAAAGGCTGCAGGTAGATAGTCAAGTAATGTGAAAGCTTTTTTCACATACAGAATTCAAACTTCTTGATCTTATAGTTGATTTAGAAGTAATTGAGAAAATCTCAACAACTTTGTGTGTGGTAATCCTCAATTTTAAGACTGACTGGACTTGTTCCTAATACAACCTGTATCTAGGTAAATCAATTTTAAAAGGATCACTTGTATATGCCAGGCCAGCACTTAGTTCCTTGAAGCTGTTTGGAAAGTTAGACATGATGATGCCTTATACTACATATGAGTAAAGCTCTGTAAGAATGTCATTTGTGAGTGTTTGGCCAAGCAAGTATGTTACTATTTTTGATTTCTGTGTGTGTTTTGTTGTGCAGTGGTCTGTGGGAGCTGATGGCCGGGCTCCATCTGCACAGTGTGCTGTGGTGTCACAGCAATGAGCCAGCACAACAGTTGTCTGTGTAAGGGAAAAATAAGAGCTGTACCCATTTGCCCACCTACTCTGCCCATCACAAGTGCAATTCCCCATGGAAAGCACAGCAGGGCTTGGCAATACAGTATAACAGGAATCTCCTTTGAAATTAGCCTCTTGCCCCTACCATAGGTCCTAATGTGTTCTGCTGCCCAGAAGTTTAGCAGAAGATGCAGACGTTTGCACTGAGACACAGACTTCAAAACTTCTCTGCTTTCCTCCCACCTGTAGCCAATCCAGTGAGGATGTACCTAAAAAGGAAGATAAGATTGTCTTTGCATGAAGCAGATACCACAAGACAGACATTTAAGACTGCCAGTAAGTAAGGAAAGGATGCCTTCAGATAAGCAGCACTTAGACATTAAGAATATGGGGTGTTTTTATCATCTTGTGGATTTTTCAGTTCATATGTAACGCTGAGCACATTGAGTACCCTTGCAGATAAACTGAAGTGCAAGGATATGTCTTTATGGAATACTTCACAGCTAATAGAAGTAGCCTAACGATAACATTACTAGAAATTTTTCTGAGGCTCTGTTCCACGTGTACTGAGTGGACTTCTAAATTTCCCTCTTGGAAACTGGGAGTTTAATAAATAGTCTCTCAAAGATAGGGTCAAATGATTCTTTAAGGTGGACATTCCTCATTATTCTTGTAGTAAGAGAGTTAAAGAGAAGAAATATAAATTAGGTTTTGGAGGGAATATGTGCCTTCATCAGGACAAATGATTCACTTTCCCTCTCACCATTACGAAAAATGAAGAGCCCTATCATATTTTGAAGTAAATTGTTGGTGATGATGTGACTGTTGAGGGAGCAGGAGTGGAGAGAAGTATGCCATTGTAAACAGGCTTTCTTAACTGGCTGAAGTAAGAGATATGATGGGTCCAGAAACTCCATTCAAACTACTTAGAAGATGCAGTTACATGGTTTTGTATTGGTGAGGTTCTGTAGCAAAGAGTGGAGGCACATTTGTGTTTTTCTGAGTCAGAGTTGTTCCAATTGTGTATATTTTAAACATTGGGGTTTTCTTCCACACAGACTCATCTGTCATGAAAAAAAAAAATCACATAAATAACTGCATAATGCTCAAATGACTGCTGTCTATTTTCAGACCCTATAAGTTGGAAAAATAATATTTGTATAAAGCTTAAGTATTTATACTCTTTCAGCTCTGTTTCAAGTGAAGTAATGGCAGCTTTCACTGAGCAGATGGGAATACAAGAGGAGGTGAAGATGCAGGATATTCTTTTTATTGTACAGGTCAGAATTACTTATGCAAATGTTACTTCTGAACAATGAATCATGTTTATTCCAACAAAGCAGAAAAGCTTTTTTTGCTTATCATGCAAATCAGATGAGCATTGCTATACTCAATATTCACTGTATATATGAACTACAGGAGGGATTAAACACTAGAGACAACTTCCAGTAAATTCCAAACTTAATGCATTATGCAGGGGAAAAGAACCTAGACCCTGTAGTCACAGTTGAATAAATTGATCTTCATGTTATATCATACAACATTCTCCAGTGCTATGTGCTGCTTACCAGCTGTGTTAGGGAGGCTGCAGGTTAAAGTCAGGGGAAGATGAAATGTCCATTTAAGAGCCCTATGGGAAGCCATCATTTAGATTTTTTTTCAGCCTCTTTGCCCGGAGACAGTATTCTTTTGTTCTGCCTACCATGGAGTGCTAAACAGTGGCCAGAAAATGTGGAAGAGAGCTGAAAGTTAAAAATCTGCAGGTAAAAATCCATCTCATTATTTGAGGCATCACAGTAATGTTATTTTTATTCCCTATTTTCAGAATGTGCTCGCGCTTACATGGTAAATGCTGAGCTGGAGTCTCCTCTCACCTGCACTGCTGTCAGTCAGGAGTCGTGGCCCTGTTCTTAGGCATGTTTGAGGCAGTTCATTGCTGTGGCCTGTATCAGACAGCAGAGCTCAACCCATGATTAAAACTGCTAATAATAGCTCATTTTGGAAATAGCAGCTAAAAATAGTGTTACTTTAATTATTTCAATGCAAAAATTATTTTTATCTTCAAGATCTCCAGCTTAGTATGCTGTTCCCTCTCTGTTTTTCTCTGGTTGTGTCCCTCCCCCCAGCTCCTGCCAGATTTGATTCTGTTTCTGTGTCAGTGCCTGCAGCAATCCCTAAAGCAAAGTTTTGCCAGTTCCACTTGCTGTTATAAGCCAGGCACTTCCACTGCAGAGGCGAGTTAAACAAAATTTTCCAACTGCTGCTACTTTTCCCTTTGTCTTTTCCCTCTGCATGTACCTTCCCCTGTGCCTTGCCTGCTGATAGATGGGAAATGGTGGTTTCCCAAATTCAGTGCAGTCCATCAGTGGCTTTCCTGCTGTGAATCAGTTTTTCTGCTTTGGCCTTCCTTCAGCTGGGGGTGGCCAAACTACTGCTGGCTAAGTCTAGCTGCTCAAAAGGGCTTACCTAGTCTGCCCTCTTCTTTCCTAGCAAACTTCTCAGTCGTGGCTGAAGAGTATGTCATAGCTCATGCACACCTGAAAAAAGCCAGTGGGCTCCTCCAAATCATTCTTTCCCCTCAGTCATAGTGGCTGTTTTGTGATAGGGTGGGTTTCAGGGCTGTACATGCGTCTCGTTGCATTCACAGTTGTATTCGTGTCATCTGATGGGTGTGACTTGCATTTTTTTCACATGATGGGCAAAAGCCATTATGTGACAGGGAGAAGCCATGACATGCATGTTCTCCAAGTACTTCACAAAGAATTGTGTTCACAAAAAGGAAGTTATTTTGGTTTTTATCCTTTTCTGAGCCCCAATGAGGTTTGATCATGCATGAAAGCAACGCAAAGGTCCCAACCACTTTGCAAACAAAAGTGCAGTCAGTACACTTAAAGGCACGTCTTTAAGTACTGGCTAAGGCAGCTGTTGTGTTCCCTGGTTGTCAGTGATCTGGGGCTAAGATTGAGGTTGAAAGATTCTGCAAACAATCCATAGGAATGTGGTTTGCTGGAGTCCTGCCACAGGGGTAGTTAAGTATCTGGTGGGTTAAACATTCATAGAACCTGTTTTCCTCTGGCATATTTTAGCTGTACGTAAAATATAGTTCTTATCTGGCTTTACAGAGGCTGTCTCAGCACTGTTGATAATCATTGTTGTTAATCTTAATAGAAACAGTCACAAAATCATAAAAGTCCTGTACCCATGGTAATACTGCAGGGGTAATTCATAACTGAGATAAAGAACTACAGCCCAAAGCAGTGTCCAGGTACTGGGGTATGTACAAGAGTGACACCCCATTTCAACTTAGATGCCATTAAGCTTAGAAATGGCAGCTGTAACAGAAAAATTGAAAATACATATTTCATAGGGTTACCCCAAAGGACTTATGATGGGAGTTACTAGGTGATCTGCAGTGTTGCCAGCCCCTGTGATTTTATGATGAGTAATACAATAGCTGACATATTTCTTGAAAAATCAACCTCCTGAATTCCAGCGGTTTATTTTCTTTTTATCTTTTCGTTTAGTTAGACAGTAATTCTAACCCTTCTGCTTATGGCCAAAGTTTCAAAACATGTCTGACAAACCACTCTTAGAGTGCAGCCAACAATGGCAAATAAAAGAGAACTCAGCAGTTGTTTTTTGATTGCCTGGGGCTTTTTTGTTCTTTTTTTTTTTTCCTGTTCCCTTATTTCCATGATCTGTCTGGTTAGTCTTGTGATTTTGTAACTCATGATTTTTTTTAATCTTCAGGATTGATTATAGTTCCATCTTTTCTTCCTTTTATTACATCACTGAACATAGTCAGTATAATTTAGAATAGCCATCAGGATATAGCCAAGTCTTAAGAGCAAAGCTCAAATCATACATCTTTGTTGACTCCTCCACTCCTGCAATTAAATCATCAATATTTTTAAGGCAAAGAATGTGCTTTTGAGTCACCATTTGTCCACTTCCATGAAACTGGCAGTGTTTCCATCTCTCTCAAAGTTCTGTTGAGGTTACTGATAATTTACTGTGGATGGTAGCCAAAATGGAAATCATGCTGTGTTTAGTACTGTTCCTGGCAAAACCTGATGTCTTTCTGTTGGATGAGAAGGTAATACAGTTTGGGTGTTCTTCATAGCTGCTGCTGTGCCTTCCAGCCACTGAGATATGATATAGTGGAGCTGTGCTCTTTGGAAGAACAAGGGCAACCTGCTTCAAGGCTCTCTGATAAAGGCATTGTCCTCCTTGCAGATCTCCATGATGTAGTGGAGTGAAGTCTTAAATTCCAGTCTCTCCCATCAGATGGAATTATTTCACAGCAGCTGAGTAGTTGAGTTCCCAGCCCAATACCTCTCACAGCAATTTTTTTAAAAATTTTTTTAAGGGGTGGGATCTGTCTGCTCAGCAATCCTATTTTATAAGTATACATGTGCCAGAGACACTGGATGGGAGAGTAGAGGTGCAGTGGTAGCAGTTTACAAGATAGGAGTAAGAGAAATTGGCTGCTGTTTCTGAAATGCATCCTAAGACATAAAATGTTTTTCAGTGCAGATATTCCCAAAAAGACAGCATGTTGGTTTAGGCTTTATTTAAATGTTGTTAGCTTGTGAGAGTTCCATAATGATACTAAGAAATAAGAGGAAACTAAACTATAGCCTTAGGCCTCAATGAAAGTTACACATCTGCAAACAACAGAGGCAAAGCAAACAACTTCAAGACAATCAATAGATTTTGGGTAGTTGTACTGTTTATAATATCCTGAGAAATCATAAATAAAGATGTGAAGCATAGAGTAGTATTGTTGTCCTGCAAGCCTGGCTCCACCAGAATCCATGGGGTAGATAATTTCGTATGTGTCTGCTCTAGTGTCTCTTCCATACTATCCAACCCACATGTTGGTTTGCATATTCCAAGCATTTTAACACGGTGACTGATCTATGCTTAACTGGTTGGCTGAAAGCTTCACAGCCAAAAAACCACAGTCTTTTATTAGGAGCCATTTCCATGGACAAAGAAGCAAGGAAAGCTAGAAATAGGATTCCAGTAGAAACCAAAATAAGAAAACTAACATTAAAGAGTAGATGGCAGATTCAAATTTTCGGAGCATTTTAGGATGGCTTCCTTCACATGTGCAAATCTGTGATTTCTCTGTTGACTTTTACATTATATACATTTTTTATTTTTAAATGCAAAATTATTATATCAATTTTTTAAAAAAACGAAAAATCAGAGGTTGCCTCTGTCCACAGTGTTCTACTGACTGGTTGTCTTAACTGGAGAAACAGGAGTTGGCTCATGGGCTATGAAGTGTGCAGCAGGATAGTAAAATATTTTGAGATGAAAATTTAAGTGACTACAAGAAGAGGAGCAGCCTTGCTGGTAATGAACCACTCCTTACTTGTGGGCCCCCCTCAGGGAATGAGTGAATACACTCCTAGGGAGGAACCCTGTCAACTTCTCCAGGCAGGATTTTGTTCATTAGAGATAGGTGTGAATTTGTGTGACTTGGAAAGGGACCCATTTTTTCAGGATTTTTAAGTCCTCAGAGTATAGTAGCCAGTTGTGACCAGAAGAATGATATTGAGGTTCACATCTAACTCCAGATTTCATCTCAGGCTCTTTGCAGAGTTTGGTTTCAGCATCAAATAGTTTGGAACTAGATGGGCTATCACAGTGGGCAAGGTCAAGTTGTAGTAATGAACAACACATCCACATGCCCTAGAGCATTATAATAGTATTAGGGAAAGTAAACTGCAGCCTCAGTTTAAATCAAATGTTTCACCATGGACGAAAGTTTGTCCACCTGGACAGTTTATCCAGTTCATTGAACTGCCAGAGGCATGAACAGAGAGGCTCTGAACCATCAGCCTCTGTTACAAAAATTTTGGGAAAAAGATACAGCTGTGGTCAGTTCTGGAAGTCTCCAAACCCCATAAACTGATTATACATTACCCAGCTCTAACTACCCAGCCTTTTGCTACTGTTGCTAGTGATTAAATTAAGGCCCACCACTCTAACTTAGAAACTTAAGGTTTGTGACCCTATAGTGGATTTCCAGATGGCTTTTTAAAAATTTTTTTAAATTTTATTTTTAATCAAATTGTTTGGTTTAGAGATCCCTCCTTGGAAGAGGTCCAAATGTCTTTTCATCCATTTGTTCCAGTGGGTGAGTCTTGGCAGAACATGGCACAGTCGAGGATGGCATAGGAACAAGCCCTGCCTCTCAATAAACACAATGTGTTTGAACCAGTATACCTAAGGACCCACCTTCATGTGGCTTTTGGCTTCAGTACTGCAGGCACTAGAGAGAACAGAGTCATGTTTATGGCAGAGGCGTCCATCACAACACAGCTGCCCAGTGAAGCACAGAGCCATGTGAGCTCAGAGCTGAAAGCAGTGGAGATGCAGCAAAAGTCTTTGCAGTTTGAGCAGCAGATGTCCTTCCCCCATGCTCAGTTGTGAGATGCTTGGTACCTGCCACAGTTTTTCTGTGTAAATCTGAGTGAGTCACTTCATCGCTTCCTCAGCATTTGTCTGTATTGTTCATCCGGGTTTCTAGGCCTATAGATTTGACTTTCTCTCCATAGAGGGACAGTGCCTCGCTATCAGGTTGTTTTGGTCATTACTGCAGCCTAGATAACTTAATATAGCTTTTAGTTTCTCTTTAGCTTGTGGTAAATAAGAGGTACCATCCAGAAGAGATGAACAATTTGCCATAATGTTGATTATGTTAACACATATTTCAAAGAACACTAGACTGAAGACCTTCTGAGTTTGTACCACACCTGCTTCAATGAGGCTTTGACCCTCTGCACGGCTTCTGGGAGTTGTTGCAACACATGTAATTAAGAACAAGAAATGTTTACTTAGGGCTTAAAATTCTGCCAGATCAGAGTATACTGCCAGCATTCTCCATGCATGTAAGTGCTCCCAGTGTCATGAATGGAGTGTCACACTGCCTTTGTAGGAGGTGGCAATGTTTATTGACATAAACCAGAGTTTTAACTAAGTTTGAAGGTAAATGTGACTGTGCTTTAACAAGCTTCAATGGCAAGGTACACTTGATTATTTAGTGCATAGGGACAAGGTGAGAGAAAACTGTCAGAGAGACCCTCCAGCTGAGTCATGAGGACCTCCTTGCATTCTAAACCCCTTTCTGAGGGGGTTTCTAGGTGTGGTTGGATCTAGACCTAGTTCTCGGCTTTGTCAATGGTTTATGTCCAAAGGACTATATGTGCATGAGCAATACTTTTTCTCACTTAGCTAAGATGTCAAAGTTTCAGTGTGCTAATTCCCAATTCACTTACTGACTATTTGATGCAATAAGGATTCCCTCAGCCTCGAGGAGCAACCTTGAGAGGCATCCCTGTTCAGGGGGAGATCCTGGCATGTAGCCCACTGCTGTGCAGGAGAGCTCAGCAGATGCTGGGCAGTTCCCTATTTATGAAGTAAGATTGACTTACAATAATATTTGCATACCAGCTATATTTTAGTTGGCACATGCTCAACTACCCCTCAGCTGTTGAGTAAGTTTTATGGCCTTCAGCTATTGTATTGTTATCTGTCTTATGAGAGTCCAACTTGAGCCAGGTGCAGCCATCACAACCACTACTGTCAGCCATTGCTTAAGCCAAAATCGGGGATGGGGTGGTTGAGGGAGTGCACTGCCACACCCAGTGAGCTCATCCTAACCATCCCCTCTGGGTAGACCTTCTTCTATACCATTAAAAATCATTGGGAGTTTGCCACAGATTAAAATGGCAGTAAGATTAGAGACTTAGGTCAGTACCAGAGCATGCTAGTGATGAGAAGGATGTGTGGTTCAGGTGAAGAGGGAAGACTTTTCTCTCAGTCCCTCAAAATGGCTCAGAAATCCATTGAAAATGTTAGCAAGAAGCCTTTTTATTTCATTCTGGAAAAATCATGTATATTTATTTCCTGTAATAAAATATTCTAATGGTAGTAAAGAGTAAAGTTCTAGAAGGAAAAAATTGATTTCTCAGCTTATTTAGGAGAGAGGGGGAAATTACAAATCCCTGGTTGCCTGTTACTGGTTGACTAGCAACATTTGGCCACAAAAAGCAATATGAACATAGTTTTAATATGCAGGTGGCTACAAGAGAAGGGCTGTGCTGTGTGAAGCCCAGTATCTTCTTGCAGTCATTCAACCTGCTTTTCAAATTACATTGCAAAGTGAGTCAGACTGAAACTGTTGTTGATTGTCTGCTCCAGTTCAGATACTTACATATTCATTTTAGCTTTAGAAAGAAGTTTGTGTCAGCTTTTTCTGTTCCTTGTAGTCACACTGACTTTTCAAAATAGCTTTTGAGCTAAAAGTAAGTTTCCTGAAATTTGTATACTGGTACAAAAAAAAAATCTCCTTACTGCTGCCACACTGAAGCAGATGGTGAGCACTAAGACTGGGAATCAGTAAGCAAGTAATTATTCAATGCATGTGTGCAGAAACGTAGCTGTTGGGTCAAAGTAGACTTCTACAAGACAGGCTGTCATTGCAAGTTAGTTTGAGTTCAAGTCCCCTTGAGTTTGCCCAGTAAGACTCCTGTAGTAGATTACATGCATGGCACAGATGCCCTATTTCATTTCCAGCTTTAGTTTCACCCGCAACCTCTGGCAGACTATCTGCCTTAAGCTGAAAGTCAGTTCCAGCACTGTGTTTTTCCATGTGAACAGTAGTCAGATTAGGGATGACACCTAGGTTATGCCTTAGGTTAGTAAAGACAAACTTGCAAAATTCACCATGATCCATGTTATGATGATGTCACACACCTAATCTGCATTCTCACTAAGGGATCCACAGTTAGTTTGGCACACAGAACATGATGCGATTTTATGCATGGGGGTCAGATACGCTGCGTGTGAATAAAGCCAATTGTTGACTGCAGAGGAGTTATTTCAGTGCAAACTGGTCTTGGAAAAAGCTTGATTCTGCAAATTCCAAACCAACTTTTTGCTCCCTCTGAAGTCAATAGAAGTTCATTTCACTTTTGAAATTCACTTTGATTAACCTGGTCTTGACACTGTGGCACTTGCCTTGTTGTAGAGAAAATTGGTAGCCGTGAAAGATCAAAGATTTTCTAATTTAAGATGGGAGGAAATGCTTGCTGCTGATGAAAACCTTATCTTTATAATAAGCAATAATGCAACCTGATAATCTATCATTATTGAGTTTCCTTCTCTTTTTTTTTCTTAAGCGGAATTTATGTCACCTGTAGACAGAAATAAGGAAAGTGGATTGAAAATGCCAAACCTATGCAAATTTTGTGATATTAAAGTAACAACTTGCTCAAACCAACATCAGTGCAAGAGCAACTGCAACATCACTTCTATCTGTGAGGAGACTAGTGAAGTCTGTGTTGCCATATGGTAAGTTACTTCTACCTGCAGGTGGGGATGGGAACACACCCTCATTCATCATTACTTAGTACTTTCCTCAATTGCTCTGATATTCAGAATGTCCTTTCTCTCTCACCATGATTTGCTCTCTCACTTCCAACTCATATCTGTGGTCAGCATACCGAGAGTTGCTTGAGGTTAACAATTCTGATATAAAATGTTCTGGGGACTTTTTTCTTCTAAAATAGTTCAATTGTGGCTTATGCTGTTATTGGAAAAGAGGTAAGGTTTTGCTCAAACCATTAAGCTGCATCCACCCACAGCACTTGGAGTAGAAACACATTTGAGACTCAAGAGAGGATTGTGGTGACATTTGCTAAAGAAAGACAATTCTCTCAGGTTTCAAAGTGAACTAGGTTGTGTAGATAGGAGGAGGCTGCAATGCAGACAGGACAAGAGGCTTATTACCATGCATAGGTAGAAATACTTTCTCTTAATGTTCAAAAAAATTCTGTGTATTTAGTGACTTTGATGTAGGCATGATGCCTTTTATATAGCCTATGTCTTGGTTCAAAGAAGTCAAGAGTTTATTAAAATGAGTTGTATTGCTTTTTTAGGATTTCTTGACTCTTAACTTGTGTTTCAGTCTGAAAACTGAGGTTTTGCCCTTCCATAAATGGGAATCCAGTCCTACTAAAGAAAACCCAAAACACTCTGAATAAGTTCATAAGAGAACAAAAGGAGCAGAACTGAGTGTTTGCAGCATTGCTGCTTGTTTAGGAAAATAATTAGAACCACTTACAGAGAGACATAATTAATTCATTTATTGAGGGATTAGTTGTTTCCATTGACTTGAAGAGATGTTCAGTATAATTGGAAGTAGACACTTGAAATGCAGGATCAGTCCAGTGTGCTGTTCTGTGTTTGTCTTGTGCTTCTTTAGTAAATGATCAGTGACTATTATTGCCATAAAAAGGGACTGTACTGCAATTTAAGATATATTCTGGATTTTTCATGGCCATTTATCTAAAAGGCAAATGAGTTGAGAACTGTATTTAAAACGCTCTTTGCCTTTCAGTCAATGAAATGAAATCTATGGACCAGGACAGAATACAGGAATGTGTTCCAGTTTATCAGCTGTAAATACTTCACTAACAGTGAGGCAACTCTAGCTTGCATCAGTTTTATCATTGGTATTAAGGTGGGATTTGTTTTTTGTTTGTTTGGGCTTTTTTAAAATATAACTCCTTCAGTGCAGAAATTGTGCTGAATGTAGGCTTAAAAAAAAAAGGCACCAACTCACTAGAAATTCCCCAGATTTTGAGGAATTAATTCAGTTTTTATCAAAATTTTCCACATATTTTTCCCGGCTCTTCAGTGACCACAAAACCCAAAAGTATGTTCTGCAGTTCACAGCAGTTCATTGAACACTAGCTTGAATAATTCTGGGTGAGGCTTTCAAAGACACTCTTCTGAGCTTAGGGGTAATATAATACAGGAATAGCTGTGCTATTGTACAAATGTGAGGAGCCCAGACACAGCCAAATTTGCCCCATTGAGGAAATACAGTGAAGAATATATGATACTCTTTAAATGCCATTTACGTTCTTAAAAGAGGCACATTTGGGGCAGGTGCAGTCCTGTCTGCTCCCTTTGTAAAGTTTTCCTTCTTTGATTTCAATTTCCTCCTTTTCATTTTTAGGAGACAGAATGAT
The DNA here is from genome assembly GCA_026770055.1 of Myrmophylax atrothorax. Lineage (NCBI taxonomy): Eukaryota > Metazoa > Chordata > Aves > Passeriformes > Thamnophilidae > Myrmophylax > Myrmophylax atrothorax. The sequence goes on from JAOXXN010000395.1 coordinate 39,939,917, forward strand.
GAAAATGTGACCTTAGAAACAATTTGCCATGATCCCCAAAAACCACTGTATGGTCACATTTTGGATGACTACAACTCAGAGAGGTGTTTGATGAGAGAAAAGAAGGAAGATGGGGGATTGATGTTCATGTGTTCCTGTACAGGTGAAGAATGCAATGATATGCTCATTTTTACATCAGGTAGGTTTAATAATTTACCTTGCATTCCTATGTTCCTTGCAAGTAATATTAACTGTGTAATACCAATATACTTTGGAATTGCATTTTGTGGAGGAAAATGTCTAGTGGCAGAAGCTATTTTGGTCTCTCTTCAATCTCACAAAATCTCAGCCTTCCTTTTTTTTGTGTTCAGAGGATATTTTCTCCTGCCAGGCTGTCCTCCTTTTGAAGTAAGTCTGATACTCAACTCAAGACAATGCACTTAAAAGCTGATGAAAGAGGAAAGCAAGATGTTTACAGTTGTTCTGTTGACACACCAAAGTGCAGCATATGCTAATTACATTATAAAACCTAAGCTAGAGGCAAATGCTGTATTTAAATTCTTGCCTCTTCTAAAAGGCTGTATTGCCATAGTGTGTCATCTGCATAT
>JAOXXN010000395.1:39940572-39953319 GCA_026770055.1 Myrmophylax atrothorax
GACCATCTGCCCTTGTTCTGTGGTGGCGGTGCAGTAGCTGGAAGATCCTTCACTGGGGGAATACGCTACCTCACGCTTACTGTGGCACAGAAAGTGTATGTGTGTTCAGTTAAACCAGGAAAATCTGAGTACAGATCAAATCACAACCCGTCCCCATTCTACTTCTTGAATGCCAATACAGGCCACTGCAAATATAGTAAAGGCAGTGCAGATGTGTAAAGGGCTGGTGGACCTCATGCTGCACACACAGATGTGCATGGATTCACACATAATGCCTTGCTTTATTTTCTCCTACCTGCTTGATCCCACAATGAGTCTTTTACTGAGACAAGTCAGTACTCTCACAAGCATGAGGCCTCCTGTGGAGAACTTTGTGTGCACACACTTCTAAAGAGTTGGGGCACATCACCTGTAGGTTCCTCAGAAAAGGATATAATTAAATCCTCATTACCCGAGATAACAAAGGGTTGGGACACTGTTTCTACTCCTGGAAAACACTGGTGTGTGACTGCACTGAGGTGGACAACTGTGTAACTTCTAGTTCTCACTTCCCAGTCCTCCAATAGGACTAACTAGTTTAGGTCACAAAACCACACACAGAGCTAGAAGTCTGTGCTTCCCTTGGCACAGGCTATCCATATCTGGTCCCACCCTCTTCCTCATCACCTTTCCAAGCCTGATTTGAAACCAGTCAATCTGACTGCTGATCTCTGGTTATGTGACCAACTCTTACTTGAGTGAGCTTTAAAGGGTTTGGAGTTTATGGTATTGATGTGAGCACAGGTGGTGTAGACCCAGGACCTAACTCTAAGAGATTGCCTGGATTTTACTGAAGAGAATGTGTTCCCAGTAAATAGATCTTACTCTGTGTCAGCTGCTTGGAGTTTTTGTACAACATGAACCACGCCCTTGTGGACTTTGTCTAATTTGTTATGAGTTAGTCACCTTAGAGCTGTTTCTCCTGGAGCTGTGTAGCTGAATGCAATCTCTCTGATAAATGTGTGTCTTCAGTGTGTATGTTTATGAAAACCATTCTGGAGATTCAACACCAAGTGCCTTGATTCCCAGCAACTTTGCAGCCCCACTCACACTTCCAGAGCAGCCCAAAAGGAATAATATAAGTTTAAACACAGCCTTTTTGCCCTAATTCCCTTTATTCTTCTGGGTGGAGCTTTTCCTTCTAGGTCATGTGCTGTAAGCTCTCTAGGTGACTCATGAAAACCATGTGCTGCATTTATATGTATTAAGTGAATAAATACAGAAAAAAAATTAAAATAATGTAAAACTTCACTTTGTGACATTTCCAGTTCATTCACAAACACAGGCATTAACTCTAGTCAGGAAAGTGGAGAATTGAGGCTTTGTCATTCCTCTTTTATTGTTGTGGATTAGTGTTTCTTTTAAATGAAAACAGCCCCTTTGAGTTGCTTGCCTGGTTAGCCGTGGCAGGAAGACAAACGATTTTTACGGTATCAGACATGCGGTTTCCTGTCTGTGTTTAACTTTGAGCAGAACATCACAGCCAGCTGGTCCATGGCTCCTCCAGACAACTAGATAATAGCCTGTAATAATTTTGCCTTTGGAATGACTGTCATCCAGATCTATTCCGTACATTGTTCCTGCCTTTTTTTACTCTACGTTCCTTGTCCACCAGAGCAAGAATTTTTTGCAGTGGTTTTGCATATTCTGTAGTTTTAGAGAGCAGACAAAAACTACTCTAAAAAAGCCAGATCACACAGTGATTTTACTAATTTATTAGCAGAAACTGAGATGATAAAAAAGATTGTGATTTTCCACCTGTTAATTACAGCCCTTCCTTTCAAGCTATTGTTCTAAATGATTAGTGTTCTACCTCTTCTTCCTGCATGCACACTTCAGACAGACCAGATTTAATTTGTTTCTGGTGTTTCTGAGGTAAGAAAGAAAATTGTGGGTAAGGCAACAAGTTCTAGTTTCCACCAGAGGTTAGTCACTACATTCCAATGATTCACAGCTGAGCTGGTATTGCTTATGGAAGAATTGGTTTGCTGCACTTTTGGCTTGTATCAGTCTTGTCTGTGAAGTGCAAATCTCCTGACTCCATTTTTAGACACGAACAACTAATGATTTTGGGTATTGGGAGGTGTTGTGACTCACCCAGGGGTGGCTTTAGAAATGCTTGAAGTAGTTACATCCAAATCAATTGCCTCTTTCTTGTATGGACTTTCATTTAAATTGCTAGTCTGCAAAATAGGGAAGGCACAGGCAGGCATGCACCTAAGCATACCTGTAGTTCTGCTGTATCAGGGGGCTGACTGAGTCTGATCCCTGGTGTTTCAGGCCACAGGCAGGTGGTGCAAAATACTGTGTACAGACTCACTCCAAACTATGTTCTGTAGTTGCTGGATAAAATAGTATACAGGAGACAGGTAATCACTGTAAATCTGACTACTTTGTGTTTGTTGATATGTCTTTTTTTGCCAAATGTAATTGTGATGACTGGCAAGCAGCGTACGTCCCTGTAGTGGAAAAATGCTTCTCACAGCAAAACTCAATGCCAGTGTGTTGTAATTATTATTTATTCAAAAGTCTAAAGTCAGTGTTACCAGAAGGCAAAACCAGGGAGCAAAACCACTGGAAAACGTTAGCCAAAATCTGGGGGAAAAGCCCTGGGTGGCTACAAGTTGACTAGGTGGCAGACAGAGGCCTGGTCAGACTGTCATGGAAAAAATGAGTGTAGAACTAGACTACCAGGGATGTTTCTTCCCTGATGTCAGGTTGTGTCTGGTGGATCTTCTGCATCTTACTTTACCTTCTTACATTTTGACCTACTGTGATGAACCAGGTCTGTCTGTAGGTGTTTTCACAGTCCCAGTCCTCCCCCGATGTTTGGGAAGCTTTGTTCCTCAGCTTTCCCTTCACCACACCATCTTCCAGCCTCTGTTCATTGGCCAGTGTGAGCCTGACAACTGTCTAACAAAGCTATTTTCTATTAACAATCCTAAGTTCCTTGACTGAGTTCAAGGCTTGTTTACCTAAAAGGACCAAGCAGGACTGCGCCCTTCCCAGCCCCACATCTCACCCATTTTCCATGGGCAGAGATGACCAAGCACTCATTGTTACCAAGGAAATGGGATTCCTTCATATTACTTAGTGCATGACCTACCTGCTATGCCCTGCAATTTATCCCTCATGTGCAGCTCATTCAGAAACATTCATGTGCAGAAGGGAGGCTGCAAAACAGGAGAACAGATCCTTCGAGGACTGTTGTCAGTATGTATGCAGTTGTTATCCTGGGCATTGAATTCAAATCCAAGTAACAATGCAAAGAACTCAAAATCTGGAAACAGGATTTTAACACAGCTCTATTTGGTTTATAGTTGTTTCATTCTAATGAATTCCATGGTGATATTTTTTTCTTTACCTGTCCTGCCACGCTAGGCAGATCTCCTCCGCTCCGCTTGCAACCAAGGTGTCTTTGGAATTGTTCAGGAAGACTGTGTTTATTGCTCATGTACTGCAAGATGAGGTCATTATTTTTGGCATTCCCACCACACCCAAATATGGGAGAAATCTTTAGCAGCAACAATGTGTACAAATTCTGAATCATTCAAACAGTTGCCTTGAACTATCAAAACTTCAGTGATAGACATGAATGGCAGGTCAACAAGAGTGTTTGAGACTAATGAAGCTAATTGGGGAAGCATGTCGAGGGAGGGAGTGTTGTGCTGCTAACAATCTTCACATTGATCAGGGTTTCACAAAGTTGGCTAATTGAGAGTGTAAGAGTTGTAAGTATTTGATTAATCAATTGTGCGTGAGTCATTTGCCTGAACAATTTACAGCCTATGGATTTGCAGTGTGTCAAGTACTGTGATTTCTCACTGTGTATGGTTGTTACCCTGGAGAGCTGGTATTGTTTTGCTGCCTGAACCACCACAAACATGCCTGTGCAATGCCTTGTCCTGTGTCCAGGCTGCAGGAGATATGGATAATGTTGGAGTTGCCTTAACTTGGTATCTCTCACTTGTCTCTAACATGTTGCCCCTGTCTTTTCCTTTCTTTCTCTCCTCTTCCTCTCCTTACTAGAGTCAAAGTGTTAGTGATTTTACTTGACTACATAGGAGGATCTCAGACTTAAGAGCAGACTTAAGATCTGTGCACAAACAGTCACCAGACCATAAATACTTATGTGATGAGTTGTCCGGTGCTCAAGGAACAGCAGAAGGGAGATGATTACAGCTGGACTGCTTCCAAGTGGATTTTAACAAAGGCTTACATTAATCTCTTTTTCTGTTATCCAACTAACATGTTCAGAAGGTAACTGTCTTCCAGCTGCCCCATAAAAGAGGTCAGTAACATTCCATAATGTGTCACAGAGCCTCTCACCGCTTGTATATTGGCTTTGTTCTCTCTGTTTCCTCTTAGGTATTTGCAGGCACAAGAGTCCCACCCAGTGCCTGCAGCTGTGTGTAACCAAAGGAGAGGCTGTCTAATGCTGAATGTCTGATTCACTTAGTGAGATAGAAAGGAAATAGAATGGAAACAGGCTAAAGAAGCCAAAATTTTGGTTTGCTGTGTATTATTTATATTGTTTGCTTCCTAGGAAAATAACCATCCGAGCTTGGTTACAAATTTGTGTAAAAACAAACTAGGCAGTGCTCTTCCAGTCTGGTTGGCATATTTGTTACAATTTGCATCACTTGAGAGCTTAATAAGTGTGGGAATGTGGCCAACCTTTTATCAGGTTGTCAGGGAAGAGACTTTAATAATTACAGACAGAAACAAACTGTAACTAACACTGGCAACATAATATTTTGGGATAGGTTGGAGGGGGGGATGCTCAGGCAGAGAATAAAAATAGTGGTTAATGCGTGGCATCTGTTGAAACATATTGAAACTGGAGAGATTGATTTGTTCCAGAGAACCACCAGCAAACAGCAGCAGACACCCAAGCTGTATAACTGAGCCATGTATCACAGAAAAACAGTCACATCATGTAAATTTAGAATATGTCATCTCTCATATCACTGAGTAGAAAAGCTCAGCTACAAAAGCCAAAATATGTGAGAGATGCCATGTACACATGGTGAAGTGACCTGTTAGAATGGGAGAGATAAGAAGGGAACACATCTGGGGGTGGGAGATTTTAAGCAAAAGGGTGTTGTGCCAGCAAATCAAGGAATTATACTTTCTAGCCAGTGGTGAGTAATAGAAACAGCAATAAACTATTTGTTCTGTCTTAGAGCTTAAGACTTTCTTCAACCTCCTGGGTGCTGAACAGCATACTTGGCAATCAGTTGAAAAATGGAATTCTGCTTACAATAGGTGAAATATCCATTACATCATTGCTGCCCTGCCTGTTTGCTGGAGTAAGCCACCCAAAGGCAATCAAGTTGCCTGCCTCCCACCCTGTGACTAAGATGCAGCCATTCCCACCAGGTGACAGATGCATATGCATGACTCTTCCAACATGTAACACATATAACTGGGTCATGTAATGGGATTTTCCCTGGGTGTTACACAGAAGTCTTGAGTCCTGATCCCCAGATAGTTGTGTGCCAAGGGCAAAACTGCTGGCCCACAGGGGAGAGCAGCAGTGGGTGTACCACAGGTTTCCAAAACTGCTCATACTTTTGCCTTACTTCTTCTCAGGAAAAAAAAGTAAGTGGTGGCACTGGGCAAGAACATTCATTAAGGTCTCTGAGAACTGGGTCTGGTTTGCCAGCCATTTGTTGACTACAGAGCAACATTCAGGTGGCCAAATATCAAAAAGATCAAGTGACTGAGTTCCCATACCTTTGAGTAAACATCCTTAAGTCACAACTTCTGAACCATACACATGGCAGTACTTTAAAAAGATAGCTTTAGCAACAAGCTTTAGAGATTGCTTTACCTCACTACTTCTACTGTCTTTGAGGGAAAGGCTGTAGATGTTGTCTACCTAGACTCTAGATAACCTTTTGACTGGGTTGCTCCTGGAGAAACTGGCTGCTCATGACTTGGAAAAGTGGACCCTTTGCTGGATAGAAAACTGTCTGGATGACCAAGCCTAAAGTGTGGGGTGCGTGGAGTTACATTCGTTTGGTGGCTGGTCAAAAGTGGTGTTCCTCACAGATCAATACTGGGGACAATCTTCTTTAATGTGTTTATCAATGACCTGGACAAGGAGATTGAGTGAACCCTCAGTCAGTTTGCAGATGACACCAAGCTGAGTGTGAGTGTTGATCTGCTGGAGTGTAGAGAAGCTCTGCAGAGGGATCTGGATAGGCTGGATCAATGGGCCGAGGCCAATTTTATGAGGTTCAACAAGGTGAAGTACCAGATCCTATACTTGGGTCACAGCAACCCTGCGCAGTGCTACAGGCTTGGGGAGAAGTGGTTGGAAAGCTGCCTGGTGGAAAAGAACCTGGGGATGCTGGTCAACAGCTGGCTGAACATAAGCCAGCAGTATGCCCAGGTGGTCCAGAAACCCAATGGCATCCTGGCCTGTACCAGAATTAGTGTGGGCAGCAGGACCAGGGCAGTGATTGTTCTTCTGTACTCAGCACTGGTGAGGCCACACCTCAAATTCTGTGTTCAGTTTTGATCCCCTCACTGCAAGAAGGATATTGAGGTGCTGAGGTGGGTCCAGAGAAGAGCAACAAAGGTGGTGAAGGGTCTGGAGCACAAAACTGATGAGGAGCAGCTGAAGATGCTGGAGTAGTTTAGTCTGGAGAAGAGGAAGCTTGGAAGAACCTTTTAGATCTCTACAATTACCTGAAAGGCATTTATACTGAGGTGGGTCAGCTTGTTTCCCAGTTAAGAAGGAGTAGAACCAGAGGTAGTGGCCTCAAGTTGCAGCAGGAGAGGTTGAAATTGGATAGTTGGGAAAATTTCTTCACCAAAAGGGTTGTTAATCTTTTGAACAGGTTGCCAAAGAAAGTGGTTGAGTGGCCATACCTGGAGATATTTAAGAGCTGTGCAGATGTGGCAATTAGGGGCATGGTCCAGTGATGGACTTGGCAGGGCTGAGTTAACAATTGGACTTGATGATCTTTACAGAGAGAGTAATAAGGCACTGGAATGGCCTGCCCAGAGAGGTGGTGGACTCACCACCTCTGGAGGTTTTTAAACTGAGATTGGACGTGGCACTGAGTGCCATGATCTAGTATATGGACTGGAGTTGGACCAAGGGTTGGACTTGATGATTTCAGAGGTCTTTTCCAACCCAATCAATTCTATGATTCTATGATTCTATCTTAGCTGTCTTTTCCAACCTCAACAATTCTATGATTTTATAGCAGGCCAGGCAGACCTACCACCTACTGGAGGAAGTGCCTCTTCAGGAGACAGATACTGTTTTGGATACCCTGATATGTCCTTTTTAGACTGAAAGATGAAGGTGTACAGCTCAAGCAGAAGTGACTGGCCTTGGCAGACTTGGTTTATCTAGTCCAAAAAAATCTCTTGTCAAATTCAGAAGCTTTCTGAAGGAATTCAACTTTCAGGAAAGACTACAAGAAATGTTAGGGTTTATTTTCCATTGGAGAGCAAGATAGAGCCCGTTCACATTTTAAAATCTAGTAATCTCTGTCTTCTGCTGTCAAATGGTTCAGCATGGAGCTGAAGGGGGATGGAACTGACTTCCTGCACAACAAAACTATTAAATTAAAAAAAATATTAATCTCCAGCAAGTATAGAAAACTAAAATGTTTCCAAGAAACTATCAAGATAAAAAATGGAAGGTTAGTTTGAGGAGCAGCATTTGAGTTTGATTATTACCAAGTATTTTGTGTCAGGTTCAACCATTTTCCTAAGGAAACACCCTCCAGCCTCCAGTAAAAAGCTCCCCACCTCAAATCCACAAAGCCTCCACAACAATGCCTGTAAAACTAGCAGAAGTTTTTAAAAGTTAGATCACCTTTCAGACCACTTTTTTTCCTCAAGATAGGAGTTTCAGGGAAAAGTAGAGGAATGTGAGAAGCAGAATTTCTGTTTTAAAAATCAACATTTCCCATAATATTTTGCTGAATATTTCCAAGCCATTTTAATTCTAAAAAAAGACCAAAATCAGGAGCGTACATGAGACACTGACCTACAGAATTTCATTATGACTTCTGGATTCTTCAACAGAGATAAACTAAGTTACCCCAAACAGCTGCTCATTTCACTGAAAATGAAGCATTTGGTGGTACTAGTTTTTATCCAAAGGCACTAAAGAGATTGGTAGGATTTTCTGTACTTTATTGCCTAGTGTCTTGCTCAGAAATCAGTACATACGTAAGGTTCAAACGTACATTTTGACTAATTCTGAATACTCAGGCATGAAAAGCTCTCCCTTGAACCAAACAGAGCAGGTCTTGAACTTGAGGCTCCTGTACCCCATAATAGTTCCCTCTCTGGTAGGGATTCAGCATACATATCTTGCCAAATCACAACATGTGAACAGAAATTCTGTTCAAGCAAAAACATTCAAAAAGTGTTAGTTTTCATTCCAGTGTGGAATTCAAACCAAACTTTGAAACCTCAGAATTGCAACAAAACAGAGTTGTCTTCCAGTCAGCTCAAAGGGCTGCTTTGTGTCTTGGGAGCTTGCCAACTAACTAGATCACAGTCCTGGCTCCAGGACCAAGTTTTGTGACTTTGTGCTTCTGGGGATTTTTAAGACACTGCAGAAGCTTGCAATACATCAGTGTTGATACGTTTAACCTTAGTTCTGCTAATATAAAATATATTCTTGCCCTGCTGTGTGGCTTTCACTAGCAGTTGAATGGGCAGCAACTTGAGAACTCAGAGGAGCAGCAGACAGCAAGGAAGTAGTTCAGTCAGTACTGGCTGGGCATTCTGCTGCCCTGCACATTCAACTGCGTGTCCTCATTTCATTGTCGTCGTTTTATTTCTTGTTTCCAAAGTTCAGTGACACTAAAGCTCAATCAAAGGCACCCAATCCAACCTAAAGAATTTGCAGGCTCTTGTGCTTTGAAACTTCCTGGCTGAATAGAGGCTGTACAGTGTTTCCATTTTCCTTGGCACCTTAGTACTGTTCCTTCAAGGCTTAGGTAGTGTTAAGGGTTGTGCAGATGGCTTGTGCCTAGTTTAAACCGCATACAGGAAGCTTTATTTTAGCTCAACTTCTCTATTGTTATGCTATATTAATAGGCTTTTTTGAAGCTTAAGAAAGGACTGATCTGCCTAAATAATAATTCTGGGTGGGGAAAGTTATTTAGGAGCATGTTTGCAAAACATGAAAGGCTGTTTCATTTAACCATTTCCTTGCCTGCCTGTGCAGCTGGGTTTTTGCTTATTCTGTGCTCAGAAAGAGGAAGCTGTACTCCCATTTTTTAAATTATGGGGTTTGAGTCATGTATTTATTTATAAGCAAATGAACATATTTATTCTTAGATCCCTGTAGTCAAGCCAGAAAATGTTGGCTAGCCACTATGGAAACATACAGCTATGCTCTGAATTTTGAACCTGTCCTGATTTTGTACACAGATTCAACAGAGAAGTACCCCATTCTTAGCTTGTGTTGGAATGGCTGATTTGATTCTTCTCAGATCATCAGTCAAAATAAAAAGCAGTTCCAGAAGTGTCTTGCTCAGGCCACACCTCAGTGGCACCAGCTCATTGCTCCTTCTATCCCCTTTAATTCTGCTGTCAGGAAGCTCAGACCCCTCCTAAGCTCAGACTTCAGCCTTGTCAGTCCTGACACTCAGTATTCCCTGGAGAGTGCTCATTCTTGCACTTCCCAAACCATGAGTGGGAATTGCCTGGTGTCTTAAATACTGAAAATTAGCACAGCCTTCATCCCTGCTGCTTTAGGTGGGGTTGTGCAGCTGTCTGCTTTTCACCCCCCTGTCTCCCTGCCTTTTCCAAAGGACCGTGCCAATGTGGATGTGTCACTTTGCAGCAGGAGTGCAGGATGATACAGTGCTCAGGGGAAGTGGCCAAACTGCTCAGCTTCTGCTTTGATTAGATTTTTGTTGTTTGGGGGGGTTTTTTCATTCTTTTTCAAGTAACATTTGCAGCATCAGCAGTTTTTTCCCTTCCACCCAGAAATCCCCCTGCACAAGCAGAGCTTTCTCTTGTGCAAAAAGAGAAATAGCTAAAGAGTCTTTGAAGTCCACTAGAGAGTTCTCAGATGTAAGCCAAAATAATACTACCTGTTCTAGGCCATCGTAGGAATGATCTTCAGGCAGGTAGCCAGAACAATCAAGAAGTGAGGACTTTGGATGAGTTTGTTCTCAGATCTGAACATGCATCCAGCTACATCCAACTGCTTGGATCCATGGGGAGACATTTGAAAGAGAATGAATACATCTTGGGGGTTTTGTCACTCATTAGAAAGGCATTTGTATTTCAAATATCTGGTCTACATATTGCAGCTCTGTGGAAAAGAAAAAGGGTTTTAAAGGCCCTAAAGAGATGTTCATCTTTGTGAAAGAATATGCCATATGACATAGATGAAATATTACTCTGTTCCAAGAGCAGAATCCAAACTTCAAGCATGCTTTTCTGTGGTCAAGAAAAAAAACAAAAACAAACCAAACCCAACAAAACAGAACCCTAAATGTTTAATAAAATTATTTTCTCTGATTGTTGCAGATCATAGTTGTGTCATGCAGTTGTGACCTGCTTGCAGCCAAAACTCCAGAACAGCCATCCCACAGTGCAGTCCATTCTACTCCACTGGGGTGTTTCCAAAGTTCTTTATAAAGCAGATTTTCTGAAATCAAAGAATGCACATGGGAATAAGCAATGCAAATCTTCTGTTTACTGACCGTGACACTGGACTTTCTAAATATATCCCTCCTGTAAGGGCCATAAAAAATCTGAGGTTTTTTGCCTGTGCAACATGGTGAAAAGAAGGGGTGCTTGTAACCTCTGATGAACTTTTAGGGTTTGTTGTGTGTTTGTTTGTTTTTTAATTTAGTAATTTTTAAATTTACTAACATTTTGTTGCAAAGAGAAATCACTGGAGAATAAGGATTTGTTGTTTGCATAGGTTTGAAAGGAGAGATTGACATAAAATGTTCTTTTGCATAAATGGAGGAAATACATACTTTGTTTCTGGATGCTCCTAGTGCGCGTCATTGACCTGTATTAGACGGGAATGCCAGTGCTAGAAAGGCACTTCCTTTTCCCTGAAACCCTACGAGAGAGCTTAGGACTTAATTACTCCCTCTACATCTGGTTGGAGAACCTTTCAAACAGAGGAAACACATCCTGGTTCAGGATTCAGGCCTTTTTTCAAATAGAAAAACAATATACTCTTTAGATATCCTGTCACCTACCTTTGAATAGCTGATGTCTACTGCTGCTTGTCAACTGGGTTTACAACAGAGAAAAGCGATTACAAGCAAAATTGGAGGGTCAGAGGTACCACTTGTTCTAATTGTAAACTCTTTTCCCCAAACCCTTTTAGCAATGCTCACCTTGATTTTCAGAGGCACGGTGTAGAGGAAATAGAGGCTTGTAGCGGATGGAGTTAGTGAAAGCTTTCCTTCAGAGCTTATTAAACTTTGCCTTTTCACATCGATTTATTTGGCGCAATGCACAGAACCTGAGTCAGTGCCATGGCTGCAGGCATCCGCCAGAGCATCGTGCTGCCAACACTTGTTTAACTGCAGTTGCAGCTTCAGTTGTTTGAGGCCATTCAAGTTTGACTCCCAGGACTTCTTCCAGTCAATCCTCTCCCTCATGCAAAAATAATATAGTACATTTTATCCAACTCAAAAGGAAGGAATAGACTGAGAGAGTAAAATTCCCTGTGTTTGTTCAAATCAGGTTCAGATAAACTCTGACCTTCTTTGAATCTATTTAGGATTAAAGCTGTTCCCTTTTAAACTGTTTATCTTTCCTAAGAAATACTGAACTAGAAGGTAATTTTTAGAGCTGACAGAGCAGTTCCTACCTCTAGAATAGTAATCCATACTTTTCCTATTCTAGAATAGGTCCCTATTCTTCTTCTATTCCCCATATGTTCCACCTAAGGATGTGTTAGTGTGTGTACTGCACCAGCCATGGAGTTTGGAGTCAACCATCTACTGCTTTACAGCAGGACAGCACGTGACACACAGAGGAAGCTTTCAGATACATAAATCCATGCAAAAGGAGATGGAGGGTTGTGGTGGTGGTGACAGTTTTGGACATACCTGTTTACATGCAGGTGTTTGAATTTGATCTAGCAACACTTTCACATACATCAAAATATGAGAATGATCTTTGTTTTTTCAGATCTGTATGCAGGCATACCTACCATGCCTGAATATTGCCATTCAATATTGGCAAGTTGTATGTGAACTGGCTTCCTGAAGATGGCTTTACATGGATCCTACTAAAATATACTGGATCTGGAGATGATAATTGGGAAAGTGGGAGTTCACAGGATGATTTTCTATTTATTTATCTTAGAAAAATCAGTGTGTTCTAGTAAATACTGGTTAAAGGAGCAGATCTTTCAGGAATACATCGACAGAGTAAGTGCAAGACACTTTGTCTATTGTATTCAGGAAAATGGAGGTTTCATCTATAATGTATTAAAAGCCCGAGAGAAGAAAAAAAGCTACTAAATTACATTACATTCTTGCTCATTCTGTCCTGGCTTTTTATAAAATAAGCAGACAGGGAAGTCCTGGTAAGCAGAGGTCCATATACAAAATAACATTTTGAAGCAAGAAGGCAGTGATGATTTTTATTATTTACTGTTAGTGTAGAAGATAATGTATTGCATTCTGGATAAAAATTACAATTATTATCAGTCTCCTGCATATATAAAGCTATGAT
>JAOXXN010000395.1:39953419-39973718 GCA_026770055.1 Myrmophylax atrothorax
AGCTATGATACAATTTAATGTATGCCTTCCTTATGTTCTTTACAGATGACCCTCATAAGCCAGAGGAGAAAGATGAAATTTCCAAAGTCACGATCATAAGTCTTGTCCCGTTACTGGTGATCTCTGTTGCTGTGATTGTTATCTTTTATGCCTACCGCACTCATAAGAAGAGGAAACTCAACAAGGCATGGGAGAAAAATGTTAAGCCCAGGAAACATAAGGACTGCAGTGATGTTTGTGCCATTATGTTAGATGATGACCGCTCAGACATCAGCTCTACCTGTGCCAACAACATCAACCACAACACAGAGTTGCTGCCCATTGAGTTGGACGTCGTTGTTGGCAAAGGAAGGTTTGCTGAAGTGTATAAAGCCAAATTAAAGCAAAACACATCAGAACAGTATGAAACTGTGGCAGTCAAGATTTTCCCATATGAAGAATATGCCTCCTGGAAAACTGAGAAAGACATTTTTTCAGATGTAAACCTCAAGCATGAGAACATCCTCCAATTCTTGACTGCAGAGGAGCGTAAGACAGATCTTGGTAAACAGTACTGGTTGATCACTGCCTTCCATGCTAAAGGAAACTTGCAGGAATATCTCACACGGCACATAATCTGCTGGGAGGACCTCTGGAAACTGGGTGGGTCCTTGGCCCGAGGGATTGCTCATCTGCACAGTGATCACACACCCTGTGGTCGTCCCAAAACACCTATTGTACACAGAGACCTAAAGAGTTCCAACATCCTGGTGAAAAATGATTTAACCTGCTGTCTCTGTGACTTTGGGTTGTCCCTGAGGCTGGACCCTTCTCTGTCAGTGGATGACTTGGCTAACAGTGGGCAGGTAAGTTAGAAGTTTGAAGGAGTGGGAGGTTGTTGTACCAGTTGTTATATCAGGTCCCAGGGTGAAAAAAATAAAAAAATCTTAAGCTGCTATGGCAGCTTTTAAAAAAAATTATTAAAAATTAATAAGAATGGTTTTCATGCCAAATGGCAATACACTTTTGTGTGAATAGACCCACTCCTGTTGTACCCCAGCATATGTGAAGTCAGTCTTCTGTGCTCGAAAGGTGTAAGCAAATAACTAGGGATAGACAGTAATTTTAAAAGTCTGAAAAGGAACCTCTTTAAGATTATGGTACATTTTCCACATGCAACTAAATGCAAGAACGTGGAAAAAAAATATTTGCCCTGTTGTGTTTTTTCAACTGATTAGCATGGATAATATCATCTCCTTGACAGGAATGCCAGGGGGATGTTTAAGAATGCTTTGAAGACTACATATTTACAGTACCTCTCTAAATATTGTCTCTTCCAATGAAAACTCCCTTAGTATAAATTCAGACCATTTTAATTTAATTAATTTCTAATTATTTAATTATACATATATTTTTCTGTGTGTATTTATGTTTTTATATGTAGGTGATGTAAAAGCCTGTCCATTTACACTGACTTTTACCTCATACTGAACTAATATTTTTGTTTAGAACACTTCCAGGGGCAACTCTTCAGTCTCTAGTGTGCTGTTTAGTTCACAGGAGCTTTACTGTTGTTTGTCAAATGAAGATCTGCCTTTGAAAGTCTCCTTATTGAGAAGCAACTGTCCTGATCTCATTTCTAGAAGGTTTATTAACCAGAGCTGGGAGTGAATGATAACCAGTGGAGCCATATTTAAAATAATACAAACACCACTCACAGTTACATATAACTTCTCTCCAGCATGCCAGACTTTTTAGAGTTCAGTAAAGTCATATCATGTTGTCAATCATAAGACTAGTCCCATTTGAAATAAAGTGAAAACAGAGTATTCAGAAGTGCAAGGCAAGGACCCTGAAAATCAGCCCCCACAGACACTTTGCTTAAAGCCAACCCTTATTGCAAGCTAATTTCTCTGGCATTGCTCACAGACACTTGGAAGTAGGAGGATGGTGTTGATATTGCCACTTCCCCAGCTCCCATCGACACTGATGACGAAGTACAGTGCTGCCCAGAGCAGGTTACCGCTTGGGACTTGGTGTCCTTGGGCACTGGCTGTGAGACTCCCTGTCCTGTTTTGTTTAGTTTCAGTGAATCTGTTTGGGGATGATCCAGCCTGTGTCATTCTTCTCTGTGGCAAGGAGTATGATGGGGTGATGTGACTCCACTTCAAGCTCCATCTTGTTTCTTCTGGACATACAGGAACCAACCTCTTATATTCCACAACATGACAACTTTAGATCTCCTCAAAAGTCACAAAAAATGATAATGTACTGCAGGAAGAAAAATAGTCCCTCACCAGAAGTTTTGGAGAATCAAGAACTGAAAGCAGTCTGGTGTTTGCAAAGCAGCATATCCAGACCCTAGAGGGGCAACTAGCTCTGAAGAATTCAGGTCCTTAAAATGCCTTTGAGACTTAGAAGTCACATTTTTGCAAAATACAGAAAAAGTGTCTTTGACCCAAAGACCTAATAATCTAAATGCAGATAAAAAGACATAAGTTGAGTGGAACACATGCTGAATCCTGAGCAGGATGGCAATGCAATTGGCTTGATAGCATTCTTCAATTCATGTTAATTTTTCTCTGCATTTTCCTCTGTGCAATTAGTTATAGGACTTCATCCTCCGTTGTCCAGCAAAGCTGCAGAGTCACTTTCATTGCTGCAAAGAAGGTGTGAAAGGCTAGACCAGAACAGCACTTTGTGGCAATGTGAAAAATCTGTATTTAGGCATCATTAACTCTTGTTAAAATAAGCAAGATTTGTGGGGGGCAGGGAAGAGACTGTGGGCCAGGTGTACAGGTAACCCTTCTTAAGCTTTGGATGGGATCTGCTTGGGGAAGAAATTATGTGGTGGGGAAAAATGGTGGGTAGGAACAACCTCTGCTGCAGAGTTTCCATATGTACATCTCATGTAGGGAAGGGAGTTGCTTCTCAGCTCAGTGGTGCAGAGACTATTCTATGTACTGATTCAATGTATAGCTGCTACTCACATGCTTGGCCTTAAATTCATCAGTTTCAGTGTAATAGGGAACTCAGCTTTGATCACACAGGATTTTTTTTCCTGTCCTGTTTATAAAGGCTTTGATCCTGCAACCATTTGGATGTTTTTCACACAGAAATACTCTGCTGCTGTAAGGTCCTATGACAAAGCTATGTCCTTGATCTCTCCTTCTGTTTCATGATGCTTTCCACTTTTTTTGAAACATTTTCCTGTTTGCCCTGAGTCTGAGGTGTTAAGACATGTTTACAGAAGCTTGTAAAATGCATTCATAGGGCTCTCTCAGGACTGTACATTTATTATGTGGCTGCCTGCAATTGCAGACCCAGTAAGTAAAATAATCTTTTGCAGCCCTGCTTGTCTCTGGGCTCTGGAGTGATTGCTGTAGTGTAAATACCTCAGTTAAATCACATGTCCTACTGCATCACTCACTTGTGCTTGTTCATCTCTGTGATTAACCAGTCTCCAACTTGAAGCTGTCTTTGCCTGATGAAAGACTTATGTTTGCAGTATTTCAACGGGGATAAATTTTTTATACCTATTCTGTGAAGAGTTTGTCATCTGAGAGCAGCTATTGAGTGATCCAAAAACTCTTCCTTAAATCCTTTCTTGTGATAAAAGACAGACCTTTACACTTCACCTTATATAATGAAAAATCATAATCTAGATCTCAGCAAAGCTGCTAAAATCGTTGTTGAAAATTGCTTAGTGTGAATAAAGTTTGTGAAATGTCTTTTCAAACAAATGGCAGATTTTTGGTTTCGATTCAAATGTGTGCTTCTGCATTCAGTATTTGTGTTTGCTTTCTTCTCCCAGGCCTGCATTTATTTCCTTTTAAGCCTACAATGAAAAGAAACATCTAACACTATGATATGCAGTGCAAAACAATACAATATGTTTATTGCTCATCTGAAAGACAAATCAGCAGGGATTGCTTCAGGCCCAAAGGGCAGAGTTTATTTGTGAATAGCCAGAGAGTGAGAAAACTTGTCAGTGTCAAAATTATTTTCTTAAGGAACTAAAAAGAGCTACTTTCTGTTTTTTCTTACCAAGAGAGGTGCAAGTAAGCTGGTAGTCAGGACAATGCCAGATTCCCCTGGCAGCAGTAAATATGGCCTGTGCCAAGTATAGCCTGAATTTTTGGATACAGATCAAGTGGCACTGTTTTTGTGAACGCTGAAGTTAAATCACAGCGGAATCCAAACCATGAACTACAATTTCAGCTCATAAGCTCTCCTTGATCTCTTCTTCTCTAGGTTGGCACAGCAAGGTACATGGCCCCTGAGGTTTTGGAGTCCAGGATGAACCTAGAGAACATGGAGTCCTTCAAACAAACAGATGTGTACTCCATGGCTTTGGTCCTCTGGGAAATGACATCTCGCTGTAATGCTGTTGGAGGTAAGTGTGTGTGTTTTCTTATCTCTTAAAGTATGTGGAGACAGACACGCTCTCATGGTTGTCTGGGGAGAGGGTGATTCTTTTTAACTCTCACCAGTTTGTGTAGTGTATCTGGATGCTGCAAATAAACAATCCTCCAGCAGTACGAGATACACATGTGCATGAGTAGGCTTGAAGGCCATGCACCCGAGCTCAAGAGAAAATTGGTCCTCAGTTGGTGTAAGGATTAATCTGCTGTTAGGTAAATCACTTTCGAGGATTTTTAAAGTCTGGTTTTCCTCTTACCTTGAGTAGCCATGGATTGACTCAGTCTAGTTGAAGTTATCCAAAATTATTTGATACATAAGTCAATTTGAAACATTTAACCAAAGAAGAGATAACTGCCTCCCATTTACTTTCATGGAATGTTAGTTCTCAAACCTAGCAAGGGCCAGTTAAGTGTCACAATTACTAATTGATAGTTTCACTAAGAGCCGTCACGGTGATAGAGAAACTTAGCTGCTTTCCCAGAATCACCAGCTGCTGCACATAATGCTTTGTGATGTCACAAGGGATCATCCATATGAGAAAACAAGGGATGTTTGTTGTATGAAGTATAGTATCAAAATAAAAATTATTGGAAATGACTGTCAGAACAGCTCTAGGAAAAGCTGCTACATTTGTTCATATTCAGAGTTTGCTCACTGAATCAAAATCTCAATTTCTGCTTTGCCTAAAGCTGCCCCAGAATTCCCAGTGTGCAACACTGGTATGTACTAGAAATCAGAAAAGTTGCTATTGAGATACCTGCATTACATATGCCATGTTTGAAGATTTTCACCTTACTTCAGGAACTAAAATAAGACTAAGTTACATATAAAGTTCTTCAGCCTGCTGGAATTGTCTAACCTTCATTCTAAAAAAGTTGCTGCACAATCCAGGGCTCACACAGGCAGTCTAAGGAGTGGGGCTGTAAAAGGTAACACTAATGTGGATGTTATAGTAGATATGCAAGTCTTATTTGTTAGCCTTCTTCCAAAACCACAGAGGCTCCCTTTTCATTGGGCTCAGCACAATTCCACCTTGAAGTGCTGCCGCAGACCCAGAGACAGGACAATCTTGCAGGCTAGAGCACTGTGCTGTGAGGAACACAGTGTGCAGGAGGGAAACCAATGTCCCAAGGGAAGAAGTGCATAACTGCTCCTCATTTCTCTACCAACATCTGTGGGACACCACAAGGGAGGTCTCTGAAACCACTCTGCGCAATGTCTGTGTGGCTGCACCACGATGTCCATGTGCCAGGAGGGAGGAATGCATCCATTTCAGTCTCCAGCTATGCTGGACCAGTGTTTGGTCTTGCTGGGTGGGCTGTATTGTGGGCAACAGATTTGCCCCCGTTTGCTCCCTGCCAGGAAAGCTACAAAGTGAGTATGTGTGCAGAAAGTGCTAGCCTAAAAGCTTAAAAAAAATCTTTTCTAGTCAAACATTTCAGTGAAAAAAACATGTGGTGCTTCGGGAACTGAACCTCAGTCTGACATATTCCAAGGCAAACCTATCCATATTTAACAGTCACGATCATGCCTGTTTCTAAGTGCATTGGCACAGCCTCAGCCTTTCATTAGCACTTTGTAAATGCAGCTGAGGAGATTTACAACCCGAGAAAAAGGAACTTTTGAGCTCTCTCTGTTTCTTGCATTTAGGAACTCACCTTATTAATATAAATATGAGCTGTTCACTGTGAATCTTTTATCTTTGATGATGCCAGAGTCCCTTCCTGTTCATATTTGCTGAGTATGGTGAAATGGAGATTGTGGCAAAAGCAAACACTGATGCTGTTCTCAGAAGGCAACTGCCTAAAAGAGGATATAAAGGGAGTTTCATAAGGAAGGAAAATCACCAGCATGTTTAGCTAAAAAAGATTGACCCATTTTAACCTTGAGAAGAAGAGGTGAAGTTATTTCACAAAAAGGAAAAATTTCTCTGACCCAGCATCCCCTTTGCTTTCAATATGATGCTTAATGTCCACCCACATCCTGGTTTTCCCTATTCATTTCATCCCTCAGTCATTCTCATCTCCAGAATCACATTTCTTGAATTCTGTTTCCCTATTTCAGTCATCTTTCCAGAGATGAGGTACCCAGCAAAACCTCAGGGGTACTTGGGCAGATCTGTAGAGGGTGGAACTTGGGCTTAGCATCTCCCTCTAGAGCAGTTATATGCGACTCCCAGGATGTAGCTGCCTTGACTTGTCACTGGTGTTGAGCTGCAACGGCATTGCACCATTACTTTCATTTCCTTCTCAGATTTTCCCCTGGTTTGTGCAGTCTGGCTATCTTTGCAGCCAGCTGGTAAAATACCCTTACATTGATTCATGACTGCAGCTCCCCCTCTGCTTTCTCTTTCCCATCTGTCACTTGTGAGATTCCCTCCTCTCCTTGCAGCCTTCCCAAGCAGCTCTCTGCTCACTGCAGCCTCTGCTTGTGCAAACCCCTCTTTCATTCCTAAACTATTAGGCAGTGAGAGAAATGACTTCACATACAAGCTGGGGTAGGCTGACCTGATTGCAGACAGCCTTTCCAAAGCAGCCTAAAAGATCTGGGCACCATCTTTGCAGGGCATGCTTGGCTGTGGTGTCAGCTCAGGGCAGTTTAGGGGGCAAGAGTGGCAGTCTAAGCAGAGACAGCAGCATTAGTGTCTTTGGTTAGGGAGGACTTCGGTTAGGGAAGGAAGGGTAATTGCCGTTCAGCCTCGTAAAGGTACAGTGACTTATTTTACAAAAGCTGCTCTCGGGATTCATTTGTCAGCATGCAGGTGTTCAGTGAGTGTGGGAGGTGATGGAGGCAGGTCCCTTCACTACAGCAGCTTTGTCAAACACAGTCTCCAAGCTATGCCAGGCCTTTTCAGTCAGCAGACATTAAAACAAAAATACCCAGCAGCACAATCCACACTGCAAAGCTGCTGTAGTAAATAAGCAGGTGGGGATCAGCTTTTGAGAAAGGCCATGCTGTTCATTGTTACTTTGTTGTGCTAAATATGGAGAAGCAGAAATGGGGCACAAGGGAAAGGGAGGCAGAGGCAAAGATCGAGTTTGACTGATTTTTCACCAGAGTATAATTTAAGAGGCGTATTTAGAAACTCAGCAATACTACTTTGGGGAGAACTTCGACTGCTCCATGCTGCTGTTAACTTGGTATTTCATTCAGCACAACAGCTGTGCACCAGATGCTGCACATTGCAAGAAATACAATTTTCATCCCAACCACTTGCTTTCAGATTGACACAGCTTTGGTGACTGAGTCAAGTGTAATTTCTCTGACAGCCTCCTAGAAAGGAAAGAAAACCATCTGTTTTGTATCGCAACTGCTGGGGGTGAGGGACTGTTGGGGGTGGCAGGGAAGAAGGAGAGGAAAGGGAATTCTGGATACACAGGTTTGGTGGAGAAAAGAAAACCCTCAGAAAATGGTGATTTTGCTCATGCAGTATAGTTCTGCCGGGAGTGGTGACTGGCTTCAGTATAGTAGCAGGGCTCTTTTTGAAATGGCAGCCTTGCTTTACCAGTGCTGAGTTTCACGTGAATAAAATCAGAATTAGTCTTACAGTTACTTGGAAAGAGTCTGTCAAGAGCCACAGTTTGGCAACTAAAATCTTGTGCATCCTATACCTTATGAAATGCTCAGCTTTCATCATATTGATGTGGAGAGGTGACATTTCTGGCAGCAGGGAGCAACTAGATAGCCTGTACAGTGGGGCTGTGCCTGCACAATGGGCCCTGAGGGGCCTGCAGCTGGGGCCTGGTTTAAATTTCTCTGTCTGTGAAGTGGAGCCCAGTTAGTGTCTGTCTGCACTGTGCTGGCTTGTGGGGGCATGTAACCCCATCTGTAGATCCACACAGTGCAGCCTCACCCCATGGCAGTCACCCATGTCCTAGAAATTCTCTGTCACCCCAGTACGACATGTAAGGCAGCAAGTGCTATCCTTCAGCAAGCCCATGCAGCAGCAGATAAGGTTACTGTACTAATGCCGAGTGCTGATGTGCTCTGTATTCCACTGCATTCCCACCTCAGGATTCTGCACGCAGTGACTGAGCAGCCTGTAACCCTACACTGATGGCAGAGCTCGTGCACTCCCAAACCTTTAGAAGGGTCACTGTGTCTTTGATCATCAGATGTGAAGTCACTTATAACATGTCTGTGGGAGGGAAACTGTACAGTGAGTTCACCCATCCCAATACATCCTTCCCCTCAAGAGGGAAGCCTAGGGAAATCTGTGAAGTCAGCATTTGACAGCTCCTTAAACTTGGCCATGAAACAACTTTTGAGCCTCTGCTTTAGGAATTATTTTCCCTTTGTGCAACTAGTGCAGGCTAGTAGATCCACCACCCAAATTCCTCTACTGTGAAGATAGACCACATTTGAAGAACACAACTTGTGTGTGTGCGTGAGCTGTCACAGTCCCCTTGTAAACTCTAAAGGGAGGGATGTTTCAAGGGCACATAAGAGTTCCTGACCACAAGCTCACCTACTGTGGCCTGTGCCTCACTGTTGATTTTTGCTGGCCTTTCACCTCACTCCTGCTTTGATTCTATAAATAAACCTTCATCATTCATCATGAGAAGTTGTCCCACAGAAATCAGTAAGATCACATTGAGGGAGTGTCAACATGGCTTGTGGGTATGCTCTTCTGACCCAAAGAAAGAGAATCTCACTGCAAAAAGATTAGATTATAAAAAACTGTATGAGCGAGCCAAATTTTCCAAGCATTCATCACGCAAAAAAAATAGATTTTCAGTAAAGTCTCTGGGGTGAAAAATCCAATCCAAGCCTTTCTGAGAGTTATGGCCAGGCCAGTGTCAAAGGAAAGTAGAAGTACAGCAGTTAGTAGTGCAAGGCAGCTTTCAACCATAGAGATTAAATGCTGGAGGTTAAGGCTGAAGGACCTCTGCCATTATTGAATGCTAAATGTGCTGTAGTTCACAGTACCTGACGTATTTACAGTACTTCATCCAGTTGTCACTTTTAGTGCCCAACAAGTCTAAAACCAATCAAAAGCAGCATACAAGGCTTGAAAAATAGAATCAGCATCTGTATACAGCCATGCAGAGACAGCTAGGCCCAAGCATCTTAACCTGCCTCAAACTGACATCTGTTGCATCTACTGTAGCATGTAACCGTGATCCATGAATGACCTCAACTATTACTGCAAAATGTGTCTGACACCTGAGATTCCACAGCATAAGGATGAGTTACTGCGTGAGGATTTAGTGGGCTTCTTTTTTTCTTTCCAAGGGAAAGAGAAGCATGATAATAAATAGCAAGAAGATGCCACATGCTTTCCAAACTGAGGGAAGATACAACTGTATTAATAGAAAGTCAGTATAGTAAATTGGCATCTGGCCTAAATTTCTCTTTATTTACCATAAACAAAAACAAAGCAACAACAAAACAAAATACCGAAATGTGAAAAGCCTATTCAATCTTTATAGTTGGAAGAGGAATGCTCATAACATGTAAATAATTTCTCAAGCAGGGAAAATGTATTATGAACCTATCAATTCCCAGGAAAGGTTTTCCCTTCCCCTACGTGAACCATCTCATGAACCTGAGCAACCTTCAGATTAAGTCAGTGAGAGGGAACAGTTCAGCACCATAGCACCAGCTTCCCTCTATTGGACATTCAGACTCCTCTTGCTCCTCACAATTCAAGATCTCAGAGCCTTGTCTGGTGTCTATGACCACTACCACAATTAAACCATGACTGATGGAGATTTTGTAGGAAATGGTAGTCTAGGTAATGCTATTTAAATTTCCCCAGCAAACTTTAATATTTTGGGTAGCTCTGAAAGAAGAGGTATCTGCACTGTAATGGTTGTGCATCCACTGCAGTCTGACCAGCAAGATGGCAACTTCCCAATCACTTTTAGGGCTAAAGTCTTGTAAATTTACTTTGGCTGAGTAATCTCAGACTCAGATTAATGTGTGTGAAAGTGGTATTCCTTCTTGTACAGCAAAGAAAGCAAAGCAGACTTTGGCCCTGGAGTCTTAAAGAAAGTGATTTACATATGAGAAGATAGGAGTTGTGTTTCTATAGCCATTCTCCAGAGCATTGGAGCGGCCAGCACCGGATGGTTAGGGAGAAGGAAAGAGAGCTCTTCAGGAGGAATCTATGGAGTTATCTACTGCACTGCACACACAATGTTTTGCAGCAGAATCTCTAGACACTCAACATTTAAAGCACAAGGTTTAATATCCCTTCCAATATGTTTGTTATTGTAACTTGCTATTCTTTTTACGCATTAAAAATTATTCCTGATAGGGTCTTCATCTCATGGCTATCACATAGAAGTGAGATTTACAACCTGACAAAGGTTTGGGAGAAAAATCTGAAGTTCTTTTCAGTACAGCCTTGTTTCTATCATGAGACACAACAGAAGGATCTAACCTGTGTTATCTTGATCATTAGTTATTTTCAATAGTGTATCATGTGACCCCATCCTTATCTTTCTCTTCAAAGTAAACAAAGCCAAACTTTAGAGATTCTTCCTATTTCTTCTGGGCCTTTAATCATTATCACCTTTCTCGGAGCTTCTTTTTACACCTTGAGAGGAGTGAGCAACACTGGACACTCAGTTGAACTTTGGTTGTAACATTATACAACCGTACTGTGTCTCCCAGCTCGTTCATCTCCCGGCACACATCATCTGGGCACTCACATGCATTCTCCAGGCTGCTTTGTAGATTACACTTCAGTTTTTCTTGCCCTCAATTAATTCCTCGAAAGAAATAACAGGCAGTAGAACAGGCCAACTTCATAAATCTTTATCTAATACCAGCAAGTCATTAGGCTTGTGAGTAAAGTCTCCATCTGTTCCCAAAGAAACCACAGCATTTTCCACACTATGTCAGCATCTACTATAATATTTCCGCTCTCAGAGATTTCTTGAGTTTTCTCCAAAGGTCCCATATGTCTGCCTCTTCCTTTCTCTCTCCAAAGAAAAGCAAAGAAAATATGCAACATGCAAACAAAACCTGGAATGGCAGCAGCCCCTTCAGGAAGTTGTGCCCCCTGCATCATGAGCCAAAACTGACCCATTTTGGGAAAGAGGCCTAAAATAAGAGCAGACTACTACTTTTTACAAAGGAATGCAGCTCAGGAGTAAACAAGGGTAGTATGGCAGCTTCCAGCATTGCTCCTTACTATATCTTTGTCCTTTCGAAGCCACAGTTTCATCCTAGCAATCTGCACATTAACATTCATTAGATGTTAATCTAGACAGATTTCAGTTTATATTTCACCTGGTAAGGGTATGTGGACTCCAGGAGACTTAAGGGTGACTAGTTCTTGCTCTCCTGGCTCAAGCAAAACTCACCTTAAAGATCCAGTGTATTTTACCTCAGCAGAGATTGAAAGGCTCACAAACATTATAGGTTGCTCTGCTGCCTGTACTGTTGCTAATATGATTACATACTAAAGGGTTTAAATGAAAATTGTTTTGTTGGCTGGGAAGTAAAAGGGGAGGGAGAGGGAGTGTGGGAGAAACACATTCGAAACATTTTTGAAAATGCCAACTGGCTTTGCTTTGTTTGGAGCTGGTCAAGCAGAACAGTGGCACTGAGCAGCTAATCAGTAGCTCCTACTCCTCCAGAGAACAGCCAGCTCCCTTTATTTTTGGCACCAGCACAGCCCAGCTGAATACCCTTGTGTTTGCTTATTCTGTTGTCAGAAGTGAAAGAATATGAGCCCCCCTTCGGCTCCAAAGTGCGAGAACACCCTTGTGTGGAAAGCATGAAGGACAACGTCCTAAGAGACAGAGGGCGACCCGAGATCCCCAGCTCCTGGCTTAACCATCAGGTAAGACCACCTCATGGCAGTGGCTGAGAGATGCACTGTACATTGAGCTGCTGCCTGAAGCCTGAGCCTTAACTCTGGGTCCTGCCCAGAGGCTGGACCTCTCTTTGAATGGAGTAGAGCTCTGTCACACGGTGACACCTGTGCTGCTGTGGTTCAGACACCACAGTGCTCTGCACTGTGCCTGCCCCAAAGCCCTGGGATTCCTGCTGCCTGCCAGTCTAATCTAAAAGTGATCAAAAGAGAAATCTTGGAAGCCTGATATCCGGCAATCATCCAGAGAGTCCCAGAATATTTAGGCCCTTAAAGCACACTGTGTGTAGGCTCTAAAAGGTGAAAGAGTACAACTTCACACATGGGCCTCTGTTGCAGGCAGTATAGGAGCTTCAGACAAAATTTATTAGAGAAGCCCTCCCACTGAGTCACAAGGTACAGAAAGGATCCCCTTGCTTTCTAAACTCCTTCTCAGAGAGGAGACTAGGTGTGCCTGGATCCAATCTTAGCCCCAGATTTTGTCAATAGTTTATGTTTACAGGATTATACAGGTATAATTGATTATACAACTTTGTCCCAAGGATGGCAAACCAGACATATTTATATAAATATAAAGTATTTATTATAATAATGACCAGTCAAAAAGATCTCAATCAGATTTATTTCACAGAATAGAAGCTATAACTACCAGTATAGTTGGGGCACTATGAAGCAATATTGAAGCAATTACATTAAAGCAAATACATTAAAGCTAACAAACCAATTATTAAGAAGAGATTGATGTCACCCACCCATATGAGTGATTGTGGGCAAATCTCTTCTACTCAGCCTCAAGGACTAACCTTGAGGCATGGCACGACCCAAGGGGAGTGGTCTCCACACATACTCCAAGAAGGGGTATGTTAGAAGACTCCACCATTAAAAAGTGGGACTGGGCTTTTATAGTATGAAGTGATGGACTGCCAGTCAAATGTCTCCAAGCCATCTGTGTCAGCTCAGCAGCTTTAGATAAGTTATTAGTAGCATCACTTGTTTTTTCCTTTATTAGGTAGTTTACCAGGCCTACCACACCTTCACCTCTCTATCAAGATGTTTTAGTCAAACTTGTTTCAGCATTATTCACCACCAAAAGCAGCATGACCTTCTTCCCCATTCACCACTGGTAGCTCTGCAAACAGGACACTGTTTGAGTTGGTTTACCCCACTCCTGCTGCAACCCCTTCAGCAGAGAAAACATTATGGAGACCACCCATAGTTGTATCCCAGCTGCTGACAGGTTTAGGAAAATAGGAAATGAGTCTTCAGCAAGCCAGTCTGGTTTTATTCAGGTTGAGCATGAGCAATCCATTTCCCTTGCGTATCATGAAGCCCTTTGTCAGCTTCCCCCACTCACGAGCACCATGGTTGCACCTCCCAGGCAATGGCAGATTGCTCAGGAGATGAAACTGAACGGGAACAAGCCAAAGGCAGATCTCTCTTCAACTTTGCTCTCAACAAGTTTATCAGTAGAGATAAAATGTAAATCATATCAGGGAAGTGAGACTTGGTCATGCCACTTGTCAATGAAGTATACTGAGTGGTCTTTACAGATAAAAGGAAAGTATCACAAACATTAGAAAAGCCCAGGCAAGCAAGATTGTCTAGTATTTCCATCAGGAGCAATGTAACACTCCTTTTTTAATTCCAGTTGGGAACTTAAAATCACAGTCTAATATCTACTTAAAACAGGCCAAGTGCATGGCCAAAATCAGTCATCTTTCCAACCAAGAACACCTGACACCTGATGACTCTGGTAGAATGTAGCTCCTTCCTGGACTTGAGGGACTTGCTCATTATGTACTCAGCTGTGAAGAGCAGGGGCATCTAATGAAGGAGTAAAATGTATTTTGAGGTTATCTGATACTACCAGTACTAAAAAGCTTTGAGATTTTTAGAAACCATATGTGCAACCATCTTCTAAATGACAGGCTGGGCAGGAGAGATTATACTATTGTTCATCTTCATAAAAAAGAACTGGTTGCAGAAATTTTATAAAAATTGTTAATAAACCAGTAAAAGGGATCATAAGTTGATTAGAGTAGTTTGTTTTCCACAAAGGGAAAACAAAGTCCAAACTGATAATACATATATAATGCTTTAGAATGGCCCAATTAACAAAGCAGAAAACAATCCTGAGCCTTTCATTTGGGAGAAAAAATTAAATATTAGAAAACACTTAAAATTAGGAACAGTGTGAGATATTTCTCAGGATATTCAAAAGACATGGTCTCACCTGTGGAAAAAAATGGATGAAAAGAGGGTTAAAGAACTGCCTGGGGAAACAGAAAAACAACAGGAAGATCAGTGGTCGGCAAACTTGAGGATAATCAGAGTCTTTTCAAGAGCAAAATGAAATCTATCTTAGTACCAATCTCTTGCTGGATATAAAAGAGGTATACTGCATATGCTAATGCAAGGGCAGAAGAAGTCAGCAAAAATTTCTGTTCTGTCTTTGGTTAAGTCAGATGATGTACATCTAATAGCAGATGATGAAGGCCCCTAAAAGCAAAAGTCATTGGAACTTGAAGCAGGCCTGGAGCAGTGTTAGGTGGCTCAGAGCCTTGTCTGCTTTGGCGACAGAGCTACTCCTGCAGGCACTGCACGACACTGCACTTGGCAGCAGTAGAGCCAGGCAGTACTGCTTTGCTGGTTAGGCCTTGAAGAGAAGTGTCCAGGAGCTCATGACGTGCACAGCCGGTTGTAGTGGCAGGCATAGCTGTGCCAGCATGCCCAGGGCACCTGGATGGGGAAACACTGAGCTCAGGCCAGGCTTGTGGCTGCTCTCATTGCGACAAGGCTGAGTGTGTGAAGGGCTGCAGCTCAGGGTACTGGAGTAGACCTGTGAGGCACACCATGGATTTCATCACCTCTGGGTCTATATAGCAAGTAAAAAGCTCTTGGATTTGTGCCTAGGTATCCTACATTCAACTTCAGAGATTTCTTCCCTAGATAAAATCCAGACCTCAGTCTGCCCTTAGGATTGCATCAACCTGTGCTTGTGTGTCACCATGATGGGCCCAGCTGGCTCCAGCAGGGTTCAGCTATGAGTCTAAGGCAGGAAATGGATGCCTGATAACACACTCAGAGGACATTTAATAAAGGTGGATTTAATTCCCTCGCCTGAATCCCTTCAGTGTTTCACATTGTGCTATCTAAAATGCAGTGATGCATCGGTTTCCTCAGGGCTGTGATAGTTTGCAGCAGCTGAGGATCTGCTTTGAACTCCACAGAAGTTGCTCTTACTATAGTGGCTTTTTCATATTCATTTCCTTCCTCTGCAGTCATGTTTTTGTAATGAACTCATTATTCATCATGATAAAATTCTGGAATAGATTTACATATTACAATTACCCCCACCCCTCCCTTAATAAGATTTGTTGCACTATTGATTTCAAGTTAATGTTTAATATTTAATTTAATTTACTGCTTGTAATTTCAACGACAGCATAAAACTAATGTTATTTGTATAGAGACAATAACATTCTGCTACTAACATTGACATCAGTCAACATCATCAATTAGGTAAATTATACAATTAATGCAGTGTTTTGAAATGGTTTTTTTTTTGCAAAATAAGAAGTTTAAGATAAATCCTACTTAATGAGCTGTTAGTGTCATAAAGCAAAGTACACGGTTTCCTGGCAAATACCTCATGTTTATAAAATGCATTACAGAGATGCAACTGTTTTTTTGCTCCTGTAAACATGTGAATCAGAATGGAAATGAAGGTTTAATAGTTATAGCTGTGAGTGACATGTTTAAATGTTCGTGGGACTGTGGCCCATATTTGCACATAGCAACCTGATATTGCTGGCAATCAGAATTTTGTCTGAAAAACCCAAACGAAATTCAGCCACACAAAGGTATGGGTTGAGCAAGAAGTCATGTTATCTGAGAATTCTGATATTTATCAAGAAAAACCCCTACTTGATTCTGTAGCGCTCGTCCAAAGCATCATTATTCTTGTTATAATGTATCAGAACACACGTCCAGAAATGACAATGCCAACTACAGTGCTGAAAATGTTGTAGTAGGATTTCTTTAAAAAAAAAAAAGTAAACAATGCTCCCATGACTGACTCAGTAGAGACCATAAAGAACCTCCAGGACGCACATGAATAACCCCCTGAGCTTCTGAGGGCACTAAAAGCAGCGCTCACACACAGGTTGTGGCGGTGACTGGCCCCATCATGGCTGTTCCCTCTGTGCTCCCCACAGGGCATCCAGATGGTGTGTGAAACTCTCATTGAGTGCTGGGACCACGACCCCGAGGCGCGGCTGACGGCGCAGTGCGTGGCAGAGCGATTCAGCGAGCTCAGGCACCACGACAGGCTCTCGGGGAGAAGCTGCTCGGAGGAGAAGATCCCTGAAGATGGCTCTGTGACCACTGCGAAGTAGCATGTGCCCGAGAGCTCCGAAATGGAGGGAATTCACTCCTAGACGTGTTCGCCTTGGCAAAGGAAGAAGTCTTGATCAGTGCCTTGACTTGCTTCCTAGAGGACTGAGGCTGTCACTACTCCCTTTAGGCTGCAGCTCTGGACAGGGAGACGTATTCTGTGAAATAAAAGCTGGGGAGTAGCTGTCATACCCCAGCACTGGCAGCCGGCATCATGTCATAGGAGGAGCTATGTATGTTAGCACTTCCTCAGGAAACGTGATTTGAAAATAGCCAATAACATTATGCACTTTATTAATGCCTGTATATAACTACGAAATTGCTATTTTTATATATATATACATATATATATATAAAATGTGTATGTATATATATATATATCTATCTATAGATCTATAAACAGACATGCTCTGGGAAAAAAAAAAAGTGCTTCCAGGAAATTACCAGTGCATTAGAAATGCCTCCCCTTAGGGGAGGAGCCTGGGGAGTCTGGTATAGCACCACACCAGCAATTGTGCACTAAGCGCTCTGCCAAAAAGGTAGGAATAATATGCAAAAAGAAGATGCCTTTCAAAGCATGTGCTGTGACCGCCTGGCTGTGGCCCTGCAGTTCACACTTGCAGGAGCAGTCTCACAGCAGGTAGGCCAATTTGACTTTGCAGTTGTACCTACATAGTCCTGTCTGCAGCACGTTGTGGAAGGTTCAGGGTTGCCTTTTCCCTCTCACCTTAACCCCAGTGTCCTCACAGTGTCCCTGAACAGGAATGCGAGGAGGTTTGATCTTTCCCATGCATATGTTTTGATACAGAGGTCATTAATGTTGTATGTTTATTGCTTTCAAATCATAGTTTGCAAGCAGGAGGTCTTCCCCTCCTCCCATCCCCACGCCCAAACTACACAGAACAGGACAGGGTCAGCAACAATCCAAGCAGATGTTTTATATTTGCTGTGCATTCTCACTGTGGGCAGTACGATTATTTTTTTCCCCTTCCTTTTACCTTGATTTTGTTGCTGTAAGAAGAAACTTTTTTTTTTCTCTCTACAGCGTGCCTAATTGCTTGACATACCACAGTCTGCCTCTGTTCCATTATTTCGAAAGTGAGAGACAACAGCTGGTGCCTTTATTTTTGCAAAAAGACCTTGGAGGTGAGGGAAAGCTCCGTAGCAATAGGTTAATGGCATATCCTGCCCTCAGCATTGCTTGCTTTTAGGGCTGCCTCAGCAAGTCAGCAATTCACAAAGAAAAAAAAAAAGAAGAAAACAAATACCAAGAAGGACTTTTTCAACAGGATCCCTTGGACATTGCTTACATTCTTTCAGTTCCCCTAATTGTTTAAGACAGTTGACATCACATTGGGTCTATATAAATGACAGCAATGTGTTTGGTAATGGCTAAAAATTCTGTCTTTAGGTGTTTTGCAATGATTTATCCACTTTTTTCTTCCCCACGGGATGTCAGCAGGCCTTGGAAGTTAGAAATTCAGACAGCACAAACCAGTCCTGGACAGATGTATCTGGTGTGATTTATTAAACACATTTGACAGATAAACATTGATATTTCTCAGAAGATGTTGCCATACAAGTCAATAGGAATCATGCTTATTCAAATAGGAGTTAGGATTTATGGTGGCAAATATTTTATTTTATTTAAAATGGTTTTGTAACTGCCTTTTTTTTTCCTTTTTTTTTTTTCATTTGAACCAAACTACTCAGAAACATTTAAACAGTTTGGGGTAAAACCTCCACAGCTGCAGAGATGGAATTCAGAGAATACTACACCAAATTTTATAGGGGGGGAAAATTCTTTTAAATTCATAGGGCCACAGGCAAAGGTGGGGGCTGCAGGTGGAGGGCACATCCAGGCAGGTAGAGTGTTGCAGCCTGTTTCTCTTCCTCTATCCATGATGAAGGTCAAGGAATAGCATGTGGTAGTTCCTGACAATACTGACATTTTTATGGGGGGTTTTTAACACTACATATAAAGGGAAATTTTTATTCTTTTAAGGAATATTTCACCTGTACATCATGTATGAAATAGGAATGTGAGCAATATATACTCTTGTATATCAAAAGTTTCAAACACTTAACTTGCTTTGTAAACTGTTTCCAGGGGGTTTTTTATCTTGTTTTGTTTTGTATAAATCAAATGTTTATTGAAGCAAATAAAATAACATCAACTCAAGTTCGTGTCCCATCTTTGAAGCACCCAGAATAGGGAGAGGGTTCTTCCTGGAAGGAACCCTATCCTAAAATGATTCAAGTCCATTCCTTCCCTCCAGGGGCCTGACTGTCATGCTCGTGTGTCCAGTGTGCATGTGTTCTGCTTTGCTAATGACTCCTTCCCCCAGTCACCATCCTGTAGAACAGCACTAGCAGATACCCAAACTTGCCAGTCCCTCAGCCCCCTGCACTGTTATGCATTCACTAGTCTCAGAGGAGGAGACAGAGAAAAGGGTTTTCAGCTGATGCTTTTCTACTTGTAGATTACTCAGTTCTCTCCTACTTGTAGATTACTCAGTTCTCCGTGTGGCTATGGCACTTAGGGACATGGTTTAGTGGTGGACTTGGCAATTTGGAGACTCCGTGATCTTAAAAGCCTTTTCCAGCTAGACCTCAGTCATTTTGTTGCTAATATTAAAGTGAGCCAGAAGACAGCCCTCTAAATCTGTGTCACTCAGATGTATATGATTATGTGTTTTCGCCTTACAGCTACTGCTCTCCACTCAGAGCTTTCACCTTTTTAAGCTGATACTCCTCCATGGAAGACTTGCAGAACATAAGCACCTTATAATCAAAGAGCAAGATACTTGCCTCTGCCCTCTTCAAATTGCCTTGAGTGCGGCTGGTTGAATCTAAGCCTTTACATAGAGTGCAGTCCACCAGTGCTTGATGTAGGCATCTGAGATGCTCCAGACATCAGTTTTTTCATGGATTGTATTTTGGCTGCAATGAATATCTCCTTTTGTACCTTCAAGTGAGGATACTTCAAACCCACGTTTTTATTCATAATTCAAGCAAAATTGCAGAATAACTGAGGCTGGCAGGGACATCCGGTTCAGTTGCTGTCCTTGCTGGTCATGTGGTCCAGAGTCATATTGAAAACATGCAGCTTGAATCAGGTTGCTCAACACCTCATGGAATTTTAAGCATGCTCAATGAAAATGATTTCACAGTCTCTCTGGGCACCTGGTGCTCTGAACAGAGTAACACACATAGCCAGTGCCATGTGTGGTGCAAAGTACAGTGGCCACATCTGGTCTAAAACTGGAAAAATGGGGACTTTGTGAAGAAGGCCTGCCTAGGTGCCCCTCAAGCAGACAGCTGCAGGTGACCAGCTCTTCCTTCAAGCCAGCTGCCCTGTGCCAGGTACAAAACAGCTCTCAGCTTTCCTGCAGGCACACAGAGCCTCACTGCCCACACCTCTGTGTTTCCAACAGTGCCCTGCTGAGGCCTAGGCAAGCCCAGCATCTTTGTGGTCGGTACCAGCATGTGCCCACCAGTGGTCATGTATTGGCAAAGATCCCCAACCCTGACATTCTGTTTACACTGGCTCCAAGTCTGAGTCCTTGTGCCATAACACAGCAAGCAAATGTTGCAAAACCAGGTATGAAATGAACTTTAAAAATCCAGCAGGCAAACTCTCCAGATCTTTCAGTCTTGAATTACATATCC
>JAOXXN010000395.1:39973818-39990366 GCA_026770055.1 Myrmophylax atrothorax
AAATTTATTACACTATGTACTTTTAATTTATTATTTTTTTCAGTTAAGGGTTTTACCCACCTTTGTTATCTTAAATATTTCATTCAACATACTGCTGTAAGCAGCTCTTAATTAACATGTCAGTCAGCATTTTATCACCAGGGTACACAGCAAGGAGGCTCCAGCTGTGCAATGCAGAAGGCAGTCCTTGGGTTTACTGCAGTGGTCTATACTGCACAGTGAAGTTCCCTGGTGCAGCCTGCCTCTGTGTTACCAGTTCATGTAATTTCCAGCAAAATGGTGAGTTCACCCTCCTCTAGGATATTCCCGACTTCTAGTGGAGTAGACATGAATGATAAAAGAGGAAAAAATCACCACCCAGCTCCTGAGGAAAGAAAAAAAAAATAGAAAGGCATTAAGACATTGTTATTCTGAATGCTCCTGGAAATAAACTGGGCCACATGTAGAGCACCTGCAATTTTGTCCTCTTGTCAAGGCAGCTATGTTGGGGCCCAAGGGCTTCCTTTGCTTCCAGAGGAACATTGATTAATTTATTTCCTGATCCTTAGCTCTTTTTCTCTCTCTGGCTTGCTTTTTTCTCTTTTTTTTTTTTTTTTTTTTTTTTGGCATTATGTTTCTAATAAAATGCTGCCTATGGCAATTTTTTCCCTCTGGCCACAAAGAAGATGAAGTGAATTCTGTTCCAGGCTGTCTGCTTGTTCCTGAATGCAGTTTGGCTGCCTTCATGCGGCTTATTACTTGGCAAACATTCCTGCAAGTTAGTCACACCATGTGCCTGTTGAGAGGGCTCTTGCTGGGGAGGATGGCAAAAATTCCAGTCTCATTCAGGGTCCATATAAGTGATGCATCTCATTGCAGGATTTTGGTGCTTTAAATATGGCCAAATTGTGAGGCTCCTGAGAGGATCAAACCCAGGAAATAGATTTAAAATCTTGACTAATGAATGCTTTGACCACCATCTAATCACTTCACAAAGAGTGAAAGGCAAAAGGCAGCTCATAAATTATCTATTGTGAATTATTTGCTCAGTTCCAATGGTGATAAAACAATCTCTTCAGACAGTCTCATTTAGGTAGCTAAACTCTTAAAAAAATTGGATGCTCACCTGATCGAGTTGGCATGATTAAACCCTCCCTGTTGAAATGCCTATTTCACAAACATGCTGCCATGTTAAATAAGGGGCAGCAAAGATCCCTGGCATTTCTTCCCAGGTTAACCATGTCCTGTGTGTCACTCACAGCTGAAAACACTTCTCTTTCTTCAGCAAAACTTTTCAATGGAAGAAGAAACAAAAAAAATTCACCTGCTCTCTTTTATAACCCATCCATGGTTCCAATCCCAGGCTGTCACCATCCCTGCCCAGCCACTCCTCTTTCCCAGCACCTTCAGCTGCCCAAACAAGGCTGCTCAGTGACCTCCCTCCTGCCTCTGGTTTTGTATTGGGGTGCTGGTATTTCTCTTGTAAAAGCAACCCATTTTATTTGCATCTCAGAACAAGACCTGCACCTGATACTGGGGTTTAAAAGCCTTGCATGATCTCCTAAATGTCACCTCATCATTGCTTTTGCTCAGACTGAAGCCATGCCCTTCCTCCTGCACCCCTCTGCCCCCTGGCCTCATCTTTACTCCCATAGGGACAGCCCTGACCACCAGGGTCTGTCCTCCTCTAGAAGCAGCACCTGAGTAAACAAACCCATTGCATGCACCTGTTTAACACCCCCCACTTTGTTTGTTTGGGGCAGGAGCAGTGCAAAGGAAGTTAAGCCCAAAAGAACTACACATCAGATGTGTTTCTAACCAGCTTTCATGGAGACGGTGGCCAGGTTTCTGGCCAGGCTTGCTGTCCCACGAGTGTGAGGCTCTACAGACCATAACTGTTTCCTTATCTTCTGAAGGAGAGGAAGACCACATCATCCCCTCCTGGCACCCTGGGGTGAAGCTTCCTTCAGTTTCTTATCCACATGAGCAACTCGTGTTAGCCCTGCGAACTTCCCCTTTGATTCTCACGCCCCTTCCCCATGAATCCCACCGGCTGAGGCAGAAATGCAAACACCCCTACGACACCTCCAGCCCTGCTTGAGCAGGGATTTCTGTATTGCACAGCTCATCCTGCCATGTTTGAAAAGCTCCCAGTTTGCAGAGTGATTCAGTCACCAGCTGGCTGTGTGGGGGGTATAGGGAAGTGCTTTATTTTGAATGAGCTAGACTGACTTGGGATGCAGGTCCTGTTATCAGACCTGTATGGTGAGCTATAGAAATGGAACTCTCCCCCCATCTCAACAAAGCCCAAACCTGCCGCTTTCCATCCTGCATGAAAAGCTCCAGAAACAGATTTCCTTCTGTTAGACACATGCCAGGGTCTTCATGGTTCAACCTTTCAGGAGACCATTTAAGGTTAGAAAATGTTTTACAGAAGCTATTGATTGCATCTAATTCCTGCTTTTGCTTGAAGGTGAATAATGTCTTTCTAGTTCTCAAACAGAAACCAGTATAAACTTCTCTTCAGATAAACATCTGTCTGTCTGTGGCTGCAAATGTTTAGCTCTTAAGGCTGGTCTTTATCTGACTTCCTTATACGTGTATGTGAGGAACTCTGCACTCATCTAGCAAGGCTGTCTTTGCTATGACTACCCAGTAAAATAAGATTATAAAGATATCCAGATTAAATTGGGAATTCATTGTTTGGCAACATACAAGAAATGCCTCCCCAGACCCAGAAGTGCCAAGGGTTGTTCCTTGAGGGATGGAGATGGAAATGCAAAGCCTACCCTGGGCTCTTTCAGTGCATCATTGCAGTGATTTTTTGAGCATCATTTAAAGAAAGCACTATTTTTTGAAAGAGTAAAGCTTTATATACAGAGCCTGGAGTGACAAAAACGGTGTTTCATGTTTGACATAACAAAACTGAACTGAAAACTGTCAGAGAAAGAACGCAGTGAGAGGAAACACAAAGCCCATCTGCTCACACCACCAAGAAAAACAGCTATGCAGTGCAACCATCAAGGAGAATTATAATTTGCAGCATGTGGGTTAGCAGGCAGCATATTCAGGTGCAGCCCATCCATAAGAAAGACACTTAGCAAGTGGAAGATGATAACTGCTAGCACTTGAATCCAGACTTATTTCTGGAAAGGTGAGATTTCCTCCTTTGATGAAATTAAAGCCAGAGTACTGATTCTCTTCAACCAAGATATTTACTTTTCCATAAGTCATCCAGTGCTTCTGGAGGCAAAAGAAAGTAGGTTATACCTTTAATTAGCTAAAAGGCTTTGACAGAACATAAATTTCATGCCAACACTTTTAATTCTCCAGTTGTTAAGCCTCACACACTTTTACACAGACTCACCCATGTGCCTTGGCTGCCATCCCTTTTGCTCGACTAATCCCCATGTGAGAAGCAGGAGCAGTCTTTCTGTGACATGACAATGTCACCGACACTTCAGCCTCACCATTGAGGAGTCTGCAGGAACAACTTGCAGGGGATTAGACTAAGTATTTCTTGTAATGCTTTGTATGGCACAGTGGAATGTTCCCATGTTTTAGGCAAAAGGACAACTCCCATTAAGCAGCAGGTTGTTTAGCTTGTCCACATCTGGAAAGGACGTGCAAGCCTTATTAAATAACAGGGAGTGGAGGGGGAAATGTCATTTCATTTTAATGTAAGAATGTTAACATTAATTTTCTTGCCTTGAAATAATTTCTGGAACAGTTGCTTGGAGAACCTAACCTTAAAAAAAGCCATAGGAAATGGAAAAAAGAATTTAAATTAACTTGTTTCAACATTTCTAAATTGTTTAGGTTAATCACAGTAAACCAAACAGGATTTAGTCATACTTAAACACAGCCTTTGCCCAAGTATAAACTGTTTACTATAGCCACGACACACAACCAGACAAAATTCATTCCTGATCTGGAAAAAGAGTCTAATTTGGTTTTATTATTTGGCAGAACAAGGTTTGCTTTTCAATGTAAAACAGTCTCCAAATCTCCTGAGAGCAAGCAGGAGATGCAGCAGAGTCTCACCATCTTCACCACATCAACAGCTTGGCCTAAAATTGGCTCCTCCAGCCAGGTGAGAGCAGGGCTGAACAGGGAGCCAGGAGGGAGCCTGAGCATGGGCAGCAAACAATGAGACTGAAGCTGAAGTTTAGAGAGAAGAAGCCTACCCTGTGTGCTTTCATGGACCCACATGAGGACCATTCCTTCACTCCACTGTAACGCTGCTGAGGTCAGTACATTTGACTTCAGCAATTTGACCTATTATGTCTATGGATTGTAGGCAGATATTTAGTATGGACAATGTGCTTTTCCCACCAACATATGGCGAGTGCTCACAGACTAGCTTAAAGACTGGTTGTTCTTTTCTTTAGGTGCCTTCACATTAGCGCTAATAACACATAGTATTTGGTCCAAAAGTCCAAGCAAAAAATACAAAGGATTTTTACAAAGAAATTTTTGCCTTTCAGTTTTCCAGTGAGCATTTTGACAATTCATGCTGAGGCCTGATTGCCAAGTGGGATGGCTGGGCTGGAGCTCTCTGTTTTTGCACTACTTGCCCTGATATGCAAAATCAATCATATTAGCTTCCAGAAGAGATGAAAATTTATCTCATGCACAAATGCATGAAATAAACTTTGGATACAGGGTCAGACAGGTCAAATGATGATGTTCATCTTTTTCATCTCCTTTTCTGTACGTGTGGCCAACACATTAGCAATTGGAATGTATGAATGTTACAGACTGAATGTCTTCTCTCACAACCATAGCAACACCCTTCTTGCTTGAGACACGTATCTGGCAATAATAAAATTATTAACTTGAGGATATTAAATGTTCTGAAGAATAATTTCCATGCGCTTGTGACTTCATTTTGCTATACTTTATGGAAAGAGTTGTATTTTTAAATAACTGCTTTAATTGCCTTCTAGGAGTAATTAGAATGAAATCATAAGTATTGTGAATTGCATGTTGTGTTTTCATTAAGACAATAATTATGGGGGAAAGGTTCTTAATCAAGCAGGGGGAAGTAGTTCTTTTTTTTCTTAGTGTTGTATCTCCTGCATGATTGTGGCATCAGGCTCAACACTCCAGGACCAGAAAAACACCTTTGTCTTCCAGCTCTAAAGAAGTCTGGCAAACTAAGGGCATGTTTTATGAAGAAAAACATTAAAAAACAAACAAACAAACAAACCCAACCAAACAAAATGAAAACAAACAAGACCAAAACTAAACACAAAACAAAACACAAAAAAACAAAAAACAAACCTAGAGAAAATAAAACCCATCAGGAAACAATAAAAAAGAGAAAAGTGTCTGGAAGGGCCAAAATGTTTCATTGTTGGTTGTATTAGTTTTCTTTCTAGCTACGATCAGAGAATAAAAGATTAATTCTTGAAATAGCACAGGATAAGAAAATGGTGAAAAATGTTTAGTATATTGTATTGTTTCAACCTGACTGATCTGGGTGAAATTCATCCTCACAATCTCAGATTTATTCGTGCTTCCCTGACTTTCCTGCATAAAATGGGCGTATATGTCTGGCTCCAAATCCAAATGCATGTCCCAGCCCCATTGTCACCCTGTACCAAGGCAAGTCTTGGGTGCTCCCCCATCTTCCCCTTCCCAGAGCCCTTCTTCCCTGCAGGGTCAGCAGCCAGGCATATGGCCCTGACAGGCCTTCCAGCACCCTCCAGCCTCAGCTCCATCCACAGCCAACCTGAGCCTCAGCCACCTAAACACCAAATCCTCTGAGCTGCAACATGGCCCAGTGAGGATTTCTGAAGATGCACAGGTTGCTCTCATGTTGTCAAAAGGGCAGAGGTGGCACTTACCATTTGAAAGGGTGCAAAAGGAGCTGGGGAACCCATTCAGTTCCCTGAATTTCAGAAAATTACAATGGGCGGCAAGAATCAAATTATTTGAAGACAATGGAAAATTAGAGAAGAGTAGGAGTCAACGTGGATTCACCAGCATTTTTTCCTTTCCTGGAGAGCAGTAAAATGAAGAAGATACAGTAAACATTGTGTATCTTGAGCTTAGAAAGGCTTTTAACATCACCTCAAGTGATACCCTTGTTTGCAAACTGGGGAAATACTGTTTAAATTCAAGCAGAGTGGCATTACTATATAGTTCCCTAAGTAGCACTGAGCATGGTTCTACAGCTACTCAACTCTGGTTCCTATTCACTGTTTTAAGTACTAGTCTAGGTGATGGACAAAAACATCTGCTTAATAAATCTGCAAACTGCATCACGCTGTGAGCTACAGAACAGACTGATTATTCAAATTGTTCTGGTATGTTCAATGAATTTTCTGAAAAAAAACATGATTGCCTTTAGTGGGAACACTTACAAAGTTGTAATTAAATGCATTAATATCTAATGGGGAAAAGCCACTTAGAGCAGTTGGCCAAAGAAGCACTACTGCTCCGAGTGGATCACAAACCTGACAAGAGTCAATCGTGCCTTGTTGTTACAAAAGAAGGCAAACATCACCCTGTGATGTATAAAGAGATGTACAAAGTGATCCTGCTGCTCTTTTAAAACCTGGTAAGATCACAGAGGGCTGCTCTGTCTTGTTTTGGGCAGCAGAACAATCAGAAGACTTTCAAATACGGCCTCCAAGGAAATGTGAGAGGAATGACTGTAATTCAGGACTAGAAAAGAAGACAATTAAAGGGTAATAAGATTATAATCTTTGAACATGTGGAAGTCACAAAGAAGAAAAATACATGATGGCTCTAGTCATGGTGGCAATCAAGCATATCAGGGAAAATCTAGATTATCCATTATGAAATAATGGGGAGGCTGCTGGTTATCCAGCATTTTTGGTCATGAATTATAGACTAGGCAAAGGTTAGACACTAGTTCTCTAGCATCACTGATCCTATCTCAGGATGGAGGTCGTATCTTCTCAATGACAGCTTGAGATCTTTTCCTGCTACAGGAGTTGCAGGTCTCTGTTCGGTCTGTGCCTCCAAAGGTCTGAGTTCAGCAGGGTCAAAAAGCTGGAAATTTTGTTTTCCAGGAAATTCCAAAATGTGCTGGAGCATGAAGCCGGGACATCCTCTTGTGCAGCTCCCTATAGAACACTGATATTTCTCATGGAAAGGAAAATACATTAAAAAAATCCCTGACAACTGGATTGCTTCAGAAAAAGGTTCTGATCTACTCTGCACTGGTGCAGACTTACCTTGAGTCCTGTGTGCAGTTTTGGGCACCACAAGATAAGAAAGATGTTAAGCTGTTAGAGAGTGTCCAAAGGAGGGTCACACAAATCATGCAGGGCCTTGAGAGGAAGCTGTGTGAGGAGCAGCTGAGGGCAATTGGTCTGTTCAGCCTGGACAAGAGAAGACTGATGGGAGACTTCATTGCAGTTACAACTTCCTCTTGAGGGGAAGAGGAGGGGCAGGCACTGATCTCTGTTGTGACCTTTGACAGGACTCAGGGAAATAGGATGAGGCTGAGTTGGGGGAGATTTAGGTTGGAAATTAGGAAAAGGTTTTTATTCAGAGTGTAGTTAGGCAGTGGAACAGGCTCCCCAGGGAAGTGGTCACAGCATCAAGCCTGAGAGAGTCCCAGAAGCATTTGGACAATGCTCTCATGCACATGGTGTCATTCTTGGGGTGTCCTGTCAGGGCCAGGAGATGGACTCAGTGATTCTGATGGGTCCCTTCCAACTCAGTATATTCTGTGATTCTGTGATAAAATCAAGCTGGAAACTGAGCACTTAGAGGCCTTATAACTTACAAGAGGCTCCTGACTCCACCTTTAGCCTTGGTAAAAAGGAAGGGTAAGGATTTACTGCTCAACTGAGAGGCTCAGAATCAGGAAAGTGACTTTTTCATGTTGCCTTGAGTTCTCCATTGCTCAGCTTGGATGCCTCACAACCACCAGTGTCATCATGGGTAACACAAGGTGGAAACACATTCCAGTCACTATTTAGGGAGGATAACAAGAAATAACCACAAGTCTGCATATATTTCCCTAAAATCTATTGAAATCCAGTGTTTTCACAGGAGACTGCCTAAATCAAAGCAACATTTTCTGACAGATCATATTTGCCTGAAAAACCCCAAGAAATTTTACTTCCAATTTCCTCCTCTGCCACATGTCAGATATCCAGGAGTGCTCTTTGGAAGAGACATCCTGAGTGTGGAACAAGTTGGTTACCAGAGGACATACCAGTAGATGGAGCACATGACTCTGCAGCGCTGTACTTTGGCTCTGTAGCACCAATTAATATTCTCACTGTTCACTTCTCACAGCTTGAGACAACAGAGCCGGAGCAGCCACTGAGCCTGCTGCCCAGCTAGGGTTTCCTTCCTGCTATGCTCCAGATGAGAGACTAGATCTGCTTTGATGTTTACCACTGAATTTCTTGGATGGCTGACTTTATTTACATGTCATTTAGGTTTAGCTCATACACTGCTATTTATGCTATAATTATATTTATCTTCATAATTTTCTGTTTTGCAAGTGTTTAGTATGTTCTAACTCTAACCAAGAAGCTCTTGGAGCTTTTTGCAAGTCCTCAATGATTTTGCACTTTGGTTGACTGAATCTTCCCTCCCACACGCTCTTAAAAATCACCTAGTCCTTCATGCATGTTAAAGTCTAAAATTTCCAACAGAGCTTCATCAGCAAATTTCATCAACATATGTCTGACCTTTCTGGAAGGGTTAGAGGTGACAGTATGGAATTAGCACAGAATCAATACCAAAGTATCTTCCTCTTTCAAACATTTGTTTTTATCTTTCACTATATAGTCCTACCCACCTTACATTTTCAGTCCTGTTTCCCATCTTATGTAGGTTTTTCCAAAGGATACAATGGCAAATACTTTAAGAGTCCAGTCTAGAAAAATCCATTTCTTTATTCCCAGAAGTCTCTCTGGTTAGTCTAGTAGCATCTCCCTCTGCTAAGCCCGTATTACAGTATGGCCATTTTTCCCTCACGGCTGTCTCCTTCAATAATTTTTCTAAAGCCATGGTGCAAGTTTTCACAAAAATAGAAGTTTAAGTTCTTTCTGTATCATCCATCGGTAAAACAGGACAATTAATATTTCTTTCTTCCACTCTTTGTCTTATTCATTTTCACAAGGCCAAACTGGTTTTCCACATGAGATTTTGGTGCTCCAACATTTCCAACAGAAGTGAGAGATCATCATCTGAGCATCTAGACAAATCTATTGCTAAGAAGAGGAAGGCAAAACATCACATTGATATACCAACCTGAGCACTGCTTTTGCTTCAGCTTTCAATCTTGCCCCTTTTGCTATTCTGACATTCTTGTAGCTCCAAATACTGATAATATCCCTCTGAAAAATGTACAGGCATGAGTAAGGGCACAGAAACAGAGAAAGAATAAAAATCCATATCAGCTGGCACAAAAGGGGAGGATGGGTAAAGCTGCCACTGGTAGTGCCTGCCAGATTTAAGGAGTCGCTTCCCAGAATGATGAGCTGGGTGAGAGATTCTTGGAAGAACAGTATTGTGCAGAGGACAATATAGATTCCAAAGGCATCTCCCAAAGGCAGATGTTACTTTCCATGGGCCTGTGCTATTTTATGGCAAGTGTTTTCATTATGCTTTCCATTTTTAAATAGCTTTGTACAAGTTACTTATAAAAAAGAAATTACTTCACCGAAAGAGAACATCTGTGTTTGACAAAATTATTGAGTCTCTGTCCTTCACTTTCTATTATTTGCCTTCATCCTTGATAAAATAAAAATTTCACTGATTTTCTTTAATGGATTTTAAAAATGTGATCAATATTTCTTTAGCTGTACATTAGCTACCAAGGCTGAAAGTGGTCATCTCTGTTAGACTTTTTAGAGATTATCTCTTCAGTGTCACTTTTATTATTGAGGCTGCTTTAAAGCAAACTTTGATATATACAAAACTCGTTAATGTCCTATAAAGTGTCCAGCCTTCTGAAAGGGCTTCTCCAGGACAGTGGATGGACATGGCATGCTGGGGCAGGCTGCTGCAGTGCCAGGGTATATGCAAGTTTTTTTTCTTGGCACGGCTTCCCCACTCCACTGCTGCAGCACAGCCTCACAGCTCAGCCACCTGCAACAGCCTTAGCACAGGGGAATTGTTCGCACAGCCATTGTTTCCTTCTGTGGGTTTGCCTTGAAACCTTTGACGTTCTCCCCATTGTACCTCTAGCAGTGCAAATTTCCTTGTTTTGTTTCGTTTCTCAGAGCACACTATTGTGTAGTTACAGAATTAGAGTAATAACTTCTCATTGTACATCTGAAGCAAAAACATGTAATTGTGGGAGACTAGATTCAATTTGAAGAAAGAAAACCCCTCCACCAGGGATTCTTGTGGAGCACACAGTGCATTTGCCAGGCAGTGCTGCTTTGATTGCATCTAACCTGCAATTAGCATCAGTAATTAAGAGAAAATTAACATGTGCAATTGCATTATTTCAGGATATAACAGCACCAATATTTAGCGGTGCTTATAAGCTCAAATAATTATCAGTATTTACTGGTTACACCAGAGAAAGGAGGACAGGCATGAGTGGGTCTTACCTACAACAGCTGATTTCCAGGAAGACCACGCTTCATTTGCCAGCTGAAAGCCCATGGAAGTAGCCAATGGGGAAGAGAGGCTGGGAAGATTTGGCACTGTCAAAAAAGTGGTACTCAAATGCCACTTTCAGCTTACTCCTGGCTCATCACAGCACTCATGTGTGACACAATAGGAGAGAGCAAACTTAACATTTAGTATTTCTGAATTATTCTCCCCTGCCTTCAACATTTTGTATCAGTTTTGTAAATCCTATAACAATACCCAAGGATTTAAAAGTAAAAATTATTTGAGCATGAATTAATTCCGAGATCTGTGTTTATGAGGAAACCTCAGGCACATAACAGGTTTTTACATACTCTTATCTGGGATTATGAGAATGCAACTCT
This sequence comes from Myrmophylax atrothorax, assembly GCA_026770055.1. NCBI lineage: Eukaryota > Metazoa > Chordata > Aves > Passeriformes > Thamnophilidae > Myrmophylax > Myrmophylax atrothorax. The sequence goes on from JAOXXN010000395.1 coordinate 39,984,747, forward strand.
ACCAGTTCTACCAGGCTTATCTCAAAGGACATTCCTTGTCCTTTAAGGACAAGGTCAAATGATATTTGAAAAGCATCTTAATGCTTCATTGAAGGATACAAATGAAAAATCATTTCAATTCAGACTCACAGAAATAAAGATAAATCTGAACCTGTAGGCACAAACCTCAACTAGATAAACTGAGACGTTCAGAGTGCAAAACTGCTGGTGTTAATATGAAAGATCCCAGTGATAAAACTCAGGAGCCAATCCAGCAAGGGGTTCCAGTTGCATCAGTGGGAGTTAAAAGCACTAAAATAATATGTAACCAGAATGATTAGTAATCTAGTAATCTATAACAGAAACTCATGATAGAAGTCCCAAGAGAGGGACTACTGGCTCTAGGCATGCTGATTTATAAGAGTGGTTTTGCTCATGGACCCATCACAAGATGCCCAAAGTTCTCCCAAGATGCAGCCATGCAACTAAGAGCAAAAGCTGCCTCAATATCCCTTCGGTCTAAATATTTCTTTCCTTGTCTATTGAAAAAATTATTAGGAGTAGACACAAGAAATCAGTCAACCAATGGATCAGGTTCTACACTGATTTATGCATGTACCTTACTACTTCCAGAAGTTGGTTTAGCATCCTGAGAGATGACACTTGTCAGTAACCAGGAGGGAGCTTATGGGCCAATCTCAACTAGCTAGAACAGAAAAAAAAATATTAAATGCATTTCTGCGCAGACAGCTTCTGCATTTGAAAGCAAGAGTAAGATAAATTGTGGCATGTTTTCATCCAAAACATTTATTAAAGATGATATGGGCACAGCACACAGATAAACCACATCCTGAAGCAGGGTTAAACTAGGTTTCACATTTGAAAGCTGAAGTGCTATCTATCTGCAGTGCTGATAGGTACCTTCTTTATATATATATATATACGTCTGCAGCTCCAGAGTGACAAATAACAAACACAGCCTGTATTTATAAGGATGACATTTACTTCACTTTTTATTAAAATCACCACCTACAAAATAGACATTTTGTACATACTAGTCCTAAATAAGCAACCATGAGAAAATTACATTAGTCCTGAAATGAAACCATTGTATTGTGCACCTGGGATGTGATAAAGGGTCAGAGATAATACAAAATATATGAAGATTAGATAAGGTATTCATATCACACTAGCAAGTTAACCTACTGCTTTGAAGAAATCAGTGCATATGTTGATCAGAGACCTATTTTGTGCAAACATGAAAAAAGTCCCAGATTGCTCTCATTAAAAATTACCATAGCCACTGCTGCTACAGAAAGGAACTGTGTTACTTCAGTTTGACATGTGCCATAAGTGTCACAGTATCTGGAAACAGAGAAGCGCACTAAGAACATGAAGAGAAACAGGACAGCAACACTTTTGTGATAGTGATGGTGTCACAAAACACCATGGACCAAATTCTTGGCTGATGAAAGGTGTCATAACTACTTCGTGAATCAAAAATAAACAAAACATCCTGACACTGTATTCTGTGTTTTCATTCAAGGTCAAAAAAAAGAGAAGGAGAAGAGGTAACAGTCTTGTCTAAGTCAGGAAGCAATAGCAAAGTCATCCCCTCCACCCAGCACCCCTTGTGCACTCTGTACTCCATCAGAGTGACTGGGGGGAGATATAAGCCTTATGGACCCTGAATTCAGTCACAGGCTTTCCAAGATCATGATAGCTGGTACAGCCAGAAGACAAAGCAATAAATGAATGAGTGATTTGTGGGTATCAAAGTGCAAAATCCAGGGGCCACATTGTGACACTCATTTTTATGTTACTGTCAATGTGGGTTTGCCTTAAAGTCCCATAGACCACTATGATAGCACAAGTGTATTCACTTCCAGGACACTGTTAAAGGCATTTATCAAGGTTGCAGGATGACTCTTGCTCCTAACTACTGCTCTCAAAGTGTAACCTCCTTGGTTATTACGACTTTGTTAAACTTTTCCCACCATCATCTTGGAGATTGGAAGTAGGTATTTCATGCAATGTTGGATCCCAGTACAGTGTAGGAAATAAAAACAGGGAAGCATTGTGTTTAAAGACAGCTTTCAGGACAGAAAACATTATAGCAGAAAGGTTCATATTGGTCAGTGCTTCCTCAAACACAGAATAAGGAGCAAACAACAAAACACTGAAATTAAATAGATGTGATTATAAGGTGAAAGACACGGTTATTTCCATTAGTTTGCTGAAGAACTTCATCCTAAGAAATAAATTTCTATCATTATAAAATAGATCACTTTTAGAGAATAAAAACAGATGAAAGGTATACTCTCGTTTTTAACACAAACACAAAGTGAAGAACTTAGTTTTGTAACCTAAGATTGACCAAAAATGTTCAAGCTGTTCATATTTTAAAATCACAGGAAGACCTCCTCGGATCACTACTACTGTAATTTCAGAGTCAAATTACAAACTATACACTGACAGCATAAGATCAAGTCATGTCAAATTTGTAGTAAAATACAAACAAACAAGGACAAATATGTAATTTTGCTATATTATTAATATATAGTCACCATGCATAAAAAATATTCATCTTTTAGGTAAATATATTTTTTTCTCTGTTATAATTTTAAAGTGCATCTAAAAGCTTTTAAATAAATCTTTACACTTTAAAAATAGGAGAAGGTGAACAATTGTTCAGAAATGATAGGTAACTCTTGTTAACAAAGAGTTAACAAGTTGTAGGTGTTATTCCAATATTTTAAGCTGTGCTAACGTGATGGTGATATTTTGGGTGCGCGACACTGGCAAACACTGACTGGACCCAATGACTGCTTCCTAGAACCACAAAATCCTGAAGGTTAGAAGGGACCTTAGGTCACTTGGTTCAGCCTACTCAAAAGCAGGGTTGATACTGGGTACTCAGGACTTCATGCAAGAGGTTCCTGCAAACCTCCCAGTGGGGTGGGTGCACTGAGCCTCATTCTACTGTCTGCCTGTGCTCACAGCGGAACACCTGGGCAATCCACTTAGTTAGGGCTCTTGAGGAACTCTTCATATAAGTTCAAAATTTCCAGTCTTATCAGTTTAGTTACCAACCAAACTAAAATATTGAGAGAGTAGATAGAGTATTAACTAGCATCTTAAGGCTCTCTGAGCTAAACCCAGTCCTAACTGCAATTTCAGAGAAATATTGCCTGCATACATAAGTGACCAATTTGAGCTACACTGAGCACAGGCACCCAGTAAATAGCTGCCTCCCCTGGGACATAGATACTATTTCCAGAAGTGCTCCCTTCTTGAGGAAACACTTCTCAGAATGGCAGCAATGGTGCTGCAAGCATCAGCCTATAAAATGACAAGTTTCCAAACTATTTGTCAAGCTTTTTACTACCTTTCACAAAATAGCACCAGAATGCTGCTGCCACTCTGCCTCCATAAATATCACACATGAGCAGCACCTGATGCTGTGGAGCTACAGCTCCAAGTCCTTAGCAAGAAGTTCAATTTCATCGAGCAAGAAGTCCATGTCCTCTCGGCTAACTTGAGGGCTGATCACCACCTGACGGAAGAAGTTGACTTTGCCTCGATGAGGTTGGTACCCAAGCATCATGCTGCCCTTCTTCATCATTCTCTCCTTAATTACAGGAGCAACCTGAAAGCAGAGACAAAAAAAGGTTTATATCATACCCAGAAATATAGCATATTTTGGCAGGAACTGTATTTTGTGACTTAAGAAGTTTTTTGAAAGTGTCTGAGTTTTGCACCCTATGCCTGTCTTCCCACAGCCCGCCCCAAGTAAGAGCAAATCTCAGACCTGCAGGCTTAGAGGCAAACTGCACTGAGACCCTCCGGTTCTGGGGCTTCTGAAAGAATCAGAGCAAGATCTAAACCCCTCAAAAGCCTGCTGGTGAGGCATTCACCTGTTGCATGGGAAAGACTGGGTTAAGGTCCCTAGTATTCCTGATGTAGATAAAGGTTTGAAGCCAGGTTTGAACATCAGCCACAGCTGGTGAAAGGCAGGGTTTGTCTCCTTGTGCTAACTAGGCTAAGAATGACTTCTCCCCCTCAATGGCCCTTCTCCCCCTCAATGGCCCTTCTCCCACCACATCGGCAAAGCAACTGCTCCTAGAGGACATCCTCAATTGAACTTCTGGGAAACTTAGGCTGTCAAAGAAGTCAGTATGATGCAACATTAAGGGAGAAGGCTTGATATTGGAACTTGGGGTTTCGTCTCTTACATTTAGGAGTAAGTAGCATTTGGCTACACCACTCTATTTTTCATGGGATGAAATCTCATAGGTGTCTCACTGCAGGAAAAAAAAAAACATAACTGAGATTGGCAGAATCAGGTCCTTACAGCAGAGCACTTGATCTCATCCCAGCAGGGATGTTAACTTTGGCCAATTAATCTTGGGCTTAATTTTAGGCATGTGGATAGTTCTGCATTCTCGTGATTGAAATAGGTCATAAATTCAAATGAATTGCTGGACTAAGCACTCTGTTCCTTGGAAGACAGGTATCAACAAATTCAGCAAATAAGCAGTTTGACAGAAGTAGTATTTGTTAAAAGGTCTTGCATTTTAATATATTATTAAAGTGTTGAATATATTATATATTAAATATATAATATACATATTTAATATATTAGTAATAACACCAAGGTTTTGCAGAAAAGTGTATTCCTTTTCTTCTTTGTGTGATGATTTGACTTTGAAACAAGAAACCTAACCTTGGTTTCTGCATTAATTTATTTCAGCTTTAAAATTTTGTGCCAGATACTACCACCTGATTAGCAAAAGAAAAATGATGATGCCAACCTTACCTTAATAGATTTATTCTTACGGCATATATTAGTAGGCAAGTCCCATACAATTTGCTTAGATAGTAAGAGGTAAGGTTTTCAACAGTAACAGCCTAGCTTTCCCATATCTCTTTAGTGGTACATGTCTAAACTACCATTGTTTCCAAATATATGTCAAATTCAGAGGAGGAGCAGCTTAGTTTGTCTCTCTGATTTTGTTTTATCTTTGTGAAAAACATAGGTTGTTTATTTAGTGTTTGATTTTTAAACTTTGAGAGTGATGGAATCACAATTCTATTTAAAGTCCATAGTGTGACATCAGTATAAATTGTTCTGTCTCAGGGTCACCATGAGCAGGTCACATCCTTGGTACCACAAGTGGTAACCCATAGTACCTGTGGCCTGAAATAACCACGACACCTTGACATCGTGACCCGGAGGCATTGTGCTGAGCACCAAACACATACAGGAGAGAAAAAATTCCTCCACCTCTGTACTTGAGAAGAACCCTCAAGTGACTTCTGCGCAAGCAATAAAGACACTACAAGTGCAAGGAGAGAAGCAAATTCTTCTTAACACAGTTGCTCAGGCTCTTCTTTAAGATTCAAATCCCTATGGCAACTTTTAGCCTTTATTGATGTTTCATCAGAGATATTTCATCTTTTGTATCATGCTATTGATTTTCTTCATCTTAACACCTGGCGCTCCACAATCCATCATTGCAAAATGTGCAGTAGCACAAATGGAGACCGTGAAAGCAAAAACATTTATGGCTTCAGTAATTTGAGGACTGTAAATATACTGCATTTCAATAGGTCTTCTCTCATGGAAAAGCAGAAAAAC
>JAOXXN010000395.1:39990431-40010112 GCA_026770055.1 Myrmophylax atrothorax
AATTTGAAGTGTATGCGTCCCTTTTTAAAGGCAAAACAAATACTTCCTACATAAATAAAACAAAACAAAAAACTTATGAGCTTTTGAAAGGATTATTTTTGGAAATATTTTCCATCAAGTATTTAGCATGTTCTATTTGCTAAAGCGGTGCAGTCCAAACTATCAAGATCCTATCCACTGAAAGGAGTAAGGAATATAATCTATGTCCAAATGTTTAAGTACATGTCTCACAAAAGAACCATTAAACAATACATGCCTGTTAAGGCTTAGACTTGAGGAGCACAGGGTGTGACTGCTAACAGAAGGGAAAGGCAGTTATCACTTTGCAGCAGAAAAATTAGACCTATAAGAAACTAATTGCCCAGTGAGGAGTTCAATGAGTTCAATTCCCACAAAAGTCAATGAGACCTGAGGATGCTCAAATATCAGCGAGAACTGCACAGCCCCATTCAGGATAGGCTCCTCAGAAAGCAATTTAGTGAGAGTGACATTGCTTCACCAGTCCAATTATTTTACTACGGAACTTACTTCAAATTGTAAATTTAATTCTTTTTGTGGCCCATCAGTCAAGCAGTCTCAGAATTTTAAGTGCAATATATCTTAAAACCAAAGTTCTCTTCTCTCCTTTGCCCCCTTCACCCTTTCTTCACACTGCCAGCCTTCCCTGCCAACCCATCATGGATATTATTATTTCAAGTGCTCACTACAGCAGCATAGTAGCTATCAGACAGGTTCTTCTCTACCTAGGAAGGTGGGGAGAAGGTGCCCTGTGTGGAAGGTAATCCTGTAGCAGAGCTGCCCACATTGCACTGTGCAGCCAGAAGTCCAGGGAACTTCCCTGCCTAAGGACCCATGGCTGCATTGCACTCTCCCTGTGTAGACCTACACAGAGGCTGTAACAGCTCTGCTTTCCTTACTACTAATAGCAGATTTTTTTAATTAGACAAAAATTACAGAGTAGTTTAGCACCTTCTCTTGCCTACCCGAGTGACAGGATAATCTCTTCTCTTACTCTCAGCCAGCACTTAGCCACACTTGAAACAACAAAAAGTTTTAGTCCTAATGTTTAAGTTGTTTCTATCAAGAGTCCAGACCACAACTGGCCTTCATATATATTTACACCAAAGATGTCAATGTTCCTTTCCAGCACAGAACCATGCAGTAAGTAGCCAGGAGCAGCTTGGACACTACAGCTAAAATACCTAGTGCACCAGGGAGATCAGGAGAGCAACATATCTCCCTCTCCATATCTCAAGTATCCTAGAGAACAGTGATTCTGCACAGTCATACCACAGGGGAATACCTTAAAACCATGGGTTCAACTAATTGACTCATCAATGGCATTAATCAAAGTTTCTCCTACATTTTTAGAATTCCCATCAGGGTCAGCTCATGACAGCATAACACACTTCAGCACTCACCTTAAAGACTGACTCAGCAAAAGAGCTGAGTGCATTCTCAGCAGGAGAATCACATACCTAGTGTCACTGAGAGCTAGTTCCCAAGTTTGGACAATAAAAGTCTTTTCAAAGGACTTGATGAAGCACCTATTTGAGAGAATTTCTTCTTCTTCCAGCTAGCAAGGCTTCCAATACAATTCTTAAAGTGGTCAGGCCCTGTAAGACTGGTTCTTAAGCTAAAAACAACCTCCTGGCACACGGGTTTCTTGTGTAAAGAGAAATCTCCAGAGCAGCTCTGTTAAAAAGGTGGTGGTCCCACTCCATAAGCCAGGACACAGTATTATGCTTTGGTATTCATTTAGCATTAACTGCCTCTTCTTGAACAGTATGGACATTGCAACAAGAACTGGCTTGTAAAGTTTACTCTAAAACCAAAATAATTAAAGAAAAGTCATAATAAGGTAACCAGATGCCTAACTTTTTCAAATCACATAACCCCATTGACTTCTAAAATACATACCCCACTATCATCAGTTCAAGTCATAAACTTAGTCCAAAACAGCAGATACCTCATGATGCGAAGAAACAGAAGAGAGTAATGTAGCTCTTTTGCTCATATGAGGCAAACATACTGAGCACTCAATCCCACCTGCACTAAGTGCTGCTGGGTGTGGGTAGCCAAATAAGTTGTCCTAAAGAGAAGTAGAATTTCCCAACAAATATGCTACCCTGTTCATTTTGCTGAAATAAAGAAATCAGCACCTACTGGTTTTAATTAGCCACTTGTTTTTCTGCACTAACATTGTCTCTGACAGTTGCATTAACAGATGTGCTGAAAGTGCAAGAAAGCTAGGGGTGGACAACTGCAGAAGAGCTTGCTGATAATGGAAGACCATGTCAACCTTGATTATAAGAGTCTCCATGCCCCCCTTTAATCTGTAAATTATTTCCTCTTAAAGCTAATGCTGTATTTTCAAGCTGGGTTCCACTAATAGAATAAAAAATTATTTTCTATGCCCCGTCACTGTACCTCTGCTATCAAAATACTACCTGTGCTGCCATCCTTCTCACAGACTCCAGCTGGATAGTCTAGACATTTCTCATGTTATGTGTCACAACAGTTTTTTCCAAGCTAGAGCAACATTCTGTAAATCTTTTATTTAAACACTAAGGCAAAAGGAATGTGGCAAAACACTAAGGCAAAAGGAGTTGCAAAATTGCTAACAATGCTGGACAAAAGTATTCTGTTAAGCAATGAATTTATGAAAATATATTGCTTCAGGGAGAAAAAAGAATTTTGAATTTGACAAATAGCCTAAGATAGCATTAGTCAGAAAAATAAAGAAACCAGAGAAACCTCAAGTTTTTCTAAACTTTGGAAACAAAAATATTTTGAGCATTTGTTTTAAACATTGTCTTCCATTGAAACTTAAATTCATTTGGAAATTGACCCATTTTTATTGCAGCCAGTAGAAAAGAACAGAGGAAATTCAAACTAAGCAAATTGCTACATTTTAGTTTGCCTGAAAACAAAAATTCTTTCTGCTCAACTAAAACCAAGAATTGCTCCCAGTTTCTCAATTCAATGGCCAAATGAAAAAATCCATTATTTGTACAACCATAAATATATGAGATCAAAAGTGCTGACACTGCTTAACTGAAACATCTGTAGAATTTTTGTCCCTCAGAAAAGACAGAAAGTATGAGAAAACTCATGGGACTGTCTGTCCTGTTGGCAAAACCTGTCTGGACATTCCCTGTGAACAGCTTTGAGTGGTGTGGATGACTCTAAATGTGCTATCCCAGCAAGTACTACAAAGACAGAATGCCTACAAAAAGTAGTGTTAATACTGACAACTGCTATCAGAAATATTTTTTTTCCAAATCTTTTGAACAGTTCCCAGGTCACTGAACATCTATGCAACATAAAGCTAAAGAGCTATTCCAGCTGCTGGCAGCAGCAGCTCCCAGTCACCAGACCCCACTCTGCTTCTCCTGATATTAATTTCCAAATTTCCATGGACTTCAATGGAAACAGAATGCACTTATCTAAATTTCCTTCTTATGTAACTGCTTCAGGTGACAGTTTGCAAACAGCCTTCAGCTTTTACTAAAGAAAGCCACCCTCACAGTAAATCAATAACCTTTCTAGGGATCCACAAAAGCAGGCTAGACAGTGTTGGAAGGACAGGAGCATATTAGCAGCTTAAACGATTTCTCTTCCTCAAACACAGCCTTGATTAAATTTTCCAAGGTACAGCTTACTGCCCTAAAAATTGGCTGAAGATTTGCAGATAGAAGACAGAAAATCTGCCCTTTTAACAAAATGGAAAGATCACATTCTCACGATTTCATAGATATGGAAAACACATTCTGTTTTCTGGTCTTAATTATTCTCTGCAATGATGACAAGTTTATATAGAACAGCCTCATCTGAGCAAAAAAATCTATTTTAGCTCCCCCAGAAGGAGCAAACTTTCATTTGGAAATTCATGATTGTTACTTAAAAGGCAACTTACTGTCTACTCAAAGTCTGTTATGCTTCCAGCTAGAAATGACCAGTTCAGATTCATGTATATTCATGAGAATAACTACTGTACAACAATTGTCATCAAAACAAAAAGTAAATAAAATGTCAGTTCATTCAGTATTTGAACAGAATTTTAAACTTTTACATATGGGCTATTCTTTCAGTGGGTCTTTACAGCATCATTTCTTATCTTGCTTAAATGACAGAACAGTGGTTTGAAGGACTGGATACAGACTCGACAAATAGGGCTGGTCTCAAATCCTGCCAGAGCCTGTTTGAACAAATTACTACATCTCTTCTGGGTAATATGTTTCTTTTTTCCTTCAGGGCAGTGAAGTCTTTGTGTGCTCCTACATCATACATTGTTGAGGGTTGATCTCTCCTCCCAAGAAACAAGCAAAAGAGAAAATAGCTTTAAGTTGCATCAGAGGAGGTTTAGGTGGGACATTAAGGAAAAGTTCTTTACTGAATGGGTTGTCGAGCATCTGAAGAGGTTGCCCAGGGAAGTGGTTGAATCACTATGCCTGATGATATTTAAGAGCCCTGTGGATGTGGCACTTAGGAACATCATTCAGTGGTGGACTTGACAGTGCTGGGTTAATGGCTGGACTCAATGATCTAAAAGATCTTTTCCAACCTAAATGAATCTATGATTCTATCTGTTGTAATTGCCTTGATACAGATGTACAGAACACTTACAAGGTATTATATATGTATTAAATAATTCATGTGTCAAATAGGTCTTACAAACCCCTGGTACAACATATCTGCTGCATTTCCTAGAGTGGTTAGAGAAGATAAGTTTGACATCAATGATACCAGTAATTATTAAGAACAGTAGCTGGCATTTTAATATTGATCGTTGGATGCAATACAAGTTACCAAAACACTTTTCTTGGTTGGCTGTAATCACAGAAGTAGCTAAATACCACAAATATTTGGAAGTAATAGTGCTTTCAACATATTTTACATCGAGAAATTACATTCCCCACTGTTAAATATCCTTTCCTGCTTTTTGCTGCAACATCAGTTGCTGGCTTTGAAACAACAGGCTTTTTTGCTTTTGGTGATAATTAAAAACAAACTCAGACCATTTGTCAGCTGTCACACCAACCAGGACAATCGAAATACCAAATATTTGCACACCCAATCACAGCTTTGTTCCTGTAGCCAAGGCACTCTGTAAAACCCAAACATGTTTTGCTTTTGTCTAGAATTTGTTCTGGGCCCGCATCCCTCCACCACTAATACATTATTGCTGTGCACTATTGCACCAGCCAGGCAACAAAAGCAGAAATAAGTGCATTTGTCAAAATAGCAGTAACCACTTCCACATTCTTCAGAACAACTCACATATCGAAGGAGAACAGATGCTGTTATATTTTTATACCAATACCAACATTCTCTGTGCTCCTTCAGCTCACACTCAGGGCTGCACAGTATGTCTACACTACAGTAGTAGTGTAGTGATGTGATTGGACATCATCTTCCCATCCACTGCCTTATGCCAGAAGACCCATTTATGAACCCCACAAATCACTGTAAATGACCTGAATAATAGGAGATGGTGGGCTGGCTTTGGATTTTGATTGTCTTAAATTACTTCTTTAGTTGGTCATTTATGCAAGAAAAAAAAGCCTTCAAACAAAGGCCTTTGCACTAATGGTATTGGCCTCTGAAAAGGAGGAGCCAGGACAGACAGTCCCCAGAATAGAATCAGCACTTAAACAAGTCTGTATGCATTTTTTTTTACAGCTGAAAAGTACATTGGTGAATAACGTGATTTTCCAGGGGTACAGTCCCATGTCTCCTTCTGTCCGAGCACACATAGCACACATGGAATTCCTATTATTTTTCTGTTGTTTCTGTGTTGCTTTACCAAGGTCTTATTAACAAGCCATGTGGAATGTGTAGGCATTAAGAAAGCTCCAGAGCCTAGCACGTAACACTTTGAATCCAGCTTTCTGATCTATTTAAAAAAGAGTTGAGCACTGCTAGTTTTATAAAAATAATTATTTAAAAATCTTTCATAGCATACACAAGGTCCTCCTGTGCAACATTTTATTAAGTTCCCATTTTAGTGACTAGGTTTTCCAGTCTTTCAACCCTGCCAAAGCTCCCCTTCTCCGGCCAGGATGAAAGGGTAGCTTGCCATCTTGAAGATAACTAACCAAAAAAAACCCCTACCCTTTTCAGTTTGTTTGCCCAGGGATGAGCTTTGGTTTTAGTCCATTGAGGGAATAAAGAAATCACAGTGCAATGTGAATGTGTGGGGCTGAGGGGAACAGCTGATGATAGAATAATACTGCATTATGTGGTGATACAAGTTCAAAAATATGACCTGCATCTAGTGTAGGAAAAGGAGTCACTTCAGAAACTTGGAATGATTCCCAGCTGTTAAGATTTTACTTAGTACTTGCACAAGTCAGCTTCTGGCATAAGGTAGCAGCACCTTCAGTATTTGCATTACAATAAGAATTAAAGAACAATAATGCATCTTTGTTTATATTCTTTAACCAGATCTAAAGAAAATTGAGTATTTCAACAAAAGTAGATACCTTTGTCTATTTTTTTCTCCCTAAAAACATCATACCAACTTTCTCAGAGGCTTCTCACAATTTCTTGGGGAGCATGAGGGTATGGTACCTGCCAGGACCCAGACTGCTAACACAAAAACAAGGTGGTTGTTTAGCCTGATCACCCAATTTAACAAAGAAAATTATCCCATTTGTCTCTCCACACAGTGAAACACAAGAGTAATAATAACCATCAATTATTAAAATTGCTATCTTACTTGAGACTCATTTACATAAAGCCTGATGTGGCTATGAAATAAAGGCCCCCAAACCCTACTACATGGAGCCCTATCAAACTCAACACAACACTTTCCTCATGTATATCTTGCCTCAGGACAGTGTTCACTCCAGCTCAGCCTTGCTCTTCTCCTCATTCCCAGTGAGCGTGTTTTCCTCTTTTTTAATCCCCAGCTTAAATCAAACATATGTTACAAACCTCTGTAATTCATGCATGGACAACCAGGAAACTGAAAGAATAAAGCAGGATCTCTAGGGTTTCAAAGTATGTAAATTTTAATGCCATCTGAAAGGGTGAAAAATGAAAGGAAAATAATGACTTGTACATAAAAGTATTTGTAAACTAAAGAGCTAAAATATAGGTAATTATGATTAATAACAGTCTTAGGTAAATTGAACTAGACCACAGTCAATCCCTAGACAATTTAAGTTCAGTTGAAGGGGGAACAGGAAACTGGGAACAAAATTTAGAATCCATTTTTGCAAGGATTTGCAACCTCAAAGGAATACATGGAATAAAAAATTTGCTAACTTGGGGCCTGCCCTACACTCCTGCAGATATGGCTCCGTATTCAGAGGCACAGAGGAAATCCTCTGATCCTGTATACCAAATTGCTTTGAGAAGCTTATTTTTTCACCAGTCTGACCAGGTATTCACTCTGGACCATGAAAAATGCCACAATTTCCCTTAGTGCCACTTCTACCTATAAATCACACACAATTAGAAAGAAAATAAAAGCAGGGTGAAATACTTGCATATTTTTGCCAGGCTTCTGCACTAACATAGATACTCTTATGAGAGAAAGAGAGAGAACAAAAAATCTTTAGATCTTTGAAAGGAATTATGATCTGCTATATAAAACTCATCAATGAACATCTTCTAGATTTCATTTCCTTTACTGAAATAATTCTGAAGAACTCAATAAATACAAAAAATTTTCCTCCTATTTATAAACTCTCTGATTGGTCAGTGTGTCTGCAAAAGATTGTTCACATTAATCAACATTCACCTACAGACATCTGCCATTGAAGTACAGGGAGTTTTATAACTAAATTCACCTCTGATAGAGTTAGACTAACCCATGTTTCCTTATAACTCTATTAAATTTGAAAGGGAGTCTAAATATCTGCTGAATGGATATCAGTCTCAAGGATTTTCTACTGCTTTTAGAGGAACTCTTCTCAGTTATAAGAAATTTTGTTAGACTTGTAGATATTTCTGAACCACACTGACCCCTTTGGAGAGTAACAAGAAATCCTTCCCTTGTAGGCATGAAAAAGAAACATATTCCATCTCATTCCTCTTGCAATGCCTACAGTTGGAAAGGAATGTGTGCTTAAATATCTGAAGCACAAAATGAAATCTGAAGTCCTAGAAAGAACTCCGCGTCTCACTACACATGAAGGAGCAGAATTTCCTCCCACTCATCCTCACAAATATTTTTGACACCACTCACGACATCACAAAAATATAAAGCCTGCTTAATTGAGCAGATGATGCAAGCTATACACTTGTTCTGTGGCATTACTAGTAATTGATTTTTTCTGAACGTCTCTGAAATTTCTTATCGAGGAACAGCAAGGAAGGGCAGTTCTACATGAAGAAAGGACAGTTTAGGGCCGCATCCTTTTTTTCCAACTATTTGCAAATTCAGTGTTTACCTTCAGTTTCTTAAAGAAGTGCTTGATGCAGCAGGAGGGAAGTGCAGCTCCCCCTCTCCTCCTGCTGAAGTTGGTGATAGCAAACAGAAGAGTGCTAACGTAGTAAGCAGATACTCATTTAAGTGGAGGCAAGCTTAAGATTTATTGACCTGAGAGCAAGAGGTCAATATTCATTCAGAGAACAATAAATCTTGATACTTCATTCTAACGAATGTTAATCCAATGTATTATTAAATTAATCCATTAAAGCTAATTAGATTGTGTGTCCACATGAGCCTTGTTGCCAATAGTCATTAGTATTGCCATGGATCGTGATTGCTGTGCTTTGATAATTAATCATATAATATCCAATAAAATTGAATATATGGAGAAAGAAATACTTATTTTTCTCTACCATGATTATATAATTGTACATTTCATTGGGTTCTTCCTTCATGTTGCTGTAGACCTTCCTTACATTCTTCTGCCAGGACCAGCACAGCTAAGGAAACCAAAGCTCTCTTTGAACTACACTTTTTTTTAAACTTTCCCATTTGTCTTAGAAATCTGATACTGTTAAAGCCACATCCATTCATGCACTAGGCAGGTAAGGAGTAGGGACACAAATCAATAAGTACTTGCTGTTAGAGAAAAGAAAAAGAGAAAAGGAAGGAGTCATACTCCTAAGAATAAGTGAAGAAATCCTTATAATGTGGACTTTTACCCTGCTTTGTATCCTCACATTTCAATGTACTTCATAGATAAGAGGAAATACTATTATCTCCACCTTAATCTGAAAGGAACTGAGGCACACAGAAAGGAAATAATGAACAAGATCTTAATCACAACTCCATGCCAAAACTAGACATGAGTCAGGTACATTACTGAATTAGTGAGCAGGACAGGGTATTTTTAGTGTGAATTTGCCTTACAATTACTCTTGCAGAATACATCCAAAGTTACCACATTTGGGTTAAACAGGTTTCCTTTCTGGAGGAACCACAGCTGAGCTGCAGCATCAGGATGCAATGCAGAGAGCCCCCCTTGCAGTGCAGATGTTGGCTCCTCCAGTGGTTAGCATTCCATGAGCTCCCAGAGCACACCCAGGGCTGCTAACTGGTGGAAGCTTCACTGATGGTGAAGACTTAGTGAGGACACGAGGGATCCCAGAAAATCAAATCCTGGTCACTCCATCTTCTTTATACCACACACCTCAGTAATACAGACTACAATTTCCCAAGTTCCAGCTCTGTATATTGACTTATATTGATCCTTGACAGTATTTTTCCTTCAGGACCTGCACTGTTTACAGACTGTAGTTGCTTATTTTTGTAAGAGTCTCACACATAAGGGGGAGTAACAGCTTGAGAGGAACTGTTAGGTGCATTGAAGTGTACAACACAGTTACCCAGAGACACAGCCTGCAGCACTGAAGAAAAAATGTGGAAAGTAGGATTCAACTCCTATCATTTTGGCAGTCTAAAAGTTAGACATCCAGCCCAAGAAAGTATTCTAGGCTTTGATTTTAATTAACAGAGAAAAAGAGGTACCTCTAGAGAATGATTCACCTGATCCCAGAGTAAGATAGACCCTAAGATAGAAGGACTCAGTTTTGGAAAGCTTCTCTTCTCCTCCATGGGCTTCTGCCTAAGTTTTAGATGGCTAAAGCAATGTAAGATGAAGCCCATGCAGACAGTTTATCTTGAATCAGAGATACTTAGAATCCACATTCCTCTGGTATTTCTAGGCTCTGGAACTGCTGGGTAGGCCCAAAAGCTGCACTGGACACAGCACAGAGAGAGGATATCCAGAGTACAAGCAGAATCAAAGGTAACTAAGTGCTCCTCCATGACTAATATTGTGAATATTCCACAGGTGACATGGTAAAGGCTAACCACAGAGAACACAAAGACTCAGCAAAGACCAAAGAAAGAACACACAAAGGAACCCTAATAACCTGATCATCAAAAATGGAGAACATCACATTTACTACTCCTCTGACCATCAGAAAAGGATATTTGCCCCTAGCGTGGAACATACAAAGAGAAATAAATGAAAAACTCTCACAGGAATGCTAGGTGAGGGGTACAGCACTTCCTATGGGATGCAGAGGGAAGCAAATTACAGAACTGTAGAAAAGATACAATGTAATGCTTCGTGAGGGACCAAAGGTGTGGACAGAGAGAGGTCAGGAGGATGGGGGAAGAACAATCTGGGGAAAACCCCACACAGCACCACAGGCTGGGGGAAGAGTGGCTGTGTCCTGAGTTCAGACACCTTCTGATGTTGTACTGAATTGCCACTGCTCTGAAGTCTTTTTTGTGATTGGTAAAGCATTCCAAACCATGCTATGAATCTGTGATTTTCACTGAAATGCTAGGGACATGTTCTTTGAATCATTTTCTGTGTAGGAGAAATCATTTGCATTTGATCCCAAGAGCATCCCATTGGTCCAATAAATGCATACTGATCATTAGAAAACTCTCTTTGGGTTGGAGGTTCATCTGGCATGAAGTTCTGATGGAACTTCAGACTAGGATTAAAGGCACATTTGTTTTCACCTCATTATCCTGTTGTATGTTAAGTTCTCTAAGATCAGAAATTTAAAAATGCACAGAATGAGACAATGTGAGGTTTGCATTTCTGTTGCTGTTTGAGAAGGAGTCATCTTTAACCAAGAACAGTTGTGAGAATACGTGCTAACACCATACTGAGGGTGTGCCTCATCTCTCTTGATGCTATTTCCCTTCTACATTCAGAGCCAGTTTTCATAAATTTAGCACATACAAATTATTTTTGTGCACTGCTGCCAAGCTGGCCATATGTACAAGCAAAGATCAATTTTTCAATTAAGCACAAATTATTTGCATGCATGTTACATCCATGCAAGTGTATACATGCAGCTGTGGAGGACTAATTTAGAACAAAAGGCAGGATTGCAGTGGACTCCTCCAAAAAACCACAAACACTAAAAACAAGCCAAATAAAAAACTACATCTTGTACATGGCACAACCTCCAGCTCTCCAGCATGCTACGGAACAAATGACTCTCTGCATCTAGCATGGCTATAGGCTACTGCCCTCCTGCAAGCTTCAAACTGCTGTTATTTTGCTTCCCTCAGATGATTCTCATTATAGCTGGGATGAGTGCTGAGTTACAAAGTCAGCGTATGAATCACATCATCAACTCAGTTGCCTGGAATCTTGCTTTTCCACACATTTCCTCATTGCTACATGGATCACCAGTGTAAAACATGTTGTAGTTGCATCAAATTTCCTTTTGCTCTTTTAACTCTGCAATTCCCTGTGAACAGATACTTATTTACTGTTATCCAGCTTCCTAACCTCTGATGATCTGTGCCTTCACTGGCTGCCTCACAGAAGTTGCAGAGTTACAAATATTTACACTGAGGAGGATCTCTCTATCCAGCTTCCGGGATGAGGCCTCAGAATTGCACGCTGGTGTTCAGCTGAGAAAAAAGAAAACCAACCCAGATTCAAGCCATGACATTGTTCCATGCACCATCAGATCTCATCCATCCTTCCATACATGAAGGTAGGTTCACAGCACCGCAACTTTCACCATAGCCATGACGCGTGGGACCTCCTCCCATGCTGGAGCAGCTTGAGGAAGGACCTAAAGTGGCTCTGAGCACAAGTCCCAAGACAGGCTTCTGCTCCCTTACTTACAGATGTACACAGAGGACAAAGTAAAAGTTCTCAGCTATTGACATTTACTGCTCATGTGACATCCTCCTTCTTTCAGCTGTTTATTTGAACAGCTATGCTGTTGGTCTCTAACAGCTGTGGTGTAGTCCAGTGTGTTGTACAATGACATCTTACAGTCCTATATGTTGTACATTCCCCTTCTAAGCACTGCACCCACAGTCACTCTGCACAGTACTGTGCTAGATTTCCCCATGTCCCTAATCTGTCCAGGGACAGATCAGACTCCACAAATCTATCAGACTCCACTCCCAACTATTATACTTTGATCTTTTTGGTAAAAGGAATATTTTTGACTGATTCTCTTCAGTGGAACACATTTCTCCAGTTACAGAATCCAAAATACATGTTGCAATCTTTCCCTTTGAAGCCAGTAGTATTCTCAAGGTGCAGGATTAGAGCAGGTTTTATAATTTCAGGGTTGAGAGTACAGAAGTAGTTTCTCATCACTTTGTTTTTAATCTTACAAAAATCTGTAATCATATTTTTACCATAGTGCTCCCCTTTTCCATTACTACCCTGTATTAACTGATGGTAATCAACCTGTACATTCCGAGACATGAGCTTCAGATCAACTGTTTTAAGAACTGGTATATTTGAATCCTTGTATTGTGAAAACAGCACTAACCCCACCTTGAAGCTATGGAATATTTCATGAATATTTCATGGTTGCACAGACAGAAACACTTCCTATGCGTTTATCAAACAACTGATTTAAAAATCACAGTTCTAACCTGATACATGAATTTAGCAGAAACTCTACCTCCATCTTTAAGATGATTCTACTAAGTATATTAATCATTTGTGGACAGTGCAAAAAAAGCTTAAAAGCTTGTCAGGAAAAACAGTCAGCCTCGTGCTTTCATTTTCCACTGTCAGATGTGACTTTGGGAAGTAGAAGAGAGCACACAATTTGGGCTGCTTTTGATCACCATCTAGTGTATGAATTAAAGAACTGCACAGGTTTAAAAAGCAAGTTACTGATTTAAAGTTAAGTATCAGTAGGATTAACAGTTCTTTTCATCATTTCTAGAAGACTTCAAATAGGCTTAGTGAACTTGAAAAATGGGAATTTCCAGATGCCTCTAACTGCCTGATGAAAGTCAGATGTTTCATGATGACACTGTTTCTAATACTCTGTAACTATGATGGTCTAGGGATATAAAGAGAGCAAGACCTGCATAGAGAAGTAGAATCTTTCTCAGGACAAGTTACTTAGTGAGAAAGAGCAACATGGTTTCGGCAAGGAGTCCTTTCAGTAAGTCTCTGTGTCTTTTCCAGGTGTTTAAATGCTCCATTCATTTCACTGTTTGGGGTTTTTGGTTGTTGTTATTTTGTCAAGACAGAAGTAATATTTGCAAAATTCTTCACTCACATAAATTAAGTGTCTGCATTTTTATAACTAAAGCCCACATTTTGATGGTGTTTCAACATTTATCCATGCGATGAGGACTTCAAGGCTGCTAAATCAGAGAGACAGCTGGACAGAGGAAGACCACCAGCACCACTGGGGGGTGAAAGTCTCTGGTAGCTTTAGGTTTTGAACACTGCAAATGACTCAGGACATCCTGGACTATGCTTTCCAACATCACTGGCCAAGCAAGGCCAGCTCTGGGCTAGTAGCCTTGCTTTTCAGAAAGCACACTGCAACTCCACACGTGGAAACTCAGTACCTTCACACTGAGGAACTTACTTAAAGGGACCAGAACAAAACAGAAAACACAACTAAATCAGGCTCATACCTTCAATATTAAATAATAATGCTGTGACTTTTCATCAAAGATTAGCAGGAGGGGTTTCAGGAGACACTTGGAAGATGCTTTTGCCTGTAGACAATAGAACAATCTTCTTTTTTAAGGGGAAAAATACAACTTTCTCCCCATTTTATTACGAGGGCAGGTCAAGGAATGGTCAAAGATACTTTGACGCCATGACCTACCACCAGCCTATACAATATGCACCCATGTTGATATCCTCATAGAGCAATTAGCCAGAAAGAATGTCTCTAGGTATCCCTTCACATCTGAAATTCAGACCATCAGCTGAATTGTCACTGAGGGAAAGACAGAGAAACAATGATACTCAACTACTGTTAAAACTGTATACTACACCTCCTCAAATATTACAATGTTCAGATCCCATATAGGGCACTCAAATGCCTAGGAAGAACTGTAAAATCTTTACAAGAAGTTTCATTTTTCTTAATTAGACACTGTTTTCTCAATTATAACTATTCAATATATCTCATTCAAAATAACTTTTTTGTCAAAATCTTGTAAAGCAATACGTAATTTTATACAAAGGATTGGAAGGGAAAACAGCAAATAAGAAAAAGAAAAAGCTAGTGCTGCCTGAAAAGTAGGAGATAGCTCGTGCTTGCTATAGTTTATTCTTTAACAGTTTGTGCCTTCAAAGCAGAGCTGGTAGTATTACTTAGGAAATCATGCTGATTTAAGAATTGAAAGAAAATTTTTGCCCTGCTCAAACACAGTTTCTTTTTCCCTGACTGCGACAAATAGCCATTAACAGCCAGAGCACTAATTAGCAGTTCCAACACATTACTATTGTTCTGGTGCCCCCCAATGGTCACCAGGCTTTACTACCAGCTGCGACTTGAAAACCTCTCGGCAAAGCTGTGCTCCAGATGTGACCCCCCAAGAGCTCGTGGAGCTCTTCAGCGGTTGGGCCTGAGCCCTGTCAAAGCAACCTACACTGCAGAGCTCCCACTCGTGTTATCCACAGCTGGGCATCCAGGGCTGGTCCTCCAGACAGGTACTGACCACCAGCCCTGACCAGTTCCAGAGAACACTTCGGCAGCTCCAGCAGTGAGCCCCCAGGTCAACACAACTACCTCATAGCAAAAACTAACGTGATTCACAAGCACAGATACTACATAGAGTCAGAATTGTTTGGGTTGACCTTTCAAGGTCATCTAGTCCAACACACCTGCAATGAGCAGGGAGCATCTTCAACTATGTAAGATTGCTTAGAGCCCCATCTAACCTGACTTTGAATACTTCCAGGGATGGGACATCTGTAGAAATATACATTATATTAATCAAACAAAGGCATCATTCAACAGCTAAGACACGGATACCCAGCACTGGCTGTGTGTTCCCTCCCTTTCCCGTTACACACACACTAACCTCGTACATCCACAGTCTCCAACTCATACAACAATCAGTTGTGCACACCCTGTCAAAACTCACCACCAAGGGGTGATGCAGACCCAGTATGATAATACATCTTCATTTCCAACAATATTGCAACACAGAGAAATTACTCATTGGTCTATAAATCAGCACTTCCTCCTGTGAACTGATCAAAACCTGACATGCTCACTGCAGCCTAAGGAAAAGGATAGTCACAATCACAAAGACTGTTTCAAAAGTCTTAATTTCCAAAAAAACTTCAGGTGGAAAAGATAGATGAAAGCTTAAAGCTCTTTAAGAAGAGCTTAGATAGCCAAAAGCTGCAATCCTTCAATCAAGAAAGAAGACAGCTTTATCTAAAAGCCCATCCCATTTATTGGCAAAAGGGAAGATAGCAGAGCAATATTTAACAAGTTGAAAGAGGGAAGCGGATCAAATAGCAATCAATACAAATGTGACATGAAGAAAATTTATCAGAAGGAAAAGAAAACCTTGATTGACAGGACTAAGGAAAGAAGAAACAGTTTTGTATGTACATTAGGGATGACTGAAACCCTAGCCATGGTTAAATCATTAAAAATGCAAGCAAGGCAAAAGTGCTCACTAAGCTTTCAGTTTCTGCTGGGAAGGATTCGTACTACAAATCTGATGAACTTTCTAAGCCATCAGCAGCTATTGGGATCTTAGGGATACAGTGAAGGCAAACTTTTAGGTCTGCAGGCCTGGGTGGCTTGTGAGGTTAAAAATGGCTCACTGAATCTGTGGATAATTTTTAAGGTCACTATGGAAATTTCAGAAAACAAGAACTAGTGTTAGAAGTGGTAAGGAGACAGACCTAATGAAATAAGGGTGCTTAAGTCAATATGAACATGAAGTTAAAAAAGAAACACATACTGAACTTAATTTATGAGCTAAAGAGTAAGAATACATAGAAATTCTAAAATTGATAGGAAAAGATTCAAAATGTAGTCTTTTATGTTCAGTTACATTTATATATTTGCCAAATACCACTTTTTTGGGTCAACCCACCTTCATTACTTTGCTGATATTACAAGTTTTCTTGATGATTTACTTTCACTTAGAGCATTAATAAGAAAGCCTTACACCAGCTATTTAGATGAAAAATAGCAGGAATAATTCACACAAGAATAGCACACAAAATAGGACTACACAACAGCAATACAGTAGAACTAAGCAAGATTTGAATAACTAGCATATCTCCACATGTAGGGAAAAAAGGGCGTCAATCAAACACTGCTGTTAGGGAAGCTCCACAGAGACCAGGATTAACCTTGATGCTGATCCTCACTGTTGGTTTTCTCAAAGTCAATAAATGACAGCTGACACCATTTGCAAGTGGAGACTCACAAAGTTAAAAAACCAAGGAAGACAAGCCATTGAATAGACCTGAAGTGCTCAAACTCCCTCTGGCAATGACTTTATTGCAGTCAAAAAGTAAGTTGTGCATGTAGGAAAAAACCACAGACAGCTCAAAAAGGATGACTATCTTAAAAACAGTGACTCTGAAAAGACTGTAGCAGTCAATTACAAAACAAAATTTATATGAGTTTCCAGGTCACATATCAGAAACCAAAAATCCTTTCTGGCAAGCAACTGACTTCTCTGCAATTGCTTTCAGTCTGCACTTGAGGCAAAACCAGCTTTAAAAAGTTCTGTCAAGAGGAAGACTACAAAGTTTTGTGATTAGGTCATTTATGTGGATGCTTTAAAAAAAGTCAGGGCTGTTCTTAAACCCAGATTCTAGGACCACTGGTTAATCTGGGATGTCAGTCTGTTTTCCACAGGCCAATAGGAAAAAAAAACATCCAAGATGTCTTGACAATTTATTTTGTTCTTGAAATAGTCATTTATACACAAAATAAAACTTTTCATTTCAGCATTAATCATCACTATATATATATTTTGCAAAGCTTCCCAAAGACATGCAGCTGAAGCAAAAAGTTAATATGATCCACGATTTTATAAACAAGGGCACAGGCATTAAGGAGGCAATTTTATCCTCACATGCAGTAGAAGACGCACAGGTTTATAGCAAACAATACATAGTTCAGACATTCTCTCTTTTTTAACAATAATGAAAAATGGGAAGGATGATGATGAAAGCCACAGAAATTACTCAATGGCTAACGAAGACTTAAAGATGCTAATTTATTTAGTTTATAAATAAAAGAATGAGAAGTGACTTGATGATAGTTTATGAGCATGTGAAAAGGCAAAAACAGATTAAAGAAGGCAATTCTAGTGCAGACAGGCATTTTTCACCGCAATTTTTCCACCCTTCTAAGTCAATCTCATTTTGTACAGAAGGCTAGTTAGCCATTGAAAGAGGGTGCCAAGGAAAATGATAGTTCTACCATTCTTTTATGTTTTCCCTTCACAAATAAATGCTTTTATAGAAGATGTGTTCATACAAAAGTCACTGGGCTACTCAAAGAGTTCCCAAAACATGTATCTGGTCAGGTAATTCCTTCTGTCTAAGTTCTTTTTCATCATAGGCTTCAGTTTTATGGCTAGCTGCAAACCAGATGCAAACACGCAAATTAGTTTACTCATTTTCCTAAGTCACATGCAGCATCTTGAAGCTTGTTAAACAATGGGTAATATGTTCTTGTCTGGCAGACACAATTCAGTTTAAGTGTACTTTTAAGGGGAAAAAGGTAAAGCCACATGATGTCTCCTCAGAGGTCTCTGGACTGACTGCAGTTGGCTCATCTGGTTTGCCCAAAAGAGGGAAATGGGAGAGGAACTGCATCCCCTGCTCAGAAACATCTCTCCCAGCACACCTGGTCTCTTCAGACAGTGAGAGCACAAACACTGTATGGGTAAAGAGCTGCAGGATGCAGTGGAAAAGGACAAAAAAAAAAAGAAAAAAGAGGGGAATGATAGGGAAAATACAGTAGTTTCACTGCTCTTTGACAGAGAGCATGCTTTCTAGTGTAGTACCTGCACTCTTATTCCAGTGCAAAAAAAAAATCAACTAAAAAAACCCACCCAAAACAAAGCAAACAAAAAACCCAACAAATCAAAACAAGAAAACCCAACAACAAAAAAAAATACAACTCAGCCTCTTTTGAACTACCAGGAACAAAGTAAGAACACTACCATGAACTATGACTTTTCACAAAATCTGCATAAGCTGCACAACATAAGCAGAAGTGTAAAGCCCTAAATGTTTCATTTATACTCTAAAACAACTACTAAACAATTCCTTGATCAAATATTTGTAACCTGAATAAGTTTGTACTTCTTTTCTAGTAATGTTGCATTTACCCTATTGCCCACATCCTTTGCAACTCCACCCCACACAGGAGTTCCCCACTTACTCCTGACATGACAAATACAATGAAATATTTCCCCAGATAGGCTGACTCAGTGCTGAAATGGTCACCCATGTTTCAGACAGACCACAGTTTACGTTTCTTGTGAGGTAAAATATACTGTTATTATACTGTTAGGCAGCTGCTGTTTTCTGGCTGATAAGGCAGAAAAAATATCTTATTTTCCATGAAATACATAGTAACTAATGATGTAGCAGTCCGTTAATTAAGGGTAAAACTGAGAGATTTTATTTTCCTTCTGTCCAATTTCCTATAAAATGACCAAAATAAAAAAACCACTGTGCTATTTAGCTTGTAATCACTACTATTGCACTACAGTCAATTCATTGTTGTTATTAATTAAACATGCCAAACCCAACAGAATGCTAGAAGACACTTGGTTCATTCAGAAACTGCAGCAGGTACCAGCTGGCAGGGCAGAACAGTCACAATGCCACCAGAAATAAATATGTAATTCAAAGAAACTTTACTGTGTAGCATAGAAATGGTTTATTTTAAAAGTCACTACCAACTGACCACACTACCACTCATTATTCATTCATGAGATTGTTATTTAGTCAACCTGCAATTTCTGATGTTCAAGTACCTTTATAAGATATCTAAAACATTCAGAAAAGGTCCTGTTACCACACCCTTGCAGAGGGAGAGGCAGCACTTAACACAGTGCCAAGAGAGTGGTGGCTTCTGTTCCACGTTACAGTTCAGCTATGTGCAAAAGCAAGAAAAATCCTACACTAACAATTAAACAACTGCTAAGAATAATTTTTGTTCAGCCATGCTCTTTGCTTTCACTCTTGATGAGATACATCCTGTGCAAAGGACCAATGGGTGGGGTAGACATTACTGTTATCTTACATGTAACTTTCAGCATTAAAATACCAATTTTTAATGAGGTTAAGGAATATATATAACCATCATGTATCAGGTCAGTGGCTCTGCTAGGCAGGCCCCTCCTTGATCCCTAGTGCACCCTAAAATGTTCACTGCAAGTGCTCACCTAAAAATCATCTGTTAATCCCTCATTTGTATTCCTCAGTCATCAAAGTCATTCTGTTCAAAC
>JAOXXN010000395.1:40010153-40031854 GCA_026770055.1 Myrmophylax atrothorax
CTGCATACCAAAGTCCTCACAGGGGCAGGGAGCCACAGCTTGGACAGCTGCAGGAAGCAGCTTACAGGTACAAGGTGAAACAATGTGATGACACTACGATGGTCCTTGAGGAGCACCGTTTGCCACCGTGAGATGGGACTGAGCTGGGCTTCAGGGCTGTCTCAATATTCCAGCCCTGAGGGCTCCAGATCAACCAGCATGTCCCACACCAGCCCAGTTCTGCTACAGCCCTTGCACAGGGGCCCTGGGATACTCACTCAAGAAAGGTTCAAGAGTCTCAATACGGCCAGGCTTCCCACAGTTTCATGCCAAGCCTTTTTCTCTATCAGGCTGTTGCAAAAGTCAACCTTCCCTCCACCACCTTCACACATGAAAAAAGCGTATCCCCTGGGCAAACCACAGAGCAGCAAGTCCACAAAACCCTTCTGTGACTGCTGCTTTTCTGAGACAAAACTATACAGCCTCCCCATATCCACCCAATACCACCTGTGCAGCTCCAGGGTTCCAAATTATTGCTTTTCCACCACCAGGAGACCAGTTAGGATCCTTCAGAGAGCTCCTGAGGCTTCTGATATGAAAGGAGTAAATTTAGAACTGGCAGGCAGATCAGCTTCACAGACCCAGACACCATGTTGAGGGCCACTGTGGGACCATTCTGCAGACATCCAGCGCAGAGGGGAGATAGCCATGAGTCAAGTGTACCAGAGATACTCAGAAATGCTAATGTCTCTGAATGACTGTTTTTCTCATTTACAGAAAATTAGGAGGTGGAAGGGGTAGAAGAGGGAGTTTCTTGTTCCCCCAAATGTCAGATAAAATAATTTAAGTCAGTGCATTAAAATATGATTACCATTTGTTATAAAAAGAAAAGATGATAGGGGAAGGAGACAGCTTTTTCAGGTAAAAACTGAGCACAGAATGAAGCTACTAGTGACCTCAGGACTCCAGTACTTAGACATTCCCAGAATGCTTCAATTATTGAGTTCCCTTGTGATATATACTGGGTTTCATTTTGATCCACAGGCTATTAAACATGATCTATGATACTTTCATAAAAGCTCTCATTTGGAGTTCAACCTGTAGCTCGAACTTTTTTCCTTCCATCATTGGTTATTAATGTGCACACAGAACTGAGAGAGCAGAATGAAGTGCTGCACAGATATGCACGAGCACAGTGTTGCTATATAAGAACACAGTCTATAGGGTCAAGCAGAACTAAATTCACTGTGTTGAGTGTCTTTAAACTCTGCTTTCTTATTAAAAGCAGTCTTCTTCAGAGGCAGGCACAAAAGGCCATTTAAAATATTGGTCAATATGTTCTAACTCCAAAATTAATCAAAAAAAGAGTAATTAGTCCTGTTTAAGCAGAGGAAAATACATGCTGTTTGGGCAAACAAGTATTATGTAGTAAGGAATCTGGATGCAGTAGCTGAAACCA
The DNA here is from genome assembly GCA_026770055.1 of Myrmophylax atrothorax. Classification (NCBI taxonomy): domain Eukaryota; kingdom Metazoa; phylum Chordata; class Aves; order Passeriformes; family Thamnophilidae; genus Myrmophylax; species Myrmophylax atrothorax. The sequence goes on from JAOXXN010000395.1 coordinate 40,011,592, forward strand.
ACAAAATATATCCAAGAGTACAGTAATTTGCCATAACTCAGAATGAAAATATTTGACTGCAAATAGGGCTAAGAATGAATACTGTATTTTTGTTAAAGAGTAAACCATGTATTTAGAGGTTACCATTTAGTGGAAAACAGGTTTGTGAGTAATAAGGATGTGTTTGCTTTTGGAGGGTTGTGGGTTTGGCTGAGCTGAGAGAGCTGGGACTATTCAGTCTCGAGAAGAGAAGGCTTGGCGGGATCTTATCAATGTATATAAGCACCTGAAGGGGGTGCAAAGATGACAGGACCCAGGCTCTTATCAGTGGTGCCCAGTGACAGGACTAGAGGCAATGAGCACAAACTGAAATTTTGGAGGTTCACTGTGAGGGTGATCAAACACTGGACAGGTTGCCCAGGAAGGTTATGGAGAGTGTCCATCCTTGGAGATATTTGAAAGCCTCCTGGACAACCAACTCTAGGTGTCCCTGTTTGAGCAGGGACCTTGGACAAGATGACCTCCAGAGGTCCCTTCCAACCTCAGCTGTTCTCTGATTCTGTTAACAACGTTTTTCTAAGAATGTATTTCCTTCAGTAATACTATGCATTATTACATCTTCTCCCTTTTTAATCATAATTTTCTTTTCTATGATCCCCATAAGTAAATATGTATTCATATACACGTGTATGCATAGGCACACACATACAATTACCTTCAAATACCGTATATGAACAATTCTAAAAAGTCTCCCGGTGTTACATTACAAAATACAGACTGTTTTCATTTCTACAGTAGTAATGAACAAAAATGCAATACTATTCTTGTGTGGCAATGTGACTCCAAGAAAAAAGTGCTTATTTTTATTATGCCATTGGGAAATGATGAAAGGATGGTGTTGAAGTCATCTGAATGAGAAAAAAAAAAAAAGTGGTAAACTCCTACATTCATTGTAAACTCCCTTTGGCTTCCTATAATCAGAAAATAGTTTAATATTTACTCTTTTAAAATATCATAGAGTTGACTTAGTTTTCAGATTAGCTTTTTCAGTTCTGCACAAACAGAGAGAAAAGTTTTCTGAGCTATGTCACAAACTGCCCGCTTAATTTATATGAATTACACCACTTTCATTTATTGCTCCCAAAAATTCACTTTTCTGGAAAGGAAATGGAATTGTTTTTCTCTCTTGGTCTTTCTACAGTCTAAGAGACACTTAACAATGGATGCAAAGCTTCCACTGCTCTGGGTAACAGCCTGTGTCTGTTTGAAGCCATACAAATTAAATAGTACTGTCTTTGTTCACAGAGAAATTGCAAGGAACGTTTATGCAGTGCTTAAGCACCCTTTAGTCAATTGAATCTGTGACAATAAAGCAGAGAGTGCAGTCCCACTGAAACCCCACAGCCTCTGTAGATCTTTCAGTTAGAAAATGAGACTTTTTAGAAGCTTCCTGTATATAAACAGCAAGATTTATTATGTGTGAAACTCTTAATGCAAAGGTTTGAAATCGGGTTGGTTTTTTTCTATATCTGAACTGAAAGTTAAAATGACCCTTAGGTGTAGTGAGGCAGCATGCAAAAATTTTAAGATACTGGACAAATGGAACCCATGCTTTCCTTGTAAGAAGGGGAAATAAACATCACTATTATAGGTGATTTGCTTAGGTCCTGAAAGAATAGTCATGTTAACTAACTCACCCTTGTGAGATCGACTTAAGTACCATACTTAACCTGTGGCCATACAGCTCCTAGTTCCTGAGCTAAATAAGGTATCTTCACAAAGCATTACATACTGTGATGAAAACACATCTTGCATTGGTCTCCCTGGAAGGTTTGGTCCTTTACTTTGAATCTGTAAATCTCTCATGATTTTATTTCCTAACAATATTTCTTTCCACTTTGTCTATCGTCCCCAGCTTCATTTCATGCCATTATGTATATTATCACATGGAGAAATTATCCTTAAAAGGATTTCAAGCAAGAAACTACTGGTGTGAAATCTACTTCGTCTCTGGAGAGCTGAGCAATCTTGCTCTGCAGGTGGCTTGGAGAAGACAAAATCCTTGTTCAACTTGAATGCAACATATGGAGTTGCAGCAGGCTCCCTCCCTACAGCTTTGATCATTTCTGTAGGCTGAGCACTAGGGATCAATAGACCTCAGTCCCCAGTGGGCCTTGAACAAGCACAGCTCAATGTTAAGTCCTTGACAAAAGTTGCCCTGCATTCTCATCTGGTAAACTATACAGCATTAAAGTCATTGGGGTTTCTTCCCTTTGTTCCCTAGAGCAGAAATGCAGTTTTAGCAGCTGAGCAACAGTGCTCTTAATACAGAGGTGCTTTGCTGCCAGATGTGTTGCTGCTGCTGGATGGGATGTAAATATTCTCAGTTAAAGATAACAGTTAAATTAAGTGGAAGGTTATTTACTGATGTTGATTGTTGTCTATTTGCCTCCATTGAAACAGTATCGCTGACCTAAAATATGTGAAGATTTCTACATGAATAGGACTGCTTTTAACTGAAGCCCAAGTGGTAGTACACATCCCTGCAAAGTGAGTCTGGATATGGGACAAAGTAGAGAGCTAGAGCAGAATATCTACAACTGTCATATCATGAATTCCTACAATAACACTTAAGACTATTTTAGAAAGCATGGGCTGGAAGCAGTTCACATCTGTGCCTTATCTTATTCCACGGATTACAACACAGTCATACAAATATACCTCTGTTCTAGGCCCATAAATGTATCTGATATGCCAGTCATTCCATGAAAAAGCAAGTGTAAGCTCAGGTCAGTCTCTCCCACCACTATACATAGCTGAAAGTCAAGCAGATGTACAACCTCACCAATGTAAAACAGATACTGAAGCGTTCCTAACACCTGTGTCTAGTGCTAAGGTTAAATAGACACTATTAGCATAAAATGCATTGATTCCTACTTCTCCTGAGGAAGACCAGTCAATTTGGCCCCTTAGTCTAGCACTACTACTTCAGTATTCATGAAAGAATAAATATAACAGAGAACAAATACATAAATTCCAGTTATGTGCATATATGCAGTGAGAAATTATTCTACTTCAAATTAATTTTTTTTTAAAAGCATGTTATTTTTCTGTTCTTATAACTCAATGAATGATACATTTAAAATAAAGTCATGTTAAATATCTTGTTTAATTAACAGCTACAGTCACTTTGGTACTGATGAGTTATATAAAAATGCAGAAAAAGCCACCTACTAAAAGAGAAAGTGTGCAAATCCCTCATTAACAAGGTACTGAAACATCACTATAATTTTTCTCTGCTATTATACTACACTGTACTGTACCTGCTCATTTATCAAAGCTCAGACCTCTCTTCTTAAAAATAACGGTCATTTATATGCAGCCAAACTACAAAAATTATATTCATCTGCTGCTATATATGAGGTAGTATTATCTGCAAAATAAAAGATGTTGTTACTTTAACTAATTAATGCTTATTTTATTATTAAATCTCTGAGCATCACCTTCTGTTGAGGAATGGTCACACTGCAATGTAAGTCTTGGTTATTATCACATTACTCATCTTGTGGCTTCAAGTGCTTGTTGTGCCTCTCTCCCCTAAGGTCCTTGCCTGCAGCCCTGCCTTAAATAGGCCTCCCGATCCCACCTCTCCAAGAATGCTGCACTTCTGCCTCTCTTGAACACAACACTGAGAATTCAGCGAGGTCCACTGAATCAGGAGATCTTCCTACTCTTCCTTCCAGAAGCCTGTGAAACAGAGGTCTAAAACAGCACACAGCATGCTGAGGATTTAATGTTAGATTCTTCTAACTTGTATTTATAAACTAGTGCAGCCAAGCAAGGATCCTGGCACCTCTTAGGTTCCTCTTCTGAATAATGAAGTCTTTCCCAAGGGTGCTTCTGACTGCAGATTGCCTAAGTCATGATTTGGGACCTCCCCTTCCTGTTCTCCATGTTAAAGACAGAGAAAAATTGTGCCAATTCCCCAAGCAGCTTCCTTGGTTAACTGCCTCATGTCACATAGGATGAACCTGAAACTTTTGTTGATCTTGAAGATTTCCCTGACACACCAAATTTCTTCAAATGACCCCTTTGGAAGCCGCCATCTGATATGCTGAAATTACAATCACCCCACTGGAAGGTCTTTCTTTTAGACCTGCCAAAGCAATCTCTCCCACTTCTAGATTCTTCTATCCTGCAGTCCACCACAGATTTGTAGGATGCTTTAAGAGAAAGCAAAAAGATTAAGGGATGGCACTACTGAAGTCTACGCAGACAACATCCATAACCTTTCCCTCATCCACTGAGTTGATCATCCTGTCAGAGAAGCCAATGATTTAGCCAATCTAACCCCCATACAATTCTGTGTAAATCTGACCATTGATCTTCCTGTCTTTTGATGAAGCCCTCCAGTGAAACTCATGTCAAAGAGAGCTGGATGCTAGAGGCAGTAGGCTACTTACTGCCATAAAAATAACCATGTAAGAAAAGCTCAGAGAGACATGCCTCTCTCATTACTCTTCAAACACACACATTAAAATATTGTTTAATTGTTTTCTTGTTCAAGTGTAAGAAAAACTCAAAGTGTAGTACACAGGGATGCCAGCAAATCAAGTAACATTTTGCACACAAATTCCAAGTGTAAATACACTTGCAGTGACAGATTTGAGACCTTTCTTATGCATAAACCTGGGCTTACTGCATTTAATATTGTGGTTGTAATCTAAATTGTTTTAATCTTGTTCTTCTGAAATACAGAGAGCAAACTTACATAATATAACCAATTGGAGGTCATGTTTTTTCTTCCCATTCAAACCTTGTACCCTGGTCAATAGGTATTTTGAATACATAAATACTCCTGAATCAGATCCTTGATTAGTTTTTTATTTATACCACAAAGACCACAAGATTCAGAGGTTGCCAAGGCAACACCTGTTCAACCTCCTTACATTTATGCTTTGATATGAAACCTCTCATTATATAAATGTATCACAACACCAGTCAGCATGACAGGCTATTTTACAAATATGCCTTCAGATAACAGAAAGCTATAGCCTTCTCTTAAGTGGGAGGGAAGGGCAGGAATAAGGTTACCTTTTACTAAGGGGAAGGGAGGCGAGGCAAAAATGACATTCCAAAGCTATATAGGATTTAGTATGACATTATATCCTGAGCCTTCCTGAGTCAATAAATTTTGTATTACATGGACAAAAATCCTCAAAAGGGCAGGAAGGAAACCAAACAAAACAAAAACCACCAACCACACCACATGAGTAGAGTTTGAGACTGAGATGCTAGAATTTCAAGTAACTGAAACTAACAACTGTGTATAAAAGCTTTACTGAACCACTGGAAATCTGATATTCCTGTGTAAGTTTTTTAGAACTACAGACAAGGCAAAGTTTAGCAAAACACAGAAGACTTACTAGGAACCTACAAACACTTTTTGAACCCTGATTTTGAGGTCTAATGTGGTACTTAGCAATATACCACTACCCTTCTTTACTGAGCAGTATTCAATACGTAGTACTCTACCTACAGTTGTGCTCCAGGATTCTTTGGCAAGGCCAGGCTCCGGCAGGAGGAGGGGTCTGCTAAAGATGGTTACTTCTGTGTCTTCTTTTAGTCTGCTAGACCACGCTGAGTTTGAACAGACTACAAACTGATCCAAAATGCACAAGACACAGCTGGCTACCTGGGTTAGCAACAGGATGGCAATAGAATAGTTCCAGATGTATGGTTCCAAACTCTTCCTTGTGCCCTAGCACCCTCTGTGCTGCCAGGAGGCTTTCCAGACACAGGATTACTAACAATCATCTAATTCTGCATCATCTGCAGACACTTCAGCGCAAGCTGAGAAAGCTGACTTTTGCAAAGAGAAAATTGTTACAAGAAACAATATGCATGGATATTTATAGGTATGGGAAAAGTATGAAAATCAGAATGGTATCTGCTTGCTTTTTTTTTTTTTTTTTCACTTCTTCCATCACTTCCATTTCAGGCCCATAATTACCAGTTCCACTCTTCTTACCGTGATCCTTTGACTCACCGACCACCATCAGCAGTAAAACAAAAGTAAATCCTACGGAGTGTCACCAGTGGAAGAGGAGAAAAACTCCCACTGGGGGGCGCATCCAGCACTAGCAAAACCACGGCTCCCTCATCCCGTGTATGGTGTCAGCTCCAGTTCAGGGACAGCCGCCCCCAGACTGCAGCGACACAATAACACCCATTACAGATACTTCTGGTTGGATCTAACAGCAGCGTCTCAATTACCATAGAGGTACAGTTTCCACAAGAAGAAATCCCTCCTCACTTGTGAGGAATACCACTGGAAAACACCTTACATGGCTGGATCCTTGTTCAGACTGCTGCTAAATGTTCAGAGCATGGACTATCTTGGACCACCCAAACGCATTCAAAGCCTTGCTAGTTACACTACACAGTCAATTCCTGCTGTAATCCCAAAAGGTCAAAGTGGTATCAGACTCTGGATGCACACAGAATTCCCAGTTTCACTGAGTAACAGAGTAATGTACCATTTATGCTGTTCTTTACTCCCCTCACGACCATGTCAATTCTCTTTCCATAAAGTGTTCAAGTGATAAGCCAGATGACCAACTAGTGGCTGTTCCAAATCCTTCAGACCACTCCTACCACCTTTCTGTTTAGAATGTAGGAGACTCTGAAGAATGAAAACTTTACACCTAAAATTCAGAGCCAGGCCTCAGAATTCAAAACAAACAAACAGCCCACAACAACAACAAAAGACACATTTTATGTAGGACAGCGAGAAGGTATCATGCTGCAATCCAGTCAGTCCTGACACATTACCACACAAATTGGGCCACAGAAACTGGAGAAGAGCCAGTAAAGCAGAAAACCTTCAGGGTTATTTTGCATAGGACTATGCAAATTCTTCATGAAGCTGAAAAGCTGAAATCAGAACAATTTGCTTATCAATGTCCAGCAGAACTAAAACTCATCACTAGCCTTAGAACACAGCATGTTATCCTGAATAATACTGCTGAACAAGGAGTTGAATAAAATCAGTTACTTGCTGTAGGAATTTTTAGGACATTTATGTCCTTAATTATTGTCAGATATGCAGGTCAACAAAAAGGAAGATTGATTTCTGGATAAACAGAATAACTGTGACATTAAAATGTGGTATGAAAAGACAAATTGTGAATGAAAGCATTGTAATGCTCATTTTAGTGAAATGAAGGGAGTGCTTACAGTCAAGAAACTGGCACACCCTCATCTGTCCATCAATGGCATCCTGTAAAAACCTCTCCAGACTTAATTCTCTCATCATTCACACCTTGCTGATCAGGATGCATTCCTTCTTGTCCAACAATATATCTGTATTGACTAATGTAAAATAAAGACTATGTTGTTTGCATCAGCAATGTTAGAATAAATTGATGTTAGCTGGAAAAGTCATGTCAGTCTTATTGTTTGTGACCCAGTGCTGTCATCTCATCTCCTCATTGATATATGTTGTGCCCCAAACTGGCCCTCAGCATCCAAAAAGCAAGATAACCAAAGACCTATCCCTGTAGAGAACGACGGAGGTGAAATAACACGTTTTAGTTGTGAAACAAGCTTACATCTGTAATGTCATACTACTTCCCAGCAGTGTCTAAAATTACACAACTAACAATCATCGTTTGTTGTTTCCTCTGGGAGAGAAATTTGTGCCATTCAGTGCTCTCCTTTGCTAGAGAGTTTTGGTCTGTTTCATGGTAGGTACTTTTTTCCAGGCTTTTGTGGGAAAAAGTGAAATAGGTTATGTTTTAGGATTTGTGGTTTCTCTATGTTTCATCAGAGGAGATAAAAGAATTAAGAAAATATCACTTTGCCCAGAAAAAGAGTGATTGAGATCTGCAGCAGTGTTCAGGCCTTCAGATAAAAGGCATACAAGCTTCTTTCCCTCCAAGTTCTCTACCACAAAACACTGGCTAGAAAATCTGCATTTCCAGCATCAATCTATCTATATGGTACATAAAATTAAGCCAGGCATCTATTTCCTACCCTGACTGGAAGAACCATAGAGCAACAGAGCAAAGAGCCAGTAAGTTACACTCAATAAACCTCTCAAATATATGTGCTCAAAGTCATTTGTTGTGCTTCATCCCTTCCCTCCTCAGTTGCCTCTGTAGCATACAAAAATCCAACAGTGACAGTTTCAGCTTTATTTCTTCTATGCTTTCTCATTGCTCCTTCCCAAAGCCACACTCCTACATACACAGAGGAGCTGTTACACAGCTCTCTGTGTGTATGTGTATACACACATCACATTCATACACATTTCTTCCGCTCTAAGGAGACAAAGGGAAGCCCCATATGAAAGGATCATAACCTGTCCATGCTTTGTGAAAGCATGGCTAATGCAAAGCCCTTGCATCCATCCTGTGGCTATGCATGGCTTTGTACTACAGAAGTATACTTTCCAAAATAATACAGGCAGGCTTAAGGAAGACCTTTCCCTTAAAGACAATAGCCTCCAGCATAAATTGAAATCAATTCCTGTGAGCGGTGCTGAAATCAGAGCAGATGTTATAGGACGTATAAATAGTATGTATAGCTTGTATAGATAATAAGCATACCACATGCGAGCATGCATATGGCATACACATCTATGTTCTAGTTTAATTTTCTAGTAGCAAATTCTAGGAAAAATAAATACAGAACAACAAAGCTCTTACAGAGATGAGCAAAGAGTGAATTAAATTCACTTCCTCACAGAATAGCTTGTTCAGTAAAACATAACACCACAATGTCTAGTGGCTTCTTAATTAAGTCTTAACTAATGATTTCCCCACTGGTAGCTTCAAAATTTTACTGCTGGGTTGGGGTTTTTTTAAGGTGTTTATGATTTCCTATCAGGGTGGCAAAGAGTTACCAAACACTAATCAGTGAAGTTTTCCCCACTGTATTTTCCCCTTGTCTTCTTGTTGTCATTTATGTTTAACATCAGAAATATATTCTTTAGCACTTCCTCGCTTGCATTATCATAGGTTATCATAGATAAGGCAAGCCAAGTTCCAAGGACAGCGCTAAGTATATGAAACAGGCAATGAATAATCTGTCTAGACAAGAGATGCAGACAATGCTGTTCCTCTTCTCAATTCTGCCAGCTGCTAACAGCTTTGATAATAAGCTGAATACTTGTAAATGCCTACACCTTTTACATTAAGAAAAAAATAATTAGCTTTTTCTAAACAGAGAAAAAATTAAATCATACCAACATCTGTTTAAGGATTAAATCTCCATTCTACTGATAGGTTATAAAGGTGAGCAAGGCCAAGGACCATACTTACCTGGCACACAGATAAATCAGTAAGTCTCAAGTAACACATGGCACTCACCTGGTGCAGCTTTTGCCAAAATTCAGGTCCATCCTCCACTTTTCTTAAGCTTGGTGGAATGTACCAAAAGCACACGTTTGCATACTCTGGCTAAACAAGAGAACAAGTGATTGCTCAGAAGATGTAATAAATAGGACAGGGATACATGTATTACAGCTTGTCAAAGAGAATTTTTGTCACCATTTAACACTTGCACACCCAGTCATTTTTCTACTGAACAACACCAACCTCCTTTTGTATCATAGAACACACTATACAGTCCTGTAGTTAATTAAGACTTTCTCAATTTCCACATTTCATAAGAATGTCAGGACTCCTTGCAGGATATGTGCCATATCCTGAATGTATTTTGTCCAATATCTAAGCAAGCCTTTTGAGAAATGACTGAGACTCCATATTCCTCTAGAGAAGTCTTGCCTTTAAAGTCAGCAGAGAGTTAGCTGCTAGGCTCACAACAAAAGCGTTTCTTCACCCTGCATTATAATATAAGGCATCTTATGCTTATGAGATTTCTGTATCATATATGATTCAGAAAATGCTCCCAGCAGAACAGTCTGGGGTCTCCATTCATTTCCTGCTAATTTGGAACAATTTTCGTTATTTTACCTGTACAGAGAGCCGTAGTGTGAGGAATAGCTATGCCTTCTAGTCCTACCCAACACAACTCATAAAACCACTATGTCAATCTTGAGCTACAGTATTTGCAACACAGTATTCAACTGGCATCTAAATTATAACATAGATTATGACCTCACACACCCCTCTCCTCTCCCACATGCTATCCTCATTGGTACTAGTTGAAAGAAAAAAAAAGTTAAAAGAGAGCTCGGAGCTGAGTCACACCGTCTCTTTGCCCCACTGTGAAAACAGCCGCTGTAATAATCGCAGGCAGTCTCCTGAACGAGGAGAGCCCACCAGCTGAGACCTGTTCTTTCAGGAAAGGGCACTGAGAGCTGCTCATATCATTTTCCGCTTCACTTCAAAGAATGCATTAAATACAATTTAATCATCAAGAAGAATATCATTGTCAGCAGGAACAAAGCTGCAAACCTGCCGTGTGTTGCCACTGAATGGAATAAAGCTCAGCTCTTAAAGTCCCATTTCTTTCCCCAAGGAGCCTGCATTGAGTACACACAAAAACACAGATCCTGAAAAGGCAGTGCCTTCCTCATAAGCACAAGCACTAGCTCGCTGTTACAGGGTTTATTTTAAAACTATTTAAAATCAGATGGCAGGAGTAGACAGATGGCATATATTACCATATTGCCACTGCCTATATTGCCTTCTTGATTATCTCAGTTTCTTTTCACACATCAAATACATCATCCCCCTCTGAAAATACCATTCATCCTAGAAAACTACCCCCCAGCCATGCTTCACACTCTATTTCTGGTTATTTGTCACAGTTCTTATCCAAGCAGGTAAGCAATTACACCACAGAAGAGTTCAAGATGACTCAAGCGCAAGTGGCATTTTCAGGCCACAGAGCAATTCTCATTACAGGTTTTTCCTCACCGCATGTATCAGAGGATCATCTTCCTAAGCTTTTTGTCTCAAGTCCAACTTACTTTCAGGAAAAGGGCTCACATGATTGGGCTTAGCTGCCTGAGGGCAGTCTTTCTTTGAAGTCTCATTGCTTGTCCCCCTGCACTCCTGAAATTTTTTTCTTAATCCTTGCTCAGCTTCCTTCTCATAGTCCATACTATAGCACTCCCTTCAATCCCACTTTTAATTCAGATGTGCCATTCCTGCAGGAACTAAAGAGCAGTGTCTGCTCTAACCAACAGTTTTCAGGTCTGGGTTGCATGCTAAGCTCTATAAAAACAAAAACCTGACAGCTTTTAACAGATTTGCCACTTACTAACCTTATCATGCACTGCTGACCTAAAACTCCTCAATCAATTGGCAGTTTTCAAGGTTAAAAAGTTTACATTGTATGAATAGTGTAAAATATTGTCTATATTTTGTGTTTCGTCCAGCTTAAACTGGAATGCTCATGGTGACATTTACTCCATTTCCCATCCTCCCCCATGTACTCTTCCTGCTGATGATACATACCCAGCTGTCTTTCATACAAGTACATTTCCAATAATGCAAAACTTCTTTTTAAAAAATGGCAGGTCTTTGCAACATCCCCAAATATTAGCCTTATTAACCAAAATGATGAGGACAGGTGGAAAAAGAGTGCTTAAGCTCTAATCCCTTTACTCACTCTCCCATAAATAAGATCACCAAACAGGTAATAACCTGGCAGGTTTAGTAAAGATGAATGAAACACACAACTTTTGGGTAGTTTTTAGGAAGATGGGAGTAGAAACAAAATTATGGAAAAAAATATGGACTTTAACGATGAAAAGTCCATTTTTAGGATCAAAATATTTTTCCATCTAGCACACAGTCTTATCTGTAAGTCTAGCAAGCACTGTTTTTTTGCAGTCAGCCTCTTCAGTTTCACAGGAAAGTGCTCCATCTCTACCCCCTGAGGCAATACAGGACCAGAAGCTAGGAAAACAGGGTGAGTGATGGTAGGGAATACAGAGCATGTTATGTGCATTCAATCATATCTTTGGATCTCCAATACTTACATTTATTAAATTATGTCCTCCAAATACAAATTGGTAACTGACTAGAAAGAATAAAATCAAACAATAGACACTCCCCACCAATAGCATCGACAGTTCAGTTCCCTTTTCACTTACCTCCAAAAGAAGCTGGAATCCCTCTCTTTTTTTAATTTCCTCCACTAGATATCTGTAATTTAAAATGCAGGGGTTTAAAGCATGGAACAAAACAATAGACAGAAAACAATAAAAAAGGTCTTTAACATGTTGAGCTTTTTTTTTTCCTTTTTCTTTTTTTCACACTAAAGAAACCAGAGTTAAACCTCATTTCTACCTGCTGTGAAAATGCAATAGCTATCAGTTCCTGGAAATAAATGAAGGCTACAGCCAGCCAAGGAGTATTGAGAAGAAGCCAAATTCTGTCCTCAGGCACAGATTTTCAACACAGCCACATGGCACAAATTGATCCTATTTGCATCAGGTTGTGAACTTTCCCAATGAAAATTTCCATTGATGTTGCTCTTTACAAATTAATCCCTCCATCTCTTCTTCTCAAGTGCTGATTCTGTGTTGCCATGTTATTGCATTATCACCCTGGCACCCTTTGGTTTACTACTATCACTGTAACCTCTTAGGTTGGCCCAGAATTGCAAAGTTTGAACATGAAGCTCAGCAATTTTCCCAGTACTGCCCTTGTTCCACACTGTACACAGAAGTGCACATTTCCATTCTGTGAGCCACTGCTTATGGATAATAATCCCTGGACATCCTATGCTAACATATTGAAATGAGAATTTCTTTTCTCTCTCAGCTGTCAAGCATGAAAAACCCAGAAGTCTTCAATGGGAAGATGGGTTTGAATCAAAACTTTGGATAAAAACAGCTCCATTTTATAGAAAATTTTTAAAACATGACCTTAACTTTGCCATGGCACACATCACACAGGAATTCTGAAGCAAAAAGGACATAGCTGGGACTTCTCTCTTTATTCTCCTCCCCTCAAAGCCTTCTAAAGGAAAACCCCAAAGAATTAAACTCAAATTCACACAGCTTTTCCATTTCAACAGAATTTTAGTCTTTTACATGAAGATTTTGCTGTCTAACGATAATAGAACTGACATAGTTAAATTATTATTTTGCACAGATCTGTTCTTCTGATGCATTTATTAATCAGCATCTTCCTGCCTGCAGCTGTATTACTCGTCATCAGACTAGTTATTCCTTTATCCACTACTTGAGGAAGAAAAATATTGTCAAAATAAACCCCCCTTGGACCTATCCACATGCCTGAAACTTGACCCCATGGGGACACCTCTAGCACAGTTGTATCTGCAATGCCTGCTATTCAGCAGACGTGCTGCAGAAACAGGTTAGCTAGGGAAGCAATCAACAATACCCAGATGGCACACATTTCTCAAAACAGCACACGGGGAGTTGTCATGCTGTTTGCCGTTAACAAGTACTATGCCTGTGACTCATTACCCCTTAGCACACAGCCCAGCCAAGGATCGCTGTGGGGGATGGAGCACCAGTTCCCACAACACTCAGCTCTAGGAGCTGCCTTGTGCACTGTTGAGATGTTCCCTCTCACTGTAACAAGTCAAGGTTCTGGGTCGTTTCTGTCATGACCTTTCAGATCCTACGGTGTGCAGTTGTTTGTTATCCGGCTGTTAGTGCTCACACTACGACTTGGGTAGAAAGAGGAGCATGATGAAAGGCAAGTAGGGGGGTAGATATCACATGAGCATGTTGGGGGTACCTGTTTCTGTAGGGTAATTGTCTTGGGTAAAACAAGTTCAGTGCTTTTGTCCTGTTTATTAGAAGATACTTGTTTGTCCCATAAAACCAATCAGCAATATCAGCAGCCTATTCATAAGACAGCTGCCCTCAACTTATTTTTTCTTTAATAAATCATGAAAGAGAAATCTATGCATGATCACTGGTTGTTGGGGTTTTTTTCTTTTGAGGTCTTGAATTGTTAGACCTATTTCATAATGCTTGATACCTTTCCCTCTTACCACAAGTGCCTTTTTTTTTAATACCACTATCTGACATAGGCCATCTGATGATGGTCAGGTTCACAACACCATTAATCATATTCTTAACGACACTGCCAATAGCCTAAGAAGGCAGCCATTAGAAAATCCATTGCCCATGATTTATCTTGCTAGGACTATTTGATGGCAGTGGAGCAATTTACTCTGTGCATCTTTCCACAGTTGGCAATGAAGTTTTATTATCATGTCACTTTTGTAGAATGTCAGAAGGGCTTGAGTTTTAGTGAGGACTGAAGTAGACAGAGAAGTGGCATTTGCTATCTTAAGCTTTGCAGAAAATGAGAGGTGGAGATCCGCAGTGAAAGTAGACATATGTCTGCTAAGACTGGGTGTCAAGAGAAAACACGCAGCATAACTGTGAAGCAGCTGAAATTTAAAATGCAGAGGCACTTATAGTAGTTGTATTCTAAAAGCAGTTTACTTCTACCTTTTTTTGTGTGTATGTACTTCATAAAGCAACATTCTGGCAATAAAAATAATTGGATGGAAAAAAGTAATCAAAAAAAAATCTGAAGGGATCAGCTGGATGCTCTACTCTAGTACTCTAAAAGTAAGCCTTTCCAAATAGGTAGCACCACAACATTCCTGGGACATTTAATATCCTGAAAACATGATTCATCTCCAGAACATGAAGATATTATTGGAATAGCCAATAAGAAAAGTTTGAGGTATAAGAAATACATTCCTGCAATTACCCTAAAATCTTTGCAGCTTGCAAGCTCTACTTGGCTACAGGGAAAGAAGAAAAAAAGAAAAAAAAAACACCAAAACCCAATTGTTCTCTTAAATTCTATAGACAATGGACTAGTTCCAGAATGTTTAAAAATTAAATTTCTTCTTAATGGGAAAAAAACAAACCAAACACCCAAGAAACAGAAGAGACAAGCCAGTCACTCCTTAGCAGTGCTACCAGCTGAATCCTAACATTGAACAGAAATATCGATCCCATAAAGGTCATTAATCACTACACAGTCAAATGACCTTGGCCAAGGACCTTGATAAGCCTGAATTTCCCTGCTGATAATGGAATGAATGAATTAGTCTTTACAGATGAACAGCACAATGCTTAAGAACAAAAAACAAGGTTCAACTTAACCAGAACATATTAAAAAACACATAACCAGACAAAAAATTAGTGGCTTTAAAAAAATAGAGAAAAAAGTCACTGCTCATCTGAGCTTTTCTAATTTTGCTTCTTTCTTTCTATTCCTTTCAAATCCACTCTGGATTTAGGTCAGGAGTATTTTTAGATTTTCTTTAAGTAACTTCATTTCAGTGAGACAATTCCTTTAATTTTCATTGAAGTAAACATTCAATTCTTTTTGACTCTGTAGTTCATGTAAAAAAATAAAATGTCAATATCAATGATTTGACTTATGGCAGTGTGTAGCTAGTCTGGTGAAGTTTTCTTTCTAGTTTATCTCGTATAAATTCTGAAAAAAACATTATACTTACATTATACTTAAAGTGAATTCTTTTTAATGGACCATTATCTTCTTTCAAAATAATTTCTTCCATGATAAGGGAAAAACCACCTGTGTATGGAAGTTTCTTCCAAGAAACCAAGACATCACCATCATTTTAGAAACACCTTCTAGCAATCATTTTGTTGGATTCACTTGCAAAACTCTTTTCAGCAAGACCAAAAACTTAGTGAAATTGAAAAGGACATGCATGGGGAAGATCACAAGAAAATGGTGGTTTAGTCCCTAGGAGAACATACTATAAAGCATTAAGAACTTCAACAAAGTTGTGGAGAAAGCAAGCAGTATGTCAGAACAATATGCCTTCATACACTTCTGCTACATCCTAACATTAACAGTGTCCCCATACCAATTTCCCTGCATCATCGGCTTTCTGCATTTCCTCAGCCATGAGGAATGAAATGCAGAGCAGAATGGCTAATTCACTTATTTCTAGACACAGCTCAGGTCCTGGCACATAGGGCTGCTTTTACATTGACACAGAACACACAGTTGAGTTAGAAGAATGTGTATTGGTAAATCTGTTCTATGTCTGGTTCGGATAACATTGATGACACTGTTGAACAACATCTACGCTTATTGTTAAAAGCAATAATTACTATTATATATCATAGCAAATGTAATAATATCATTATTGTTATTACTTCCTCCTGCTATACACAAATGAAAGGAGAGGAGGGGGGGAAAAGTAACAATGTGGTCTCTTCCAGGATATGGAGTATCAGCAGTGTCAACATTTCAGCCAGTTAGCAAACCAGACATATTCAATACCGTGAGGCAGTACCTTGCCAAAGCCAGTGCCCTGTTTACTCTTTCCTCCAGGCCTGTTGTTCCCAGTGCTTTCCACATGAGCCAGAATTTGAATGCATCTGGGCGTCTGCTGCACTGAATGGACTTGTCACCAGTGTCATAGCTGACATCGTAGAACTTGTCCTGCTGGAACAGGTACGCAGCCTCAGCAGAGTAACATTTCTTCAGGAGGCCCTATAAGAACACAATAGAGACATAGATTCCTGATAAGCATTTTCAAACCTCTTCACAAGACAAAGCCTAATTTTTCCAACTGCTTATTGAAACAGATTTGGATGTGCAGGAGACTCTCCAAAGCTTTTGGTGTGGTTTAAGGACCCTGGATGAACCCAAACCCAGTGAAGTCAGCACTGACAACAAATGAACTTTTTAAATTACTATTATTGTTTTCTTTATAATGTCACTGAAGTGTGGCAGGTTGAAGAAGAATTTTGACACAGAATCTCAAGAAACCATGGGAGTGGGTACCACAGAAAGAGTTGCCCAAAGAAAGAGGGAGAAAAAGTAGATGCCTATGCCCACTGCTCTTTAGAGGGAAGAACAGCCCCTGAGGAACTACCTACATGTTCACAAGTGGCTGAATCTATTGCTTCTTTGGTTAGTTGCAGGCAGGAAAGATTTTAGCCCCAAGAAATAAGTGTTCAGCCCTTACCAGAAAATAGTCACTGTAGATTTAGCATAGGCTATCTGACTGTTTGGGTGGAAATGCCCCAAAGAGATTAGTACAACACCAATTTTTGTCTCTTCACAGTTCAGACAAACCTAACAATTGAAAATAAACCCAAGGAAAGATACTTTCACATACCCTAATCATGGTTTGTTAATAAAATTATTTTTATTCAGCAATCTCCAGCCTCCAGCTTCTGAGAGGCTGCCTGGGCAGAGTTGAGCAGCAGCAAACAGACAAAGATTAATGGATAATGTGGCAAGTTCCAGCAAAGAACAAGGCTGTGAAACAGAAAGCACAGAAGCTGTTATAGGTTTAAAGTTGCAGAGGAAGCGAAGAGGCTGAGGACTGACCATCAGTTGAAGAATGAAATATCAAAATATATTCCGTAATATCATGAAGTAGAGAGAAGGGCTGGCAGAAAGCAGGTTACAAAAGCAAAGATGAGGGTGGCCCTACAAGGGACTCAGGAGAAAAGGTTGTAGATTTGTCAGTGATATTAAAAGTGTGTAAGAAAAATAAACTACAATCTACAAGATAACGTTAGAGTAGACATTCAGATGAGTTTAAAAGTATGGCTACAGCATCTGACTCAGATCTGCAAACACATATTTAAGTAACAGTTAAACCAGAATTTTTCTGTGCAGAACTGACAAGTAATAGAAGTGGACAGCAAGACAGAGGTTGCTAAACAGGAGAGCACAACTCATTTTCCAATTCAACATCACTTTTCAATTTGAACCAACAAAAAAAGTATTTCACATTTCATCCTTTTCTCTGCATCTGCTGCAAGTCTGATTGTGAAATGGCAAACAGTGTCTGATATCATTCTTAATCAAAGTGTCATATTCCTATAACAGAGGTATCACTCTTCATCTACATTACATACACTACCGATAACTTTGGGACTGGCAGTAAAAAGAGAAAAAGGTTCAAGACAAAAAAACCCAAAAGGTAATTAATCCATTTGCATACACAGACTAATTCTGCCTCTCTCCTAGTCTTTTCAATTCCCTCCATCAATACTAAAAGCAATGCAAACAAAAAACCCCACCTACACACCCATTTGTAAAAGCACAAAAGGAGAAAAACAAAGGTTTCTCCACAACTTCTGTAAGGGTTTGACAATCCCATTGTAATATTGCTGATTTACTAAAAGCACAGCAAATCTAGTCTGAACCGTTTCATCACAGGGCCAACACATTTAGCCTTGTGAAAAGACAGTTCATGTGACAGCATGGGAAAACGAAGGGCCAGCGTCTGCTCTCAGGGATAATGTGCAGCTGCAGCACAGGGTAGCCATAGCTGGAAAGCCAGTGCTGGGTGCAGTGTTTTGAAGTATACAAGAGTCTCACACCTACTTTCCAATTGTCTCAGAAAAAGAAAGCCAGGAAAATGACATTAGAAACCAAAGAATAGTCAAGCACAGAAGCATCCATATTTTACAGGGGGTTTTATAGCTTTATATTCTCTGGTTAGCAGCTGCACAAGGAACAGGAGTCATTCTGTCAAGCCATTGTGCTCTATTCATTTAAATTTCCATATCTTCATCTTTAGGGGGAAAAATAAGTTTATTGGACATAGATTTAAAAAAAAAAAAAAGGAAGCAACATCCATCCACAAATTTAAGTTAATTGCTTTGTCTCTTGCTGACTTAAAATTTTGCATAGTGTTTCTGCTGTGAGCGTATAGGAGGGCTGAACCACGTGGGACTATCTTCTGCCTTATCAGAATGCAGTGCAACTGCACAACAGAGGACATCACAGAATATTAGTTCCCTTCATGCCTGTCACCTCAGGAATAACAACCATTGTTTGTCACAAGAAACCTAAACTCAGTTGGTAATAGGGAAACACTGAGAAGTTCACTTAAGATTACAGTACAGCTGCACAGTTTAATAGTTTAAAAACAAATGCTCTAGAGTGAATACACAACAAGAACAAATAGTTCCATGGCCCTGAGTGAACTCAAGATTCCTGGGAATATATTTCATTAAAGAAAAAAAAAAGGCAGGTACTGTTCTATTCTCCTGGCGCATCCAAAGCTGCCAAGACATGCTGGCTTGATGATCCTTTTCCATCTGCTTGTCTTACTAATAATGCAACACACTCAAGAAATTCTGCTGAAGATACTCCCTACTATCAATCTCCAGAGGCAAACACAGTGACAGCCTCCAGCATGTCACTAGAGCAGACAGAAAAAGAAACAAAAATTATTCTTCATAAGAAAAAAAAGAAACATTACAGAAGAAAGGTGGAGGAGAAAGGAAGGGAAAAGAAAGAGAATGTTGCAGAAGAGAGTTTGCATAGGGAGGACAGCACAAGAGGAAAGAACATCCAAGAGAAATGCTTAAGAAAGCTGTTACTCTTTAATTGCTGCCGTCTCAAAATTAGTAGAGTCAAACATGCTACATGCTGAAGACATACAAAGTCATCTCAATAATTTTCCTAGTCAAATAATGGAAAAGTAGAAGAGGAGGAAAAAAAAAAGGAAAGGAGATAAATAGGCTTTAAATATGCTATCTAACTCCATATTATCAGTCCCAAGAAGACCCCATCAGTTTTCCACGCAGTGACTGAGCTGCTCCATCTGTTCAGAGGAATTGCAAAGATTTTATTACAATTGTCCCATTTGACAAGTTTGAGTTTCTTTCTTCAGTGTCTTTTACCTTTCTACCTTTTTTACAGAGACTAATGCAAGTGCTCAGCCTTATAGTCTGGCTGTTGAAGTTTAGAAAATGGAAATAATATTTTTATGGAGGCCCCAGCCTACTGTGAAATCTCAAAAAGAGTCTTTGATTTTGATGAAGTCTAGAGATAGTTGCCATGTGTTCTAATTAATGGCAAATTAATGAGTACTTACTGATACTGAAATCTGTAGCTCCAGTTTCATAATTCAACATATTTTTGTCATTGAAGAGTTACCTACAGCAAGTCTTCTGATCTCTTTCCATTTCCATTGCTAGTTAATGGTGAATTTCACCTTCATTAATAAAATATATTTTTTCCCCAAGACAAACAACTCCCTGATTTGCCTTATCTGAAGTAATAAGGGCAATCTTTTAAATATCATACTTGAAAATTCTCAAAAGCAGTGCAGGGTGAAAGGCCACTCTAGCAATTCACTTCAAGAGTTGAGTAGGAGCTCTGAGTTGTACTAACTCCAAGGAAAAAGCAATGACAATAGTGTTTCCTGCAGGTGCCCTGGAAAGGAATCAAGGAGGTAGATATCTCTGTGAAATTGCTAATGACGAGGAAGAGATTACACTGTAGATGGCTACTGTCACCTTAATCAATTATACTCTGTGCTAAACTGATTTAATTATCTTCAT
>JAOXXN010000395.1:40031954-40072233 GCA_026770055.1 Myrmophylax atrothorax
CTCAGCCCACGCAGAAAGCAATGGGAATAGAGTATTTGCTGCAACTGCCCTGGAAAGGAATCAGTGAAGTAGATACCTTTGTGATACTGCTAATACTGAGGAAGAGATGACACTGTAGATGCCTACTATGATCACCTCAATCAATTCTATTCTGTGTTAAACTGGGATTTCATTAGCTACATTCTTTGAGACTTTATTTTTAACTAATAAGTGAAAATTCTGCTCATTACCTAGAATTGATTCTTAATTACCTAACCTAGTGCTTCTTCACACTGATGAGTCACTGGCATTGGTGATAAACAGTATTTCTCTGTTTATATGGTGACAATATTTACACTGATATGAGTTACAGCAATGATGAACTGGAGTAGCTCTGTGGTTTTAAGGGAGTATGTACAACCCAAGACTGATTCATAGCATTTTAAGAACATGTGAGACCAAAACAGACTTCACTAATGTTTTGAGATTACTGGTCGATCTATCTTTGAGGTTAAACAGTCACTGCAATTCATGCCTCAGCAATACAAGTGTTTTCTGAGTAAGACTATCTTATTAGAGAAGTGATGAAAGTTGCTGAGGTCACAGCAGTGAAAAAGGAATAACTGAGCACTTCTTGAGCACTTTAAGCACTGAAGAACTACTGCCATTGATCTGAGCTTTTACAGAGGAGTAACCAATCTCTCTTTCCCTTTGGTGAAAATGCTTTTCCCATCTAATCAATTCAAACACATATTGCTCTTTTCTATCTCTACCTTCTTCAGAAATATTCCAGTTTTGTTTCACTAAGGTTGGAAGATACTCTTCTATTAGCATTTCACTGCTGTTTATCCTTTTTTTTCCCTTTTTTTTTTAATCCATAAAGGAAAATATTTAAATACAACATTGAATTCTAACTGGTCAGCTGTACTGTCTTAAGTTCATTAACATTGCTAAACTGTATTGAAGCTATATGGCAAAAAAACCCAAACCAAACAAACCCAGTCACTACTACTTTTGCTAATGGGAAATCACAGTGTTACCACTACAACTGAATTGTGATGACACCTTCCAAAGATTATCTGTTCATACAGAAAGTATGAAAGAGAGAAAGAAACATTGAAGGGGATTTGTTTGCTTACTTACAATCAACTAAGTCTAATTCTGAGGTACACCACAGTTTCCAAATGGACCTCAAAGCAAAAGGGAAGATAGGGTAACAAAAAGTCCTTCATCAGTCTTTCAAAGGGAGATAGGGCATTATTCACACACAGCACTTAACATTCATGATTAATGTTTTGCTGCTTTGATTTCTTGCAGAATTCCTCATTTCAGAAACTACCTGAGGTTCTTTGAATATTCACTGGCAGAACAACGCCAAACTCTCCCAGCTCCCACCAAAGCATCCTAACCATAGTGTGAAGGAATTATGTACACATGTAAATGTGTGCCTTATCTGCAGCCATAGGTATTTAGGTACTTTAGGAGTAGTGGAACATGCTCCCAAGTGAGAAAACGATACACATGCTCTTCCCTTCTCTTACTGGTGTGAAAATAGCATTCGTAATGGAAGACTGGATTGAGCTGCCTATTCTGGTATAGAGAGGATCAAAGCAAAGCAACACTTTTCTGTCAAACTGTCTTATACAGGCATTTGATCTTTTTTTGTTATGGATTCACACTACAGATAGTTAATAAGAAAGTACTCAAATTTGTATGTGTGTCTGTTTGCATACAAGGACTGCACCGGCACACACACAAAAGTGCCAATTTTCCAGGAATTAAACACAGAGTAAAATGCCCTTTCTTCCCAATGCAGAGAAATCTTGTACTTTCTAGAACATGTCTCACTATACAACAGGATCTTATTCTAAGATCAGTGACACTTGCGCTTTCATCCCCCAACAACCTCGGATTCAGTTGTACAAGTATTTCCAAAACAACATCACCTAGCTGTGGTTTGGAAGTGGAATAGGATTGCTCTATCAGACATTACACTGCACAGATGGAGAATACAACAAGGCTGCCAGAGCCCTAACGTTGGAACAGTGTTCTTAAAGTGACTCTAAATGCTAGAGCAGCTAGAACATTTCAAACTTCTTCAATTCTTTCCTCTTTCTTCCTGAGAAATTTCAGCTATGCACTCCAAGTAATCTAATAATTACCTAGGGCTGTATCTATATACTGGGCCTAATAAGTTAAAAATATAGCCATGAAATCTTCCCTAGCCTGCAACTAAGATACCATATTAATCTTAGTCAATAACTTCATTGTGTTTGTTTTTCATCCAGGAATACAGATAAATTGTTGGACTGTAATTCTGAGGTCTAATCCTCTTTAATCCCACATACTCTAATCTAAGGAAATGAGGAGGCACACTACTCCTTGCTGTCCTTCCACATCTCACCTCTGGCTTAGAGCAATCAGCTCCAAGAGAGCACCAATTAGCAACTATGGTCTTTGGTCCTAATCAGTTCTTAGTACCAGACGTTAGAAACAAATTACATGCACAGCTAATTCTAGCAGCTGAATAGAAAATATCAGTCATTTTGACAGAGATTTATAAAAGTTATTTGCAAGCCACAGCCACAAAACAGTGATGGAAACCTCAAGGGCTCCATATCTTCATGATGTTCCATGATTTATAACCCATGGAATATAAGGTAAAACTGTCCACCCCTGATGGTGGACAACAGGCATAAGTTTTAGCAGGTCTGAGTTTGAAATGGAGCTTGAAATAATTGACCTTTTACTCATTTCTTTATTAAGATAAAAGAATTTCATAATGAAACAAGCAGGGATTTTTACTATGTTGCAGATTCATCTTGAGATCAGAGCTCTGTTGTTTGCTTGCTAGACCTTTAAAATAGTCAAGGCTTTTGGAATGCCTAAATCACCCTGGTGATGAGGAAGAACTAGTAGAGTGAGGAAAGGTGGCTCAGCACCTTTTCCTGCATGTGCTCTGACTCCTGCCCCTCTGCCACTGTGGTGCCCCTGGATAAGGGGATGTGAGGATGAGCTCTGCCTCTAAGCAGAGACACAGCACTGCTGCAGTCCCACCGGATAACAGCTATTCTGAGGACCTCAATGAGCTTGATGTTTAAGGTTTGCAGGCCCAGGTGACAAAATACTCAATTCTGAATGCAAATCACATACAGAAGTTAACTAGCAAGGGCACCAGCTGCAAAATTTGACCACTTGTGAATACAGTGACTTGGATAATTTTCACCCTGCTCTTTTATTCACCCTGTATTAATTAATTTACTGGTGAATTCATAGTAATATAATTCAGCCTTTGCACTGCAGTATAGTAAAACTGACTTGCAGCTGTTTTCTAATTATTTCCGCTTCCATATGACAGCAATGACAGCTTATTGCAATACAAAAAAAAAGAAGGAGGGGAAAAAAATAAGAAGAAGACAGGAGGACTTACAGAGTTGTCTTTCACCAGAAGAGCACAGCACTGGATTCCTGCCAACAGCATTTTATGGGGATTCCAGGCAACAGAATCAGCCCTTAAAAAATTATAAATTGCACTTATAACCATGGGTACTAAAGAATCAGAAGTGGCCTAACACAATCCAAGCAGACAAATCATATTTCCGATCCCCCTCACTCCCACCATAGGTTCAGAAATCTCTCCAACTAAGCAATTTCTATCTTGGAAAATGCAGCACTTATGGAAGCCAACAGGCCTCACAACTTCCATCTCAATCCCTGGTAAGTGAGCCTATGAATTAAACTGTCTTACCTGTGGATGCCGTGAAGAAGTCTGCAATGCTTCCTTGATACCAAAGCTGAGCCACCCCAGGAAGCCTGTTGGAACATTTATAGAACCAAGCCAAGATTATTGAAGTTCTTTTGATAATACTTCAACTAATAATTTCTAAAGATGTCTTACTTCATTTAAAACTTGGTTTACTACATGGTCAGTGGGCTAAATTTTGCCTTTAGTACCATCTACTGAAATACAGATGGCAACCTGGGGCTATGCCCTAAAATAGAGGAGATGATGGTTTGTGGCACTGCATGAGCCACAACCTAGACTGGCCCTCCTGTGTAAGCAAGGCAATGAACTGAAGTGTCCTTGCATAACCAGACTTGTTCCTGATGCCAAATAGAGTCACTTCCTTTCCCCCAGCCTTAACTTAAGAAGTGAGAGCAGAAAGCCCCATTTTGCATATCTTCTTGCTGATAGTCATTTCCTTTCCGGGAAATTCACAAGGGAAACAATAGAGAATGAAAACCTCTGCCAATTGCCAAGTCCAGGTACGGATTTTCCACAGACATGAAAAGCAAAGTCAGGGAGTGGGCAACAGCAGCATTTCTGTTACCAGCAACCAACTGACCTTAAAATGGTTGAAGACTCATTGCACCTCCCTCAGGCCAGCTAGCAGCTATTTGTGTGCTCTAAGAGGAATTTAGGGCTGCTCTGTAGAGAGGAGCTCTCTGCTGGGTGTCCTTCGTGAGTGTCGTCTACTCTAGACACCCATCTTTGGGTGCCACCTTTTGCAGATGTATCTCTCCACAGATCACAGAAGTGGAACCCAGACAACAAGCTTTTATGGCACTGGTTTAATTTCAGGACAAACAGCATCAGGAAATGAGATCCTTATTCATGAAATCTGCAAGGATCAGATTTCACCTGTGAGGGGCTGTGAATCTTCAGTTCTCAGGCAACAATATTTGTCCACAGGGGAAAAGTGGAGAGATCATGCAAACAGTAGAAATGTTATACAGTACATTTGAGAAATTACTTATAAATAAATAAATAAATGGGGTTTCAATGGTCATGCAGGCAGAATATACTTAAACTGTCTTGAAGTAAGCAAGGCTGTTCAGAGATTCACAGAAGGCATCAGTCCACAAAACACTTGGACTCAGCTTATTTAAAAAACAGATTCATATATTTTGGGTGAATGAAGGAAAAAGAAAATCACTGATGTAAAGATTCCTGACCTAAACATGTAAAATATTCGCTTGTTTGGTGTTTTGGGGGTTTTTTCCCCTTGAAAAAAAACAGATGTGATAACTGATATACAAATTTAGCATCAGAATTTGCTTCAAAGAACATATATTAGAAATAAGATCTGCTATCTCTGGGATACAGGAATGGTAAGTGCTCACAAGGGAAATGAAAGGTTATTAACTTGTCTTAACACATCATTCTCATTAATGCAGTACATTAATGCACCACGTCATATTTTACATTGTCATGCTCACAATATTCTTGCTGAGACAGTGGCTGCTGCTCCATCTACAGCTGGGAAGGTAGGAAATGATTTCCCTCAAACTTCACAGTAAACCTGCAGAACCCTGTTTTTTCCAGCTAGTCCAAATTTGCCGTGTTATGGCAAGACAATCAAACTGAACTTCCTACTCATAGACAAATTTTACTCTTTTCATTCTATGATTCTATAAAGTCAAAACAATCACTAAGTTATTCCCCGATTCTCATAATTTATAAACAACCCATTGAAAGATACTAATTTTTTATGAAATTTGCATCCAAAGGTGTCTGAGTTTTAAAAAGTTGACATTTTCACACTGCCTCTGAAAAACAGGATTAGAAAGACATTCAAGAGGTCATCTCAACAGTGTGCACCTCCAAAGGCAGGATCAGCATGCTCATCTCTTTTCTGTCAAACACTTGTCTTTTATAGAGGCTTTAATCAATGAACACACAACTTGTAATTAGCGTTAAAGTGAAAAATAAGATGCAGAGAGGCATCAGCAATTGCTGCCTCCACAGCACTATTGCCACTACTTTCTGCCTTTGATTTAAAAACTAATGCTGGATATTTAGGAGAGGAATGATAGTACTGGAGGTGCGGGCATCTCCACCACCTTTCAATCTCTCCTTGAACCACAGTGCTATAAGATGGATTTGTGATCCATGTTTCTTCACCCAATTCAAAGATCAAGTGCTCAGGGATCCAGGGTTGGCAAAAAAAAAATAAAATTTAAAAACAAACAAGCAAAAAACCCAAACAACAAATAACCTAAAAAAAAAAACCAACACAAAAGAGCATGCACATAAGATGACTGAGAATCACTGTCTTTGCTTTTAAAGACCTCTAATGATGGAGGCTGTACAACTTAACCACATAATTTGTGTCCAACAGTAACAACCTGGTTTAAGACTCAGCCCCGAACAGAGTTGCCTCTAGTCACACCTCCCGTGATCGGGGGAACAGATTATACCTCTCTTTTTTAAAGCATCTGTAGACTACCATGTATTAGCTCTTTGTCTTTTCTAGTTTAAATAACATCAGTGCTTTCCACCTTTCCTCATTGGTCATAATTGCTAGATGTGGTTCTGTTTATCTGCATTGCTTTCCCATTTTCTCATCTTTCTCCTGTAGGTCCTTAACCTTCTTGAAATGCATCTTTTACTTGGACACAATCTAGATAAAGCAGATGTATCTTCTTTATTCGCTTCTGAAAGACATCTAACTTCATTTGAAAATACCACTGATTTGTGAAGTAATGCAAAGCCCAGATCTTTTTCTAAAGATCTGCTGTCTAGCCAACAATCTCCAGCCTGTGTTTGTACACTTGATTTTTACAGCTTAGAATTCTATCTTTTTTGAACCATAGCCTAGGGGTATTTTACTTTTTTTCTCCAAATTGTCAAAATTTCTTTGGTTTCTAATCCTGTCCTCCCACTGTCTCTTGCAGAAGTTTTATGTCATTTTCAAATTTGTCACTGCATTCTTTTTATTCAAGTTATTTAATGAAAATAATAACAGATAAATTCCAACCTAGGATAGACCTTTGTGTAATCCTGCTCAAAAAATTTTCCCCTTTCAGGGAACCACTGTTTACTGCTCTCTGGGTATGATTTTCCAGCCAGATTTTCACTCACTACAAGAGCTGCAGCTTGGCATGTTTCTCTGCCTTCTGATGAGATTTTGCAAAGACACAATAAAGTTAACTGTTTCTCCTCCATCCATGAGATTACAGAGGAAAGGCAGATTGATCAAACAAGACTGGCATGTTTTGTTGATGACAAACCCAGCTGAGAGCAATGCAGTGGAGGTCAAAAAACAAATATTGTTACCTATGCCACACACAATGTAATCGGTAACAAGGTATGAGAAAATTACTGTGTTTCATATGCAGGAAATCACTTACAGCTGAACAATGGAAACCACAGTGTTCACAGAGTGATTAAACTAATTACCTAAGCACAGGCAAATAAGGTCAAACCTGATTTTCTGTACTAGCCTCTAATAGGAAAAAAAAAAGAAGAGTCAAAGCAAGGACCATCAGGGAAGAAATATTGATATAGAGTATTTAAAGCTACATGCAGATCATATATGACATAAATAAGAGCCTGAGAGCATATTGATGATGAAAAACAAGTTATTATGAAAGGCATCAGAGGTGTAGATTAGAATACCATAACAAACTGGAATGCTTGTATAAATACTGTAATGTGAACAAAATAAGCTTGTTATAGCTCTACACTTAGGCTGTTGAATGGTTTGACTGCTAGGGCAGTTTGGACTTAGTGGTATTATCGTCTTAAAATAATATTTTCTTGGACTCCCTTTGCCTCTTTTGGTTTGTCTCCATGTGAGAGCTTATCTACTATTTCTGACTTTATTGAAATTTATCTTCCTGAAGTTCACTGACTTTATGTTGATGTTCTCCTTTTTGCCCTTCCTAAGAATCACCATCTTTATCATTTCATATTTAATGAAGAGTCTCCCTAAGGCAAGCACATCAATTTTTGGGATCAGAAAATATTCTAAAATGAGATAAATCAGTGTAAATCTGGAAATAACACCACTGACATTCATAAAAGTTATTCTTAGTAACAGCTCCTGAAAGCATATACAGTAGACAATACTGATGTTCATTAATGATACATGAAAATTCCTAAATTAGAGAGAACTTAACCTGGTTTTTACCGTTTGTTTTAATTGTAATGTATCTTTTTTCCTTCAAAGTTACAGCTGGCCTAAACAGCAGTACTCAGATGTTATAACTCAGACTGCACAATGTGTAAGTCATTCAACAAGTCAGGCCTTTCAGAGGACTGCAGGTTCTCAAAGCTTTCAAAAATATTATATTCTTGCCTATAAGGGTAGAAGGAGGCAAGCCTGCTTAAAAACAAAGGAAAAAATCCAGTTCTTCCCTGTTTCTTGTACAGTCTTTCTGAATGACAGAGACTTAGTCTCACTGTACCTGTTTATATACTATTTTAGTAAATCTATTTCTAGTGGTACTGTGAGTGAAAAAAAGTCACACTATGAATTACAGTCTGCTCATGTTACCATAGTGCACCTGTATATACTTTTATGCCTGATATCATTTACATGGAAGGCTTTCAGTCTTTCCCATACCCTGTTCTCTTTTATATACAGCTAGAAACCTTTAACAAAAAAATAAAGAAATAGCCATCCACACAATTCTCCATAGATTGTGAAAAATAGAAAAAATTCTGATAGAACTTCTGAGAACCACTGGGAGGTTCATATCATGAATCATGTCTTAACAAAATTATTGGTCTTCCAGACCATAAACAAAATTTATTACTGGACATTTGTTCTTCTACTGGGAATCTATTAACATCTTACAACTACAGTCATTTTTCAAACAGAAAATTGACTTAAAGATAGTCACAGACATTTTTAGCTTAGTTTAACATGAGACAAAATTGGAAAAAGAAAGTTAATTCTTTTCAAAGCACTATCAACCATCTACGGTTCAGAACATGGCCCAGACTTACCCCATTTAATTTTATTTCTGCTACGGTGAGACCACTGGCTGGTCTCCTAAAGCCATTGGACATCACTCCAGCCATGTCTATTCAGCTCTCCTAAGGTCCAACACAGATTCCAAACACATCCCTCTTCTCACCAGCTGTACACATGCACACACGAGACTGGCACACCTTGTCAGTGACTTCTGCTGAAGATCTGACAGGCTGCTCTCAGCAGCACAGCCACCAGGAGCCTTGGCACGTATTTGGAATACTAGGCCCAAATTCTACATCTTTGCCTCCGAGTCAATAAGAAAACTCTTTTGACTCGCATACAGTGACTTTATTTATTAATGTCTGAGAGACATTTATCTGAAAGACACATCACTTGCCTACATGATTTTTCTTTAGACACTCAACATTAAACAAACACTTCAAAAATTTAGAGCAGGTCTAAAAATCTCCATTAGCATTGCTCCAGATTCTCTTATTGCTCCATGACTTCTAATCTAACCATTCTGGATTTGTGGCACTGCAATTATAAAGAAAATGTAATTATAGAAAATAGGAAGAAATCTATCTTTAGAAAAATACATTTACAGCTAACTCTTCCAGGTAATAAAAAGGCTCCATGATTATTTCAAAAAGATTTATGAATGATTTTTAATATACAAACCTAAAATTATAAAGAAAATTTTTTTTAAAAAAACCAAAAATATAAGGAAATTCAAGCCTGTGAATATGAAACAGAATAATTTATGACTGGTTGAGCCTGAAAGGTAACTGTATTTTAACCTGCATGAACCACGTACAACAATTCTAATGTGTCTATTCTCCAACAGAACATGGAATGAATTTCAAGTTATATATAATCATCCTTGAAGCATTTTTAGGAGGTAGCAAGAAGAAATTGATTGTAAAATAATTTTGAAATATAACCTGACAATAACAAAATAGCTTTGACTGTCAGAACCAAATTATTTTCTGGTTTGCAGCACATGTAACAAAGACAAGGCAGAATGTATTTCTGGTCCCTATTTAAAAAAAAAAATAAAAGTTATTAGAGCCCAACTTACTACTAGACAGAAATATCAACAGTCAAAGCAAAATAGCAATTATAAAAAAGCAGTGCTAAACAAAACCACACAGTATACAAACTCACATCAACATGAAGCCAGAGGCCATGCTTTTCACAAATATCAGCAATTTTATCCAGAGGATCAAATGCTCCCAGCACTGTTGTGCCTGCTGTAGCACAGACAAGAAATGGTGCTGACCCCTGCAATAGAATTCAAAACAAAGAAAAATTATAATTTGCACTGCTCATTTGCCCCAGTATACTTGCAGAGCTAAAGTATAAAAAAGTCTAGGGATGTAGGACAAACATGTGGCATTTAGTTTCCCAGCAGAAGGAACTGCTTTTAAAAGTGCTGACTCTTTTTTTTAACTCCATTACAAAAGCGCCATTTTCCATTTCTAGTTAACACCATCCCAGGGCAGACTTCACCAGCTTCAGACTGTTTTGACAGATGCTAGTTTTGTCAAAATCAAAACACACCAGATATTTGACATCTCTCTTTATACACTCATTTTCATTTCTCAGTCTTCACATTTCACTACCATATTTGCTGTCATTCTGATGGATAAAATAAAAGCTACTAGCTCAGCCAGCAGACTACCCATGCAAGGAAAGGGCTCATCCCTCTAGGGTTTCCACCTGCACTGTCTCTACAATACCCCTATTCTCTGCCTGGTGAAGAGGAAACTTCAGTGAGACAACACAGTTTGCCTTCAGCAGCATTGGCACATACCATGACAGGGACAGTCACCGCTGCCTGATCCCATGCCTGACCTACAGCACAGCACTATTCCCTTGCTCCCACTCCTGTCTAGAAAACAGGAAGGGCTGTAAATTGTAACTGAATCTTAGGAGTGAGAGACAACAGGAAATCCCTAACAGTTTTAAGATCAGGCAGGTGGGATAGGGAAAACTTTTGTCAGGCTGAAGTCTCAGGCAACCACTGCAAGCCATCCATTTTCATTTCAGTGGCTTTTCTCGTTGTTTTCCCATTCAACTAATAGCAGGGGTGCAATTGCAACAGCAGACTAAGACACACCCCCTCGCAAATCTGTGTGTCTGTGTCTACTTGGGACAGAAACTGCAACTATGAAAAGAATTGGTGGAGTCTGTAACAACGGCCTGAAATTGAGGGTCTCAGCCCTGGCAATGACTGTGCAGTCGCACTTGCTGGTAAAGCCACGCTGAAGGAACTGCTCTGCACGTTTCAGCAGCTGGCCTATGGCTTGACAGTGCAGTTACCAAAGAGGCACTAAATGTGTTGTTACATTGCACAGTCTGGGATCACTGAAGTTCGTTTGAACTGAATTAAACCTTTCAAATGATGCCTGTCTGCTGATGTAACTCAATGCAGCTCAGTGAAAAGATATCAGCTGAAAAACCAAAACTCTGCACCAGTCTGTCATGTATCTTCACTCAACTGAAAACAGATCTCTCTTTAAAAAAAAAAAAAAAAAAGGAAAAAAAAAGAAGAAATTGTTGCCACTTTTAAACATCTACGGAAACACAGGCTTGATTCACCTTGGCACTCTGACAGATTTATACTTCTTTACAGTGTAGAGAACTACTACATGGGTACATAATTATGACTTATTTATATTTTAAAATTTCTTTACAAATTGCTAAAGCAACATTGGAAAAGTAACATTGGAATGAATTGAAATTAATCCCATACATTCACAAAGAATTACCAGCCTATAACTCACTTTTTGGTCATTTATTCCTAGTACAAGCTACCACATAGTCAATCAAGCTTACAAACCAGCCTGAAGCTCAAGTACAAAACACTTGCAAGTGAGTCAAATATTTATCTGATGCATCTAGTTTGTGTTAGTGTTCCTACCAATTTTCTCCCACAGCTTCATCAAAGGTCCTCAAGCAGCCAGTTGGTAGCATAACTGATTACAGGGATAAGTCTATCATCTCTACAAATTCCAATAGTTACCATTACACTTTTCCCTTGAAGAAGAGAATCAAATTTTTATTATTATTCTTGACAATGTAGTTAAAGAAATCTTCCTGACTAAACTCTCTAAAAAGAGGCCTAAGCTCTTGCTACTCATATTCAGTGATCATTTTATGGTTCTGTCACTGCCAAATACATCCTCTGTTGTCTAGAGTCATCAGAATATTTACTGCAATTCACTGAAGTGTCCTTCTGCAGAAGTTGTAAAGCAGCACTTTATCAAGGACAGACACACTTACTGAAGCTCTGATGAAATGAAAAACCTTCCAGTACACCTGTAACTTCCATTAAAATGCAAGTGAAATCGCGTTTTCCTGTAAGCAGAGCATTTCAACATGGACCATTTGTTTTTAAATTGCAGAGCACCATACTGAGGTTGTCTTTTTAAAAAAAAATCATAAATGCCAGATGATTTCTTTCAAATAACTGTTACATTTATTATATAAACAAACAAGAATTCTGGTTTTGCAAGAGTAAAGAGTTCATTCTCTTGTGAGCCTGTTTCCTCTTGCTCCAGTTTATTTCAGCCATTTTTCCCCACACCTTGATCAAATGAGTAAATACAGGTTGCCTTCCTCAGATAATGTATTGAGAGAGGCAAGTCAGAGTTTTCCAGGTCATTAGGGCCGCCGGGTATCCATAGCTACGCTATCTAGCATGAAATTCAGAGACAGTTGTTTGGCAGAACATCTATCTAAACAGATCTTAGTAAAAGCTGTTGTGGCCATGCCAGTGTATGTCAGGACAGCACTGCCTTGGCTTTTCTACCAACCATAAAAGTGGGTTTCCCAAGCCATGATTCAATGGAAGGTATCATCCATCATATAGGCATTGCACTTTTGACTTTGTATTCACAGACCATGGACTAAGGGCTGAGCTCTCAATCCTACTGGTCAGACACACAGACTGGAAGAATGAAGGTGAGCTAACCAAGCCAGAATATGCTCTTGGAATTCACATTCTCTAAAATAAATTATGTTGACTATAGTTAAATGCTGCCTTACAGACTGTGGGAATGTATGCTAATGCTGTCCAAATACACACATCAGTACCTTTCCAAATGCTGTGCTTTGGCTTTCTACTTAGCAAAGCCCCTAGGGAAAAAGAGGCATATCTCTGCACTCTTGCTACAGTAACAGAAAGGACTGAATTTAGCATTTCTAGCTGGTTATGATGGTTTTAGAGACTACACTACATGTCACAGTTCTTGCTTACTGCAGAGGACAGAGGAATAGCTGCAGTAATTACCTGAAAAACCTTTTTAGGAAAACAAATACTGCATTCATTAAAAAAAAAAAAGATCAAGGGCAAAAGCAATCCTGTAAGATATGTGCTAAATACTTCTCAGAGCAGCATTGTTCTCAGGTCCTTCATTAGCAGTAAACACCCTTGGAATTTTCCTCCCTTCTAAGAATGTAGAATCCATAAGCCTTGGCTTGTTCCACAAGATTGTGGCAGATTTCACTTGTAAGAAAGCCATTGTTACATTAACTGCCCTATTTTCAACATTTTGCTCATTCTTTGTTCTCCTTCCTTTCACTCAGACACAAGCACACAGTGCATACACTCCTCTCTCCTTCATGCTCTCTCTCCCCCTCTCACCTCTTTCCTGGCCCGCTGGACTTGTTTCTCCAGTTCCTCAGGTATCATCTTACCTCTAAGGGACACAGATTTAAAACTTTTTCAGTTACATTCAAATAGGTTGGTTATGTACAGCACTACTGCATTTTAAAAAGGCTCAGAGATCACAGTCATGGCTTTTGCTTTCTTACCTTTCATCTGTTCTGATGAAGTAAACATTCTCTGTACCAATCCCCAGGAAGGAGGCTGCCTTCTTCATGGAGTAATGACACTTTAAATGAAAGAGGCACAAAGAAAATAGTACATGTGCAATTAAAACAAAAGAAACAAATTCCTTAACATAGGGAACAGTGACAGTAAAATTAATTCAACTGCACCTAAAAGTCACAACAACAACATATTCTAACACAAAAATCAAACTGACAAGTGACATATTTCAAAGTCTACCTCATATTTAACAATAACATACAAGGAAAACTGGGGAAAATAAGGCAAAAAAAGACATGCACCACATTTAAAATGTGGGCTTAAAAAAATAAGAAGTTCTATTCCATACAATTAAAGCTGGTTCTGCATTAGAATGAAAAGTAGAAATTTTGAAGTATCATTGGGAAAGAATAATTAATTGTTTCAAAAAATTTTCCTAGAACTGAGTCGAAAGTGTCAATTACTGTAAGAGTTAGGAAAGGAATATGAAGAAAGATCTAAAAGCTATTGACCTCAACAATCTAGAAGCAATGAATAGGTCTGAAAGTCAAAAAGCATCACTCCTTGGAAACTGAACCCTTAATTAGGATGTGTGTTATGATGTGTGTAAAGCCTCCACCATTTTATTGGTGTAACTTTTCTGCATGCCTTCTCTACCCCTCAGCTGTTGGCCACTGCCAGACAATACTATGCTAAACTCACCCCTGGCCCAACTCAGCAACTCTTGTTGGCACGATCAAAGAGCTCAAGTCCCGAGATCTACTGAAGCCTTCAGATGTGGTACAACTGGGACTTGCAAGGCTTTCAAAGCACTATCTCTGCAAAAGGATCTGAAAATCGGGATGTTGTGAAGATTGTTCACATCAATGTGTATCTTAGAAGCCATTATAAAAGCAAGCAGACTTTAGGCAGGACTCAGCATATCTTCAAATGCTAATGTGGATTTTGAAAAAGGTTCCAGTCTGGACCAGTCTGCATTTTTCAGAAAATGAAGTTACTATTTCAGCAAAGAATTTTAGCTAGGTCTCATCACAGACATATCTTTGAATGAGTACAGACACATGCAGCCCACTTCTCACTTAGTGCTGAATAAAGGGCATCAGTCTGTGAAGTGCGTGTAAAAGAGGATGATAGAAATGGGTGTATATTTAATCAGAATGTGGTAAAATTACTTTGGTGAGAAGGATAATCAAGCCTACAGACCACTCAGTATTTTTTACAAGCTTTTTCTGTTGAACAATATTCATGGTATACCTTTCCATATTTCCAACATTGACCTCTAGAAGGACCTGCTCTACTGCGGGTACTGTTGTTCCAGCACAAGAACATTTTGTCTTATTCCAGAGTAGGAATACACTGATCTCTGCTTAATTAATCTTCATGCTTAGCCTGGAAATTTAAGATACACTAACCTTCTTGACCTGAAGAGATATAGATGTCAAAACCACTCTGAGTACCCTGTAGCATGCCAAATGCCTACCCACTCATAGCAGTGGGGTCAGTTTTGAGAGTACACAACATCCCATAGGGCTGGACAGTTCTTAGAACCAAGATCCTGCAATCCTTGGATTGTCACTGCTCTTGTCAAAAAAATAAAATTGGTTCTTTTACACATTATTACTGAAGAGTTAAAGCAATGCATACTCCAGCAACCGTGAAGATGTCTAGCATTGTTCCTTTTCATACAGGAGGTGAAACCAGGTGGTTAATTAATTCCATTTTCTTCCAGAGAGTTCACACAAATGCAGTTACTGCAGAACATAATTATGAAAAATGCACAACATTTTAATGCGTGGGCATGAATATATTAGGAGTAATAAAGCCTGTCACGCTTATTTTGATGAGATGGATGATCTCAAAGGGCTCTTTCTTTTTGACAAAAACATTTCCCCCACCATCACTGACTTTTTAAATAAAGGCATACAAAGACACTACCTGATACTATCAAGTAGTTTTAAGAAAGCTTAATTTTGTAACATGACACATCCACAAAGCCTTTAAGGTTCATTCATTTAGACTGTTACAAGAATAATAACGTACATAGGTGGATAATTAGCCTTACATTACATCAAATTACATCAATAATGGTAATAAAGATTGTAAGTGGCTGTGTGTTGTTCAGCAGAAGTTTGGAGATGGTTTTGACTGATTAGTGAATCACTTAAAATACAAGTTATCTCCATCACTGATTTCTGTCCATTACATTCAAATGAAAGGTATGAATCACCAAGAATAAACAGATTGCTCCAAACTGAGAAAGCAGCAGACCTGCAAATTCAGTATACTAGTAAGAAGACAATCACTAAATCATGTATTTTATTATAAAAAATGATATGAGAGTCCGTGGGAAAGATTAAAGACTTGAGCACCTAAGAGATTATACCAAAAAGCAGAGGAAAAGAGAAGTACAAAGGGAATACCAAATTAAAACAGGATGCAAGACACATTATTTTTTCTCCAAAAGTATTTCTGCACCTCTCAGAAAATTTTTTCTTTCAGTAGGATAGAAAAGGAACAAGACTCATACCACTACATAGATTTGGAATATGGTTTCTTTGATGGGGATGGGGGTGGGGGGCAGTAGTCTTTTATTTATATTGATTAAAAACATATGAATTTCTTTTTTATTTCTTTTTTTTTTGCCCCCACTATCATTACTAGAAGTCATTACACTAGATTGCAATGCATCATTTAAGAAAAAAAATATACCAGAGAACATTAAGCAGCTAGTCACAACAGTGTCAAATAATTCACTTGTTCGTAGTTCCCTTAAATAAAAAAGGGGGGGGGGGGAAGAGAGAGAGCGCCCCACAAAAGGTATTATTTATATCTCTATTAAATATGTAGTTTTAAATACTGTGAGTTCAGGGTACTCTTGCTATGTCTATCACAGTTTTGTTTGTTGGGACAAATCATTAAATCTGTGGCCATTTGTAGTAAGAAATTAATAGTTTTGAGCAGAAGATCAAATTGGAACAGTGGATGTAAGGTCTGCTGCTGTACTATTTATCTCTAGCCAGATGTAGTTTTCATTTCCTAATAATGTTTCAAAGACAAGGTACTTTTAGCCTTGTTCTCATTAAAACAGAAGAGAAATTTTTATTTTCTTGATTTTAAAAAGTTTCCTAGAAACATGGTTGCACAAAGCAATTATATTATTATGAGATTGTTTTATTACTCTTTTTTGTCTGTTGTAATTTCAGCAGGGGACAACACGATGAGTTAATGTTGTGTTCTCTCACTTTATTACTTTCATGATCAAGTTGCACTGGGGAGGAATTTAGTTTCGTTGCATCTAAAAAACTGCTCATATCAGCATGCACATTTCAGCTGTTTACACATCCTCTTCTACCCTCAGTTACCTCAAATTTCAGATTTCTACCTTTCAGATCAATGCAATATGTATTTGTGTTAGAATAAAGTTCAGATGGGACTCAAATAGCAAAAAGTGAGGAAAAAAAAGGTGGGCTGATATCTATAAGCACAACTGCATTCAGCTCCTACAGAGCCACACACAAATCATGCCATGAAAAAGTGAGATACAACAATTACTCTTCTACGGCTACTGTCTCAAAATAAATCACTGTGTAGTGGTCCTGCAAAAGAACTACAGAGTAGCAGCACAGACAGTGTTCACAGTGTATCACCACCATTTTAAGCAGCCAAGCATTTTACATCCAGGAACAAGAGGCCTTTTGTTCTTCAAGACCAAAAGAGCATATGAGGACCTTGGGTGGGCCATGCATTAAATATACATCTTCATGTTATCCAAGAACATAAAAAAAACCCCAAAACATAGCCCCAGATCAGAGAACTGAGCCACTGACAAGTCTGTGCCTTTCTCTGCTCTGCAACAGGGCAACTCTTTCGATCCACCAAGTGCCAAACTGAAACTTTGGGATTTGGCAACTCAAGGCAAAAATCACTTCATTTGAACACAGCATTGCAGCCAAGCCCTAAAATGACACGAGGGCCTTGAGCAGCCATGTGTTCTGACTCCTTTTCAATACTCAGTTCATTACAGCCTCACAGCCTCTCTCTGCCAGTGCTGTTGTTTGATTCATGCCGAAGATAAACACGAATTTTCAACTTCTCCAGGATTTTTTTAAAAAATAATGTGCTTCTCCAGGTACTTCTTCAGTTAAAATACATAAATAAACCCAACTGACACAATACAACAAAAATGAAGGATGTTTGGATGAGGGGATGGAGTGTATCCTCGTGAAGTTCACAAACAGCATTAAGTTCAATTGGAAATTGATCTGCTGGAGGGTAGGAAGGCTCTGCAGAAAGATCTGGACTGGCTGGATCAATGGGCAAAGGCCAAGGGTATAAGGTTCAAAAAAGTCCATGTGCTGGGTCCTGCTCTTGGGTCACAACAACAACAGGCAGTGCTACAGGCTTGGGGAAGAATGACTGGAAAGCTGTCCAGTCTCAAAGGACCTGGGGTGCTGGTCAACAGCCAGCTGAACATGAGCCAGCAATGTGCTCAGGTGGCCAAAAAGCCCAATGGCATCCTGGCTTGTATCAAGAGTAAGTGTGGCCAGCAGGACTAGGGCAGTGGATGTTCCTCTGTATTTGGCACTGGTGAAACCACACCTTGAGTGCTCTGTCAGTTCTGGGCCCTTCCCTACCAGAAAGTCAATGAGGTGCTGGAGTGTGTTCCAAGAAGGACAAAAAGAGCTGGTAAAGGGTCTGGATAGTAAGTTCTACAAAGAATAGCTGAGGGAGCTGGGGTTCTTTAGCCTGCAGAAAAGGAGGCTCAGGGGAAACCCTATCAATCTCTTCAACTACCTGAAAGAAGGTTGTAACCAGGTGAGGATTTGCCTCCTCCCAGACAGCAAGCAACAGGGATAAGAGGACATGGCCTCAAGCTGTGCCAGGAGAGGTTTGAGTTTGATATCAGGAAGAATTTCTTCACAGAAAGGGTTGTTAAGCATTGGAACACTCTGCCCAGAGAGGTGGTGGAGTCACCATCACTAGAGGTGTTCAAGAAAAAAACAGACGTAGTGTCTAGTGCTTTGGTTTAGGTGCCACTTCATGGTGGTCATTGGTCAAAGGTTGGACTTGATGATACCAGAGGTCTTTTCCAACCTAAATTATTCTGTGATTCAAAGGCACAAAATACTAAATGAAAAATACTCAAAAATAATAATATTGTAGGACACAAGCACTTATGTACTCATCTTCAGGGTGGACCACTAATTACATATATTCTCAATATGGCATATCTGAACAAAAGCTTCCAAAGGGTCATGTACCTTGCACTCAGTACAGGTGGATCCAAAATAAGTATGAATATGTCCACCTCCTCCCTCATAACCATGAACAAACACTAAAGATCCTAGAAAATAGTCATAATATCTAACTATTAAAAGCATTGTTTTAAAGCAAGTTATTATTACATACTAAAGACAACACAGTTTTGTGAATCAAGCAAATTATTGGAGCTCAAAAGCACAGCCTTATAAATAATTTACCAATTTATTTTTCTTGGTAAGCTCTGTGTTTTTTGGTATTGATCTTTCTGGTGAAACAAAGACATCAAAAAAAACTTACTCTGAGGGTCAATTACAATTTTCTCATGAAATTAAATGTTTTCTTATCTTAGAGTGCAAGAATATACACAATGTCTTTACCCCTCAGGCTTCTTCCAAATAAGCTTCTCATCTATTTCCACTGCAAACCCTTTGGAGCATAATCTTTTGAGCTAAAATTATTCTAGTAACTACATGCTTCCTAATATAACAAGGTTCTCACTTCCACTGGGGCCTTTATATTGTGGAGTCAAAATTAATAACAACTCTGCACTTATCAAATCATAAACTCTTAAAACTGAAGAGACAGGAAAGAGAAAAAAGCCTCAAAAATTACCTTCAGAATAAATGTAACTCCATTTCCCAGAGGCATTTTGGACAGATATTATTCAAAAACTTTGAAACTAGCCACATATTTTCAATTATTTAAAGAAGAACTGTCTAAAAGCTCAGCATTCTTTTCCAAGAGGCATATGGTCGGTTTGGTTCTGTACCACAACCAATCTGTACTCAGACACAGGGCAGAGCAGGAGCTGCTCACAGGTCCACAAGTGCCCAGTTTATTGCAAATTAAGCATGCAGAAAAAAACCTTTGACATACAAATCCTGCTACAGTTCCTGCTAGACTGTGTTGTGGGAAATCAAATGCTGCAGACCTCCACAACACACCACATGCATTCTGCTTCAAGTTTGCCCCATGTACAACCTATTATTATTGTATCAGCAATTTTCAAAGCAGGAACATCTGTGTTTGTTTTCTGAAAGCAAGGAAGCTTCTACAGGGAAATTTACTATCAGACTTCTCCACTTAGCTCCAATATTTCACATCATACACTGATGTCAAAATTTTTGTACCAGTGCCCCATCAGATATGCAAATGATATAATTTTGCAGCCATGGAAAAATAAAGCTCAAAAAACTTTATCTGGTTTTGGTTTTACCTCTTCCGAAGCGAACAGGACTAGTCTTGGAAGTCCTGAAAGCCCTTTTTCCTTTATCTCAGGACAAAATCTGTATCTTGCTAAGTTCATAGCATACATATTGGAAACAGAGCCACCTGCAGAAAGAGACATGCAAATACCATATTAGTCACAGTACTAGCACCTGTCTTGAATAATTACTTGACCTACTGAGGCAAAAATAAGCCACACAGTTAGCTTAGTGATGCAGCCAGCACAGTTTAATTCCTCCCCCAAAGGCTACAGACATAAAATGAATGTGACACACATGGAAACAGAGCATATTTGAATGCTCTTTGGGATATTTCCTGAGGAATAAGACCTGCATCCAAGCAGTCCTTCCCAACAGAGAACACCCTGCCACAGCTCCTTCCCATCTGTGCAGAAGCAGTACAAGTTTAGCTGTTTGCATTGAGGTCAGCTGTGGCTGCACTATACAGAACCCTCAGAGTATTATGGGGAGAAAAAAGCCCTTAGAAAAACAACAACAAACATGGTGAATGGAAACAGGAAGATCTGCAAGGTAAGATCTGGATGGGTTTTATTCACTTAAAATAAAAAAATCAAAACAATAATAAAAACTCCTGTATGAAACTAGCAACAAAAAAGTACAATTAATTTCTCTTTTGATAGGAGCTCATTAAGTTTTAAGCAAGAAATTCTGCTGTAAAAGAAAGGCTTCTATGAAAAATACATATCAAATTTGATGTGAAAAACCCTCCATATTACTAATAAATTTTAAAAAATTAAAATCTAGGGGGGTTTATTTAGTTTTCTACTAAACATGTGTAGGTTAGAATTACTGACTTTGTTTTGGTTTTGGAGGGGGAGTTTAAATTCATTTACTCATTTTATTCCTCTTCTCCCTGCCAGAATAGCTCACAGAATCACAGAATCTTCTGAGTTGGAAGGGACTCACGAGGACCATCAAGTCCAACACTTAGCCCTGCACAGGACCATCCCCAAGAGTCACACCGTGTGCCTGAGCCAAATGTTTCTTGACCTCTGGCAGGGTTGGTGCTGTGGCCACTTCCCTGGGGAGCTTTTTCAGTGCCTGAACACCCTCTGGATAAAAAAACACTTTCTAATAATTAGGCTAAACCTCCTCCCAAAATTTCAGGCTATTCCCTTGCGTCCTGTCACTGATCACCTCAGAGAAGAGATCAGTCCCTGCCCTTCTGCTTCCCCTCCTAAGAAAGTTGTAGATTACAATGAGGTCTCCCCTCCGTCTCCTCTTCTCCAGGCTGAACAGACCAAGTGACCTCAGCCGCTCCTCATATGGCTCCCCATCAAGGCCCTTCACCAGACAGTCTCTAAGAGCTTAATATTTTTTATATTGTGGTCCCCAAAACTGCACACAGGACTTGAGGTGAGGCCGTGCCAGTGCAGAGCAGAGTGGGACAACCACCTCCCTTGACAGGCTGGCAATGCTGTGCCTGATGCCCCTCAGGACACAACTGGCCTTCCTGGCTGCCAGGGCACTGCTGACTCAACTTGTCATTGACCAGGCCTGCCAGATATAAAAGCTTCACATCTAGCCTAATAATTTGTTTTCTGAATAATCTGTGAAATACCACCATTATGCTTCATTGATTCAATACACTGGGCTGGAACACTGCCTTACAGAGCACTTGAAAACCATGGCTTATCAAATAACTTATGAAATATCTGTTTGGCTTTACCATTACATTTAATAAAATTATAAAACCTCAAAGTAGTTAAACTCATGTAAACTCTTGTTCCCACAATTCATGGGTAGGATACACATACCTATGCCCTCAGGCACCACCAGTTGGTCTGGAAGGCAAATCAACTCCCTGTTTGTCAACTAAGCTGACTCATTCCAATGAGGCTGTTGATACTGTTGTTAACAATGTCAGGAAGGGTGTCAACTACAATCAATTTCCATATAATTATTGTTGAACTGTTTTCATTCATTCACTGGTCAGAATCACCAAATTATTACCAGAAACACATAAGATAAGCCTACATTAAATAGCTCTGTGTGTGTATCACTAGACTTTTGCAGACACATTCAAATATTCTACATTACTCCAATTCATAGAATTCATGGTATTAGGTGTTTTGCAGTGACTCAGTTTGAGGCCTGAACTGTTCCTACCTGGGTTAAATATACCATCACCTTCTTCCCAGCCTATGAACTCAATCATTTTCTTGATGACTGCTTCTTCCACCAACAGAAACACAGGGGATACTTCATATGTATATCTGAACAAAAATAGAATCATCACCATTGGTATTAAACCACAGAACTCATGCCAAAGAGTATTGCTAAAACTAGATAAAGGCTTCTTGCACATATCTCTAATCTACCAGCAGCTGACCATCATCAGCAGTAGCACTCTAATGTAAAAACATTATACATCTGACCTAGTAGAACAATTGCTCAGCTCCTGACAGCATCACATTGACACTTCCACTCTCAAAGTAATACAGCAGAGTTTGCTCTTAATGTAGGTCACACACTTAAATTTCAGCTTTACATTTGCAAGTAAACAGTAGAGAGGTAACCATTTGCATTTGACACTGTGCAGAATGCTTCAAAGGATACGAACAACTAAGTTAAATCTGATTAATTGATTTTTATGTATCGAGTAAGATAAAAATCTGTGTTTAAAAGAATTGGGGAAGGAAAAAAAATCTCGTCTTAAACCTCACCAAACAAGAGAAAAAGGCCTCATCAGATTAGCCAGCCTTATGGTGAGCTATTCAACCAACCTGAATCAGACTGTTTTATCTCCCAAATTCATGCACAATTCCTACCTCTTCTGTAATACTGAAAACAGAAGTCAGAAGTAAGGAAGTAAAAAAAGCTGTTATTCCAAAAAGCGTGCAATTCATCATCAAGAGGACAAAGAACCACACTTACACGCTTGGGTTCAGGGCTTCCGTAATGAAACGAGCCGCTAACGAGTAATAATCTATTCCAGCATAGAGCTGATTGAAAAACCTTGGATGATCTGAAAATACAGATGAAAAGCAAGTGACAGGATATACAAGAAAAGAGAATACATCACGGCCCCTCTCAGTTGAATGCCAATCATAGCAAACCACAATTCACCCCATTCTCTCAGTATTCTCTGGATTTACTGTCCTTTTCTTAGGTTAGACAATACTTCAAAAGTAAATTTAATAAGCACTTTCAGACCTCAAAACAAGTCTTGAGAGATGCAAATGGTGCACAGAATGAATGTGAGTTGTTCACATGTTTTACAAATCAAGGAAAGAAAAGGGATTGAAAATTGAGGCTATACGGTGGCTTTAAACAGTGGTTTTGACAGGCCAAATTTTGCTAAGCAATAGAACATAGGAACCTGCTGTGTCTGTGCTCCCAAGAAAGTCTCTATACTGAGAGAAAGAGACAGTATAACAGCTTGGAAAAATTTACTGCACACTTCAAATGAAAAGTTAAGAGACTTCGTTTAGCTGCCTTGAAACACTGAGATATAACTAATTATGACAAAATTCTATACTATTGCTGACTGTAAAAACAAGTCAGTTCAACAGTGGGATCACCATCTAAATTTTAATCCATAGCCTAGTACTTTTACATGCAAAACCTGGTAAGCTGTATGGCTCCATTTATATTATATCTGGGGCTTCAGTAAATGTCTATACTTAAATTGAAGACTATTTGCACAGCATACTTTTATATACAACGTCTTTCTAAGGTGACACAGTGTAACAAATTATAATCTAAAGGCAAGTTGCAGAAGTGAGATAAACAGAACATTTTTCAGTAACTCATTAATTATATCTGCATATTGTTAGTGCACTCCCCCTCCAGATCAGTAGTGCCTACTCTTCTGTGGTTTTCAAAGGCAAGTGGGTCACTCTCAAAATTATTTTACTGTTTTACTTTGTAGCAACAGTGACTGCTGCAGGGAATATAACCTGGAAATGCACAACTATATAAGATGTCCTTCTCACTTTCCAAAACACAGCTTAAGCCATACCTTGGATGAAATCCTGAGCTACTGATTCACAGCACTATTTCCTGAACAGATGCTCATCCCTTTTTGCTAAGATTGAATTATCCTACACATGCTGCAGAAAGGTTAGCTGTAGAGAACTAATCCTGCAGAGATGTGGCGTACTGTCTCAAACACTGCAGGCTCTCTTCTCACAGGGTCTGGTACTGCCTATCAGCAAATTAACACCCTACAAGACTATTGCTCAAAAAGAACAGTAATAAATGGGGGGTAATCATTACTAAGAACATATGAGGGCAATGATGGCAACTCCAAATCTCATCACTCAGCAGGTAATCACACACACAGGCCCTTCTGCCTTTTTGCTAGACTGTTATATGCTTGTCTAGGTGACTTTCACAAGACTTCAAAATTACAGAATCTATCGTTAATGCAAATTCCATTGCACTAATTAGGTTTTTTATTAGTTTGTCACTATTATACACTTTAGTCAAACCTGTGGTGACCAGCAATTAGTCAAACAACAGAAACATGACCAAGTGTTTGCATACTTGTACAGGCAGCCAGAAAACAAACATTCACACCCTCGGTTCAGTGAAAGGTGTC
Organism: Myrmophylax atrothorax; assembly: GCA_026770055.1. Classification (NCBI taxonomy): domain Eukaryota; kingdom Metazoa; phylum Chordata; class Aves; order Passeriformes; family Thamnophilidae; genus Myrmophylax; species Myrmophylax atrothorax. The sequence goes on from JAOXXN010000395.1 coordinate 40,056,531, forward strand.
AGAGCTTTGTAAACATTAGCATGTCTTCCTAAGTGAGCATATAAAACAACTGTGCTAGAAATCAAATTCCTACTGGTTTTGACGCTGTACTGGATAACATCCCGGCAGAGCTGCAGGAGTTTCTGATGACATTCTCCCGTGTCCCTCATTTCCAGATCAAGAATCTGCTTCAGCATTTCAGGGGCTTGCCATTCACAGACCTAGTGGTGGGGAGGGCACAGACACCATCAGTGAACAGGTTTGCCAGCAGGAAGAGGTTATAAAGGTACAAGGTAAGCACCACATTCAGCACTGCTTTCACAAGCCTTCCCACTGCAGGGCAGCATGCCACCAGAAAATATATCTGGTAAAATGGTCTTATGGATTGTTGGGTTTATTGCGTTTCAGGCACTGCTCAACCACAAAAATTAGAGTGGTGAATGCTGGAAGGCAGAACAGAAAGAGGCCTGCAGCTCCAATTCTATTCTTAGATAAGCATTTGTAATCAGAGCATTTTCAGATGCTGCTCTGCAAAGGGGTAGGAGCAACCAGTACACGTCCAAAGGCAAGTGAGATTTATGTGCAGGTCCTCTGCCCATACAGCCCCTTAAGCAGGGGTTCTGCAAAACCCACAGCAATCTTAAAATGTTACACTTTCACAGTGGTACCACATCCACTGTTCCTCCTTCTCCAAAACCACTGCCCCTGAGGAACAATCAAATAACTCGCCCCCAGCCCAAGCAAGGAAAAATACTACAGCCATTTGTGATTCTACAGAAAATGACAATTGTACTCAGACAAAAAACAAACCCTCATTACTTTCTGGCAGATATGTATCCTAATTACATTATTGGAAGGTTTTATAATACATTCCTTTTTAATTTGTAAGGCTGTCATTTTATTTCAGAGCCAAGCACAGACTAGAAGCAATTTTGAGGCTACTTAAAGGGCAATAAAATACAACTTATAAAAAAATTGATTTATTGTTCATTATCTCCATTACAATTTCCCAACAACACTCTATTGCTTTACCTTTTCTGTTACATCATCAGCTTTCTGGACAACTTCTTCCATTATAATCTTACATGTCTCTTCCACAAACTTCTCTCCTGCTTTAGAGTCCATTATCGGACCATTTAGGATAACCCCATCCACCAAAACTGCATTCTTCTTCTGGAGCATCTCCTGTTTGCAAACACCAACTGTAGGGTAAATAATTCATCATTAGAGCAAGGCCTGGATAACTAAGTAACAAACTAAAAAACATTCTTTCATTGCTGAAGATTTAGTCAACTTCAAAAACTCACATGGACTTTTTACGTGTACAAAAATCCCAGATTTGGTGGAAGAATCTTTACGGACAAAAAAAAAAAAAATCATGTGCTACTTCAAACCTAAACTGTTATTCTGTAGGTAATAATAGTTACTCTATTGTATCTACTGCTTTCTGTAGCATACAAAAGCATGCCAGGCACCTTCCAAATACAGAGGAAAATACAGTTCTGGTTTAGAACATGTTACAGCTGGATAAACAGAAATACAGGGAAAGATAACAGGCAGTTTTCTTAGCTGAAAATGTTCCCCTCCACATGCCATCCCTTCTGCTCCCCTTTTTTCACGAAAAAATTTTCAGCTTCATTTCCAGTATCTTTATGCGACTCCTCCTCACCAGCCAGCTCTCTTGCTCTGAGTCCTCTGCATTCTTTGCAAAGTGCTTTACTGACCCAAACGCCATGAAAACAAAACCTTTTGAGATTGCTGTCAATATCACATACCTGTACTTCTTTCTGCCTTATCCTATTAAGTGCTCTCAGTCACTAATTACAATAATCTTCTAGGCCGATTATTCGCTTCTCCAGCGATGCTCTCCTTCCTTTCCCTCACCTTTCTCCACAGGATGGGCTCTCCTGATGTGTTCCATAAATGTATTGCTACTTCCTCCTTTACATTACTTCTGAAAGCACAGCCAAGATGCTTATAAGACACTGGTCAATAGTGACAACTACGTATCTATTTCATGTATTGATTTCATATGGGAAGATCAGGACTCCAGTTTTCACCAACATGAGGATGAAGATGAAAGTGAGACATTTGGAGATATCAAGGGAACAGACATTTGAAACAGTATAGCACTGAAAGAAGAAGCTGTAAGTACCACAGCCAAATTATCTGGGTTACAGACAGCATCTATTCCCTGATCTTGCCTTAGAATAGCTAAGATCTATAAAGCCAGGCAACACTGCCACCTACAAAGGGTTGTCTTCACTTACAGTGAGGATGGTGGAAGGCTGTGATGGAGAAAGCTCTGTGTCCAAAACAACTTCATCTTCTGCCTTACTTTTTGCTCCAGTTACAAAGTACAGAAGACAGGTGGCTCTTTCACAGATCTAAACAACCGACCAAATTTCCAGAAGACTGCCAGACAGTGCAATCTGACACATTCATCATTTTTATCATAATTACAGCTCCTCAAGCACAGGATATAGAAGAACAGCACTGCTTAGAAAGGTGCACCACTTCAAGGTCCATTGATTAAAAGAAACCCTGTCAATCCCATGACTTTATTTTCTGAGGACTTAGAGAAGCTATTCAGGTCACTTTGACTTATCAGGAGAGATAAGACAAACAAGATAAAACTCTAACATGAGAAGGGACCTCAGACTTCCCAAAATGCTGCTGACAAAAATGAGACACACACACACGCACTTCTGAAATTATTTGGTTTTAATCCAAATGGGCAATTTACTAAATTTTACTCAACAGAGTAGACTTCAGCACATTGTTATTGGAGAGACATAAACGTTCTTATGGGACAGAAAACAAGCAGGTAAACAGTATTAAATCTTTAATAGGCAAAGAGGGAAAATCACAGACATCAAAAATGTCAATTCTCATCATGCTTCCCAGCACACCACAGCAGAGGCACTGTAAAGAAACTGCAACATTGAAAAGGTCTGAGAGGTTTCCTCCTGAAAAGGCAAGCTAGTAGGTCAACTTTGTAAGACTTAAAACATCAGAAATTACCAAGGAATTGAAAGACATTAGGTCTTTGGGCAGACAGAACAGAGAGCATTTTTTAATTGAGAGTTAGTTATTTGATGCATAAATAGCTGCCCAAGTACTATTCGGAGTTTAACATAAACACAAAAAAGAATCTCAGCCTTAACACCACCTGGAGATGCTGTCATCTCCATGTATCCAAATGTGTTTTGTTGCTATGAAACACACAAAAAAGGACAGGATCTAAAAAACTATAGAGTAGATGAATATCTATCACTGAGCACAGATGTTGGTACTTCCTTTGGTTACAAGAAGAATATATGATGGATTCAGAGAGTAAGAGAACTCACAACTCACTCTTTTTTTTTTTTTGTGCTCCACCTCTCAAGTCTCTACTAGAACCAGAGCTGTGCAAAAGGTTTCTCTTAGTAACTCCATCAGCCCTATGCATGTCACTTTTCCACAGAGATAAGATACCAGTACTTCCATGACTTTACAATGAACTTTTTCCAGGAATTCTGTGAAAAGCAAAAGCAGAATTTTATTTTTTCTACCATGTCTTTCTTTAGGGGGCTTGGTAATAGGTCTAACAGCTCCCTCTTTGAAGCAGGTCTGTTCACCTCTGCACAGTTTTACAGGCTCCTTAGGACACTTTGTGAAACCTGAGAAAGAGGATATGCTCTGGAAAAGGGGTGACAGTCCACCTGAAAGCCTATCCCTGGTCCCCACATCTGTGTTGGAACTCAAACACAGTCTATGAAAGACAAAGGCAAAGCAGAGAGGTTAGAAGGAAGGGATGGAAGTGAGCCTTCAATTAAACAGCATTTTACCTGTGTAAAGCTCCAGCAAAGAGTTCATTACGCAGCTCACATTTTGTTTCCTGGAATTCCTTGTAATTATTTCCCCCTTTCTCTATAATTTTTTGGTTATTACTTATCATTTCAATCTGAGCTTGTTGAGCTAAATCCTAGCCTAGAATGTGCTATAAGACCATTACATGAAATTAACAGAAAACTATTTCACAATTAGCACCTAAATCAAACCCCAAATACACACATTTTCTGAGGTAAAGGTCTTCAGGTTTTGCAAACCACTTCTGGATATATACACTGTTCCTACCTCTCATGCTTTTTCTGCAAATGCCATGATACTTAATCTTCTACTTCTAACTGTCTGACTTCTGGAGTTCTTATGAGATTTCCATACTCTTCTTTACCCCAAAATAAATGTTTCCTCTTGGTTGCAGTAAAACCCTGAAGAGTAAAACTAAGTAGATGATAAATGTCTGAAATTCCATAACATTTTTTCCTTTTTACCACATGTTTTTAAAAGAGCCAATGACCAATTCTTTATGTTTTAGATAGGTGAACCTCCAGAAAGATTCTAGGTTCACTTTTTATGTCAAGTATCCAAGTTAAATAGCGTCTTTAACACCTCCTCAGAGCTCAGCATCCAAGATAAGAAACACACACTATCTTTATGAGCAGATAATACATGTTGTTTCTTAAAAAATAATTTTAGGCCTTTTATATATCTGTCTCAATCACACTTGATTACACTAAAGGAACATGTTCCACATGAAGCCCACTTCTTAGGAACAGCATCTTGTCCCATATACCTCTCTTGTTTTCACACACGATCGGGAAACAATCTAGAGATGGGGTTGCAATAAATATCTTCTTTTCTACTAGAGAATACAGAAACAGACTCCTGAGCAGACTTAGAAAACAGACTTCTGGAAAATACATCAAATGCAATTTCAGCCAAATGGCTCTAGCCTTGAAACAGAACTAAAACTTTACCAACTGGAAGTGCTTTAAAAGAGAGATTAAGGATTATTGCCTGTTCAAGATATCTTTCTGCAAAACAGAAGACTCAATCCTGCTCCAATTGAAGGCAATTGGGCATTCAGCCACTGGCTTCAGCAGCAGCAAATTCAAGCTCGTAATTCCCACATTTCATCCTGAAAGAAATATTCTATTACAGAAGCCTAAGACTATCCAACCAGCATTTCATTTTTACGATCAATATTATTTTCCCAGCAGAAAACATAAATTAATTTGAGTTGGAATAATGTACAGAAAATATAAACATTTTTTCAGATGTGTCTATATTTTTATGTAAGCACTACCAAGTATTTCAAAAGCTGCATCTGTGTTTCCATATTTGACTGCTAAATCCTTGCACTACAAAAAGAAACTGAAGCATTGTACTTGGCCCATTTCGACAACATATTGTAATAACATTTGGGAGAGTAGCATGAAATGACCAGAAAGATTTACTGCTCACAAGGAAAATGAGGAAACAGAAGGGACTTGTTGTGAAAGAGTAGCTTGTGCTTGAATGCGAAGGCCAAATCCTCTTCAGTTTACACTGTATTAGCACCACTGACTATTCAAGAAAATGCAAAAAGCTGGCCTTGATCAAAGGCCTATTTCTGTTTTATAAGAGATGCAGTAATAATTGCAAGCATGAATCAGAAACAAATTTTAAATTTCTCATTCTGTGTGATGTAGTCATGGGTCATCTTTCAGAAGACTTCAGTATATTCTTTCAGTGTGTCCAGCAAAAAAAAGTGACTTCAATGCCAAGACTCAACACTGAAGTAATTTAATGGATTACTGTGGTGCCATATTGTGTATCAAAGCATTAAAACACAAACCTGCTCCATACTATGCAGCTATTTCAGTCCCTTGCTACATATAATCTTTAAAGACACTTTTGTTTCTTTAATCACGGCTTTCTGTACATATGAATGAAGCAAAGCCACTCCAGTCTTAATGCAAAAATGCATTAATACATTGTTTCTCAGTAAACTGATTTCCCAGGCCTATTGCAAAGCAAAGGAGATGCAGGTTTCTTAAAATCCAGTATAAAAAAAGCAGGCACAGGTATGGTAGGAATTTTGCAATTCCCCCTATATTACATATTCCTGTCTGCAGGTTTAAGGACCAGGCCTGTGGACAGGGAACTAGTTGGGTGCTTCCCCTCTTAAGAGCTGCAACAGCCCCCTTTCACAGGAATCCTCTGTGAAAAGGCAAATGTGACCTTTATAGAGCAGGATGCAAGGAAAACAAAAGTTCTTCTGTACGGGCTCAAAAGCCCCTGAATAGACTCACTGAGAACACTGCTAGCTAGCCCTGAATGGCAACAGCAGAACAAACAGGTCCTGTTCTCCATCCTACACCTGAATTTCTCATTCTGAATGGAAAGGGGAGGAGAGAGAAATCTGGAGAGGAGGCTCAGCAAGGAGTATCTGACAGGGAACACAAGTTCCACACTAGGACAGAGGTCCTACTTTCAGAGATATTTCCAGAGTTCTGATGGAGTACCCTTATTAGTGGAACACTCATGACTTCTTGTCATGTTGTGCCCATTTGCTGTGTGCCCAGCACTTGCTATACACAACAGTCCTGGGCAGGATTTCCTGAAAAAACAAACCCCACAACATCAAAAACGGAAGACAAAAGTTAAGAAAAAACAGACATTTTTATGCAGCCAAACCTCAGAAACTGATGTTAATATTTTGTAACAACTTAGCAATGCCCTAACCAAGTAACTGTGGGAATGATTCATGCTGTAACATTTCCAATTAGGAACAAAGGCTGTGGGGAATCGGAATTCACCTTGATGCAAAACTGAGAAACGGCAAATGCCAGCTATGAAATGGAAATCCCAACTCCCTGAAGCAAATAAGATTGTCTCAGCTCACATGTTCTAATTTTTAACACCTGCTAACAGTTTAGGAAGTATATGAGAAACAAAGTTGTTCTTTTTCCAATTAAAAGTGGCACATGGATAATGAACGTTTAATAAATGTTCCTTTTTCTGTGGGAAAGGACAGAATCCACAACGTCCAATTCAATCAAAGGCACAATGCATGGGATAGCAAAGGTAACTTCAGGAGGCTGATTTCAGACAGAAGTGATGAATATATATGTGACCCATAGAGAATATATGGAATCCCTGAGATTTTTCTGGTTCCCATTGGGGAAATTTAAAAAATGCAATGGAGACACAAATAAGGGCTTTTTCCAAATGGAAGTTCTGCAACTTGATTTAAAAGAGTTCATGACAGCCTGTAATTTCAGGTAAGAATCATATTTTTAGTCATAATATAAATTTTTAGCTCTAGTCTTTCAAAATCAACTAATAAAGCAGTAATTTATTAAAACTGAGTTTTAAGGGATTCAATGCAAGTTAAAATATAGAAATAGACGAAAACTCTAAATTTCATTTTAGAAAGTTTTACCTCTACACTCACTTTACAATCAAAACAACTCTTTTCCTCTCACTTTTTCTTAATATCATAAACACTTCCATATTTTCTGCTTCCTACAAAGGATTTCCAGTTTCTGTTCACTAACTCATGTTTGCAACATGCCTCTGAGATATGCTCTTATTTACTAACACAGGGAAGCTGGTGAATCGTAAATCAGGATGTAACTTTCCAGCCCACTAGGTCCTCTGAACTAGTTTCTCTGTAGATATTCATAATTCATTAGTGTATTAGTTCAACGTAAAAGTAGTTCAAAGTAGCACAATGCACTTTCAAAATGGAGCAAGCTGCTTTGCACGGACTATTATAACACTGGTGATCAAGATCGGCAGAGACCAGTAACACAGATGAGGGACCCAGCAGGGCTTTGGACACACCATTTCAGATTGTGCCTGCCATGGTGCCTGCTGAGCTGCTGGGTGACACTGGCAGGTGCCAGCAGAAGACACTAACAGTCCTTTCCTAGAGCGTCAGCCTGGGTGACGCCCAGTAGAAGCACAAATCTGACCATACTATGCATGCAGCGCTCACCAGTGAGACCATACAACCCCTGCCCTATCAAGGCAGCTGAAAGAGGCCAAAACAGAGCAACCACACCACCTGTAGTCTGACTGCACCCACGTCTTTCACTTTTCCTCTAACGAAGGCACGAGATGGATAACTTATTTTGTTTGGGTATTTTGCTTGTTTGGTTTTTTACCATGCGAAAACCTGAGTCAGTCATTTGACCTCTGCATTAGCATTGCAACCAAACACCAGACACATACAGCACTTGTTGCTTCCTCTTTCCCCTTCAAACTGGTGCAACAGCTTTTAAACATGATACATTGGCCCAAAAGGGGTCTCAACAATCCCTTTACAGTGGAGTAGGTCTCCTTGAGAAAAATGGGTTTGAGCAGCTCAATGAGACACTGCAAGCTGCCTTGCAGTGTAACTATCACAGGGACACCAAGCCACTTGGAGAAAACCTTTCTTGTTGAAATCCTGACATTTGCCAATGGATAAGATCATATTCATGAGGCTTTTCAGCTTACACAAGATGAGACATGACAAAGGGCAGAAACATCCAAGCATTACAGTCACAAGCTCTTCCAAATTACCAAGATTTAACCAACTGCTTTGTAGAGTTATTGCTAATTTGCTGACAAGATGCCTTGGTCACCAAGAACCACTTTCCTCATAATATTCATGGCACTGAAAAACTTCTGGTCTGGTGACTTTTATTTTAAAAGACAATTCTGTTTACTGACACTTGACAGGTTTTTGACTAAAGAAAGAAATAAAGATCACTTGTACTCAAGAAACAGTAGGATAGATGGACGTAGGTACAGTTGAATAAGGTCAAAGACATCTTTCATTACCCTTAGACTAGGCCTGACAACAATCAACAGAAACAACCTCTACTAACATTCCACAAAGCAAAATGCATTTGCCCTTTCATTTTATTATTCCCTCATTGCACATGTATAAACCCCACTAATGTTAAAATAACTTGTGTGCATGGTTGGGTGAATAAAAAGGGAGGGGGGAAATAGCCCCAATTTAGCCATGTTCTGCTTAGTATCCTTGACATCTCAATGTTTTACAAGCAACTACGTCCTAAAACCTCTGCTGTCTGTGACAGGAGACAAAGCAAAAAAAAGGCCATAAGAAATTTAACTTTTGATTTTTGCAAAGCTGAAAGAAGTAGTTTCTGTAAACATCTGGGATGACCAATCTGACCACAGGGTGGGGGAAAGTTAGAAAAATCCAAAGACATTACTTCAGTTTGTCCATTTTTTATGCCTTGAATGTGTAATAAATGCTTATGCAAATATAAATGGTCTTTAAAGAAGCAGGAAGCTTAAAATAGTCAAGAGATGGGAAATTAAAGCCTGTGAAATCTAAACTGTTTAATAGGCAATAATAGCTGGATCCGTATGCAACAAGATGTCTTAATGTATTAAAAAGTCTCAATCGTTGGTTGTGTAAGTGGCAACTTAAAAGATGCCTTAATCAAGAAAGAAAAATTATTTATTGACTTTCTCAAATGTCAAATTAAGCTTCTTCACTAAATGTTCATTAACTGCCAAGAAAATTCTTATTAATTTAAAGCACCATGAATACATTCACACAGAATGGCTTAATTTGATGCAAGCTTCACTTCTTGCAAGCCTGTTTCCCTTCCTCTGATGAAGTGATATGAGCAAAGATCTTAGTACCTCTTTTATCAGATCAGATTTTAAGACACAGGAGAGATCCTATTCCTCTGGTCTGACCAAAATACTAAACCTGAGTGTCACATTACCAGAGACTTAAAGACACACTAACTTCCAGTGCATTTCACGCTGCTTCACATTACAGTGGTTTGAGATAGCAACACAGCAACAACTTACACAAAATGTTTACTGACTCACTGCCCTGATCTGCTGGCAACATAAACCACATAATGCCCCAAACATACCATATAAACACTGAGCAGTCAGCAATTCAGAAGTTAAAAGTAGCATATTGCATAAATGGTAGCTGCTCCCTTCCTCTTGTTGTTTCCAGCTCTGACTCTGTTGTACTTGATGGGCTAGCAACTTGCTTGAGAGTCTGCTTAATACGTTCAGCCCTTATTCCCCACAAGGGAACAGCTCACCTATTTTTTTTTCTCCAAATATAGAATTTGCCAGGCTTTCTCCATGCCAAAACAACCTTGGAAAACTACCCTGATGCCAAATGACTGAAGGATATATGCAGTCCAGATCTCTTTCTGTAGCTAGGAGTAGGAACTTACAACTTGGCCCCCCTCTCATTAATGAGATTTTGCTGTATTTTGTGTTAGTGGAAACATAGTTTAAAAGAAGAAATCACTCATCCCTGCACAGTCATTAAGGCTTCCCTTGTGGACAGTGGTGATGTCTGAGAGAAATTAGGCTCAATTAGCAACCAGCAAGATGAAACTCAAGTGCACACTTTCAGATACATTAATAGTGTTTAAAAGAGAAAAGGCGGGGGGAAAGGAAAAGAACCCACAGCGTCACCCCACGAGATGGCTGCCCCTGTGCTCACCACTGCAGCTACTGCAAGTCTTAACTATGCATTACAAAGTTTCCACTCCAACTGTGTCTACTTTGCCAGCTGCGCTAAACAAACACAATGCTAGTGCTACAACAGGCCGGTGCCTTCAGACTTGGTCTCCTAGATGCTTTCCAATACAACTTTAAATGTTAAAAGCCCATGAAATTGGTGCTGAAAGCAGAACTGCACGTAGCAGCCCACAAGGTCTGGTTTTAACAGCAGATTTACGTTTGCTTTGGGGGGGAAAAAAAAACTTTCAGCAGGCACCAAAGTTGTACCATCTCAAGAACCACAGAGCCACATTTCTCCAGTGGCTTAAGATGAGCTCATAGAAAACGCTACAGTGCAGCCCAACTTCCTTCACCATCCCACTTACATGAAGTTCATTTGCCACACAGAACCTGGCAGAAAACACAGCAAATCACCAAAGGTAAAGGGAAGAGAGGACTGGGAGAATAAAGAATTCCTCATGAGAGAAAGTAAAGAGACATTACAGATGCTACTCATGAATAAGGAAGATAGATTGAAACCTGCAGGAACAAGGATGGTGATTATATTATCCCCAGACGCATTCTGTCTTACCAGCACGAGCCAATGCTTTTGGAACAAAATTAGACTTTGGGTAGCATACAGCAGGCAATATTTGAACAAGAACACTACTACCCAGCTAAACCTCCAGGATCTCAGTCTTAGCAACTACAGGCAGCATATCTGTGGTGTTGTCCTGGCAGAGGATATAAATACAAGGTGCATCTCAAGCAAATCCCTTTTGGAGCTGCTGTCACTCATACAGTAGCACTCCTGCTATTCATGTAGTACAGCTGTCATTACAGTACAGCCTTAGACTACTATGCAGATTAGATCATATTATATCACATATCACCATATCACAGTAGAATTTTCATGTGACTTTACGATGCTCATTCAGTTTACACCTGATAAAGCAAAAGGGAGACATTGTTATAAAATATTAAGTTTCTGGAGTGTTTTTCAAATATATTATTTTGTTTGGAGATTACTCCACCAATATAGTGCTAATAACTTGGATCACCCATGAATGCAAGACACTGAACTTCTAGGAGACAAGCTAGGAGACTTCTCAACCTGGGAATAAAACCTTTTTTTACTGTTTCAGCCATGTTTAGGGTAAACAAACAAATAAACAAAAATCCCCACATCTAGTCTCAAGCCTTTTTTGACTGTTTTCAAAAGAGATTTCCAGTTTGCGATAAGTGGAGAAATTCTTATCAAGAATATTGATTTTGTGGGAGAGGAGGCAGCCTCTGCAAACGCTTCTATTTTCTGACTTGGCAACAAGGTTCCACTCACAAGAGTGAAGAATTCCTTGTTTCTTAACCTTGCAAATAATGGCACACCTAAATCCTACATTTTCTAAGCTCCTACAGCAGCCTCATTATTGCTAGTCACAGGTCATCCACATCCCCAACTTTCATAAACACATGGTGAACTTTTACTTTTAATTCCTTAATGATGCAAGGCCTTCCTCTTAATGCGGGTAAAAAACTTGATAATACATTTATAAAACAGGATTAAGTTCTCCCTTACTGAGACCTTTTGTTCTAAAGCAAATCACTGTATTACCATGCCTGTTTTATTCTGGTGCCCGAAAGGAAAAAAAAAAAAAGGCATCACTCTTTAAAGACAATTTATTTCAACAACAACAAAAACCCCTATTCTGTAATGCTTTTACGATAACGGTAGCAAATTCTGTACCTTACTAAACCATTCTGGCCACGCTACTGCTGCGCTGTAACAAAAGAGTACCGGTAGATACCTAACAGGCGGCTACTCCCTCCGCACCTGGGCTGCGCCCCTGCCTCTCTCCTCGCCCGTCCGGTGATCCCCGTGCTGGGGAGCCTGCTGGAGCCCCGCAGGCTGAGGACGGGGTTAAAAACCCGGAGCAGGGCAGAGCGCGAGGCGTTTCCCTCCTCCCAGTGCCCCCGGCCCTTCCGCCCGGCCCGGAGGGCGCCGCCCCGGTGGCCGCAGCGCAGCTGAGCGGAGAAAGAGGAGGCGGCTGTGCGCCGCCGGCGTTTACCCTCCATCTCGCCGTCGCGGTGGGACCGGAGAGGAGGGGAGGCACCTCCCCGGCGTGGGTACCGCGCCGACACGAGCCGAGCCCGCAGCCTTCGCCCCGCACACCCGCAGCCGCCCGGCCGCTCCTCCGGCTGCCTATTAATACCCTCGGCGCCAGTGGCCCGCAGCCATCCACCTCCTCCGGCGGGGGCGGGCGCCGGGGCACAGCCCGAGCGGGAGTGCCCACGGGGTGCCAGGCTGCCCTCGAGGGTCAGGGGAGGCTGCGTTAGGGGAGGGGATGGTGGGTGGTTTAATGCCCGAGGGCGGCCTTTATTGAGAAGTTAGGGGTTCGTGGCTGTCGCTGTTTGTGACAGAGCCTGTTTCGGTGCCTCTAAAACCTGGCCTGGTGTCTTAACATTCTCCCTGGTGCTGCGGGGCGTTCCTGGAGGCAGGCAGTCGGCAGCCGGGCCAGCACAGCCCGCTGCCAGCAGCCCGGCTGGGCAAAGGATCACAGAATGTTCTGAGTTGGAAGGGGTTCAAAAGTACCATCGAGTCCAGCCCTTAACCCTGCACAGGGACTATCCCCAAGCATCACACCATGTGCCTGAGAGCATCATCCAAATGCTTCTGGAACTCTGTCAGGCTGTTGGTGCTGTGACCACTTCCCTGGTGAGCCTATTCCAGTTGCCCAAACACCCTCTGGGTGATGACTCTCTTTCTAGTATTTTTTTTTTCTAATATCCTTTTTCTAACCTACCCTGACAGAACTTCAGGCTATTACCTTGAGCCCTGTCACTGGTCACCAGAGAGAAGAGATGAGTGCTTGTCCCTCCATGACCCCTCAGGAGGAAGTTGCAGACAGTGAGCCTCCCTGCTCAATCTACTCTTCTCCAGGCTGAACAGATCAAGTTTGAAGGGCTCTGGATGAGTTGTGGCTGACATCCCTGTTCCAGTTCATTCTAAACATGGACTTTCTTAATTCTCATCCCTTTATTTCCTGCTAATTACTACCTCTTAAAATAAATTTCTTCCTAATTACTACCTCTTAAAATTAACAAGTAAACAAGATTTCTTTTTGGCAAAAGGCATTAGTGCTGTTGTCACAAAAAGGTCTGAAAATATCCAAAAATTAATTACCCATGTCCCTGAAAGTTTATGTCTTCTCTTAAAATTCAGGCCTGATTAAATTTTGACAAAGATTTTCTAAAGTTAGCAAAATATTCACACGTGTAGTAAACTAATTTCCCTTGTTTGTTAGGAAACAAGATTAGATTTTTGTAGCCTAACAGCAGACTCTACCAAGTCATTAATAACTTCTACAAAAGGAGAAGGTAACCTTGTAGCCCAGTAGATATCCTACACTGCAAGAGATAAGTATTTGAGCCTCATTGTGATAGATAAAAGTGGTAGATATCACTAAATTAAAAAGTTTGTAGTTGCCTGGGAACAAGCTATCATGGTCTGATTCCATTCATCACGGGTAACTGAAAGACAGCCCCAGTCAAAACTATGTATTTCTACTGCTTCCAAAGAGCTCATTTCCCCAAACTGAGAAAAACAGTAAGGGGAACTGACAAGGCAGAGCATATTTAGTGTGAACATCAAAAGAGGAGCTCTCTTAAAGTTAAATGGCCAGAAGACTGTGACTTTGCAATCATGGAAGGCACTAACTTTATGTAAAAAATCAAAAGTAGCAGTTAGAAAGAAAATAGAAAATAAAGAGAAGTGCTATAAATTACAGTTGCTATGAATTACAGGTTACAATATCAGAAATTGATAAATTAATAGGCAAGAAAAAATCCATAGTTGTAACAGCTAAAGAAAAATAGGACATTTAAAGTGTATTAGGAATAAAAGAAAACCTAGGGATGGTACTGGCACATTACTAAATGTAACTCATAAGTGGGTTTGTGTGGGTGTGGAAAATGTAAATATGTTCAGTAAGTACTTTTGTGCTACAAAAGAAACAGAGGATTATAAAGAACTGCTCCAGCCTGCTAGTTATTAAGAAAGATAGGAATCATGACCACTATTCTATAAGCAAACTTAGATAACTTTTAGTCCCAGATCCAGAACAGATATTTGAGCTCTTTCCCCTGTTTTAGTAAACTTTGGAATACTTGTGAAATTCCAAAGTGGCACTAATCTTTTACCAATAGTCAAAAAGAGGCAAGTGCAAAGAGCAGAAAATGCAGGCCAACATCAGTACCCTAAATAATAATGGGAGTAACATTTCATTTTAAAATATTTCATTTAATTAACACTGATAAGCTATATTTCCTGTAACACTTAAATGAGTAAAGGGGCCATGGTGAATCATACACTGTTAGAATGGGGTATTTTGATCTTGGCCACAGATGTATTATTTTCTTCTGAAGTCTGAGTGTAATTTATTTGTCAGGTTGAATGGTCAGAGAGAAAGTTGTTCATTGACCCAAAAAAATGTATGGTGTCTTCATGATGATGAAGAACATAAAAGAGTCTCCTTCTTGGGAAATATTAGAGTTGATAGGGAGTGTTTGAAGAAGAAAGTGTCAAAGAGACTGACAGCAACATGGACAAAAGCAGGAAGGGAAATAGAAGATGAGAGGCTGAATTTTTTCTCTTTGGGATTTCACATTTAGGAATTTTAACAAAGAAAGGGTCATTATCTGGGCAGCATAACTTCCTGGACCCATCCTTTATCTCTTCTTGTCCTTTCATGTGTTTGAAAAAAAGTCTTTCACACAGACAAACAGTAGAGGAACTGGAGGAAACACAGTGGACAGAGGAGAAAATCCCTCTGGCACACAGCTTTTCAGTGCTTCTCATGGGGCGAGATGTGGCAACCTCTCACTTGCACCCTAGGTTTAC
Organism: Myrmophylax atrothorax; assembly: GCA_026770055.1. NCBI lineage: Eukaryota > Metazoa > Chordata > Aves > Passeriformes > Thamnophilidae > Myrmophylax > Myrmophylax atrothorax. The sequence goes on from JAOXXN010000395.1 coordinate 40,071,721, forward strand.
TGCTCTTTGGAGTTTCTCTGTCCCTCTGAAGCCAGGAACTATTGGTTGTGCTCTTTTAATGTTCCTCCCTGTTTTTTTTTTTTTCTTTTTTGCTAGTTGTTAGGCTTTTCAAGAACTACATTAATTCTTTCCACAAGCTGTTTGATCTGGGGCTACTCATTTACTAATCCAGCTCTACTTAATCAAAGAGAAATTCCACCCATTATTCATAATCCAATTGTAATACTATACATTAAACCAAATATTTGCTATACTGTATAAAGTACATACAGGTTTGTTGTTTGCTTTCTTTTCCATGGATGGGGTTATTCAATTGTATATCCCAGAAATACAAGATGTGAAAGGCAAATAAGCTCTGAAGTTACCTAATATTCTGCTGGCATTTGATTTATTATTTCTTTCATTGGCCTCATCCTTAACCTTATCCATATTAAACCTCAGATGCTTAACTTAGTCTAATTCAAGTCCTCACCTCTTGCCTGATTTCAGTCTGGTGAATCTCTGCTGACTTAG
>JAOXXN010000395.1:40072333-40085939 GCA_026770055.1 Myrmophylax atrothorax
CCTGAAAGAAAATATAGTACCCCATGATATCATTAAAGCAGATGCTAAATCAGCTAAGCCTTGCCGAAAAGACTGATGACAAAAAGTAATGGACACTAAAGGAATGTGTGTTTCTGTGAAAAGGGGGTCACATCTGAAAATGATGCAAAAAGAAGAGAAATGGTAAAGGTACCAAGCAACTATGTGAAGTAGTCTGAATTGAGTGGCAAACTGTACCTTGTCAAACAAAATACATCTACTGTAACTAAAGTATAGTTACTATAACTAAATCCCTGTGACAAGCTTGACGGATTGTAGGTGTGTACTGAGAAGAAAAAGGCACTTGCTGGAAATGATTTAGGGGTTGCAATCAACAACCCATCACAAACACTCACTCTGACACTGGTAAAAGGAGGATGAACCTACATCAGGGGAGTAGGAAGTAGGGGGGATAGTTTTATCTCTGAATATATCACTAATGAAACCAATCTTGTGTACTGTGTTCCTGCCCATGTTTTGAAAAAAACATCAAAAAATTGTAGAGGGGGCAGATTAGGATCTGAAAATGTGACTTGAGAATTGAAGAAAAATGCTGCTAAGTGAGACTTAAAGAGCACAATCTGTTTATCGTATCAAAAAGATTGACTTGATTACAGCACATAAGTACCTCTACGGAGAAAAAAATACTGAATTCTGAAGGGCTCTTTAATCTAGTGGAGAATGGCATAACAAGAAGCTGCAGCAGAAACTGAAGTCAGGCAAATTCAAATAAAGCACACAATTTTCCCTCTTAAGGTGAAAATACATCACTGGAACAAGATAACAAAGGCCCCAAGAAATTTTTAATGGTTACCTGTCCCCCAGCCAGGACAAGAAGTCTTTCTGGAAGACAGGTTTTAGCCAAATGCGGGTTTACTGCCCTCATACCGCTTGTACATGTGTGAAATTTAATGGCACAGGATACAGAGAAAATCAGACCATATGACTAAATGGTCCTTTGTGTCTTAAGTTTTATTTCTCATACTAAGTAATTATAAGAAGGGCTGGCTACTGATGAGCATCTACTCAAGATGACATTCTTTGTCAACTGACTGCAATCAGTCTGAAAAACACAACTACCCTGAGTGTGTAGGATTCTAAACCCTCACAGTACATGAGACATTCTTGGCAAACAGAGTATGAAATATGAAAGACAATCAACATTAGCCACCTATTTGCATTTGTCAGTGCACTAAGCTGACAAGATTTCAATTCCTCTGGGTCACAGAGGAGCTCAGAAGAGCTTAAGGAGAAGCTGAAGGAAAGGGCAGAAGCATGAATCTATTAAAAACACCGGCCATCAGGCTTAGGTAAAGTGATAATTAAACCCAAGGTTTGAAATGCTGGCAGACAAACCAGGCAACTAATTCAATATACAATATTACACTAGTAAATATACATCAGTTTTAAATATTTATGGATTTCTTGCCCAGCTTGTGCATAAATGAATCAAGTTACCTCACCTGAAGCTATGATCCCCCATAATGAGCTGTGCTATGCAATAAGGACTAAAAGGTTTGACACGACAAGTAATGCCTACCTCTCTGAAAGCAGCCAGGACCACACAACTGAATTGTGTTGCACATAAACTATTGAGAACTGCATTTAAACATTAATGAACTAACATTCTCCTTGAATTGTTGTATTTGGCAGGATGTGAACTTGCATCTTCTATCCTCTGCTTCCAAAGTTGACACAGCAATGTTTGTCTCAGTGGCCTTTCTGTTCTTCTCACCCGTCCCCTCCCTGAAGTCTATTCTATGAAGACAAAACCTTTTCAACAAGTAAGGAACCTCCTCTAAACTACGCAGGACCCCAGTGTCTTTAAACAAATAGTTAGAACAGTAGAATAACAATACATTCCTTACTGAAGAAAGAAAGAATTATGTTGAAGAGGGAAAGTTCATTTTAGAGATAGCATGTAAATTGTTTTTTCAAATCCACTACCCCAAAATTCAAAACAAAGGTGCTTTCCAAAAAAACCTCATTTTCTTCCAGAAGAGGCTCAAAAATTTTGTCATACCTAATATTGGTACGCAAACTCTAACATCCTGTGATTAGTTCTGACTTCTAGAAATTATTTAGAAAAATGAAAGGCCCTTTGGATGGTCTTAAAAATGAAAGCTTTTAAAGTTACCTTACACTGTACAAATCTAACCTAGAAGATATATAAAGTAGGATCTCAGCTATTTCTCTGTCTTTTCTCCAGGAGAATCTGTGGGCTCTGTTTTTAGAATGACAAAGAATTCACAGCTCCAAATGGAGTGGGGGAAAAAGTTGCAGGATCCCTGTGCTTGTGTAAATCAGATCCTGGGGCATTAATAATTGAAATGTCATGGTTACCTCCATTGGTATCAACATCACCTATGGAACTCAAACATTAGTAGTCTGCTGCAGGTAACCGAGACAGGGAAGAAAAAGCATTAAGAGGTTGAAGGGCATTCATTACCTTTTTGATGGCTTGAGGAATAGTGTTGCTGTGCTACTGGAGGCCAACCAAAGGTGAAGACTGGTCATTTTATACAGTAAAGTGAAGAAGTAGTCAGGTTCTCAAGTTGCAGCATCTGATGCCTTCAAAGGAACATATGACATTGGCTAGCTGGCAAAACACATTGTTCAGAATGTCAAGGCTCAAAACAACAGAACATATTTGGTGAGGTTTGGACCCCATAGGCAACAGACAAGAAAGCCAACAGAAATTTAGTCAGATTATGGGAAAGTCTTTTGTGGTTTCATAGATCCAGCTTAGATACCCATATTGTGCATTTAAATATGTTAAATCACTTCTCTATTTTCTTTGAAAAAAAAAAGTAGGGTAATCCAAATAAGGCTATTTATAACCCTTGAGCATACAACCTTTCAAGACTGACTGTTGTTCATCGAATCAATAATGATAATTACAGACCTGTTATTATTCCCATGTTTAATAAAAGAAGCCATACAACATACATTATTAAAGAGTAGACTACCTAAAGTGTCTGATCTCAAATTGTGATACTATTTTTGAATAGCTGGTATGTCATGTACATTCTCCTTTAATCAATACTGGCAAACCAGCTCATGTCATATCCCTTCTCTAATGCTGATTTTCATGGGAGGCAAAAGAATTTAAAATCTCATAGGAGGAGGAACCTCCCAAGGTTTGAGATCAGCATACTGTTTCACCCATTATGTTTTAATCAAATATTTTTCTAGGAAAGATGTGTGCTCTAGGAAAGATATTCATGATAAAATAATGCTTAAGAAATCTCATAACTCAGGTTTATGAAGTTGCTTGTCCGTTCTGTAATTCAGAGGGATTAAATCACTCCTGCAAATTTAAAATAGAATGATCAACTGATTAGAGCAGGGCTTCTGTTTGCTATTTGAATCAGACAAAGGACAGAGCAGGCACAAGAAGGAAATCACATCTGAGAATTGTAACAAAAAAATGAGGATATTTCAAATCTCAGACTCTAATTTCATCTCAAAATCTGACTGATTACAAAGAAAAAGACTATACAAGCTTCATTCTTATGGTTTACAACATTAACAAAGTCTTTTGATGGATATATAACTCATATTTGCCTATGTCATTTTGTTCCAGAGAAGCTTAGGGGAAAATGGCTAACAAAAGCAAGGTGTTTTCATTCTTATGTGTCTGTATTTGGGGTTTTTTTAATAAACAAAACTATAAGAAGTGAGTATAGCTTTTTCTTTCTCTTTTTTTTAATGCAAGAATCTTAACCTATTTTAAGCCAAGGGGATCACAGAGGAGGGATAGAAAAAAATCAGAGAAACAGCAGATACTGCTCTACTGTGGTCACTGCAGCTACTGTGGGTTTATATGAGCTATCTTTAAACTAGCAGGCTTAGATACCGCTACACAAGTAGCAAAAGTAACACAGTGCCCAGGACAAGCTGCAGACTCTTCCTCAAGGTTGGATATTTGGCTTGTGGCCCACTTGGAGTGCCAGACTGCTGCAGCCAGAGTGCTGCCATGACAGGGAGATAACAAATGGTTAGAGGTGCTGGCTGAACAGATCAAAGATCAGTCCTTGGCTTAGCTTTGATGTTATATGAAGATTACAAATTTGAAGATGAAATTGTTAAAAAGGGTTTCACTCTTTGGTCAGCTGCCTCAATGAAACTCTCCCACATTGCCTCTTTTAGTAAATTTGTTACAGCTACTGTTGAATCATGCTTTGCTAGATATTCTTGAGACAATGAACTTTGAAAAGCATAAGACTAGAGGTGACAAAGCAGAGAAGGGACAAACTCTCCTCTTTGACATTTTGTAGTGTCAGGATTCTTAATAAAACCCCATACAACTAGTTTTCCACATAAAGTAGCTTGCATGGTTGTTGCCCACCTAAAAATAAATAATCCCTTGTGGTTTTCAAAAAAAAGGTAAAAACTAGGAATTTTTTGAGCAGGGTTCAGTACATACCATCCTGAAATATCTTTGTGGTAAAAGCTGTAACTGTCACATTAGGAAACCATAAAATATAGGGCATGAATATTGTTTCTAGAATCAGGATTTATGGCCTTTGAAACATGCAATGCCAGAAGGTAACACGAGTCCAAGAAATGAACTCAAACAGGTCTAGCACTCCATCCAACACAGGTCACTGTATGGTATCATTTGGAAGTGAACACAGACACCAGAGAGTGTAAGTGAAAACACATCTACATTGTCTTCCAGAGCATGTAACCATGTTAAGTAAGCAGGGCTAATGCTTCAGCTTCCCACCTCTGTAAACTTCAGCAAAGACTGAAGTTTATATCAATTCAAGACAAATTTATATGAATTCATTCTAGTTTCAAAAAAAGAGTCACAGACCACATAACATTTAAGAAGGATGCAAAGCAGCAGGTGATTTCAGAACCACACTGAGCAATGTTATTTAGCAAAAAACTAGCCTGTGGGTTCTGCAAATGAAATTACTTCCAACACTCACTTCCATGGCAAATGTAGAATTCTGGGTACAAACAATGCACACCAAGCAGCCTGAAATTGCATTTGAGGGGAAAAAAACTTCTTTGAGCCATCTTCATATCTGATTTGGCCTTGGACAATTTCACTGCAATGAGCACCATTTCTTATGTTTGTGCAGAGACCTGTTACGGATAAAGAAATCTAAAGGAAAATGAAATGGCTGCATGCAGAGATAATAATAGTTGATGCCATGACTGCGATACAGTGACTAGGAACAGGCAAGAAATAAACAGATATCACCATCCCACACCCAGAACAAAATATCTTTTTAATGGTGATATGTTTCAAATAAGGTAAATACTGCTTGTAGATTAGAGAGCTCTTTTCAGGTAGGTGTCTTACTACATCTCTGTCTTCCAGGATAAACAGAACAGCAATATGGAAAGGATTAATTTCTTCAAGATAGCATTAGATACATGAAACCTGAAGCACTTTTGGCCTGTGCCTGCTCTCTCTAGCTACGCAGGCAGAAATTAGGTATTTCAATGGCCCTTTTGTCTGAGTATACAGTGTTGCTTATAAAGCAGAGCTATGCCAAATGTGACTGTGATAACTGGAAGTTGTTCTAAAATCTAGGTCCCCATGCAGAAAGTTAAGTGACCAGTTACTTCCACTCGACACACATTCAACTGCAATTCCATTCTGTCCTGATGCCTCTGATTTTCATACAGCTTTCACAGCACTGAACTGTATCAGTGGCTACAAATAGGCAGCATATGTGATAAGCTGACCTTGCAAATTCAAGCTTAAGACCAGAAAAGTGATGACTGAGAACTGGGCACAGTACAGTGCATATCAGTAATGTCTACAATTTTTTTTTGTAGTTATTTCTCCAGCAACTCTTTTCTAGCAGAGAAAAATGTTGGGCTGTGACAAAGCATCTTTTCTGAGATCAAAGGAGATAAACAAGAAATAAAAGCACCTCTCAGGACAGGAATTATGCTAAGCAGCTCACTCCTCTTAGCATTCTCAGCTTTTACGTAACTTTACAAGTCCCCTTTGTTAGATTAAAGAAAACAGCTTGAATGCAGCTGATCTAGGGTACAGAAAGGTCAAGGGAACACCAGTGTGTTGCTGAAAGTTAACTACTATACTCCTGAGAGAGCAAGGATCTGAACTCCCATCTCCTGCATCGTGTATTGCCCAGCACATGGGGCTACATACATTTTGAGCTTGGGAATGAGCCAGTCATTTTAAACTATAACGGGGGGGAAAAATGGAAGTTGCAGCCCCTAACTAGGAGAAAAACCTGTTCTTGTTGCTGAAACACTCTAACCCCTCTTTCACATTCTTACATACTCAGAAGGCCACTTCTACAAAGGAAACACCCATGAAAAGCCCCAGATGTGTCTGCTGACAGAGCTGAGGCAAACCTAGGACAGGTTTCCAAACCTGAGGAAGGTGCTGATATAGGATGTGGCACTTAGTGAATATATCACAACCTTTATCCTTCAACGTCTTTTGACATGGACACCCACAGACCTTTTTTAATATGATCATTATATAAATTAAAAAAGACACTGGAGTTTCTAGTGTGGAAATGGCAGTGTGTAAACATATGAGAGAACAGAAGAACTTTGAACAAAAGGTTCTTTTGACTGTTTTCAGCTACATTTTCAGTTTGGCAAAGATATTCACAGCTGAAGAGCTGAACTGGAGCCTGGGTGCTACTATTTCTTTCACCATCAAATGCTTTGGGAGCCCTATTAGATATTAGGATTCTGTAATTGGTCTCTTGAAAACAGAAATTCACACAGTACTTTGGAGAAATTTTAGAAAGAAAATTAGAGAAAAACTTAGCTGTAAACCAACAGCTGTAATTTGAGGCAAGTGTTTCAAAATCCTGGATCTTTCATTTACATAGACTCTTCTATGAGATGTGGTGGTATTGGGCTGCTCAAGCAGTAAGGAGGAGTCATTATTTCCAAAAAACCCTTTTTGTTGTTGTTGGTTTTTATGTAATCATTCAGAACTGATTTTCTCCTGAGACATCCTCCATTCAAACTAATGGCATTCTTTGCCGAGGCATTTTTCTCTTGAGGTCTTTCTGGATTTCACAAGTAAAGAAAAGCAGACTGTGATTGCTCACTCAACCAGTTGTATTGAAAATAGTAGAGATGACAACACTGCATAGCCTTTGGTACTCGACAACATGGAAGAGTACAAAGACTTACTTTACAAGCATATCAGAAAGCATGGAGCCAAATGAGTCACAAAATAAAAGACCTGTCAGAAGTGCAATGAAAAGAAAGCAAAACAAACTTCCACCTTGTTTTAGAAAAGATGCCAGTATCTACTTACATAAAACATTTTAGCACCTACTTACATAAAGCAGTATAGAGTGGTATATAACACATTTAGAGTTAAAGATGCCATGAAATTATATACTTCACAACCAGCTGTAGTACATTAAACCCAGTTACATTCCCTCCTGAATAATAACCATCCTCAAACATTTAATGTCAACAGCAACCTAAAATCAAAATATGTGTTGCACCCTGCACATAAGCAACCCATTTTGAAATGTTTGTCTAGACACACTTCTAGTGTCAGTGTAGCAGTTCAGACACAGAAAAACTAACTAACACAAGTTCTGAAACAGATTCTCTCACCACTGGTATTTAAAAGTGCTAAATCACTAGCTCAAATCAGCATATAGCCTTTTAAAAGAGAGGTACTTACATTGATATAGATAATTCTTAATCACGCAACTATTTGATTTCTCTTCAAAGGTCAACCCCCACAGTTTAGAACTTCTCAATAAATAGTATAGTCCCCTAATACAAATTGATTTAATGTAGCAAAACTAGGTATCTCAGATTACTTCCATTTTTCCAAGATGACTCTTGTATGGCCATTTTTTTTATTACAGTGTTTGGCCATCAAAAGACAACACGGCTACTGTTTTTGAGCTTTCTTTGTAAATACATGGATGTACTCTTTAATTCCCTTGTAACTCAGTTCATTTGCAGTGGCAGAATGACAATAAGGGTTTTGGTTCCTTTCTGAATGCTTTGGTTTCTTTACAGATGCCAAAAAAATTCCCAAGTATTCTTAGTACTTAAAAGAACATAAAAATTTTGCAATTAGTTTTCAAGGAAAACCTCTGTTGATAGCAAATGGGGCTTTTGCTTGACAATTCTAGAACTTTACTGCTTTCATTTTCGCAGAGGGTAGTTTTAAGAACTAATGCAGTAAAGGAAATATCCAAAAAGTACTCATTTTTCTTTCCAAAGTATATGTAAGTTTATTGGAAGAAATACTTAATTCTCTGACCCAGTCCAGAATCATTAGAAAAATCTCATATTTTTAATTTTGTTACTCTAAGGCACTTTTTCAGTATTCTAATTCTCAAAATAATAAAAATCAGGCACTAATTAGTTTTATAATTAGGCAAGCTATCAAAAATGGAAACAGCTAATTATTATTTCTCCCTTACCAGTTCAAGAAAAAATTCTACTCCATAAAAAGGTGACAGCAAAATGGTGAATGACAGGACTACATTCAGGGTGTTTCCAGGTTCTAGTCAGCACAAAAAATAAGGAACATTTGGTATATTATGGCATTATAAACCCAGTCTTTCCCATCTCTTGGGAACTATGCATGAGACTTCCAAAGGTTTTCAACTCAGAGATGAGTTTGTCTGTTTGGGAACTACCTGGTGCTCTGTGGGCTAAAGTGTCATTTTCTGTTTAAGGGCAACATAACTACTAATGCCTCTTTCACAGCCTCCTCTTCTCTGAGTCCTGCTCCAGAATATAAAGTACAACCTCTTGGTGTAAAGAATGTGCTGAAGCTTTGACTTGATTTCTCTTTTCCAATGTCTACACACGTGCTTTCATCAGCTTCCTTTAAAGGCTTGCAGCATATGGCTCTTAGCGGCCTTGAAACCCCTCAGGGTAATTTTAACAAACATTGTGTATGATAGAAACTCTAACAGTTTACCTTGTTTGACAGTGGTCCCACCTGAAGCAGGTAATTTATAAAAAATGTATAGGAAACAACAAATTTTCTACCTGATACTTGCTACCATAGACAACAACAGAGATAACAGACACATACATGACAACAGGGAAAGCAAGCCAACAATGAGCCCCTTCTCCTTCACCCTGCAGAAAGGTCTAACAGGAAAACAAACAAACATTAAAACAAAAAAGTTTAGCTTATTTTCAGATTTCTTTTACAAGATTTGACACAATCTCTCTAATGGTGGGTTAATGGTCAACATAAGGTGCATCTGAAAGTCTGTGTCGAGTTCCTAGTGTGTCTCATTATCACTATACCCAGAATCAATACCAACAGAGGACCTCATTAGCTGTCTCAGAAGATAAGAGGACAGTAGAAAAAAGTTAATAGACATGGAGTATAAACAGTTGTCCAAATAATGATGCATCTTGCTCAGGCACAAAGGGTTAAGCTGGTCACCGAATTTGTAGCCAAAAATTCCTTTAAAAGCAGATTGGCAGGGAAGACTTAGAAGGTTTTGGTCTCTATCAATAGCTTGACAGATTGTTTACTTTGTTTACTTCTAGACTTCTTAGGGGATAAATTCTCCTAATATTTTAGAGCCCGAAAACATTGGCAATGCCCCAATCTCTTCTGTTTTTTTCCTGTGGTGTGGTGTTCTTTTGTGTTTTTGCCTTTTCTATTATGGCCTTTTTCTATTATGACAAGTTTGAGGAAAATGTTCTGTGGCTCTTGGGATACACACAGAGCAGCAAATCTGTTGGCTTGCCTGTACTCAACAGGTGTTCCTGCTACTGCAAAGGACTGAATTTGATGACTGAGGTGCTTTCTTCAAGGTTCCTCTTCCATCCAGGTGGTCCTTACAGTATATGCATTAGCCAACTTAATGTGCAGCTCAAAGGGAGCATGCTCCAAATCTCCCCTGCCCAGCCAGCAAGCAGAAAGCTAGACAGTCTCCAGACCTACCCACACAACATAAACTCAGTATTGCTGTTAAAATAAACAGCAAAAGCAGAGATTTCTCAGCCTGACTGCAGCTGCTGCTGCTTCCACCATCTCTTTTCTCACCCCAGGGAATCAAACTTCATGCTGCAGATATTTCCACAGTAGGTCCTCCTGCCCTGCTGCCCGATATATTAACACCAGCCTCAAAACAACACAAGCTTTCTATCTACCTCTTTCTCTAGGTCATTGTAATCCTTGGTCTGCAGATTTTAATCCTTTTCCTCCTGAAATTTGCCTCCTTATTTTAGACATTTTTTCACCTCAAGCTGTCATTGTCATGTACAGAATTCCAGAGCTGATAGTAATGAGCAGTGCTGAGGAAAAATAGCATAATCAATGTGTTATCTAGATCCTTCCCTGAACCTGTTTAGGAATTACAAGAAATGCTGTCCCCATATGACTCAAAAAAATGGATTACTGCTAACTCTAACAGAGTCAGATTTTTCAGCCTTGATTACTGAAGCTCCAAGTAAAGCACCTTATACTGAAAACTCTATGGCTACCACCAGAGGACCTGAATTAATTAGCAAGGTATTTGTAGGAAAATGTGAAGGCAAAAGTAGATCCACATTCATACATATGTTTATACACACCCTCCTTTATCCATTCTCCTTCTCCAAACCATCAATATACCTGACCCACTTTCTAACTCCGTGTTGTTGCTGATGTTGCTGATGCAAAGCCTGTTTCAGTTTATTGGGAAGATACATTCATCAGAGAAATAATGCAGTGCAGCAGTGTCTTCTTTTGTCAGGAGCAGCTGGAATTATTGCTTACTTGGTCACCCCAAGGCATTCATAATTGGGAGCAGAAGATATGTGTGCCAAGATAAGCTGTAAACCACACATTTTATGCCAAAAGCAGGTTGGGAATGTCTTTGTAAGTACAGCAAATGGTTTCATTTATACCTTAATGAAGGCAATTTTCTTGGATTTCATTTTTGCCATTTGCATAGAAGAATTTGATCTGGTGCAATAAAGATTCAAGTAGCATGCATTTATGATGGCGCAGTACCAAAAGCTGCTACTTCTGTCTGCAACAAATTCATGATTCCATGATAAACAAAGAAAATCTCGACAACTCCTCACATTCCTGAGTATTTAGATATGAATCTGAGGATTTGACTTTACAATGAAGTAGAATTAGTTTAGCCAAAAGCATGATTTTCAATTAATTTAAAGTTAATTTAAGCATGAGGTGTGTTAGTTTAAGCCCTGCTCACAAAGTTTAAAACAATCATGTGATCTCCCAATGCACCTGATAGTTGGCAATACCAAAGAAAATGGGTTTCCACTAAGATGGCAGACTGTGAATGGGAATGGCAGAGGCATGAGTATGCCTCCTTTCTGCCAGGTTTCGTACTGCAGTAGTAACTGCTGGCACAGTAACTATCAGTAAGGAGACTATAAGAGCTTAAACCAATGCAGCTGTTTTCTTAAGCAACTGACTTAGCCTTAACTGCAAACACACAGCTCTAACAGCTTCATCAAATGGATGATAAGTTGTCACATTCCCTTGCTTGGGCCTCGACTGAGTAGAGGTACCTGTGATGAAAGGAAATTAGCAGTCTAGCTCCACATGAAGAAGGCAAGCAATGTTGGGCAAGGTTGCCTCTCTCAACATCTTCAGCTCTACTGCTTGCTGCATCAAGCTCAGGTTCACCCCCAGGACTGTGCTCTGCAGTTTCCCACTGGGGCACCCTCCTGTGCTCTTCTCTTCTCAGGGACAGGCTGAATAGACCATTTCATCAGTCTGCAAACAAGGGTGCCAGGAGCCACCACCTTTGTCAAAGGAATTGTTACTTGTTACTGACTACTTACTCATTACTAAATAAATCCTGCCCAACTCCTTTGAAAGACTATTCCCATGCATTGGACAACACTTTGGCCGTTCCTGTCAACAACTCAAATGGCAATCAAAAGTGTTACAAAAGTCTTCATTATGGCATATTGTACACCACTGACTCACAACCTTTTTAGTCCAGGCCTCACTTCAGTGAACCCTTTTGCCACTGATCATAGCCAGTGGCTCTTCAGCAGTGTGGCTTGATGGAGGGTCCTGCAGAGCACTGGGTTAGCATCTCTGCTAACAAAGGTAAAAACAAAAAGTATATTTCAAAGATATTATCAACTTCATTCTATATCAGAAAATAATTGAACTGGAATTTTCTGGCAAAAATATGACCTAGAATTCCCAGACGCTTTTATATTTCAACCCAAGTGAGTGAATGATCATTATTCTTCTAAAAGCAGAAAAATAAATTAAGAGTCACAACACAGAGGAAGAGAACACTGATCCATTTTGACACTTATGACTTTCAGATCAGAGACCTATGAAAATAGTACTATCCTGTCATGATTTAAAAAGACGAACTCAATGAAAATCACCTACAGAATGCTAATTAGGCCTATGCTTCTCTGTCCATCCCTGACATGCTGCATGTTGAACTTTTGCTTCTTCTCTCTGCAACTGAAAGTCAAGGAGTGAAAGGTCTGACATTTGTTGCTGGGCTGCACTGACCATGGAACAAATAAATGAGGTGACAGGAGTGTGTTTGTTCGGTTATCTTATAACTGAGATGAAAACCATGCATTTTTCGGGATGAAAGTGAAAGACTGTACAGAAGCACAGGATTATGGCTACATGATCAGAATTGCACAGGACAGAGTAGTTCAAGACAAAAGCCTGAAAGGACTTGGCTCAGAACGTCAATGTGCAAATGCAGAGTTTCCATGGAAATAAACTATTTCGATCCAAAAAGAAGCTACTTGGAATTCAAACTGGGGCAGCACTTCTAAGGCAAAAACACCATGCAGTCATAACTTTTCCTCTCATGAAGGAGCAAAGGTTTACCAATCCTTCCCTACTCACACATTCATAGTCACAGAATATGACACCATTTCAAAGGCAATGAAGTAAGCAGAGTAATTATTCACACTTTCGCAAAGTTTCCTTACTACAGCTGGAAATTTTAGGCAATAATAGCAAAGATTCTTTTCCTTGCTCGTCAGCCTTGTTGCTAATTGTCATCATTATGACCCTATCATCACAGTGATCATCATTACAATGTGTTACAATGAATCATAAAACACTCAAGAAGTTTAATTTTAATAACTATATACTGCAAAATAAATACAGAAGAAATTCTTTACTGTGAGGGTGGTGAGGCACTAGAACAAGTTGCTCAAAGAGTAAATTCCCATCCTTGCAAGTGTTCAAAGTCGGGTTGGATGGGGCTCTGAGCAATCTGGTCTAGTGGGAGGTGTTCCTGTCCATGGCAGGGGGTTTGGAACTAGGTGATTTTTAAGGTCGCTTCCAATCCAAACTATTCCTTGATTCTATGGTTAAGCAGGGCTGTGTGGTGCCCTGAGTTCTGGACCATGACCATGGATGCCCTTTAGGTATTAGCATGCTCCCAACCTGATTCTCACCCATCCTGACTCCCACTCTCCCACATCCTACTTGGGCTTTTTTGGGGGAAGGAACAGTATTAGCATGTTCGTATTAAGCCATTTGGGCTCAATCATCATGTTTAAAAAGGGAAAGAGAATTTAGGCATAAGGATATGAGCTAGGCCTAAGGGCAGGAATGTCTCCTGGCCCATTTTTATCTGCATTAGAGACACTGCCCCTATACAAT
>JAOXXN010000395.1:40093541-40122411 GCA_026770055.1 Myrmophylax atrothorax
CAGATCCATTTCTTGACATAACCAGAAAAGGGGTTACAGCTGCAGCAGAGGATGACCAGCCATCCATTAATGGTCATCCCTCCAGCCTGTTGTTTTAGTGACTCAGTATGCACTGACCCTGGAGCTGAGGGCTATTCATGCTTGGTTTATCTTAATAATTTTAACAGGCCTACCTCTTGCTTTGTTTACTATGTTCAGGTTCCTGGAAAACTGGAAAATGATTCACCTGAAATTTTTACAGGCCAGCTCTGTTATCCCTGCAACCCATTAAAGTGATAATAAAAAGTCTGTAATATTTTACATCAGTTTTACCTTTGGTGGGAATTCGCAACTGAAACAGCTATGTTTGCATAACCTGCTTAAAGTTTCTTGCCCTAACACTTAATAGTGCACTTTATAATTAATATTCACATTACTGAAAGCATATGCTTTCAAAGCTCTTCCCAGTTATGAATAAAACACAATAAAAATCCATTTTTTCTGGCTCAGACACCAAACCAAGAAATGGAAGAGTATTTTGAGTCAACACTAACCTATTTGTTTTCAATTTGAAAATTATCTTTAATACAGAGCATATTCAAATATTTGCTTGATGAGAGAGGGACAGTAAGAATGGCTGTGGATGGTTTCAGGGCCTTTTGCAAAGGAAGCTATCTGGACTCTTACCTGCTGCAATAAATGCTTCTGTATTCCTGTGCAATAAAGATATTATGTCAGGAGGAGTCAACACACAGCCTCCTAGAGACAAGTAACAAGTGCTGTTCCAAGATGTGAGAACCACTGTCGTGATTTGGGTTCAGCTTGGATTTAAAACTTCCTCAACTAAAGCCCAAGCAAGAACCACTGGATTACAGAATTTTTTTTTTCCAATATTAGTGATTTCTATGATTCTAATGCTGAAATATTCGTGCTTGGAAAATATTAGAACTATTCTTGACAACATTTTCATCTCTTGTTTTTAGACTTTGTGTTTGGTTTTTTTTGTTTCAGCCAGCAGAATTTGCTGAATTATTCTTCAATTCAAAAATTGTTCTGACCAACAAAATATGGCCTACTTATTACTGAAGAAAGGTAGGAAGCAAGCAAGATGCAATTCTGCTCTGGGTAAAGATATTTTATAGGTACTGTATGTATAAAAATGGTTAAGAAACACCACAGGGACCATGAGATGAGCTGTCCTTTTAGAGTGACATATAGCAACTTTTAAGAGCATATTTAGAACTACTGCAGAATGAAATTCATCTCTGTGTAGAAAATTACACTTAAACCTTCAAAACAAGGCTATAAGTGAGAGATAATGGTGGTCTGTACCTTTTCCTGGCTCATGAGTGGAGTTGAATTTCCTCCCAAGAGGTTAGAATAAATGTGAATATTCTTCTGAAAAATGGCAGAAATGCTACAGGTAAGCAGAAAAATGTTTGTTTTAATAAAGGCTTTTAATGAAACAGAGGGTGTTGTGAATTGCAGAAGTGCCCTTAGTGTACTTCCTGATAACTGTGTTCATGCTGTGATTCTTCAGTCCTTGGTAGGCACATCTTTTAAAGCTGGATTGTTTTAGTAGTTACTCCTGATGATTTTTCCTTTCTATTCCATTTAACTGGTTAGGTGGAACAGAGTAGAAACATATTATCCAAAAATTATCGTGTGTTATCCTTGCTATTTCAAAAAAGCATGGTCAAAGAGAGATTCCTAATTTGATTTAACTAAAAAAGTTATAACTTTGCTGGATGTATAACCATAATCTATGCTTTCAGTGGGGCATGTTCAGAAAAATCATGAATCAGAAGATTCATAGATCTTCTAAAACTGCAATCTGGTTTTTGATCCAGTCAGCATGCAAGCACATTTTTTCCAAGAATTTGAATGAATATGAAAATAATATTGTCATGGAGCAGCACAAAATGATATTTTTCCAACATGACATGAAGTACCCATTAAAATCCAGTTTCAAAAGTAAGGAGTAATCTGAGGAGAGCTAAAGTTATCTCTGTGCTTTGCATAAAAGTTCTCAGTCTATAGCAGCAGGATCAAATAGAAGGAAAAACTGCAAAGATCATAAGAGGAAAAGAAGAAATACGTTACCCTTCTGTTCTGCCTTAAAGATATTTGCTATCAATGTTGATAATGTTGCAATGAAATTAAATCTATTCTACAAAGTTGTATTCTCAAAACAAACACAGTTCTCAAAACACAGTTCTCAAAACAAACACATACTGATTCATTTTCTTCATATAAACAGTTCACGCCTATCTGGCAGAATCAGAGTTGTAAAAGGAGTAAGTTCCAAAGCACAAGGAACGTGTTATGTTCTTCTTGTGTCTCTCTGAAAGTACACAATAATCTGAACTGTCAGTCTCAGCAGGCAGGCAGTGAAGGAGCACTAAAGCCACTGCTCCACTGGTAAGGAAATCACTGATCTCTGTGTGCAAGGACAGCAGTGCTTCTTCACCTCTCTTTGAAGGAAGAACTGCAAGGACACATAGGATAGTGAGCAAACTACTCCAGCACAAACCACCACCAAGTGGGCACTTACAGCAGAGTGCAGAGCACGTAAGGCATTTGAGGGACTGCTGAGGGCATGAAATGCCTGCAAGAAAACATGAGTGTATTTGAAAAGAAGGCAGAAAGAGGAAGAGGAGAAAGGACAAGTTAATCTACGAGGTCAGAGGTGCAAAGGAAGAGATGTTTGTAGCTCCATCTGGAGTACATTTGGGATTCTTCACACTAAATTCAGTTGGACCAAAATGTTTCCTGGTCTTTTTAAAGATAAATTTGAATAAATTGGAAGCTATGAGAGAAACCTTGACATGAAATCACTCTGATAGACTGGTGAACTGTAAAAGGAGGAAAATCACGTTCTGAATGAATTAAAAGCTCCAGGTGCCCTACCACTGATGCACTAAGTGAGCCATCCTTAATCTCCACTGGCCCTGGGACAAGTGGCAGAGATGCTGATGGAATCAGAGGAGTGCCAGCCATACATAACATACACCCATGACTCCTTATCCTGTGGAGGACTTGGGACTAATCTCTGAACTACTGGGTTACACTGTCAGAACTTCATAAACCCAATATTGCACCACAGGACAGCAATTTTTTAAAACAAAAACAGAGATCAAGTGGAGAAACCCCAAGGACAAATTATGTTAAGTGTTCCAGCACCCCACCACATTCATTCCTTTATGAAGATCACACATAATACTTGATGGAGCAACCAAAAGAGTCAAAGTGTAAGACATTCACTTCACTATTAAATTTTAAAGATTTAATTATAAAAATGTCTGACCAAGTCTAACTGGCACCTTTACCTTTATGATAACGAGAACAAGAAACAAGGGGGCTTGAGAGACTGAACTACTCTTTCATTCCTTTAGATCAGCTTTTTTGATAAAGACAAAGGCATAAATCTTGTAATTAGAGGAAGTTTGAACTGCCAGTGTTTGGGCTAGACAAACTAGACCTGTCTTGAATGAAATCAGGGGCTTATAACCTTGGTATGATAGTTAGGACACACACTCATTAATGTGTGTCTAGATCTGTAACATGGGTATTTCTTTACACATCTGTATCTTTCTTTCTCCATTCACAGCCTTTTAAACTAGCTTTTTTTGGCTTGCCACCTGCCTTCTCATCCATTCAGGAAACCAGCTCACTTTGTGGACTCAGTGCCAACTTCATGCTGAGAGCTGGCACATGGTCTATGGACTATGTGAAGCAGAAAGGAAGCTCAGACCATACAGAGTCCTTGCACTATTTCTCCAAACACACACAACATCTATCCCTTGTGATTACACCTGAGGGAATACTAAGAAACGTTCCATGTAGGTGGAGCTCAAGAATGTAGTAGCTGTCATGGCAGATGCGTCCAGAGGTCCCTCCTGCCAGAATCCTTTCTCTGACGGAGGTCACAACTCGATGCTTATGGAAGAGAACAAGAGAACACTTAACATATAGAGAAACCATCACAAAGTACCTTGCAATCCATTAGCAATTTACAGCTTTCGGAACCACTGATGATATATTTTTATTTCCTAATCCTCGCATTTGTCCTATCACTTTTGGAACCTTCACAAACTTGTCAGCTACAGAATGACATGTTGCTCAGGCAGGCCTAATTTTACCTAATTTTTGCTGTGTAGATCTTGAATGTCCAGTCTAAGACATTTTCTTGGTCATCTGGGAGAAGCAGGTTTTTCAGAGGGAAATTCCATTCATCCTAAGATTATATATTGCAGACTTTGGGGATAAGTTACCTCGTGGAGATGCTGTTTCTTCCTCCATTAACTTAGGAGGGAGCCTACAGAAAGCTTCTGACAACTAAAGGTAGGTGACAAAGATGTGTTGCCAAAAACATGCCTTGGGAATGCAAAGACACCTTTCTGTAAATAGGTGATGCAAGAAACTCAGAAAATAGAATTAAAAAGGACATTAAAAAGTTCTCTTTAACTAAAAAGAGATTCTCTGATCTCTGAACTGAGTAATCCCATTGCTCTTTAGGATGGAGCTGGTTGCTGGAATGACCTACTCACAGTGTATATTTTCTTAATAAAGTCCAGGCCTCTGACAAAGGAAACTGAAATTAGTACAATATTGGACAACACACTTGACATTTCTAAAAGAATGCGCCATCTAATAATAACAACAACAATAATAAAACATTTCAGAAAAGCTGAATCTGATTGTGCAGCAAACTGCTAAACTGGTATCTGAACAGAATCTTTAAAGGGGAGAGATAATTAGGCAAATGTTCAAGAGACAGAGCCTCGTAAGAATGTCAAATGTCACAGTTATCCATTTACTTGATAAAACAAGTACTCTGTTGATTAAATTTTATTGCTTTCACTGCTTTCTACTTTAAAGATTAAAACATCAGAATCAATTCTAAGACAGCATTTTTTTAGGAAGGGAGGATGCCTGTGTTAGCAGAGGTCATCAGGCAGATTCTTAGCCAATCTAGAGGGTCTGTAATACCCACTGCCAATCACAATCACTAAAGCCTTAGTTTTGCTGCCTGTGCTGGCAGAAGAGATGGGTAGAGACCACAGTTTTGGTTTCATCAGACTTTCTTTTGGGCAATCTAGTCCACCTACCAACACTAGCTATTCAATGCCTACAGTCCTCAATGGCTACAATTTGGCCACTGCAGGTAGCAGGATGAAGAAGATTTCACTTCCACTGTTTTTCTGTAGAATCAGCTATCACTTTGCTTTAAGCAAACACAAAATAGTCATTACCATTTGTGCTCCAATCTGATTCACCATGGCATTTCCATCCCAGTGTAACTTTATCATGCATCAGCAGAAACGCTGGAGCTATTTCAGCCCTGGCTATTTAAAGCTCCACAGAGATGAGCTGTGTGTTACAGTAGGTCTGCTTACATATGAGAGGGCCCTTGTGATTTACAGCTCCTGACACAAATGGGAAAGGCCGGCTGCATTCACTCAGTGTTACACCATCACTGGCTCTGGTGTGAAACTGACCCACCAGCTTTGGAAATCCCTCTGTTACTACCTGGGGCTATTTCCACATTTTGCTAATCACATGTAGCAACAACAGCTACTGTCTCTGCCACCAACTCGAGATGCATCAGCTCCAGTCTTCTGGCCAGCCTACTCAGTGCTGTCACTGAGCTATGCCCCGCACGGTGTGGAGTGGTGCTGTTGTACTGTGTGGTCTCTGAGCTTCTTGACTCAAGCTTTCATCAGACTAAAATCTACTTTAAGCTTATCAAATGTCTTCTTCCTTCACTTCTGCAGTGGAAAAGAGGAACAGGGACTGTGCAGCAATAGTGGCTAAACAGCAGCAGCTGCAATGATAATACCTGTGGGGATTCCTGGAGAGATAAAGCAAGTGTGAGGAAGGGGAGGGAGAAAGTAGGAGCTACTTCAATCAAATGTTCTTTTGATACCTACAGATGTATAGGAACAGGAGCCGAAGGATGCTTAGCCTGACATGTCAGTATTACAAAGCATCTGCCAAAGGACAGTGAATACCATTAGCTCTGTTCTGCTACATCTTTTGTCCTTAGCAGCACAATTTTAAAAATCTCTAGGACTCAGGCCAGAGTTTTCAGAAGTAGAAACCTCCAGTCAGAGCTTCATTTAGATACATTGAGATACATTTAGATTTAGATACATTTAGCTACATCAAATGGTGAGTGGTGGCTGCTGCAGGCTCAGCTCAGAAGATTTCACAGTTAACCTGCCCATGTCTTAACACAAACCTGACCACTTAGTTCTATGTTTCTATTTCTCAAACCCTTGTGTGGTGAACCCACTTTCACCACACCTCAAATCCCAGCCCTGCATGCTCATTAGCTTCTGATTCAGTACCCTGCCAACTAGCCTAATCTTCAGATGAGCTACACACAATTCCATCAGAGCCTGCCATCACCTTTCACTGGGATTCCAGCTGCTGGGTTGATTAACATTCAGAGGACACAAACAACAACATTTCACTTCATTACTTCTAAGTAATAAAATGGATTCTGAAAGTTCTCACAACCTGTTCCTTGCTCTTTATTGCTTTGATATACTAAGCCACAGTATCTCAAACAGGGCATATTTCTCTTACATTCCGTTTACTTCACCATGAAATGACTCAATTCAGCAAGAGGGTTTGAAATACACACCAAAAAGAGTGCAAACAGCATCCTTACCCTGTGTGGAAAAAAAGAAATGTAGTTCATAAACAGAGTAGAAAGCATATTTAAAACAACTTCTAATGAACTCCAGGGGCAGCGGAGCTTGAACCAGACAACATACCCCTGACATCAGCATTGGCTTGCAAAAAATCACATTGTCCATGGGTCATATATTTCACTGCATCTCTGAAGAAATGCTAAATCTATAAAATAGCTAAAGGTTGCCGATGAATCAGACACTGTTCTATAAAAAGCCAACCATTATTGCTAAGGGGCAACATAAGAACTGAAGAAATATTTGCAAGGAAAAGGCCATCCCTCCCACAGGAGCCCATTCATATTCAGTCGTCTGACACATTCCAGCGGACACCAGTGAGCAATATCAGGAGCTGGAATCATGTTGGCCTGCTTGCTTTG
Organism: Myrmophylax atrothorax; assembly: GCA_026770055.1. Taxonomy (NCBI): domain Eukaryota; kingdom Metazoa; phylum Chordata; class Aves; order Passeriformes; family Thamnophilidae; genus Myrmophylax; species Myrmophylax atrothorax. The sequence continues at coordinate 40,100,602 of JAOXXN010000395.1, forward strand.
CTACAGCAACTTTTCTTGATGATGTTTCACACACTGTCAGTTTGATTTCTTGAGTATTCCTGCTCCCTGGGCCTGGATTTTAGCACTAATGAAAATTCAATCTTGCGTTGGAAACACATTCACCAATTAATATCTGCACTGCATCAGCACTCATATTTCCCAATTGCACATTGTATACTCAGCCTTCAAAGGGCCACAAAATCATCCATACCTGATAATTGTGAAATCAGATCAGTGCACTTCTTAACAACTCACAGTAGATCTTCTTTGTTTCTATATGTTCCACAGGATGTGATCATCTTGCTGAGGAAAATATACAGAGGGGAATAAAATACTAGGTGAAAGCAACTTTGATGTTCTGCTGCAAGTCTAGAAATTTATCCTGTTGGTGTCACAGGTGATTCTGCTTCTTGTTTAGTTCATATGCTGACATCCGTCTTATTAAGTAAGCATAGTCTGTAGAAAACCAGACTTTTATACTCATCTGCCTCAGTTTTCACATTAGTAAAAATAAATGTAGGTGTCTATTTCCTGAACTCCTGCAAAGCACTTGGATCTTTTTAGGCTAGCAATTTAAAGAGGGTAAAGCAGTTTAAAATCCAATGCAGTGTTCATGGGAAGGCTAAGCACTACAGGAACTAAATTTATTTTACATTTCATACAAAAGTTGGGACTAGAACTTGTATCTCTAGATTATACAAAGAGCTCTCTTTCCAGTCATGGTAACATAAAATTCTGCAGTTTCAGAAATAATAATCCATTCCAGAAGAATTGCATAGTACATATATTATTAGTATGCAGTTCTCTATCCTGCTCTCCTGTTGCTAAAAATACCAATTGTCCGCAACCATACTTTCAATATCCATTTAATATTTGCAAACAGGCTGTCTTTGACAAACAGGGCTTTTGGATAGGCTTCAATGAGCACTGTGTTCAGCTCCATTACCTACAGCATCACAGCCCTCTGAAGATGTATCTTCCCACTATTACCACCAACACAGACAGAAAAAAGGGATCTTATTCTCCTCACAGCCACTCCCCTGCAAGCTTCACAGTTTGAAAAAGCCAATGCCACCTACATTTCATTACTCACCTCCAAGAATTTGCAGGTACAGACGAATATCAAATAGAATTTAGGCTTTATATTTGCCTTACATAAAAATGTTGTTTAAGTTTTGCCCTATATCTATACCTCTCTTCCTCTACACCCTTCCACACTGTAATCATTTCTCATAGGCACTTAGCAATGCCAAAGATAACACTTTCAAGCTGATGACTTTGTGAGTGACCAAAAGGTCACCAGTTAAGTGTACATCAAAATTGTTTTAATTAGGGTGGAAGGCCACCCAGAAAGGCATATGGATTCCAAAATATTTACCACCATGCGTATTGCTGACAGATGGTTGTCCAAAACTTACTTTCAGCTACCAGTTCTGTGGAACACTTACTTACAACATATCAGTTTTTTCTCTCTCCTCTAATAGACCCATTTGATCATCACAACGCATGGATTACCAATCTCCATTTCTTCATACCTTTCTGAGGTTAGACTTTGAGATACTGGGCAATGAGAAGCAATGTCAGACAGCTACAGTTAATGACTTTCCTTGTAAATTCATCACACATTTCCATTTAGCATTGCTGTGATTTTTATCCTTTTGAAATGATCCTTTTGATTCCAATTGCAATCTACCATTTTCCTGAGTAAAGCATTTATCTTGTAATAATTTTAAACACATTTCTGGAAACCAGTAATCCTTTTAGCCCTAGTATTTAAAAAAAGAAAAAAGAAATCCTCTGCTGCACAGCATTTTTTGTCATTATGCTGTATCGCTTTTGTGCAACACTGATTTCTTTTTCATATTCAAGCCTGACAGAAGTGGCATAAGTGGGCGGGATGATGAGCCAAATTCAGTCCATGTATCTTCAAGCACAGAAAGATTAAACCAAAAATTAATTAGGCTTAAATAAGTATGACTGTACTGCAGGAATGACAAAGTAGAGCATCTCAAATACTGAGTGTGTTTCTTACGAGTGAACATTTACAAGACCAACACATACAGAGGATCGGGGGGGGTTCCCCACTAATTCTGATTCCCAGAATGTCATTAACAACACCAACTCACTAAGTTAACAAAGATAGGTGTTCTTGTCAGATCCTCATCAAATGTAACATTTATATCCTTTATCCATCCAAGTCATTAATATTAACACAATACCTGTTCCCACAAAATAACTGAAGATATTTGTCTTGTTCAACATTCATCAGGCTTTAAAATGAGCACAGAGTATACTTTCACCCCTCCAAATTCCTATGGAGTGCGTCTTGTGGGTTTTATTGTGGTAGAAGGAGAAAGCTACAGGGAACACCCTAGATATTGTATTTTAGATGAGCAATGTATAAGCTCCTAATATCAGGGTGAATCTTGCCACTGATTTCCAAAGCTTTTAGGTAAACCTTAAAAATTATGCTGAACATATTCCTATGTCTTCCTCATGAGCACCAGTAATGCTGGGCACAGCTTGATTCCTCCTGTTTGAGTGTTAAGTGAGGCTGGGAAGAGCAGGTGGCTTTTTGTTACTGGGATGCTGAGGGTACTACAGGGAAAAGACAGTTAAGGATCTAAATCAACATTGCTACAGTAAAAAAATTGAGACAGTGATAAAATGTATGCAACTTTTATAGCATTATTGGTGTCTCTTCAGCTTTGGGATATAGTATTGTAGTGATATCACCTCTCTGTGCCTGAAGAGTGTCAAATCTCAAGTGTACAGATTCTGAAAGAAACTGACTGTTAAAAAAGATAAATGAATGGTGAAATCTTTAAACATTTGATGACTTTACCTACAAGACCTTTTCAGATGATATATTATGGCATGTATCCTCATCTTTTTCTCCCCATACTATTCAAAATGTTAAAACTGTCTCTGATTATGATTTGTATCTGAGCTAAGAATATAGAACCTGATCAGCTACAGCTGCTTTATCACACTTCTCAGTAGGTGTAAACTGAGATCATTCTATTGTATTTTTTAGGCTGAGGTTTGATTTTCACCTCCAAAAGAATGCTGTTCTTGCAGCTGGTGACTTGGAAACCTGCTCCGGCATCAGGATCAAGGAAAATAAGACTAGGCAGAGTTTGTAATTGGCAACCACCAAAGATAGTCAAACTTTGGACAGTATTCCAGAGTTAACTGCTTGAATTCACACACTGTACTACTGGACAGGCCACAGAAGGGCCTGGATACCACTGGACTTTCACATTAGATCCTTCTGATGGCACCATAAAGAGTTACATGCTCCAGCACGTTCAGTCAAGCAAGGTCAGAAAGAGGAAAATTAATGGCATGTTACACTTGGTCTTCTCTGCTAAGCACAGTCTGGTGTCAGAAATGCTCCGTTTCAAACAAGGTTGTGTCAGTAGGGCTCAGGTCATTGAACTCTTCCAAGCACTCATCTTGTCTGATTAATTTTTCTTATTATTTGATAGCTTTCAGGTATGATGGAGTTTGCTGAAAGCCTCTGGCCACTGTGATATATAATAATAAACTGTAGTTCTGCCGTTCCATTTTAAATCTCAACTGAAAACAGCTTTTACCCAAGTCTATAACTTGCTGTGACTGACTCCTTCTGCTGTTATTTATCTCAATAGCTGTATTATTTAACTCTGTGAAGTACACTGGAATACAGTTTATCTGGAGAACACTATTAAGTGGAGAATGAAGTGGTCCTCTTAAATCAGATTTCACTGATTGCTTTGAAAAGCTTCTAAAAATTCTCACCTGATGATTCCTGTACAGTTATTCTTTACACATCTATTCCATAATAGCACATGAAAGGAATTTTAGGCTTCAGTCCTTCTACTTTCTGACTCCAACAGCTCCTGAAAATCTTTCAGATCAAAGAATAGATGACAGTTTGTCATCTTGGTAATGATGCATTTTTAAAAGGTATAGCTAGTGCAAGAAGTTACATGTACCTTTTCTGCACCAGTGCATTTTTCCAATTAAGTAAGATTCCCTGTTTCTGCAGGCTTGACTGGTCAGATAATGGACTGCAGTGAGATATGTCGTGAGCTGAATGCTGCAACAGGGACAAAATTAATGCTGGGAGAAAAATGACATGAAAAGTAAAATTAAGTGGAATGATTGCAATGCAACTATATAATTCACTTCTAAATTGTGAGAAAAATGAGAAAAGTGTTAATCTTTTAATATTTAATGGGCCAAATTAATCCCCAGATTTTATAGCCCATTAGAATCTAACAGAAAAGTGAAAAAAATCTTGTGAATACCCTTCAAGCAAGTTGCAAACCTGGTTGAAAATTATATCCTTACTACACAATACTACAGGATAATTCTTTCCTGGGGTATAAAAAAGGATACATTTTAGAACGACATTCTGTTCTTTCAAGGCTTTCATATTTAGGGATTCTAGCCAATTCATTCCTGCTTGATAGAGGCAGAATCTGCATTTGGCCCCTGGCTGCTGGGTAATATACATTAATTTTGCCACTGTTCTGCAATGTTTTCCTTTCTATTCTTCAGATACCTGGTCAATATAAATAGAAAATTACCTGAGCCAGGCTCTCGGTTATTGCATGTATTTACATTGTGCTCATTGCAACTTAATCTTTAGCTAACCTGCAGCAGGGGGGAGGGGGTGAAGAGAGAGAAATACGACAAATTGACTTTGGTTGCCTTTTACTTCAGCAATGAGGGTTCGCGATGAGTAACTAGACTGACAAAGAGGTCTTGGGCAGCAAGTGCACTCTAATGGCCAGCTGCATTCTGTCTGATTCATCATTTAAAGCTACATGTACCCCTCCAGAATGTACGACTAGGGTTTTACTAGAGCAGTCATTCAGCTTGGGGAGCTCCTATGCTGGTTTAGGACATGAAACTGTTCTAAGCCCATGACTGTCATGACACACCAAGATTCATACTTACACAGGGTAGCAAACTGCATCCCCAAATAGTCCTCTTCAAAAAGATGTGGCCATGGTGGGTAATTGATAAAAGCAGCCTTACTTTGAGCAAATAAGCCTCTTTGCAATAGGCATACAACAAAGAAATGCCATAAATAGAAAGGGAACATGATCTACATAGAGAAGTGTTCTCATTTGAAAAAACAATATCAATACATCTCTGATCCTATCGTTCCCGTTTAGTAAGGTTTTGGCATTAAAAAAACAAGGACTGTGTGCTAGCATGTTATTAGACTATTTCCTCTTAACAATGAAATGCTTATTTAGGATTAATGGTTAATGAACTTCAAAAATATTAAAAGCTATAAAATTTCCATTTACTAATTTTTGCATCAAGTTCAATTATTATGTACAATTGTAATAAAAAAATCTTTCAAAAGAAAACACTGTATTCTGAATTTTTACCTTAGCAATTTTCAAAACCCCACCATTATTCTACATAAATGGTTTCCCATGATTAATTGTCTTCTCTTAGAAAAGTGTACCTTATTTCTCCGAATCCTAGTGTCCACCATAAGTGCCACAAAATTATCTTGTTTTGGATCCTTCCATGTGCAAAAATAGAGCTAGAGCAGGAAAAGCAACTGATGTCAGAAACTGGACAAACTAAATCCTCACACAGGTTATATCTTGTATTTATACTAAATGTTCAAATTGGCCATTGAAGGTTTCCATCTTCTTAGAGATGTGAATGTCAAATCAGTTGCTATAATATTTTTCGTTCAGGAGGGAGGATATTTTTCTTCCCTAAACAGCAAAGTGTAATGACTGAAAAAACTTAGGTTTGTTTTTATTTTTAACCAGCAATTACTCACTAAAATAGGACAAAGCTGAACACAACACGTGAGTACCAAGGAAATGCTAACAAGTAAGAATTTACAGATCCTCCACAATGAGAAAGCCTAATTCAGCAGTGGGGACAGATCTGAATTATTTTGAGGATGCTACTGCCTTATGAGCCAAAACACAGTCCTAAGAAACTATGTACCTATATATTTTATACTACATTGCAATAGACTGCAAAACTATACAGGCAAATTATCTGCCAATTTTAATTCCCAGCATAGCCTCTAGTAAAGATTTGCAAGCTTCCACCAATAGATACCATAGCCCATTTCTAAAAGCAAACAGAAATGAAAATGCTTCCAGGTACCAAATTAACACTGAAAATTAGCATCCTACCTTTTACCAGTCTTAAAATTCTTGAGCATTATTTGTCTGTCTGGATTTAAAATCTGAGAAGCCGAAAACTTTCCTTAAAAGAAATCAATGGAGAAAGATGAAATCTGAGAAAGACAACGCTCAATGGTGAGACAAAAACTCAACAGTTCATCCTGGGCTGATGCTGTAGTGACAGGGAGTACTGAATGCGCTGGGAAACTGCAAGGTTCACTTCCCCTTTGCTGAACCCTTTCTCACCCAATGGCCAGTTAAAGGGATACTGCCATTTCTCCATTAGCTCTGCTGACAATCAGCCTCCCCACTGCTTTGGACCAAGGGACAAAGACATACAGCGTTGTGCTAAGGAACAAGAGCCATTTGGATCAGGTTGCCAAGTCAGGAAAACCATACACATCACTGATTTTATCCCAGACAGATAAAGTCTTTTTAACAGACTCAAACACTCACATTTATTCATCTAGTTTCCTCACAGGCCTCTCAAGTTATGACACAATAGGAAGGCAGCAAGTGGTCACAATGAAATTTACTTCTAAACCAAGCGTTACTCCTCCTCACCTCCTTCCCACTTCTCAGCATTAGTTACCCTGCTCAAATACTCAGAAATTAGAGCAATTTGTTTTAAAAACCAGACCAACTCCTTTATTTCACATTAGAAAAGATGAGCTGGTATATGCAATCCAAATAGCCTTCATTTTCCAAGAACCACAAAACCAGCCTACCTAGGTTTGTGTTGTTTTGCTTGTGTAAGGTCCAGATGGGCTGTATCTTGCTGTCTTCCACCTGTGGCACAGAAATTCCAATGTATCCCAAATTTTACTAACAGATGAGACAGCAAGACATTGTTTGTGGCTAAATTCTGCTAAGACCACTGCTGCTAGGCAACCTGCCTTCAGCACAGTGTGAATAAGGTCAGACAAGTTTCAGTTCAGCTGGATGTGTTTTCTGTGAGCAAAATTTGGTGTCACACTTGATCTCACTCTTGACTCCAAGTTAGCCCTTACTCTGGGTCTCTCCTTCTCTGTACTTGGTCAGGTGTCTATCGGCTTTAAAACACTGCGGGGATGAAGCACCTCCTTAGACAGACGTGCTCTGACTGGCACAGCCATCATGGGAGAGGCTGGTTGTTGCAATGCTCTTTAGCCTGGAAACCTGCAGAATCTTCTTCCTTGCTGAAAACACACATTGCAAACCCTTGGCTGATGCTGGGACAGGGACTTAATAAAATATGCTAAATGCAAATTGGATGGCTGTGACAGCCATGAGATTACCCCCCTCACACCAGGTCACATCTGAGGGCAGGCTGAAGAAAGCCACCCAAAGGTGCCACAAAGCCTCTCTGCTTTTTCTCCAGCTCCCTGTATGTGGCAAGCAGAACCACAGAGTCTTCAAGAATTCATAACTGAGTGCAGGGAATGTGTGTGATACCACTGCCACAGCAGAGACATGGAGGAAGCAGAGAAACTATGGCTTTAGTGCTAGTGGCTCAATGGCCAAGGGAAAAATCATTTTGTAGAAACTTCATGTTTTGGGCACAGATTCACCGCAGCTAACTTCAGCATCTAATCTCCAGGATTCCTCTGCACCATGTTTTTCACTGGATTAGGAAAAAAACCTGTGTTTAAGTAACAGTTTTCAGTTTATATGTTCAATTTTCCAAAACACAATTTTCCTGAAGATATGGATGGTTAGAAAAAATGGATTACCTGTCAAAACCACCCAAACTGCTGTATGTTTTGACACTGGATCTAAATATATATTATGCAGCGAATACACAGCATATTAACATGTGTATGCTCAAATACTAATCCTGGCAAAATTGATCAAGAAAGGTTTTTATCTAACTTAAAAGTAATGCAAGCAGTGAACTGTGTCTATGCACTTCAAGTAGCCTGAGTGCATAGTAATGTGGGGTTTGTTTCATTATTTCTTACATGAAACACAAGTGAGTTGAGAACACTCAGAATACACATGGGGTTTTTTTACCTGAACTCGGAGAACAGTAGCACATCATATCATGCTATGAATAATATGTCTAAACTTTTACTCAGATTTTTTTGTTTTCCTTGCTTTAAAGAGAATTAACTGTCACATTCACATTTAAAATAAGTTTGGCAATTTAATATATAGATAAAACCCCCAAAACTTTAGCCATCCTCACTATAAAGCTGCACCTGGTAGACTTTCATATAAGTGCTTCCTGAAAGACAAAGGACAGAGTGCAGATGACAATTAATGTAGTTTGCAAAAGAAGAATGAGAAGTGACATACATAAGAGTCCCCTTCTTTTGACGGCCCAAACAGTCACTATTAGTGTGAGGGTATGTGAAATTTTTATGAAGTCAAACAAAACACTGACAGACTGTGCACTATTTAAATTACAGCATTCCATGGTAGAGGGGTTTTTTTTCCTACCAGATGGTTGTTGCTCCAGTCATGGTAGCCTGAATATGTGCTGACATCTAGTGGTCCTTCAGAAAATAAATACAGTCCGATTGCTTATTAATTAGCAATAAAGAATAATAATCTCAGATTCAAAAACGTATTTTTTCCATTTTCTTCCTTTTCCCTCACAGAACATGTAATAGTGTTCTAGATAACTGAATTTCAGAGATTATTGTGCTTTTCGATATTTGTTCAGCTGAGGTTTTCTAAAGCACTGTTCCTATTGACATCATGCTGTGTCCTTCGGGGAAGCCCACCTGGAGGCATTTCTTGACTGACAATCACCATAGTATTTAAACAGAGAATGTAAAATTGAAAAATAAATAGATAGGAGTGCAGTTCTGAGTCTGGAGCCACAGTAGGATCTGTATTACATCTGATTTGATCAGAGACCCCCTAAGCTGTTCCTACAAAATTCAGATAAAAATTTGTCCATAAACAGTTATTTAACTATTCATGTAAGAAAATGGCTACAAATAGTCTTTAAATGATAATTTAGTTTACTACTGCACTGAAAATACCTTATTATATTGCAGACACCAATGAATATTTATAAGAAACTGTCAAAACTCTACTTAGAAACCCACTTTCCACAGCATTTACTCTGCCTTCATTTAGCAGATATTTCTGTTCATTTGCAAAGCCATGCATGCAATGCACTCCCTACTTAGGATAACTAAACTGGGGAGAAACTATTAGAAATTTAGTGACTGATTCAAAAAAGATTGGTGGAGAAAACACAACCAGAAAATTAATTACCTTTAGGAAGAACCCCAATCCCCAATATGGCAAATTCAAACCCTAAAAAGAAGAAGGTCTATACTACCTCCAGGGGGTCTCTGAGGCCACCTTTTAACCTGCTTTGATTCCCAGGAGACAGTATTTTAGGCTAACACAATAGGCTGTTGCAGAAGAGCCCAGGTTACAGAAAGGGAGAGGAGTGATATGCTGAACTAGCAGTGAAGAGATTTATTCTGAAGGAAGAAAATGGAAAGCAGCCTGATAGCTGGCATACACATGCTGTTAGTGCTTCCCACAAAGATCACCAGGGTACCTTTAGTGTTTCCCAGACACGTATCCGCCAGTGTCCCTAACAACCCAGTGTGCTCAGCCCCTCATGAACAGGTCATTACTTACCACTCGCATGACATCCATTCTGGGGGTATTACAATTCAAGTGGCTGCTCAGCTGGTACCCTATAAAGTCTTGCCACATGATGTTATTTTTCATTTTTTTGCTTCAGTGCAAGACCTGCTCATGATTTATCAGCTGTAGCAAAGCACAAAGCCATAATTTTCTTTTATTGAACTCACTCTGGGTAGCCATCACTCTGCAGAAATGCAGATGGTCATCTTATTCTTAGCAATGGGATGAATGCCACAACTCTGCTGACAAAGACAGCAAAGCAGTCATTTATAATAGTTAAGAGGAGCATTCAATTTAATATCTGTGTTATCTGTACATAGTTAGGCATTTTGGACACAGTAGTCATAGGATCCTGCTCTGCTAATACTTTAGGACTTCAAAGTATTAAGGCGAATTTGCATAGCATGTGTACTGGCATCCAGGTGCGACTTCTGTGCTTATAGCAAATGAAACAGGACTACACCCTACTATATATATATATAGTTGTCCTCCAATTGAACTCTAATCATAATCAGGTTTTATTATGTGTATTTGAGATACTGCAGTTTAGTAATTCATCTATCTCTTCCCTTAATTCACACTTCAATTTTCAGAGGCATCCACACTGCAGATGAAATTCTGGTTCTGGATCAGAACCCACAATCTTGAGTGAATTAATGTATTTAACTATTTCACTGTCAATGGAATCAAGGAGATGACTCTCAGATTCCCTTCCATCTCAGAAAATATGGGTTTAGGGAAGTGCTGGTGCCAGCATGATACACAAAATGCACTTTTTCTGTTTTAGAGTGAGAAGAGAAGAAGTGAATAATGCACAGCAACTAGTGAAGTGTCCAGAGACTTGCCCTGTGATGACCAGTGAGTTTGTGGACAACAAAAATACAGTGTTGAATATTAAACAGGAAGGGTCAGGTGTTTTTTAATGAGCACCCTGCTGGATCCCGCCAAAGGGTCCCCATACAGACCTTAACAGCTGAATCTGGAATGTACTTCATTTCATCACAAAACTGGCTACTGCTACAGCAACAACTCTTGACAAATAACTCAAAGAAACAAGACAGAGATGCGAGTCAAATCCAGGGATTAGACTATTTAATTGTTTATTATAAGGGGAACTTTGCCTAGCATCTTCAGTGAATGAATTCAGAGCAAAAATTCATCCAACATCTGCTATTGCCACATTTTAGTATTGCCTCTTCAATCAGAGTAAATTATATAGCTTAAGTGTTGACATCACCAATTAATCTCTTCTGAATCAGATCTGCATATTAGTTGCTTGAAATAGGCTTAATATAGTCATAATTGTACAAAACATGAATACTACTTTTCATAATAATTAGGTAGTCACAGTGCCCTTTCTCTCAATTTGTCTAAATGTTCGTATTAACATTAGAAGCTATAGCAGTTAATTTTATCCATACAACCCTTCCAAATTATTGGTCTGTCTACAGAACCTTCTGCTTAAGGCACCAAACCTGTGCAAAGTACAGGTGTTCAACGTGCAGTGCATCAATCTCCTCCGAGGCCCTTTGGAAAGGATGGGAACTCTGCTGCAGCAAGCACACGGCAAGGAAGCCCAGTTTGGAAAAGGCTCAGCAAGAGGAACCAGGCACACTGACTATCAGATCCTTCCCTTGCAAGCTGAGAGCAAGCCAGGAGCTTGCTGTGAGAGGGCCATGGGGCCTTGTGAAGGAACTGCATTGTCCCAAAACTACCAAAGCAATAAAATGCTCTTCCATAGCATGGTCTGATCGCACCTCATTTGCTACAAAGACCCCAAAAGTGACAAGGAGATAATTACTCTGACCTCTGCTTGTTGGAAGCTGAGAGAGAATGAGTTGATAGCAGCTCCATGAACTGTCATGTTTCATTTGCTGATATGCTCTAAACCTTTGACTTGCTGCCAAAATTTAAGGTTGCCTTATGAGATAATCCCAGCTAAGAAGTTCAGTTTATATGCATCTTCCTGCCCTCCTGCTGGAAACGGGGTCATGATGCAGTTAGCTAAGAAAAGAAACACAAAAGCTCGTGGGCTATGAATAATGATCTTGAATAAGTTCTTGCATTTGCAAAACAGAGATAATACTATTTACCCTCAAATTAAATTTATAAAATACTTCTCCCCTGCTGGAGCCTCTGAATCCCTTCTCAGACCACCAACAATTCTCTTATATATTTCCTGCTGGTTTTAAATGCCTACCCTTAATTTCAAGGGTATTTGCCCTGAAGAAAAAGGGGGAAAAAAAAAGGCAAGAAAGAAAAAAAAAGGGAAAGAAACCCCCCAAAAAACCAAAACAAAACAGAAATTGTGCATTTCAGAAACAAACACTTACAGCAGCACTCAGGAAGGGTATGAGACTTGGCTTCAATAATAACTTTAAAGATACTGTAAATACTTTATTAATCCATGCTGTTGACAGCTTTGAATGCCAAATTATCTGTGTTGCACTGAGCCATGAAACTATCCCATGAGGTACTAAAGTCCACCTTGAGACAGCATTGAAGCCAAAGCTTTGATCCTCAAGGCTGACTTGAGTAAATCATTATTTTTAAGCTCTTTAATCCCTTATGCATCCATAACACATAATTTTAGTAATGCATTTGACTTAAATTTCTTCTTACTTTGGAATTCAGTACAACTTCTACTGCAAATAAAGTCAGAGCTCCCAGGGGCTCCAGAGAGTAGAACTAGTCCTGCTCCACTGCAATTCTCCATTAAACCGATGAGACAACAGAAACAGTAGGTCATTAGGAACCATAATTTTACCTTCTTTGGATGCTTATTTCTCCTTTATTGTCTTCCACTGCAGCATTTTCTGGAGAGGAGAAGCACAAGAATTGGCAGTCTAGAGGTCCTAACTTTCAGTTCCCGTTCCCACACCAGTTCATGAGATGACTGCTAGAAAACGACCACAGATCTTACACTTCATACCAGAAATAGCACCTTACATCAGCTCAGGTATACCAAGCTAAGGATTCAGACTTTATCCATATTGCTAAATAAAGCTCAAGCTGCATGGTATTGCCTCATCACTTTACATAATGTTTGGCAGAGGGTTTCCCTTTGGTCTCCTGTGGTTGCTTCAAAGCCTGAACACATAAATGCTATTTCATTGTTATTTTCAGTTCAGAGCATTCTGAATAATGCTGTGGATGTGTCACAACTCATCAAAACAACACTTTATCAGCACAAAATTCAGGCTGCAGGTTGCATGATCTGTGGTGTAATAGAAGCCTTGAAGGTGCAAAGCATCCTTGGATATGACTTGAGAGTGGGGAAAACAAAACTTGTCCTGACAACACCGAAGAGCTCCAGACTGCAAAACAAGTATTAGCAGCCCCAGGATTTCATTCCTGGCCTCACAGTCTCTTCTGCAGCAGAGGCACACCATGGATCCTTACATGTTCCAGCTGCCCCAGTCCATACTGAAGGCTCTACCCACCACAGACTGTACAGGGCTGCCTAAGGCTGCCCCTCCCTGTAGATGTACATCTCGTGCAGCAAATGCAAATTCTGTTTCTGCCTGTAATGCAGTGATAAGAACATTTACCCACTTACTTTCTGTAAAGTTCACCTCGTCAATGCCAATATACCAATCATTATATTGAAAAAATATATCTTCTTTGTGAATATGCCTCCAATAAAGAGAGTAAACAGAGAGATGTCTTATATCACTGCAATTGCAAACTGTACCCATGATTTAGGCAGTCATTTGCCAAGCACTGTAAAACACACACACTTCTGAAACTGCCCTATCTATTAACTGTCAATTCAAAATCATAGGCCAAATGAGTTCATGCTGGCAAAAATAATTAGTGCCTGAGTATTGCAGCAGCATTCTGCTCTCTCTGCAGTTTCTGGAAGGAGAGGTTGGAGAGGGAACCAGGGGTGCTCAGGATACCTCCAATAGACACGGTCTACAGAAGGTATCACCAGCAAAGGTGAGAGGGTATGTATGTGCCTGATCAGAAATCTTGCATACTTATTGCTTGGCTGATCTAAGTTGTTAATTTTCATGGTGGTACCATAACTGAGCCATGATCACAGTTGAAGGAAGCTTATTTTTATGATACTTGGTGTCTTGGAAGAAAGCCTGTCACTGCTGTCCCAAGCTTACCTTGCTATCAGGAGTCAGTGAATCCCAGTGAACTTGACAATGTCTTTTGAAAATAAATTTCTTACTGCTCAGAAAAACATCACATGCTTAGTGTGAAAGAGGTGGCTAAAACAATCCTTTGCTTCACCTGCTCTGCCCTTTTCAATTCGTTAAGTCTTCAAAAATCTCCTTGCTGGAGAAAATGAGCTGAAATGTGGATGATCCAGTCCTGTTTACCAGAGGTAAATACTGCATATATGTGTCAGTGAACCTGTTTTCTAGATAGCATTTAAAAAAATCCTTACTTTAAGGAAAGCTAGATGAAAAAGACAGATTAAGGTAGAAAACAAATATATTTTGAAAGAGTAAAATTTTACCAGTAAAAAGCATCATCATTCCTCCGTGAACACTGTTTCCATTTTATACTGTACATATGCCAAGGGCAACAAGTCCACTCAGACCAAGCCAGGGAAAGTATGCTTTCACCTACCACCCTGAAAAAAAGATGAATGCTTGCCCTCTGCGTTAGGTCCAGCAAATATCATCCCCTTAAAACAAGATCCTCTATATAAGCTGCAGAAAATGGTAGTTATTCTACCACCAAAAAAAAAGTGACCTACAATAGAGGGAAATAACAGACACTCTCCCGTGCACAGTGAGCAGTTTGGTGTTCTCGCTTTTAGATGGTGTGCATCTCCATGTCTAATTGAGACAAGGGCCTAAATTCTATCATAAGAGGCACTTGGTATAAGATGACACAGGTTTTCATGGGCTACTGTCTCTGGGTCCTTCTGTCACTAACTGCTGCTGCAGAAAATGCAGAAATCAGTGGTAATAAGAATTCTGACATCATCATCATTTCAGTACATTGCAGACCTCCATGCCTGGACATCTGTAGCTTAGCAGCACCATGCAGTCCAGCTTTGCAACACCAGATTAACACTGTGACCTCTGAATCACAGCTGCTTGGCTAACAGACTGAGGACTGAGGGGGACAAGAATGAGAGCTCTAAAGAAGTTTGACATGCTGATTTCCATATTGGTCATATTGAAAAGATAGAAAAGGAATGAAAAGAAAATGTAGTGAAACTGTCTTTTCACGGCTAAAATAATCCATAAAATAATTTCTAATGAAGAAATTCACTTACTCTGAATACAGAATTAGCAACAGTAATTCTTATGAGAGAATCAATTGAGATCACCATAATGGTAGCAATATATAAGTTTATATGACAAAAAAATTATCTTCAAAAGGTCATTAATATCACTTTAGAAATATACATTCTTGACATGTTTGTAGGTATATGTTTTTATGTTATATGGGTATTTATAACACCTTAGCACTAGAGAATTTGAGCACCTTACCACTTCCAAAGAAAGTTCATGGTTTTTTACTTATTTTTCTTCAAGTATGGGAGAGTATAAAGATCATGAAAAACAGTCAAAATCCTCTACATTTTGCCCATAGCTCCACATATTCACTGTAAACACAGTCCTAGTCTTTCTAGTGCAATAATGTCAATCAAATACTTTATTATTCTACAAGCAAAAATTAAGAAAGCCACAACCAATAACTGTCAAAGCCAACTGAAAGAAATAAATGTGGCTCTAGATTCTATCTCCACTTATAAACTCTCTCACAAACACAGCAAGCAGCAAACTTAACATGACAGAAATGATCATGCTATTTGTTCAATGAGGTATTTACCAGCTAAGACACAGAAAAAGCTTCATCCTCTGCATTCTGTGCAGCAAGGGATGCTGCCACCCACCATCCAAAACAATGCCTTGGACCACAGACAGCTACAGCATCTGGGGGAAACAGCAAGTTTGTATAAGTCAGTTTATTAGGAAAGACAAAGAAAGGGTCTATGCAATTATCATAACAGTCAGGCAAACTACAGATTCACAGCCATAGAAAGCTGAATGGAGAGATCTGAAGGCTGGTGAGACATTTCTTCTGCTATTGGGTAAATGTTAATGACACTACCCAAGACACCCAAAAGAACAGGATTAAATATCAACCAGAGCAGGTAGATTCCACTTTAGGAAGAGTAAGCCAGAAAGAAGTGACAAGATTTCATAATGAAAATGTTTGAACACAGGCATCAGGGGAGAAGGTTCTATAAAAAGTCTCTTAATTTCCCTATCATCTCCATCATCCCTTCTTCCCCTACAGTTTTGCTTATTTGAAATGTTCACTCCTTCCAGTCATTGTCCTTTGCCATTTATTCTTCTAACAAATGCTTCAGTCTTTTCAAGTACACAGAATCCAACCTGAGCTAAGATATTAAACACATGCATCTTGGAGAGGAAAAAGGACAAGTGAGAAGCCAGAGACAGGGAACCAAAGCAATGGCCATGGAATAGACTCACTCTACAAAATGTTGTCATCACTCCCGTGAGCCTTTTCAAACGTACAGTAAATACTGTAGTTTTTGTACTATGCTGCTTAGAAAACAAATGTGCTACATCATGTTACTTTGGAGATCAGACAGGAAAGGTGAATAGGGACATTCTTCACATTAGTGTTTGGTCAGCTGAAGCTAAAAAAAAGTACATGCAGGAATGCAAAAATATTTGTAAACCATTGGCTTGTGAATTTTAAAGCGTTACCGAAAGGAATATGGAACCGTAAATTTTCTCCACTGACTTGGATAGATAGATGCATAAATCATGTTGCTCTTTCAGAACCACCCCACAAATAAAATCAGACTCACATATGCATTGATGTGCCTTATTCAGACTCAATAAGTAATGTAGTAGTAACATATTCTGTTGTGTGTGAGCTCTACAGTAAGCAGTGTACAGAAACAGGGTAATATCCTTTTAAGCAGTCTGTGATCCCTTTAAAAACCTGCACTCTTCTTCTGTGTCCAGAAGGCTCATGAGAGTAGCTGCATACAAAACAGAACATATCTGCTCTGTATGATTAATAAGTGCATTTATTGGTTATTTAGTTTAATATCTTATTATAATTATGCATATATGCAAAAAACTGTTCTGTTTGTGCTAGTGCTTATCTGGCTTATGTATAAAGAGACGATTATATCACGCTAATATAGCAGAACATAACTAATATGATTATTAATATATGCTAAATATAGTCAATTTAATGATACTCTATAATATTATTATTTATATAACTGTATTATAATTGTATGTTGTATTGCAAGTATGAATATAAATACAGTATCACACAGTTCCAGATCTCAGTGTTTCCTCTGAGCTGCTCATGTTTGCTTGGAAGGGGGTACCTCAGGTTGCTCTAAACTATAGTCTCAGGTTTATGCCTCTTGCCCCTCGGACTCCTCAAAGAACCTTGAACCTCAAGCAGACCACAGGATTCCATAATCTGGAAGTGTTACCATTTATAGCTAAAAGGCATTTGAAGATAAACTGGGCTTTCTGCTTAATTATAGGGCAGTACAGAGTAATTCTGCACACCGTGCAAGCACAGGGAGGTATACCGGAATGTGTTGTCATCCTTTGATTACAAAAGAATGGTATAATGGAGGATGGAAACAAAGTATGGCATCTTTTGGCACACAGGAACACACATCCTGCAGGGCACTGCATAGGTATTCTGTAGTTTGCAATGGAAATGCATTTGATATAACATGAGTAAATGTGAGATTTATGGTCAGATTGCATTTAGGCAAGCATATATATAAGCAAAGTAAAGTTGGGATTTTAATGGTGCTGGATTTTGATGTTTTTAATGTTGTGGCATCTTGGAATCCTATTCTGTGAACTGTGTATTTGAACTTGAAACTTCTAACGCAGTATTACAGTCCTTCTCATCTCAAAGTAAGAGATGACCTGTAACAAATAACATTCAAGAGACATTTATACACCCACTTGGCAACATGCACAGATTAAACTGATATAAATATAATACAGTGTTTAAGATTTAATACATATGTATCTCAAAATTGAATGCTGTAGAAAAGAGACATATGGGTAAGAGAGAGCAACTTCTTCCAAATGACATAAATTCTTACATTGGAATGAAAACATTGCATGCTGTCTGTGCAAGATACTGAATTCATTCTACTTTTCATATACACAAATATTTCATAACTTTGTTAGTTTAAAAGGTTTCTACCTTTTCACATTTGCCAGTCATTAAAGTAAATCAATTACTTATGAAAAGTTTTACATTTCCAAAACTTTTCACACAGGACCAAGGACTGTGCTCTTTGCTTTCTTAAGCACCAACATTGTTTATGTGGACCTGGGTGGCCCCAAAATGGCAATAACTGGGGCTAGATCTGAGTCAGAGAACCTCTTCACAAGCTGGGATGTCTCCGTGGTGCATCCTGGAAGTAACTCCCAGTGTGAGTATAGATGAAGGTCACATGTACTTTGTCCTCTCTTTTCCTATGGAGGCAGTCGGTGCATGTAAGACTCCAGGCTCACCCTGCAAGCTCATAGAAGGGGTTTCACTTTAAAAATATACAAAGCACCAAACCCATCCACCCTCTGGATCTATTAAAAGGGCCTTCAGCTCTTTTAGTACCTTGAGAGAGTGCACAGGAGAAGACACCGCACACACATTTTCTCAGGAGGTCAAATAACACACTTTTACTGGCAAACTTTGGAAAATAAGGGAACTTGATAAAAAAAATTTAAACCTTCAACTAAATAAAATCATTGCACAAAGCACTGACTTGGCACATGCTAACCCATATAACTTAGCAAAATCCAACCCCTCTTGAAGTTACTCAAATATCCACAGGAGATTAGGAGAAGAAGAAGCAAAGAAAGACACAGGAAAACTCAGAGTTACAGCTACCACCCCAGTTCCAGCATAGATCCAACTACCAGGTGTGGTGTGGACAGTGCTCCCATGTCCAGTGACTGACAACTGCCCTGGGGCTGCCCAAGGAGGTTCCAAGGGGCTGGACTGGGGCAGGGCACCACTTCTTTGTGAAATTCGACCTGTCCCTTCTCTCTCTCTCTCTCTCACACACACACAGGGGTCCATCTGAGCCAATAATTAGTATAATAATCCAGTGCCTCACAGTGCAGTATAAATTCTAGCCCTGGGCTGGTACAGGTGTTTGACTAGCAGAATAAAACGTGCTGCCCCAACAGCTACTGCACACCTCTTCCAAAGAAGGCTTAACTAGCCCCACTGAAATATCTCACAGCCTCCATTCACTGCACAAATCCAATAGCAGAATCTTGCAGGTTTTGGACTGGGAGCACCAAAATATACAACCAATTTTAAGCATGTGAACTAATGAGACCTATTCACAGTTTTCCATTGAATGAAATACTAGAAAGATATTTACACTGCATGACAAATTCCCAAGCTATCTCATGAACACTCCAAAATTTTGGCATAGAGAAACTAATAACAGAGTTACTCAAGCTCCAGCTCTATTCATCCTTTAGCTATTTTGTTTACAGTTTTCACAAAACTCCTAGTCTTACTAGCACCTTTTTTTTATTAGCAAATTGACTGACATCATATAAATCACCTACCAGCTATCAAAAAGTTACAAGCTCTGTTCTGACTGGCATGGGCTACCTTTGAACTGGCTTTGACATGAACGTCTCAGGTTACTATATGCAACAAGAAATACAGAAAGCACACCTTCATTAGATCCCAAACTTGGCACTAAAGCTGCATTTAGAAAAAAAAAAGCCACTTCAGAAATAGAAGATACATTGCTGCAGTAGGGTGCAATATAGACTGCTGAGAGAAAAAGAAACTGGTAGGGTTAAATTAAAAGTTCAGTCCAAATGCTTAGGAGTGTGAATGCAGTTGTCTGTCAGACAAAGAGCATAATTTCCAATACTGTCAGTCATTTACTATAGAAAACTACAAAGTTGCATTTTGAACTGGTCAGAACCCAGGAGACTTCACATGAAATGAAAAATGGAATGAAAAAATGCCAAGGAGGCAGCGAACTGTTTAAAAAGCTTCCTATACAAAGAAAAAAAATCAGATTGAGAGAGATCTTTTAAGCTAAAAAAACAAATAGGTCAGAAAATAAATATATTTTTGAATAATTTCTTGTGTGCAAATATTCCAAGTGGCCTTAAGCACATAGTAATCTTCTAAGTACTGTCAAATTGTGCCCACTAGTCAAAGCACTTTCCCAAGTTTTATGGCAATTCCTTAAATTTTATAGAGGCGGTTAAAAGGGTTGTGAAGCAAAGAAGATATTCTCATAGCCTTTTATGACAGTCCTCACAAATTGCTTTATTCAAAGGAAATAGCTATACCTATTTCCTACTGTATACAGTAATGGTGCTTAGGAAATAGTTATTCAGTAAAATCAATTGTAAACCAGGATTCTCTTTCTTTTATATCTGAATTGGTCTCCAAAGATATTGCCAGCATTAAATCCCTGACATTTCTTGGCCATGTAGAAAATTAGTAATGGGTAGGTGCATTTTGCTGCTTTACCTCTAGAATTACTAGAGAAGACTTAGCAGGACTGGAAAATAAAAATGAATTCTAAAGGGAAAAAAAAGTGCTATTTAATCCAGGAACATATTCAGAAATATAGCTCAGCTTTTGGAGGAATGATTTAAGATTTAGTCTTTCTTTTATATTTATCTAGTCATTAGAGAGAAAAATGTTTCTGGAATATTTTTACAGAACATAAAATCAAAGCTGAGGTGAACAGCAAATCCAAACAGAAGGAGAAAGTGTTTGCTATTCAGATCTGTATCTCTGTGAGGAAGAGACACTCATTATTCCAGGATGTGTGTCTCAGATGAATGTTAATCTGCCTTGTTAAGATACCTGGCCAGGTTTTTTACAGGTGACCCAAATAATACGATTCTAATTTGCAGACACAGCACTGTACACTGGCATTCAGGCAAGGATTTCTAGAAGGTCAAACAAAGAAGATGCCAACTTCTGCTGAACCTCAGCAAGAAGTGGATGCCTAACTCACCAAGGTGCCTTGGCAGATCCAGTTTGGGACACAAGCAACCCTGAATGTTGATGTTTCACTTGTATATGACAACAAAATATTTGAAAGGGCATGTTTGGAAACAGAAAAGTTAGCCTTTCAGAGTTTTGCCATTATTTCTTTTACAATCAGTCAGTGTTGACCTATTTATATTCTAATTAGCTATAAAAAGATGCATCAGCCCTCACAAAGGTATTTCTTTCAGAAAATGAACCATTTTATCTAGATAGAGCTTTTCATGTCAGAAAAAGAGCACATTTCTCAATTGTAGCAGTGATATTGATTCCAGAACACAAGAATGGAAAGAAGAGCTGTATCATGCTGGATCTCTGCCAAACCATCAACTCTGCCACTGTACCACTCTACCCAGAGCAGAGTGTAAGAAAAGAAACATTTACCCACAACACTGCTCCAGCTTCCTGCAGTTTATTGAGGCAGAGGTAAGAACTTTCAGTTGAGCAGCCCCATTTGGATTTTCTTCCATGCATCCCTCAAACCCTCTATAAAACTTGAACATTTTTCAGCATCTTGTGTTGATAACTTTCCTGACTGAATTTCACATAATATCCAGAAGTACTTCTTTTTGGTGTGAAACTAACACCTTCTAATTTCATTTAAGGTCTTTTATGTATTACACTGGAAAGGACAATGAACTCTACTCACCTTATTTATGTCAGGCTTTAAAGACTTTAAGCTTGCTGTGTCTCAGTCAACTTTTCTCCAGACTAAACAGTATTAGCATACTTAACTTCATATTATGGAAATTTTTCAATACCCCTGATTATCCTTGTTATTCATCTCTCTAACTTATAAAGCTATTTTACATTTTATTTGAGATGGAAGAACCAGAACTGTTTAAAGCATTCGAGATCCAAGCCTAATGTGGATTTATACAGTGGTATAATGACATTTCCTCAAAATTGTAAAGACAGCTTGCTTTCATCATATGAAAATATAGAGATAAAGCATCAGAACGTAGAATTCAGTACATATAAGTGGATTTAGACAATATTTTTA
>JAOXXN010000395.1:40133063-40144531 GCA_026770055.1 Myrmophylax atrothorax
CTTCAGATTTCTTATGTAAATAGAGGTAATATTTACAGAAAAAAAAAAGAAACAGAAAGCTACAGACACATACCACAGTATATCTCTTCTATTCAGCCTTGAAAATGCTGTACGTAGCAGGACCTCACAGCTACTAAATCCATGGATTGCTAAACACAAGAGTTCAGAAGACAGAAAAGCATGAATTTCCTAATAACCAGACACTTCACTGACAGGTCACATCTCATTTTCAGGCTTGGTGGAAATAATACAATAAAACATGATCTGTGACCCCCCCAGAGACCTTTCCTGAGAAAACAATGTTAAGAATTAAAATCTGTGTTCCTAGTAACGTGTGCAGTTGGCATGTGTGTGTAAGTACATGACACCAGCAGGTGTGTGTGCAGGCACTCTCTGTCTAAAGGAAACAAGACCAACAAGAATGCCAGGACTTCAAAATGTCCATACAGGTAAAATGTATTCCTGTTTTGACCACTACGCTTGTTAAGACTGCAAATAATCCTATGTGCAGAAACATCTAAGAAATAGTATAACAAAAAACCAAAAAAATCAACCTAACGAACATTGAGAATCCAAGAACAGTCTGTGCAGTGTTTTGAATCAAATGCAAAGACAATCATTGCTTCATGAAAGGCCTCTATATCTTTATGTACTTCTCCCACTGAGGAAACTAATGGAGGATGCTTAATGCTGTACTTATCTGTCTGCAAGATGGGAATTCTGCACAGTGAAAAGTTACCAGAAAAAAGGAGGTTTAAAAGGAGTTTTGTTAAAAAGGAAGTTTGTAATGTAAGAAGCCTTGGGGAGATGAAGAGGGAGCTCTGGGAAGGAGATAAGAGGAACATTCTGTTATAGCAGGAATGCTGGTCTAGCTCCAGGAGGGTCTGGGCTTAAGGAAGAGCTAAGCTGGGAAGATTCAGTGGCTTGGGAGGCCAGTCACAGGCAACAAGAAAGCAATTCTGGACCATCCCAGAGGGACTGATCCAAGAGCCCAAAGGATGTTTCAGAGTAGTAAGAAAATTGAGGCATAGAAACATATCCAGGATTTATTGTTTTTCGAGTTCCTTTTAGAGTGCTGTCACTTCTGAAAGGCTTATACATAGCATTTACCTCAGCTTCCCTGAGGAGTTATACTGTAGCCCAAGGTACACACGTAGTTGAAATTGTGAGAAAGGGTGCTAAACATACACAAATGTTGGGAGATGTTACAGCCAATTTTAGACCTAAGCTGGGAGGGCACCAGAGGCATAAGACAAGAGACAGCACTACAGTCCATTTGTACACACAGAAATTTCTAGCAGATGAGCTCAATAAAATGGGGCCCAGCACAGCAGTCTGCCAAGTGTCAGTACTGCAAAGACATGATTAGACCCCTGACAAATCATTAGGCACGTCTTTTCAAAGCAAGCACGCTCTGGATTATACAACTACACAGTTAACCCAGGCTCAGAAATACTCTTAATTAACTTTCAATAACATTGTATGTACTTGAACCATTTAACAATCACTCCTGTTCAACTTTTGACATAAGTATTTTCTGCAAGTGTTAGGAGAATATTAGGAAAAAAATAAAATTATGCAAATGTCTCTCTGTGTCTTTCTATCTGGTGCTTTCTATGTGAAATCTATGTGCCATTAATTTCCACTATACAGTTTCATTATTTTGATAATTATTACTGGTCCTGCTGTCCCTGCAAGTCATTTCACTCTTCAACTGCCTGCTCTACAACACTGCATTCTAAAAATCTAGGGTACCAAAGCAACCCATGGTAACCTTCACTCCAGCCACTCTAACTTTACACATAAATATAGCATTCAATACAGATATACTTTCAGCTCCATTTTTTTAGGTGTTTAGTCTTGCTCTAAGAGTCACAGTTTCTGACTGAGTTCACACCAAATAAAATGTTTTTCAGTAAAAGTGAGGATTTTCTGAGTGAATGCAACACGATGGGTACAAATTCTTAACACAGGAGCCACTCAGTTTTAATTGCCTTTGCAGACACTGCACAAAGCAGGAGGCAGCCTTCTCCATCCTACAGAAGCCAGCTAGTATTAGATGTGCTGTTAGTGCATACTGGAGTGGTCTCACAGAGACTGCAAGGCATACCTACCTGACTTTATACTCAGCCTTCCCACTAACTGCTCATATAGGTAATCAGTGAGAGACATCAGGTACAGACTGGGAATAAGGGAAATAACATGACAACAGATTATTCACAATCTAGACAAGAACAGGTATACAGAGTACAGTTTGAGATACAACCCCTGTTCATCTACTTACAGCAGGTTAGCAACAACTGTTAGCAAATCTCTAGGCAAAACTTGACAAAAAAAATGCAGGATAGGGACTTGTTTACAGCCTACATGCATTAACTAGGAAAAAAAAATCATTTTATAGAGTCAAGAAATAAAACAATAAAAAGCGGTATGTCTTCCTTTGGCTTTAACCCTGGATGAATGTTATTAATTTTCTTATTACCTTCACTGTTTGAATCCAAGTTCAAAAACAGCACTTCTGAGACAGGGTCAAGACCATGCTCCACTTTATTGCTACAGAAACAGCATACAGGGTCAGGACTTGTGTCTTGTTGAGATTTTACTTTCTCATTGCAAGGTCCCTATTACCACAGCTTCTGGTAGCATAATGCTTCAATAAAGAAACTACTCGAATGACTGCACACTGAAATCAATATTTTTCTCACCACTGATAGAGATGGTTGAAATAGATTTCATAGAATTAAATTGATTGGAGGGAATGTGGAGCAGTAAAGCCTAGAGAGAAAGCAAAAGTTTTATGAAGTGTCAAAATCTTGGCATGTGCAAAAAAGATCATTGACTATTCTACACTGCATAAAAAGAAGTTCATATTAACCAAGAACTGAGGTCACAAATGTAACAAAAGGTAGAATAAGAAGTTCTCAAGAAACCCAGTCTCCTGGGCAGGCTGGGAAGACATAATAACAAACATTTTTGCTGTTATTTTGTATTTACTTTTACGTAGTTACTTTTTACTGTTACTATCCAAGATGAGTTTAAACTCTTAGCAATTACAAGTTTAAAGCTTAAGAACTTGATAAAAGTATAAGAGGAAAAAAACCTCTTTCAGGAAATCTTTCTTAAGTCATCTTTTAATGATGTATTAAATTTCTGAATACTGCTGAAAACTGGCAATTAGGCAATTTTCACTAGGAACAGATAAAAATGGGATTGTCATGATGCCAAGCAGTACTGACACTGAGAACACAAATACCAGCATGACAGGCTTTATAGTTCTGTTATTCTCGTTAATATTCCACTGAGTCTTTCTGGTCTACTGCACGCAGGCATGCAGGTCAGTTTTACATGATCATGTGTAAGATGAAAAAAGAATAGTTATAAATCAAAACCATAATAATTGACAAGCATTTGGATGAAAGGCAGACGTGTTTTTCTTTTTCTGATCAAGATCACTTAAATGAGCTCCAGATTTTTCTATACTGCAAATCTAAACTCCTCTGCTCCCAATTCTTAGTTTTAATAAATCTATACTCTGGGAGAAAACAAGCAACCATGTGAAATTAAGAATAAAATCAAAAGTGATGAACTAGAGCTCCTAAACTAGAAATTTGCTGAGGTTTTTGTAGACATGTTCATGCAGCTCAAAGCAAGGCTGTATGCAAATATGTTATTTTTGTTTAGATATATCAGCAAGGCTAAGCAGCTCTTGGCAAGTTTATACCCCAAGGTTCCTATATTGCTTCCAGTAGTCCCAGTAACTTGTGATCCTGTAGACATATCCTTATGATATCCTTAGGATCTCCATCCAGTATTGGCCCATCCTACGAGGCAAATAATACTCAGGCTGCTGTGCTTCAGGCCTGCACTGCACCACTTTGCTTGTTCTGGAAGTCAGAAACTGAAACGTGCAGTAGTCCTCTTATTACAAATGGGCAAGGTTTGCTTTTATAAACAAGAATCTTTTCTTCTGCTGGGATTACCTAATTAAATGCCAGATAGTCCACATCACCACACAGCAAGGGAAAGGTCTAGACATTGGTGGGGATGAGGCAACACTCAGGCAGGATACAGCAGTGATCCAAAAAGATTGCCAGCCATTGTACTAAACAATGTTCCAATTGTTACAGAGAGGCAAAAAGTAAATAAAATCCAGATGCTGCTTACCTCAAGGCAACATCTTCAGAAAATGTTGAAAGCACAACCAGTTCAAACCTGCTACAGAAATCAGGTGGAAGAAAGAAGTAATATATAAGAATTGCCAATAGGACTGGAATGATTTGGACTCTGAGCCTGTACTCTGTTCCCTGTGCTTAAGTCTTTCAGTGTGGACACCCATTGAAAAAAATGGCTCTCCTCTAAGGCAGGCATCTTCCCATGTGAATATAAGACTGAAAAGAAATAGGATAAAATGCAGGTGATTTAAAATTTGTGATACTAGGAAAGCAAACTCTCTTTTGTTCTTCTTTTGCCTTTTTGTTTTGTTTTGTTTTCTTCTAATTCAGATGGTTTACAGAATGATCCGTGACTAAGGAACCTCGTGTAATTAGGGAACTGAATAACCCAGTAGCAAATGCATCTGAAATGGAGTTGAATGCAGAATAATGGAAGGAACAGGATGAATCCCTTGCATGCTCCAACGGCTTGTGCCCATAACCATTTACAAAAAGAATTAGACATCTTTCTGAAAAGCACAATGTCCAATGGCAGTACAAAAGCCACAAATAACTCTTTAGCCTTCATTAAGGAACAGATAACAAGCAATCTGAAAAATATCGAAGTGTCATTATATGAAATCAACAGTACAATCACATTTCAGTTCTGGTCATCCAATTTCACCAAAACCAAAGCACAAATAGCACAGGAAATGGAAGGGCAATAAAAGCAATTAGAGGCACAGAAATATTTCCATATTGAAACAGACTGAAAACAAGGAAAAGAAAAATTATAACTTTTGTTTGGAAAGCAAAAAAGTCACCTGGGAATATGATGGATCTATGAAATAAGTAATGCATAGAGAAATGAAACAACTGGATCCTAGATAATAAGGGAACATATAGGACAGAAGAGATTTTTCAAATCAATAAAACACATGAAAATCAATTCCACAAGATATTATTGATACAAAGATTTTTATTAGGATTAAAAAGAAGCTACCTAATATAAACTAATTACAGTAACACCAATCTGGTTGCTTTCAGATACCGTTGTGTGTAGGGATATAACTGCAAATCTTCCCATGAAAGATTAGATTCTAATCTTTCCCTAAGAGTTGTGGTATTGGCTACTGCTGGTCTCAGGAAATGCAGCTCTAGATGGATCTTGAGACTGGTGAATTACAGCAACCCCAGCGTTATTTGTGAAACTGAATAGCGTACTGTGTCCATTATTAAATTAGTCAAAACCCACTTTGGAAATAACCTATTTACTTCAGAAAAATATTTAGTTAAATGAAAAAGAAAACATCCCAAGGAGTCATTTGTCAAAAAAGGAAATAAACCAAAACAAACAACCACCACCACCTCCAAACAAAAAGCAAACAAAACCACAACAAAAAAAGATCCAAACAGACAACAAAAAACAAGCACGAGGACCATGACTTGTATCAATGAAGGTTGTGTTGCTTTGAATTCCTTAGCACAAATAACTTTTGTCAATATGTTCAAGACCTAAAAGTAATGAAAACCTCTGAAAAATATGATTTATAAAAACTTCTGTAACTACAGTGCTTTAGCTAATTGTTACAAAGGCTGATCATTTCTCCTGCCTCCCCAGCCAAGGTTAGCAGCTGATCTCACCCATAACTGAGCTACTGCTTCACATAGCGAAGAACACTCCGAAGGTATTCAACTTTTTATGAAAGATCGGAACAAGGTTTAATGATTCCAGGGGTTTCTTCCCCCTTTGTCTCTTGGTAGGAAATTTCACATCGTATAATTCAAATAACCGTGATATTAAACTCTAAAAGTCAAGGTACATATAATTAAAAAGTAATCACTGTTCACTGCAGCTACCTGCTAGAACACTGTCTCATAAGTCTCAGAAGCCACATCATTTTAAGTGGCTCATTTCTGTCTGCCTTTTATTTACAAATTACTGACATTATTGAAGTTTATCTGCTTTGATTATTCCATGGACAACATCTAATAGAGAGGTTTGAGCTTCCCAAGCTCATTTGACAGAGGTTCACACATCAGACTCCAACCGAGGCCTCTGAGATAAAATGTACTTATTTATCCACTAAAGCCATCTACTGGAAAATCAATATCTCAGTTGTAATGAGTGGTAAGACAAGTAAATTAGAGTACAGATTACTCTGTCAATTGGAACACATAATTTTCCTCTGTAATTAAGTATTTCATATGTGAGGCACTGCATTTGGCACTGGTTGCTTTGTCTAATTACTGTACATTTTATTTTAAATGAACAAGAAACTTCCTAAAATACCTTGGCTTCCACTTCCAAAGGTGCACGAGCCAAAAGAGAGGCTCCAGAGTAATGAGAAAAATTTCCTGCCATAGCAGGAGCTGGCATTGGAAATAAAGTGTTCTGTATAATTAATGTGCCTGTCCTTTCTCACTTCAGCCCTGCTACTGATATGAAAACAGTCACTTTTAGAATAGCTCAAATCATCACTTATCCAAATCACAGGAACAGTGTGAATACGGAAGGCAACATGAAAAATTACAGCTGAAATCCATAACTCAAGGAAATATTTCTATTTAAAAGTACATCTAAGAAGAATACACAATTCCTCTGCATTATTCTTAAGACATCCATTGACTAAGAGCATGCAAACACTGTTCCAGTTTGCAGATGGCTGAGACATCTAAAACCTGTTATACTTGTACTGACACAGGACTATGCAGTGAGTTCAGGACATACACAGCAATGACATCAACTTTGGAAGAGGGAGCTCTTGGGTGGGATGGGATCCTGGACAAACAAAAGAGCATAGGCTTGAGAAGCCTATACTATAACTAGAGTTTCCACACTGTCAAAGACAAAGGAAGTGTTTGGAGTTTGTCCATGATACAACAGTAACACAAAGGACTATCAATAACCTGAGTCTGAGAGTTCTTATGTTGTGCAAACCTCTGCTCTCAGGATGGAGATACAAGAAAGGATAGAGTATCTGCATCCCAAAAGTATGCCTGCAGACTGGTGGATATGAGTAGAGCCTGGACTCTTAGGTTCAAGAGTCTGAAACTTTTCAACTATCTGTAATCAAATTTACACACAGAAGACTGCTAAATACTATACTGGCATTTGAACAGATTTTAGACTTACATGTGTTTTTTAAGAAACAGGAAGGAGACTGTAGATGTGTAGTTGTGGAGGATTATGCATTGAAGGGGCAATTGGAAATACCATGTCACCATGCATACACTGATATATATTTTTATCAAAGACATTTCATATTATTCTGTAATTTTCAGGCGCTGTATATAGAAAGGTTTTGCTCACACTAAGAATAAAAAAGGACTGTGATGTCTGGAGTTCTAAAGATCATCTTTGTGGATAGAGATAAAAAGTTCACTTTTTTTGTGTTGTTCATTTATTCTTCAGCTCCTTCCTTCTCACAGTTGCATCAGATCCACTACCCAGAGAAATCAAAGGAAGATTTTTCTGATCAGTGCTCCTCTGTTGGTGTCAGATACAATCAAAGACTAGGAGTTTATTGCATTACAAAGTGTTGAGATTTAGTAACAGATCAGATCAAATCAGTTAAGGGAAACTACCACAGATCAACATCTAAAGTGCACTGCTTTTTTCTTGAGTAAAACCTGGCCAGTTGTCAAGGAAGAAAACTTTTCATATTTTGATACTCACTTTGTCCTTTCCAATAAGGTCACATAAAAAACCCTACAGATCCATGAGAAAATAGTTAGTTGTTTGGACTGCCTCTTAAGAGGGAATTATTATGATTTTATTTAACATGCAGTGCAGAGAAGATAGCTTATTGCCAAGGAAACAAAAATTATGCTGGACCAAAGCCCTCCTGTACCATCAGTAACAGAGAATTTGCGTAAGTATGAGCGATCCTTACCTCCATTCTAAGTTCATTTTACATTCCCTGAATGATGTAAAAGGGTCACGGTGTTAATTAAGAAAAAGCCACTTCCCATTTTCAAAAACCTTTAACCAAAAGTTTTCTAGACACGCAGCTGGGAGCTCGGGTGTCTCTTTCAGGCCTAACTACACCACGCAACGGAGTAACACTGGAGTGTCTCTGGGCAGCAAATTGAAGTGACACAACACAGCTGTGTGTGGTGAGTAGCTCAGGTCAAGAAGCTGTGTCTGATGAGCTCAGGCACCACACTGGAACATTGTGGCCATCTTGCTTCTGAGACTGACTGGCTCAAACACCTCTAATATAACCTTTTCTCTCAAAAAATTTCACAAGGCAGGTGCCTTTCTTATTCTTTTGAACCCCTTTAGAATAAAGGGTAATCCATTTCCAGCAACACAGCTGTAACTCAATAAAGCAAGGGCAGCTTTAGGATGCTTTTGTGAATCATGATTTTCCATATCTAAAAAAGCAGCAGCATAGCTGTGCATTATAATTCAGCTGGCAGGAATTACAATTTCTTCACATGACAAGTCGCATTAAAATCAGAAAGATCACAAGGATTTAGAGCACTGATATTGTGACTGACAGCACACAGACAAACTGCCGAGATGACACACTGTCACATTCAAAACCAATGGATAGACTTTCACATCCCCCTTTCTACTCTGGTGCTACCAGTTGCAGCATTTGAGCTACATGTTACAATCTTGTAGTAGGATATTCAAAGAGGGGCAAATACACAGAGAAAGAAAATAACTTTCCAGCTTGTGTTTTTAAATACTAGTTATCATTTTCTGCAGTACTGAGCTATAGTCAATAAACTGCATTACACACCAGTTTTCAACAATAAGCATGTTATAGATATGAATACATTGTGCCAAAGAGCTTGCAGTGTAATTTTCAACTTCATACTGAATACATACATCTTCTTTTTAAAGTAAGACTAGTTTTGGATGATTGACCTGAGAAAAGAGACAAACAAAAAATACAATGAAAACAGCACTGTATTTTTCTTTTAACCACAACACAGTTAAGTAAAGTTAGACTTGCCAAAGACTGGTCACATCAAAAGCAGAAGTGCCCAGTACTATGTCTCCACTGGGATCAGACCAATGAAAAGTGAAAAAGCCACACTCCTTAGAGTGAAACTGCAGGAGACAAAAGTTCTGCCGCTCTCCTGAAAAAGGCAGGGAGCTGGGCACATAGAGTGATCTCTCCACCTGAGCAGTCACCTGCTCAAAATCTAGACACATAACAAAGAAGAGCTTCAAAACTTTTCCAGTCATTCAGCACTCAGCAGGAGTTAAGGTACAACTCACCTGCTAACCTTAAATAGCAGGAATTCAGATTACATAAGGAGGATCATACCACCTTTAGAATACTCTGATCCTAGAACAATAAGAATTCAGGTGATTCAATCTGCCTGTCCCTTATCCTTCCATCCAGTTTCCTGCTAAAATAAGATGGTTTTGCCACTCTGCTTGTAGGTATCCACAGTATTAACATTGAAAATATGGAAGATGCATAGCCTGAAATGTTTCAATTTTTCCACATAAAACTTCATAAAAATCTATTCACTTTATTCCTAACAGTCATGTAGACACTTTTTTCTGAGTATTAATCATAGGATCTAATCTTAATCAACTATGTCCTGAAAACTCTGAAGAAAGCACTGATGAAGCCACTTACATTTTAATGCAAAGGAACTAGGCATGAGAGAGTATTCAGAAAAAGTAATCCAAATTCACTTTTTAATAAGATTAGTTAAACTCCATTATGCTGGCAAGTGGATGCTTTTACTCCGAATGAAAGTGGCCTTAACTTGGTTTAGTTTAATTTGCTTTGGAAGAAGATCAGGAATTAATCTGATTTAACTAATCCACCTTAAGTCCATTAATTACTTCAGATTCTTGTGTTTTCCAGTGCAGACAAACCCACTTTCATCTTGCCAGAGTCTGAGCTTGCAGATCTAGAACAGTTTAAGGAGCATATTACAGATACAGGTTAGCATCTCCATGGCTAAACCTCATTAAATAATTTTGTGATCTTGGCATAATTCCATTGCAAGACAAGAGATTAATCACCTTCAGTGGTCTACAGAGCAGGTCATGTGTGCACTAAATACAATAGACTCATTTCAGGCAGGCTCACCAGGTACTCTGCTGCTCAAGAGGCTTCTAGCTGATAATAGTTGGACATTTTATGGCTCAGATTGTTTTATCAACTGATTTGGTTATACTGAAAATACTGAAAAAATAATCTCAAAAGGAAGAAAATACAGAACTTTGCTCTCTGACTTTACATCAGTATTAGTCTCCTGTCCAGTTTTTTAAGAGTTTCTCCTGGAGCAGTTGTTATACAGACAGGATAGATGCTCTGAGGCAGAAACTTTCAGGGGCCCTGGGGCACCAATCCATCACATAGTGCTGGTACAAACCTTGCCCAGTATTTTCAAAGTTATTCCATCTATCACCTAAATGGGTGGTCAAATGTATTGATTATTTTGCAGCTCTTCAGAGGGTGGAAATTACCATTAGATTAGGGGAAATCTGAGCTAGTGACACACATGCAAATAGTAATTCACTCAAGGAAAGACCAGCTGAAGTCAAAGCCTGCTGCAGTTATTCATTTGGGCTTTGTGACACTTGTCAGCCACATATCAAAAATTTGCTGCAGGGAACAAGTAGACAGCAGCCCTACAGCACAAAACCCAGAAAAACACAAGAGTATGATAAAGACACCAAAACAGGTTTACTCTTACCAGCAAAACTGTCTCAAATCCATTCATGGCACGTTGGTCTCAGCCTACATTCCTCTGCCTACCATGTCATAAAGCCAATGAGCTGATGCCCAAAACACAACCAGTGACTCATTTCACAGCTCAGAGAGGTATATGACCCACTCGAACACCAATTGCATAGTATCTGTCCTACCTGAACATTACCACATACTCAGCAGACAGTTAAAAACATTACCAGCCACTGGTTGTCGCAGGCAGAATAGGAGAAATCCTCCAATTCCACCATGAGCCCCTACATCACCATGAGGTCTGATAGATGTCTCATCACTGGTGAGCTGAATATGCACAGCACTTTCTTTTCCTTCAGAGTCTGCCTGGATCCTCTCTGGAGGAACAGAACTGAGGCAACTGATCTGCACTTTAACTGACACCTTTTGACTAAATCCAGTTGCCAGAGAAATGAAGCCATCATGACCTAGTCCCAAGCGATGAAAGTAAATTCGCTTATGAGTTTGACTAGATTCATCTGGGAAATTAACACCAGAAGGTTGTACCAGGACTGGAGCAGAAGTGGCTTTGTATGGTTAGCCTTGTCCGAGATTACTAAACTTCTACAACAGCAAAGCAGGTAAAATGCTAAATTTAGCACTGAAAAGA
>JAOXXN010000395.1:40144776-40191565 GCA_026770055.1 Myrmophylax atrothorax
AAAAGACTGTCTAATTTAAGGCATATTTATGACAGTAAAAACTACTATCTTTACTGCACAAACATATGCAAGTGTTATTGCTGGAATTTCTTTATTGATTTAGAAAAAGACATATTTTCTGCTAGCCAGACATTAAAGGAACAAAACAAGAACTTCACATATCTTGTAAACAAAATATATCAACTATAAAAGCCAAACTCTCTGATGAATATAGAAATAAAATCTTATGTCTTAATCATACTCTTACCTGACTGTCAGTTACAGCAGTGGGCTGGTTTGGGCTGGAGCAGAGTTAATTTTCTTCACAGTAGCTAGTATGGGACTGTGGTTTGGATTTATCCTGAAAACCATATTGATAGCACAGGGGTGTTTCTGCTACTGCTGAGAAGCCTTTTCTGCTTCTCACACCACCCCTGCAGTGAGCAGGCTGGGGGTGCACAGGGAACTGGGAGGGGTTACAGCCAGAACAGCTGGTGATACAGCCAAATGACCAAAGGCATTGGAAATACCTTTTAACTGTTGTAATCTGGGATTTGGAGTTGCATACTAAGGCAATTACTACATTAAGTACCCCTTGATGCTAGTCAAGCTAGGAGCAAAGTTAGGAGTTCATTGCAATGTTACATTCCATAACCTGATGCAAAGTTTAGCTCTAGGAGCCTTCCTAATCAGTGTCCTTTAAGGAAGGCAAACAGATCCCATTTAGGTAACACACCTGGAGCCAGAAATTACTCACTCAGCTGTCTTGACTTTATCTCACATCACTGTAAGATATGTATTGCTGTGCTCCATGAAGCCAGGCATTACTCTCAGAATAGCATAAAAACATCCCATAAGCAAAAAAAACTTAACACAGGACAAAACTACTTACTTAATATTAGTATTCTGGAAAATAAATTCCCAGAGGATTACTGCTCTTCCAGCTGTGTGGCCTGCAGTCTTATACCTTTCAGCCATCCAGCTGAGACAGTCAATAACCACTTTGAAAGATGCTGCTGCCCACAGTGAATTATTGCTTAATTAGATGGAGCCAGGATGTTCTATCACATGTGCAATGCTTTATGAATAAAATCAAGTGTATCTGCTTTCTAAGCATTCATCTCACCACAGCACAAAACCTGGGAAGTGACAGCTTGCTACCAGGAGGGAATCTACCAGAAAG
The DNA here is from genome assembly GCA_026770055.1 of Myrmophylax atrothorax. Classification (NCBI taxonomy): domain Eukaryota; kingdom Metazoa; phylum Chordata; class Aves; order Passeriformes; family Thamnophilidae; genus Myrmophylax; species Myrmophylax atrothorax. Next base: position 40,145,939 of record JAOXXN010000395.1, read on the forward strand.
AGATCTCTGTTATGTTTCAAAAAGGAGTGCAACTATAAACAGTTCAAACAATTCCATAGTCTGCAGTGCTGTCAGTCATAAATGCTTATGTGGTGCAGGAGCAGAGAAAACCTCCAGTCAATATCAGGACCCTACTGTGATGAGTTGTATCGATGTGGAAAAACAGCCTGGTGAGAGTTTCTCCACAAAAGCAGCCCCATGGTCACTCCCTTCCTATGCTCTCTCCAGTTCCTCACTAAAGATGCCTTTATACTAATCCGCTTCCAAACTCCGTTTGGATTAAGAATGGCCACAGGATGAGTTTGTGCAAAAATAGCTGGCATACTTTAAATTCACATTCTAGTTTGTTTTGGAACAGTGTTCACATACAAGTATATATTTTAAAATAAAATCTCTGCCTTGAAGGATTTATTATCCAAAAATCCAATCTTGCAAACACTTATACACCTTCTCAGCTGGCAGTACACAATGAAACCCTTCCTGTGTGTTTTAGGGAGCTTGCATAAAGTTTCATGATCTAAAATGCTGCAAACAGCTTTTAATTTCTGAGTTAATTGGAGGTATCTCCCTGATGTCAAACTCCTAGCAACAGTTCAATAAATTCAGTAGGAGGTCTTTTCAAGCAACATTTAAATTTCCAGTTCATAAAAGAAGATTCTAAAATCAGCATATACTTGAGTGGATATTGCACTTCTCAAGAGGTTAAAATCACATATACTTCCCACATTTCAGCCATTGTGCTAGATCAAACAGTATAAAGATACATGTTGACATTTTAATTATTTGGTTAGTCCATTACTGAGGTCTTTCTATACAAAATTGGCACAACATTAATTCCCTCTTTAATTTAACTCTTGAAAAGGTAGTCCAAAGAGTGAACATAAGGAAGATTGTAACTAATACTACTGCTAAAAGGTTTAGTAATCTGTGCAGCACAGGGAAAGTCCCTAGAAAAAAACACCTGAAGAAACATTTTGGGATTTTTACATATATATATATATATAGGGCTAGAAGTCCAAGGGAACTGTGATAGTAATCCAAATAAATCCAAAGACCAATTAAATAAATAGAATAATAAAGTACCTTGGGTTGGCAAGGACCTTAAAAATCATCTAGTTACAAACCTTCTGCTGTAGACAGGGACACTTTCCAATAGACCAGGTTGCTCAGAGCTCCATCCAACCTGGCTTTGAACACTTTCAGGGTTTGGGCAGCCACAACTACTCTGGGCATCATGTTCCAGTGCCTCACCACTTTCACAGTAAAGAATTTTTCCTAACATCTAATGTAAACCTACTGTCCTACAGTTTGAAGCCATTCCCCCTTGTCCTGTCACTACAAGTTCTTGGAATAGCCTCTTTACATCTTTTGTGTTGGCTCCCTTAGGGTACTGGAAGGCTGCAACTAGGTCACCCTGAAATCTGCTCTTTCCCAGGCTGAGCAAACCAAATTCTCTCAGCCTTTCCTTGTAGCAGAGGTGTTCCATCCCCCTAGTCATCTTGGTGGCCTCATCTGGACTCACTCCAATAGATTTATGTCCTTCCTGTGCTGGGGACCCCAGAGGTGGGGTCTCACCAGAGCAAAGTAGAGGGTCGGTATCACCTCCTCAGCCTGCTGCCCACAATGCTTTGGATGCAGCCCATGATACAATTGGCTTTTGGGGCTGCAAGCACACATTGTTGCCTCATGTCCAGCCTCTCACCCACCAAGACCCCCAAGTTCTTCTCATCAGGGATACAGAATAGAGATGCTGGTAGGGAAAACTGATTCCAGTGTACATGCAGTACAGAGTTGAGGGCAGTAACCATCAAGACTCACAAAGAGTGAGGCTGTCCACACAAGGGAGTAACCCTACTGAGAACACAGCTGGTGTACACATTCCACTGAGCACCTCTACTGATGTGTCAAAAGATCCTGATTAGATGAAGCTGCTGTTCCTTGAAAGGAAGCTCTGAGGAACTGTAATAAGAAGCTCTGTAATAATGAGTGGGAGATGGACAGTGTAACACTGAAGGTGCAAACACTACAAGGCAAATGTGGATGATCTTTCCAGAGTAACCGTCACCATCTATGTATTATGTGTAATCCCCTTTGAAAGCTGGTCTCAAATACTGAAGACCATGAACTTCAGTATTTGAGACCAGCTATTTGAGATACACATAACAAATGTATGTGTATCTCTTCTCTAACGTTAAACATGTGACATTAATAGCCCCTGAAGGATACTGAAGTATTAACTCCTCAGCCTACTCTGGACAAGAGTAGCTAGCCAGTAGGCCAGCTCCAGTGCCTGTCTCCAGAAAAAGCCATCAAGCCCCCATTTATTCCAAACCTCAGTTCCCAAAGATATAGACCATGGATGATTGACACTAGAGCATTTGAAAAAGAAGAGAGAGAGATTAAGTTCTTACAGAGAAGAGGGAGAGTCCTTTTGGCTACTCAATTGAAGATGAAGCAGTAAAAGTAAGTAGGGGAATTACATTGGAAGGAGGCTACCCAGAACACAGCCACGTTAGGTTCTGGTTGAAAAATGGTAACTGTGGCTATGTATTTATCTAGACTAACTGGATGTGTGTGTGTGTGTATTTGTAACGTTTCCTCCCATATTGGCAGGCAACAGTATGGCTTTAACTTCTGCTTGTCCTTATTTGTCCAGTTAAGTTTTACTGAAGCTGTCTACAAGGCAGCTTGGGTAAAACCCTCTGAACTGAACAGATAGTAAAAATTTTAGTGTGACAATGACAATTGTGGACCTGCAGGCATTTTTAGGAGAGCCAGTGCTGAAGGGTACTTCTTGCTACACTGCTAATGACCCTTATTTGCGGTTGCTACCACTAGCGCCAAGCCTGGGAAAAACAGTTCCCTCTGGCAAACACAAACCAGCATTTCTCTTGCAAAGAGCAGATGGATGAGCAGTATCCTGGGACTCTAGGCAAAGCCTGAGGCATCACATTTGGGAAATTTCCAGTTATCTTTCTTTTTCCTGCTTCCATAATTTAAGGAGAGCTCATAGATGAAGCCAGGAAAATACTGCCATAACCTAAGCAACATTTCTGAAAGTCATATTGTTACACTGCTTGACTGGCTACACTATAAACCCACCTTTGTCCCTAAGTCGAGCCAACTGTTGATACCTCTTGACACTTCAGTGGTGATAAATGCCTTTGTTCCTCAGCATCCTAATTCATAGAGAATACTTAACAGTACAGCAGATAAATCATTTGGGGTCATGTCTAGGCTTTGCAAATGAAGATTTGGGAAGGGCTCTCCCCACGTGAGTGTGTCCTCGAGTCTGTGCAGGGGATTTTTTAGGTGAGGCACAGCCTGCACAGAACTGGCCCCACCCTTTAACTCCTAAGGTTCATCTGCCATGGCCGAGCAAGCTTGGACAGTGAAGCCCTCAGGACTATGGCCATCATTTGGGGTAGCAAGAAGAAACAGGGGCAAGAGCTACTATTTTAGAGTCCAATGGATTTAGTATGCTTTAGTCTCTTTCCTGATTTACATTGGGTAGTGTTGCAACACTGGTATAATGGGAGACACCCTGGACCAGCTGGTTATGGAAGTCATTTGGGTTTGTATCTCACAGTCCACAGCTGCCTGGCTTGGATAGAGAGCCACCACTCTCCAACTGAGCCTTATCTTATAACAAGCTCTTGTAGTTCATCATGTGTCATTCCTCATCAGCTACAGTCTTGGTTTCTTTGGGTTCTAACAGCTTTGCCAAGCATGTGGTTTTCCTGGGAGCTTCTTGCCAGCAGCCCCACAGAAACAGTCCACATGAAAAATTCATTTATGCCGAATCTCAGCAGCATCTATTTTATCAAAGCAAGTGCTTATGTACTCAACCAGCATAAGCCACAGATGGGAGGTTTTAGGCAATCAGCTGTAAGATTAGGAAGAAATCCGAGTATATATCCTGCTCATGCCTTTCTGAATGTGAAAAGATAAATATCCAGTAGCATAGGAATAGTAGACAGCAGGTCACCACTGTCCATCAACTATTTTATCAACTTCAGTAATGGAACATGGATATTTATCTGGGATGAAAACACACTGCTATATAGTCTGCTTTGATTAACTCATCACATAAATCCTCTCTTACAGGAATTTTCAAGAGGTATTGAAAGCATTATTAGAAATGTCAAGGCTAGAACTGTCAATAGCTATAGTGTGGGGGAGCCTCAGTTTAAAAGTCAGTGTAACAAGATGAAAACCCTAGAAATTCAAAATGTTTGGTCAATTTAACTTTCTTACATGAAATCAAAACCCCAGTTTGTTTTAATGCTTCCCTTGCTGATCAGAGAAGCACCCTCACTTTTGAATATTATTTTATTTTGTTTCCTGCTGTGATTTCCCCAAGCACCTTTATAAATTGAATGTCTCAGGTCAGATGGATTTTCAGGAATGACTGGACTGCTCATAAATTTTAAGCTTCCTGTAGTTTTAATATTGCCCCAATAATTACATATCCCTCATGTATCCAGGAATAAACACAAATTTTCTAAGAGATGATACCACACAAAGAAGATCTGAGTTGCAGTCCTGTGGATGATGACAGGATGCCCCACAGACTGAAGAAGGAACCACACTGTTTTGGAGTTCCTAAGAAAACCACAAAGATTGTAGAAACACCAGATAAGGCCATTAGATCCTTACATGGAAACAGAATTTCACGTGTTGCTGCTACTAATAGACCCAAATACAAATTAATAAATTTTTTTTAAAGTTCTGATAAGATGCTCAGTTTTCATTCCAAATCTCATCCAGTTCCTAAATGTAGGTTCTGTGATGATAATCTATTTCTTAGCAGTTACACTGCATTTTCACTAAACAATTTTCTGTCTTAAAAAGTATTTACTTTATGTGCAAAATAAAACAAACCCTTATCATAAAGCTAGAAAGGTCTCCATTTTTGTGTTTCTTCATGAAATCTATTTATATTGGATATTGTGTTACAATACCCCATGGAAGTCATTAACTGATTCACATATGCTCCCATTCTCCCCTGCACATTGTGCTCTCTAGCTGCATTTTCTCTTCTGTCATTAAAGATCTTCTCTCACAGGGGATGACACTGTCATAATCCCACTATGACGGAAGGAAATTATGAGCCAACAGGGAAATACATTTGAATCCAAAATATAACTGATTTGAATGAAATGTTCCATATTCAAGTGTTTTGACAAAAACTTTTTTTTTGGAGACAGCGTAAACAAAGTCTTGACACAGCTGTAAAGTTTTTAAAGTTTTGTCAACAATGCATCAACAATGTAAAGTATCTATCAGCAATGTAAAGTTTGGTCTACAAGTATCTGAAGGAGGAGTGCCAAGAAGTTGGAGCTCAGTGGGCCCAAGCAGTAGGACAAGAGGCAATGGGTAGAAACTGATGAACAGGAAGTTCCATCTGAACATAAGGAAAAACTTCTTTAGTGTGTGGATGACTGTGCACTGGAATAGGTTCCCCAAGAGAGGTCGTGGTGTCTCCTTCACTGGAGATATTCAAGAACCATCTGGATGCAATTCCATGCTTGAGCAGGGAGGTTGGAGCAGATGACCCACTGTGGTCCCTTCCAACCATTCCTTGATTCTGTGAAGGGTAAACCACAGGGCACCACAGTGTTTGTCCCTATAAATGCCTTATCTAAGTGTAGGAAAGCTAAAAATCCCCAAATTTAGGCATAATAAACCCAGATACCACTGTAATGTCAATACTACTACTGAAATTCTTACTGTTATAACGTACATCATAGTAGGCCAAATTTAGTTTATTTAGGCAGAATTTGTTCTTCCCATAGGAACATCTGTGAGAGGGGCTGATGACAATAGAAACAAGTACCCCATTCTTTATTCTGTTTTCTTTTACTAAACCAAATATATTTACCTGAAGTATATAAATATCAAAACCAGAGATCCACTGCAGCCAGGGAATGCTAAATTGTGTATGTGAGAGTAAACAGGATCTGTGAGAGACAGAAAATGAATGCCTTGGATTCTCCAGCACAAAGCAAGCACGCCCTCTAAGTGTGTCCCACAAGTCATTTGGGCACAAAGTGCTTTCTTCACCATAGTATTCCAAGTGAGAAAAGGTGTGATACTGCAAAGATGGGGAAGAATAATAAATTTGGAATAACGTCATAATAGTCCTACTAAGACTCCTTGTCTTCCTACAACCACAGTGTTCTTAAGAAGGTACATTTTTTAATCTCTTGTGTTTATTAACGTATATAGTGCTTGTTTCTTTCTTCCCACACACTTGGACAGGTAGTTTCTTTTCCTTGTTTTGTTTCTCTTTCATCTGTCAGTTTTCAGGAGCAAGAACTGTGTTTGTGTTTTGAGTTTATAGCACAGCAAGAATATATTTAATTTAAAGCCATAATCTATTATAAGGACATTAAATCACTACAAATAATAAAAGGCAGATACAAATTTTCCTAGACTGCATAGTTGTAAATGCAAGAAACATGAGTCAAGATTAAGTTGTAGTGTCATTTTGGCTATCTCAATATAGACTAAACAGAGATATAACACCTGTTCTGGTCTTCACAAATTCAAGTTCAATTCCTGTGTAGATCTTGAATTCTCATTTGCATAAGCAAAGGACACCATTGTTTATGTAAACTGGACATTTATTCACATAGCAGAGTAGAAAATATGCAATATGCCTGTGTCCAACTAGTACAAGCAACTTGTGCTACCCACATACACAAAAACCCCCTCATTACAAGAAGCAACTACCAAGTAACTTCCAAATCAATGTTATGCTTCCCGTGCTTCAGCAGCACACAGTCAATGACATTACTCTAACACTTATTTTCAGAAATTACCAATAATCCAGAAAGGGAGAAATACTATTTTTTCACATGTAAAACCAGCAGTGAGATGGCAATCCTATCTCTCATACTGAGACAGCAGGAAAAGCAGAGATCGTTTGACTCTGTATTCCTGAAAACAGTTGTGAGAGCCTTTGCTCTCCAGCAGACCTGAGCTGACATCCCTTCACCATCACAGACCACTCTCGGTTCTCTGGCTATAGCAAATACTTATCCAACATCTGTACATGTATATGGATGCAGATAGGTAGATCAGTCAATGAGATACATAATAAAATTTCTGCAAAGTAATTCAACCTTCTGCTTCAATTACTCATCCAAAAATAACAAATACATGCAGACTTTAAACACATTAGGGTCAGAATTTGCAGGGAGGCTGTGATAAGTGAGTGAAACTGTGAAAAAAATTTTTCTATAAAAAGTTACCTTACCATAACTTCAGAAGTCTTTCTCATATCATCTTGTGATGAGATGCATTTCTTTGTTCTCAATTTATTTCTCTGTGGCAGGTCCATCCTGAAGCATAAGCAAAAGAGCAGCCCCACCAAGAGAAAGGGAAGGAGGGAGGGAAAGTGCCTTATTTGAAGAACAGAGATACCTAAACAATGACCAGAATATCTGTAAATGAACACTGAATTTACATTTTTGATCCATGTTATTTAAGAAAGATTGATACAGCTATCAAAGTTAGCATATCTAATTACTGCCATTTTCATGGAAATAAAGAGTGTTCATGAAGTCATTTGACTCTACCAGTCATCCTTTACTCATAGTGAAAACGAGTAAGAACGTGGTTTTACGATGCACAGAAGCCTCTCCCCACCACCAGCAGACTATTCTTCTTGAGCACCCCGACAGGTCTATACACACTTTAGTCTTTGCACTTTAGCAATAACACAGCTGTTCCTCAAATGTGTTCAACAACTGTTCTCTAATGCCATCACTTTCATAGTGTAAATGGGTCCTAAAATAGCTGGAACATTATGTCCTTTACCATTATATCTTCCCGCCTGGCTGCCAGATTGCTCCCTTTCCCTTTTTTTGATGGATTAAGTAGAACCACGGCAATTTGTTGATTTGAAAACTAAGCAATCTCTTTAAACCGTCTCTATGCTCATTCACTGCTGTCACTGACTCTACCTGAATTCATTTTGGAGCCTGCATTACAAAAGCTTTATTCATGAGGGATTTGCATATGCAAGCAGAGTTGGTGAATTCAATAAAATAGACTCATTTCATATCTAGAGACATCTTTAAAGATTTGCTTTTTGTCTCAGCTGCTAACACTGGCTCCCTTCACTTTTTCTTCTTACCTGTCTTTTTAGGGGCATATGTCGATCCTGCAAACATTTCATTTGTAAGTGATGTCCTTTCACAGGTGCCCCTCTCACTGGACTGAAATACCAGCAATTATTCTGGCTTTGCACTCTTCCAAGCTTTGTCAGCAGCAACGAGCCTCTATTCAAGCACCAGTGTGATTTTTCTTGACACCAGAAAGGAAAATAGGCCCAATTCCACTGTCAGAAATAAGGAACAAATTAATTAACTGAGACTTGACATTAGAAATACATTCTTCTTCACAATTTAAGAGCTCCCTTCTCCATTGAGAGGTGAGCAGAACAACAGGCCAGCTGTTAAGATTTGGCTATGACAGCTCTTCACTCAGGGGCATAACTACAGTTGTGTTGCACTGTCTACCAGAGAAAGATGAAAAAAAGCCCACATTTGTTCCCCCAAAATTTAAAATGAAGTGAATCTTGCACTGATACAGTAGGTAACATCAGCAAGGTCAGATCACTGCCTCTTCCCCTTGTTCACCAATAGATGGTGGCAAAGGCCCCCTCCGAAGCTGCCAGTGGACTGGCAAAGTTATTTTTTAAAGCCCTATAATAACATCGAAAATGGGGAAGGCAGATGCAGACATCTCCTTTGCAACAATCACCTATAAGCCACTTAATAATTTTGTTTTTCTAACATACTTTAACATAATTACTCTGTTAATACCGGCTTTCTTTATCTTCAGGTACGAATGTATCTGTTTCTTCTTTTGTAAAGTAACAACAGTGTTTCACTTTAATGTCACACAACAGAGCATAGAGAGGAACATCAAAGCAAGCTCTTCTAAAATAGGTTAAGAAATGATGCTTGTTCCTAAGAACTCAGTATATCTCTGCCTGAAAGGGAGGAGGGACTAGAGAAGACTCAAAGTGATTTCAAACTTGCTGTTTCAGTATGTAGCATTTTGAAGAGTGGGCTGCTCTTTTGTAAATTGCCAACAGTCTGGGCAACTTCACACCATGTCAGGAGGCTCCACAGACCTGCCTGCCTCTCTTGGCCACCCATGTCAGGCTCAACAGAGTTTTGATGGCTCGGGAGAGCCAAGTATCAGAGCCTTGCTAAGCAGTATTTGGTGGTAAAATTAGCAACGATTATTTTGTTTTGATTCAAAAGCTTTTGAAGTGTCATTCTGGTGCTTCAGGAAGTTGTGCAAGAAATCTATTTCTGTCTCAGAAGTGGAGCAGCATGGGCTGAGCACTAAGGGCGGCTGGAAAGCACTAACACAGGTGATATGTAAAACAGGAGTGATGGATGTTTGCAAAGAACCCATCACAATACCATCTGAAGTAAAACAGACATGCTGGCCCAATGACATTGCATACAATCATATCCTGTCTATCCTAATATGACATGGTTTGCAGTTCATGATGATATTAACCACCTCTTTTCATGATCCTGTGTAATGTTGCCAGCAAATGACTGTTATATTCCACACCAGTGCTTGAGAGATAGGCAAGCTTTATTAATCTTTTATTTGAGAACAAAGACCTTCGAGGTCCTTGAGTTCAAATTTCTGAAAAAAAGGGGATTTTAGTCTATTTGTTATCAGGTTCACCTGAGAGTTTCTTTTATCATGTACCTTTGTAGAGCACTTCACAAGTGTTTCCTGTATTTATATAACTCACACAGATGCTTTTTAGTCCTTGGCTTATTTGCAGTAACTCATCTCCAAGCTAGGGATCTCTGGTCAGCTTATTTGTTTAAGTACCAGTCTGTCAGTTTAAAAACCCCATTATGCATCAAGCCTTCCATCTTGAAAGTAAGAATAAAAGAGATATTTACAGGGGGGGTTTCCCCTTCCAAGTATAGCAAAAACTTCCCCCACTATTTTGTACAGTCAGTAATTTTATGATTTTCATGTGGAAGGTCTAAACTAATTTTTCTAAAATATAAACCTTGTTTTTCCTTCTGAGTTTGAAATGCAGTTTTGTAGAGAATCCAAAAAGACATTCCTAGTGACCCATGGGGCTCTATTTCTTACTAAGAGACAGAAAAAGCAGCTCTGAACCAGACATCTGTGGTGTTAGATTAGATGAGCTCCAGATATCCTTTACAACCTAAATTATTTCACAAATCTACAACTCTACAATTCATTCACCTATTAGTTCACATCTCTGGGTTATTTGTGAGAGAAGGGTTGTGTTTCTAAGAAACAGGTAAGTTCAATCAGAGAAGATGGATAAGTAGTTAAATTTCTGCTCTTATCCAGTCCTGAGCTGATATAAACATAAAAACTTATAAAATACTCAGGCTCACAAAAGGCAGTACAGTGTGGCTACTAATACCTTGCTTAGAGATCATCACAGATAACACACAAATCCCATTACAGTTAAAATCTAGACAGTTCCTTTTTTATCTTGGTAAGATATGCCTGTCTTACTGGCATAACTCACTTCAGTGTGAGTTTTTTGTTGTCTACACAAGGTGAGGCAGTACATTTGCTAACTTACACAGTTAAGTAAACTGTAGGATATGTCCCATGGCTTAATTCATGCCTTCCAGAACCACCTTATGCTTTTTAATATTATCATGCATTTAGCTGAGACAAGAGGATGGCAAGAAATAGAACTAGGATTTTGGTGGTAGTAGTGGTGGTAGTAGCAGCAATAGTAGTAGTAGTAGTAGAGAGCACATTGGAGGGAATCAGTTATGTTCCCAGCCACCATCTTACTTATTCTTCATTGACTTTTACAGATTCTTCGGTAGGTTCCTGACAGTAAAACATATTCCTGAGGGTTTCAATACTGTTTAGGTTTTTTTACAGCGCAAACTGGGCAACAGTAGTAAAGAAAAACAACAATGGCCCTGTCATAAAGGGGCAAAATCAAGTCATGGTTTAGAAAGTTTAGCAAAAAAAAAAAACTAGGGGAGGATGTAGTGCACTGACTGAATAGTGTTCACTCTTCTTGCCAGTGCACTTAAAAGAGATTCCTTGGAAAGTGTGTATTATGGCATTTCTTGGGACAAGTAGCATAACAGCCTGAGGCCAAGAAGTGAAAATACACCTCCAGAAGTCAAAAGGTTTCCAAACCCACCAACTATGCTCCAGACATCCAGTAAGACTATACACAAGAAAGACATTATACTTGTGATTTTCCCATCCAGCAGTGTTTGCTGGGTCTAGACTGTTGCTTCGATTTAAAAAGCTTCTTCAGCATCTGCCAACCAGTTTGGGAGCAGCAGTAGGAGCACTACAGCTTCCAGGTAGGAAAAGGGGAATGCTTGTTTGCGTTTTGGAAGTCAGGGTACATAATGGAGGGAGCAGCATTCAGTCTGAAGAGAAACACCAGTAACTTCAGTATACTGAGTATAATTATTCCTAAAAGCTCAGCATTTGATTCAATGTCTGTTTAAGTGAATGGGCATTTTTCATTGGCTTGGGGTGATAGATAAGATGGGCCATTAGTGCACTTTTGAAAAGCTCCACTGAACAAACACATCCCTAGGTGGTTCAAGTCATTTTTATAACACCTTTCCCTCTCCCTCAAATACTGCATTTATCTCTAGTCTTGTCCTTTACTGCAGCTTGCATTGTAACACTTTCACCTGCATCACAGGAGGAGAAAAATTCTCAGCCTCTTTTCCTCCTGGTAAAAGAGAATCTGCTCCATTAGTGTCCTCACACCACTGCAGCTCTGAAGGTTAAGAAACTTTACCAGAGTATACAAAGGTAGACTAGGGTACTTAAAGCTGTATACCCAAGCTTTAAAAAACCCTTACATTTTTTCCTTTAAAATTCTCATTAAACTATTTTGTTATAGAAGTTCAGATCTGTCACTTTGAAGTACAGCAGGGTGTAGCAACTGGACAGTAAGTATGGATTCATTAAGCGAAAAAATACCTGGAATTTTTCTATTCATGCTGGACATTTCCCAGGGGAGGAAGGAGAGGAAAAAGAAAACAACTTCAGAAGAGCCACCTGCATTATGCCAAATTGCCATGCCTTTCTGCCTTCTGAAAAGGTCTTGTTACCTGATGGTATTGTGATTTAATAGCTAAGATGAGGTAAAAGCAGATACCATGGAGAAAACTCATAGCACACAGGAGTAATAAAATACAGCAGCAGGTTGTCATTTGCTGCCCACATACTGTAAACTTCTGGGTAACTCAATACATGTTAAGCACCCTGGATTCAATTCACAGAGAAACAGAGCTAAAAAACCCACTGACTCTAGCTGTCTGGACCAGTAACACCTCCCACCTGCAATGGCGCTGCCTTGTCTGATTTTTAACTTTTGAATGTTCTGTTTACTTGAGATGTAGCGCACGCAGACCCAACACCATTGCCTATAGGGGGGAGCAGAGCATGAGCAGACAGGTCAACAAGAAATGCAGTTTACCCACCTGTCACTGCTGGACTAGAGTACCAAATACAGATGTCTACCTGTTGATTTACCTACCATTGCACTACTGGAATAGAAATGCTCCAAACTAAGCAGTCCTTCTGCAGCATGATTCCTCATAACAGCTGGAATTCCTGCAAAGAAAATATCATTATTTCTTATAAGTACACAGAAGTGGTAGGTCAACATTTCCAGAAGTATCTCGGTTACTTACAGGCCTGCATGGTGGGGAATATCACTTTTACTTGAAACAAAAAATGCAGCATTTAAAAGGAACACCTTTGAACTGAAAAATAACATGATTTTCAGAAACATTGACAATGAAACACTGGAAATGAGAAATTTTCAGATAACACTGCCTTTCAGCTCCCCTATGCTTCAACAGACAGCAGTGAGTCACAGTACAATGACCTTAGTGACAACAGCACTCTGCTGACACAGCAGTATCATGATTCAAAAAATATACTGTATCACATAATTGGAAAATTAATAGCTGCTGGTACTGCCATGGTGTGCCTCTATTCAGTGCTACCTGTGTTTCTGCCCGTTTCCTGCCCATGAGAGCCTGTGAATCTCTCTGTTGACAAGTCCCAGCTCCCCAGTTTTTCTCCCCAAGGCAACTAATTCCTAGACTGAAATAAACTGCATTGCAATAATTTGTGGCAGAATATTCTTTCCCTTACCAGGATCATTACAGATGCACTAGGTATTGCCCCCCACTAAGCCACCTATCTGCCTGCCATACTAGTAGCAAATGAAGAAAAATTGAGAGTACGGGACTACGCTTCAGGAAGGGTGGGACACATGCAACTTAAAACACCCTTTTTGTTATTCATGAAAGAGGAACACTAATTCATTTTTAATTAAATCATGAAGCTTTCTACTTGCCTGACTCACAGCATTTTGCTGATATCCTCACTACTCACCATGTCTAGAGTTTCTGATTTTCCATCTGGGTATTTAACAAACAACATAATTTGCCTCATAAATCTTTGTTAAGATTTTTTGAATGCTGGCTACTCCTCCACACACAGGCACACAGACACACTCCCATTTCCACTCTAGAGCACCACATCTCACAGCAGGAGAAAACCAAGAAAGCAAAAACCAGCTGTAGCAGAGTCCTGTGAAAATGAATATTACCAAAGTTTACATAGATTCAGCTTTCCTTTGAATTTTGTGGTTTCTCAGAATGAAGCCAGCTCTACTACCCTTGTCAATGAGCAAATAGAATATTTTTAAGGAAATGAGGTATTTGGAACTGTTCTGGGAGCTCCCATTTTCCAAAAGCTTTTGCTTGAGGTAGGAAGATGGGTGAGGCAAGGGGCAACTGGGCAACAGACAGTAACAAGAGGAAATCAAGGGGTTACCCACTCTCAATCCCAAACTGTTGCAGACTATTCCAGAACTGCATGTCTTTGCTCCCTCCCTCAATCCCGCTCCCCAGCTTCCATACCATCACTGTCAAAATCGATCACAATGCCCCCTCTTATCACAAAAGTTAAAACTCTGACCTTCCTGTTCTTCCCCACCAAGGACAAGCAGTGGCAGCTTTTGCAGCAAAACTGTCAGTGGGTGCTTATAACAAACAGTACATAAACAAAGTGAGGATTATAAGCTCCTAATGAGGTCTTTGAGGCTTTACAGATCAGGCTTCTCAAACTGCTGTTCTCTGAACAAAGGAGTCTTGCTAATCATTGGATTTTTGCTTTACAATTTTGAGAAGTTTGCAGTGTTGTTCAAATGATGTTATCTGCTTTTAGATTTTTTTCTTAAGGAGCCTAACAGAACTATCTGTCCCTTCTCCTGGCCCCATTTCAGGAAAATATTTGGTCACATAGTAAGTCAGCTCTTATTCATAAATTCATAGGAATGAGTTTAAAACATTGCATATAAATCCCAATAGAGTTTCAGCATACATTTCCTGAAAAGTAAATTTTCCCAACCAAAGCTTTGCAAATGGATTCAATGACTGAAGAAATAATTTTGTAGAATATGGAGAATTCTGCCTGCTGGACAGGCATCTAGAAAGATGTTATTTTGAAGGGTTTGTTCTTTCCCTGTGTTAAATTTCCTTCCCTGAGTTCAGATATGCTGAGGTAGCAGGTCTCTAAGATGCTGTCTAGAGAGTTACAGAAATCTCTTATTCCTGCTCTGCTTTGACCTCATCTCATTTCATTTACATATTCTGCAGATTTTCAGCTTGGCCTGTCAAATTTGCTTGATATATGACTAACTCTCTTCCTGGCTTCTCTTCCAAGGGTTTTCTCACTCCTGTTTACTTCAGCCCACCTATTTCTCAACAAAAATTTGGTTCTTTTGCAGAAAAAGGTCAGTTCTTCCTTTGCTCCTTCCCTTCAGCCCAGCTGTACTCCTTAGACGCGAGTGCTCCCAGTTGCCTGGGATTTTGCTTTTCACTAAAGGAGGCTTTTCTACACCAACAAACACCACAAAGTGTGAATCAAACCCAAAAGGGTGTTTGACTGAGAATTTAGAAACTTAAACTGCTGAAATATGTAGTTTATAATTAAAGTACTGAGAAAACCTTTACAGAAGAATCAGTAGAGCAACACTATAATTATGCTGTCCTTCATATCCTGCCATTAACATTTCTAGAAGTGACATAATAATAATGTGGTCTTTTTTCTCTTTAGAACTGTCAGATCTCTTTACAGAATTCAAGTAAGTTTATAAAGAATATAAAGTTCTTAAATGGAAAATGCAAATGATGATTTTTGTGTAAAAGACATGACAGTCACATTAGTAAGCTCATTAAATTCATGACCATACATGCTTCAAGTCAGTAGAGTAGAAGATCCTTTTCCTCTTTCTCTTTTTTCCAGTATCTATTCAGGGTTCAAAAAAATTAAAAAAAAAAAAAAAAGAGACCTAACAGTCTCTCTCTCAAGCTCTCCTGTTCACTGTTCAAACCTAGCATTTTTGTAGGAACAGGGACTGCCTGTACTTCCAGGAGCACACAGAGAGCCCATCTCATTCAATTAGATTCACTGAATTGTCAAGCTTAGAAAAGACCGTCTAAGATCATCCAGTCAAAGCGTAAGTATGGGAAATTCCAATCCCAGACACCAAAAAGGCTTTGTGCAGGTAGCAATCAAAATTACAATAACAGACACATTTTGAGGGATGTCCCAAGGACATCCTTTAGGTTGCTGTTGCCAGCAGACAATGTTTCTTCTGCCCCATAGCAAGGAAAACGCTGCAGTACCAGCGGCAGCTGTTGAGTGCCTGCAAGTCTGATTGGGCATGTACCATCTGACAACTACATCCATCGGGAGATGTACTTTGATTGGCAATATAACACATTCAGAAGAGGCAAAAAAGGTGTTACTACTTTAAGGGTTCTAGTGATTCTGAAAGAGAGCTGATACACACTCAAAGCACAAACTGTCAAGAGTTGTGGCTCACAACAGGACACAAGGCCTTGGCAGCCAGTTCTGTTCTGTTGATTCTCATTCAATTCTAAATGTTGAGAAAAGAAATATGTGTTTAGGAAAAGTGCATTTTCTGTCGAACAAGCAGCACAAGTAAAATGGAGTTGAAATGAGATACCTGAAGGTTTTAATTCTTTCATGGAGTGTGGAAGAGAAATAAGTGCTAAAACAAATCTAAAAGCATTCTCAAATACATTTTAATTATTGACTGCTTGAAAATAAATTACATTCAAAAATATATCATGTGATATTGACAAAATTGCATGAAATTAAACGTTGAAAATATTTCAAGATCTTCAGATATTACATTGAGGGCAAATTGTAACAGTTTGGGGGGAAGGCAAGCATCTCATATCTGACATAGACACATAGCATTTACCTGTTATGTACATACATAGAAGATACTGATTTACTAAGGACAGGCAGAAGTGAGTGAATTCCTGGGAAGATGTGAATTAGAGGTGAACTAAATCTCCATTTACCAAGTTAGTGTTGCGCTAAGCTCATGTCATAAACCTTATGAAAATCAGTGTATACTTGTTTGAGTCTAGTACTACCTAAATATAGCTATCCCTCTTTCATAGATCAGTTCCCACAAGCTTTGAGCAGCAATAGAAATAACTCACAGCTGACAAAACATGCCAGGAAAATTGCTGCTGATAAAACCTTGACTTTTTTTTCTTTTAAGAAGCCTGGTCCAGAACCTGTGTGATGCAAGATGGCCAGAGTTCTCACTTCCATGACAGGGATGACAGTGGTAAGAGATGGAATTCTGTGCAAGACTCTTTCAGGCTGCAAACAGTGGAAGAAAGAATTTGTCTTTATACCACAGTTAAATCAAGTTGCACCTCCAAAATCTCCATTTTGTGGTATAACCTAAACCTCCTTTTTACATCACAAAGAGTTTCAAGTCAAGTTAGTTGGTTTTTAAGATCAGGGAACTAGATCAAATCAGCACAACTCAGTTGTTCACCCAGTCATTCTGTGTAGCATATCTTGGTGTGGAGGGGAAAGAGTGCACATGTGGGCTGCTCTGGTATTTTCACGTTGCAGTTCCTATAGCCCCACGATGGAGCTCTCCCAACTGAAGAAACCCTTCCAAAAGGGTGTCACATTCATTTCATGATGAGTTTAAGCAGGTGAAGGAAGAGTTCATATGGCTGCATCTGTATGCCAGATGTTGTTTTGTAGACTTTGTCAGTCTTTCCTCTGTGGTCCTGCACTTTGGTGTCTCACACCATGCCGAGTCTGGCAGTTTACCTTGCTGCCCTGTAGTGCCCCAGAGTCAAGCTGCCCAGCTGCTAGGTCACTGTTTTTGAAAGCTGGCGTGCAACTCAGTGCACTCCACTGGTGGTCATATACTCCTTTAAGCTGATTATCCTACTCAGCATCACAGCAAACCTGTATTTTGTAACCATCTAGCTCTATTCAGAGACCTGATTTCTCTGACACCTGAAAGAATAAATTATTGTCCTTTAAAAGCTGACACGGCAGCACAAAGAGCTATGAATGACAAGTAAACAAAGGTAAGACAGAGTATTTGCCTAGGACACATCTTAGGTATTATCAAAAAGAAGTATTACTTTCAAAACAGCATAGGAGGGAAAGTGATCTTCTAATAATTATGCAAGTTCCAATCCTTACCCTGAGCTGGGCATTATGGAAACTACTAAGATACTGGAGATCCCAGAATCAGAATTCTGATGAGTTGGAAATGAAAGTCAGAATAATTTTCCTATGAAGGAGCCAAAGATTAACACAGAGAAAGAGAGAAAGAGAGCGAGAGAGTCCCAAGCTCACAGGGTTATGGAGGAGACCCAGCAGCAGATGCTACATGAAAGTGCACACTTGGGTGATCTAAGCAAAGACAGATCCTCCATGCCTGACAAAGGCTGTGGTTTAGACAGGTGTTAGTGAAAACCCTTTCTGAAACTACTTGGCTCTAGCCCCACATTCTCACATGTATGCTGGAAAATTCAGATCAGCAGCAATTATTTTCCCTCTATTTTCAGATCCCACAGCCCTCAGCCGCATTAGTGCTTACCCCTCAGCTGTCCCCCTTCATTTGACTGGCATCCAGGGCATACTCCTGCACTCCAAGTGCCCCGTGTAAGGCTTCATATGACAAAGCAACAGAGAATAAGTTGGAAACCTCAGCATCAGTTGTGGATTAATGAGCCTTTGGCAAACCTCTGCACCTTCTGTTTCAAGTGCCAGGCAAAATCCTTTGATCTTTTCTTATCTACATACTTACATTGAAGCATGTAAATTGAAAGAGCAAACAAATAAATAAAATACCTCAGGTCCACAAAAACAAAAGACAAGTTCTTCCTCCTAGAAGGACAGTCTGAGAATAAGTATGTACCAGACAGGTAAGATATATGGCTTAAGGCACTAATGGCAGGTTCTCACATGCCACAGGGATGGACATACTATAACAGCCCAGGGAAAATGGAATTATCCTTAGTAGCAAAACTGCAAGTGTTATCTTTTGATATGTACTATAGGTATGTACACTATGTATTTCATATACATCTGCATATATTTTTGTTTCCTCCTTCTTAATCATTAAAGGTATGATTTTTCAAAATTGCCTCAGTGGCTTTCCCACTTTAATTTAGTTGAATTGCATAATTACTGAAGCTGACAGCATGAGGATAAATGCTGCCCTTTAAATCATTTCCTTCTCTGGGAATTCTGTGTATTCAGAAGACCAAAGAATTTTGCAGAGACTGAATCTGCAGACTGTGATCATAGCAGCCTAGTCTGGACTTTCTGAGATTGCCATCAGAATTATGCCTACCCAGGGACTGTTGACAAAGCCTTCAACATATACAGCACCTGGGAAAAAAAAACCTTAACAGAAATGGTCCATTCTTCTCCAGATGTCTGTGCTGGGCTTTCCCCCAGCGCTCTTCTGTCTTTTGGAGTGAGTGTTATGAACTACTATAGAGCAGGTGTTCCATTGAAAACTAGCAGAAATTCTTGATGCCTCTGTCTTTTCTGTGGCAATGCCATTTCCAAAACCCAGCCAATGACATTGGAGAAATAATGCCATGTCTGTGGCTGTGACAGTTCTAACAAAGATCATTGAACATCTCCTTTGGACCAGCCAGCCAGGTGGCTTTAACAGGTATCAGTCCAGAAGGCCTTTTTACAGAAAAACTTGGACGACTTGCAATAGTTCCACGTGGATTAATTTTTCCTGAAGCTGCTTTATTGAAGTGGGAAAACTGGGCAGAAAACCATCAGCTTTTGTTAGGAAGAAGTAGTAATGTGGTCATGGTAACAGAATCCAACAGAAAGAGAGAAACAAGCAGACTGTGCCTTTCTTGTGTAGGGTACCCTGTTTCTATTTGTTTATATATTCTCTAACCTGCTTTGGCCATGATACCCACCTGAACATAAACAGTCTACATCATAAATGTAGATGGACTGGATTCATTTTGGTAGAAGAGGGTTAGGCATTGCTGGAATCCCCAGATGAGTGATAGCACCTCATACCACAAAGGGTGGTGATAAGTAGTTGTGGCCTGAACTTCTGATGGTACCTGCTTCTAACTGCAAGCTGAACACAGCAGCTCTCTATAGGTTTCAGAGTTAACCTGTTTAAAACTGGCAAAACAGTGGTAATGATTTTTTATTTTTAATGTGAAATGTCAGAGCACGAAACTGATGCCAGCACTCCTGTGAGCCAGTGGTATTAGAATGAAGTACAAACTCCCAGGTTATGTTACATTCTTACGTGCCACAAAGATGGGGAGAAGTGATTCCAGCTTCTGAAGCATTTGGTAATAGCATTTGTGGAGCCTGAATGGGGAACCAAATCCCACCCTCCTTTACTCATGTGAGTAGTTTTGTGCTGATCTATTCTTAAAATAATGATCAATTCCTGCTCAGTGCTTTCCTCCATAAATTAGTTTCTATGATGTATAACAGCCACTGAAAGAAGAATTGAACAGGGGAAATTAACTTGCTTTTCAGTAACAGGAATTTATCAAGGCCACAGTTTTACTGGGACAAAACCAATTCATTTAAGTCTTGTCAAGATTTCTAATTAAAAATCCTCTGCTCCCAACTGCAACTCACAAATACTACCCTTAATTTGGAAGTTAATATTTCCATGTATTTTTGCTACACTCTGCTATTGCAGCAGCTATGACTCTAGTCTGATAAAACGAGCACTGTACCCAGGCCAGCAGTAAGTGACTCTCCTCATTTCTATGTAAAAATGCAATAGTTTGAAGAAGGGAAATGGGGAGGTTTGACTCTGCATTCATTGTCTGAATTTCAGCTCTATTGTATGAGATTTGTCTCCTTTAGATGTGGGCTAATGCATCAGATATTGCAAGCCTGAGAAGTTTTGACTTTTTATTGTGAATCAATCAGCTTGCACCAGTCTATGGGTTGCCTGTCAGGTCTCCCCTCCATAAGTGCTTGTGTGAACAGCTTGGACCACAGATCTCACTAAAGGAAGACCAAGCCTTGAAACAACTAGCCCATGAGTGGAGCTCAACTCTGGTTTTCATTAGGTGTGAGTTGGATGAGGTCTCTTCCTTAAAAACTTTGATAGTGTAGACCTTCAGCATGTTCAAGAACCAATTTTCTGTTCTAGCAGAATATAAGTAAGATTATTCTGTTCTGTGATTAACAATTATGATTTCATAGGCAGTATAATTGATAGGTAACTCAAGACTATAGTAATTTGACTGGATTTTTTCTTTATGTGAAGAACAATATGAACCTGAAAGAAAAGTTGCTTTCAATCTTCCCCAACACACAACAGTTCATCTTCCTCTACTTATAGAGGACTATTACAATTAAGAACTTGACATGTGACGAATCTCCAATGAGTCAAAACTCAACACCTCTCTTACATGTCTCAAGAATGTTTACCCTTTATAGCAATTCATATTCTGTCTTCATTATACATCAGTAACATCGTGTCCCTACACCACGTCATCGTTGTTTACCAGTAGTGACCTTGCTTATAATCTGTGAGACAAGAATGTGCACAAGGATGTTTGCTGATCATACAATGAGAGTCCCATACATTTATATTTCTGTGCACTAGCTCATTACCCCAGTAGCCAGTACATTGCTTGAGTTTTTAGGGGACATTGCTTAAAAATAGACTGTTTTAAGGTGAGATCTGAGAGAAAAACAGGAGGCATTTTCTGATATTTGTAGGGAAAGGTTTGCTAATAATCAGAATCAGAAATAACAGAAGCTGTGAATTTAAAAAATCAGACTAGATGCAAGGTAGGATGTGATTCCTGCATGAACACAAGGCATTTTAAAGTTTGACCTAAACTATATCTTCCAACAAAACAACTGAAAAACAGGTTTGACTTTCCCAATGTTAAAAAAAAATGATGCATGAAAACAGCCTTTTAAAAGGAGGACAAGCATTGCTTTTCTTGGTTTATATAAGTTGGATATAAATATATCCAACACTCAAAAACCAACTAAAGAAATGGCAACATAAACATTAAGGGGGTAAAGTCCCAGTACAAGATCCTTATTTTTTTTTAAGCCAAGTTGAAATATTATCTGTGCTTGAAGTTTCAGAGGAATTTTTGCTGTACATTGCTCAGTTGAACCACCCTAGGAATTATTAACACCAAAAGCAAGTTAAAACTAGGTATTCGTGAGACATTTTTTTCTTTAATCATTGAAGTCTGGCATAGACACCAATTCATAAACTCAGAGCTGCAATATCAAACCCCCTGGCAGACAGGGAAGCTAGGTCCTCCCTAGCTAATAGTGTTCATTCTCTCTCTAAAAGTCATTAAGAAACTGGATAAGAAAACTTCTCATGCTGTGAGAACCTGCTCTAAAGCCCCAGAGCCAACAGGAGGCTCTCCAATGGTTTCACATCAGGCAGTAAGTCCTGAGAGAGCACCATCTCTTGGGCATGATGAACTATGATTCCTCAGCACTGGTGGCACTACACTGTCACTGGCAAGGTCACACTGGCCACGAATTCTGGCAGTGGTAGCAGCCAGCCTGCCTTTGGTGACATAAGAGGAAACCCAATGGGCTACATGGTTTTTGCCATTATCCATTTGCTCTCAATGCACACGGAAACAGAGGGAAAAGAATCTCAGCTCTGTTACTCTATCTGATATTCCCTGGCACTTTTTTTTCCTTTTTAAAATTTAACTACTGCACTCATAATGCAGTTATTTTTACCTATTCAAATTCTAAGATGCATTTTTTTCCAACTCTGTAAATGCAAAAGAATAGATGTCTTGGCCTATTCAGCTGATTTGACTTGTGTAAATAGGTGGAAGACCACAGTTCAGCATTCTGTGTGTTGCTATGTAGTTCTTAGGGATGTAACTTTCTTAGATAAAGCACAGTTAGACCATTGTTTCGGAAAAAAAATAAAATTTTAACTGGCAGAAATAGCAGAACTAACGTAGCCAACAGTATTTACCCAGTGACTCACTAAAACACTGAAAGAGCAAAAGCTCACAACAGTCCTTCAACCACAAAGTTCAAACCATCTGGAAAATGCTCTCTGCCTCATAAACCTCATCCATCCCGGTCCAGAGAGGCTGCAGCACAACTCTGCCTCTGGGGATACCTGACCTTGGGGCACAAGATCATGCAGCCCAAACCAGCACACCTGGTGCCCTACTCCTCCTGCCACTATTGACAACTGCCACTCCAGTGAGTAGCTAAAGGGGAAGTAAAGACAACACCATTTCCGTACCTTTGTAGTTTCCTATGCATTATTAATCACTCTTCACAGAGGGATTCATACACAAACTCATTCATACAGATCTAATTATCAGACAGTATTGGAGGCCTGAGTTCCGTCCATTCTGACCTAAACCACAATCATAGGAAATGCACTTTGAAACTCAATAGTCTCACTGCATTCATATTAATCCTGCAGCACTGCTGCAGATGGTTCAAAAAGTCTAGAAAGAATTTCATTATCAGTCAGAGCTATTGTAAAACATTACATTAATAAATGCAAACTTTCTTCCTACATATGAGATCCCATTAAAAGAGCTCCAAAAGTTACCTCTTCCTCTCCTACTGTTGTCATAGGGCTAGTGTCACAAATTTGGTTTCTCTGGAGATACAGCTTTATCTTCTTGCCAGAGATGAAAGATTTATTGATACTGAAACAGCTTTAAATAAAATAATTTGGCTCAAAAACTATATACAAAGTTGCATGTATAAAACCAGCAAAAATACCTACTTGCCATATGTTTTGTGACAATAATAGTAATACATTTTCTGCTTTCAGACTTAAATCTGTATCTAACCACTACTCAGGAGAGCACCTAATGTAAAGAACACATTAGCCTCATTTCTATATGGAGCAGGTGGTTTCTTCCACCTTTCCTCTGAAACATCTGGTGCTGGCTCCATTCAGAGGCAAGTTTGTAGAGCAGATTGATATAAAGTCTAATTTGGCATGGCAAATCCTATGGGAAAAATTCCACCATAGTGTGCAGGTGTACCACGACTCAGAAGTCAACAAATTTGCATAATTTATATAATTATAAATTTGTCCCAGGTTTGTTGGATGTGGGTTTTGAGGTTTTCTTGCAGTCCTTCTTCTCCTTTTTAAGTAGGACTTTATTGGATTTAAACAGGAAAAAAACATGTGTTTTCTTTAGCATATTAATTCCTGAATATACAGATGTGTTTTATGTAAGGCTACTGAATTTAAACAGGGAAAAAAAATCCCGTTTCATGAGATGGTGACATTAGTCATGTCAAGTAGTATGATGCAGTACAATGCACAGCAATCTTCTTATATATGCAAGTGCCCCTTCTCTAGATCCAAGAGCACAGTTGTTGCTCCTTCACCAAGTGCTGCCAAGATCTGCAAACAAAACTGATTGCATTGTCTCCAGCTGTATTACTCGACATAAGGAACACTTCATCACTAAGAGTGCTTTTGACCACCTGCAGCCTGCCCTGACAGTCAGTTTTTTTCCTCCCTTCTTTCACAAATGCATACAGAAGAGATTTTAAAGCAGAAGCAGTGATTTTTTACCTGGAAACAATTTGAGAGCTTGTGACCCATGAATACAGGGAACTCACAGATGATCCAGTAGGTCCTGGGAACAAAGGAAGAAATGAGAGGAAAGAATAGCCTTGTCCTCATCCTCCTGTCCCCTGTCTTTTGGAAAGATGTCTGTAGACTATTTGATTTCTTTCCCAATAAGAAATTTTTACACACTGTCTGCTAGAAATTTCGTGGTCTTACTAGAATTTGCAAATACTTTTTCTTCCATGAGAACTAAAATTCTGCTTCTTTCATTGCATTAAATAATCTTTTTTCCAGAATTTGGGGAAGGACTAATGGTCACACAACGATTTTCTCTGCAGACCTTTGTTTATATGTACGTCAGGTAATGATAACACCACAGAAAGGCATCAATACAAAGGTAAACTTAAAATACAAGGAGTCTGTATAGTCAAGCTGGTGACAGACCTCTCAAACCTGATAGCAAGCCTCCAAGAATTCAATTGCAAGCTGTAGATACAATCAACCTATATTTTATTTTTATTTCTGGATTGAACATGGATTCCTCCATGCACCCTGCATACAGCAAACACCAAGTATTCATTACAATCAGTAGACTGTATTATACTGTGACCTCTCACCTGTAGCAAGATCTTTCACCCAGCAGAAATTATTCCATGCAAAGGGCCCTTGAGTACAAATTAAATGCAATCGAGGGAAATTATAGTCATAACTGCTGTAGAAACGAAGTCAACTCTTTCTCTGCATGATCCCCGCAAACAGTGCAGATGCTCTCTGCTATCAGCATTGATGTAGGTGCCAAAACTCCTTCCTGCTAAGAGTTTTAATAAAATGCCTTTATCCTAGAGGGATGTGTCATCAGTACTACACAAAAACAAAGACAAAAACCTGCCTTGAAAATACAGTAGGAGCCCAGGAACCAATTTGATCTGCTAGTGCCAAATAAATAGGAGTCTAATGACAGACATTACACTTCAGTTGCAAATAAGAATCCACACATTGCCAGACTAAGTGATATGTGTAGAGCTGTAACAAAGCACACTTAAAGGTCCCCTGCCCCAAGAAGTTTGACAGAATCACACTCTGAGAAACCCAAAACATACTTATTTAGAAAATTGAATGTTTTCTTTCTCCTTCCAACTACTCCTTCAGCATATATTTTACAGCCTATATTTTTTTTCCTTCAAAGCTTATAAAAGCAAGTAATAGATCCTACAAAGTAGTAAAACACCAGAATCCATGTTAGCTTGACAATAGCCAAAATGCTAGGAACCATAATGGAATCTGCTTGCAAACAACCACCAACTGAAAATGCAAAATATTATTTATGACCATGTAAATCAGAGAGAATTCACTAGCTGGTAAAAAGTACTACAGTCAATGAAGGATCGTAGAAAGGGCAGAGATACTGTTTTGCATAGAGACACCAACTTCAGGGCTTTAAGCCTTTAAAGAGAAGATTTAGCAGAGATTTTGACATGTCTAGGAGAATAAATGGGCCTTTCATGAAGGTAGAAATCCCTCAGTTTTCCTAAATAAATGAGTGCAAAATGCACAGTTCTCTTCTAGGATGCACAGACATTAAGTGTACATCGCTGAAGGAGCACAGGCCACTTTATTTCAAAGACACTGGTGAATAAGTAAAAAAAAATAGAAACTTCAGGAAATAGTCAAAAGTATTTAAGGATACTTCCTCTTTAAAAATATCCTTCACATACTTGTCAACTAAAAGAATCCTCCTTAAAGGCTAAGTCCTAGTATGTTAAAGATTAATTTACAGTGCTGACTTCTCTAAGACAAAAATGCAAATAAAAACAAAACATGTTGTCTTAATTGAAGTGCTTGAAGGAAACATACCCATTTCCATCAATAAGAAACAGCATGCTCTGGGGACCAGGACAGATGGATGACAGGCAAATGGTGAGAAGTCTGAACTGATCATCTCTAACATTACTTTAGGATTCCCTTCTCTTTCCATTCTGAAACTGAGAAGTGGGGGAAAATATCAGAGGAGGGGAAACATCTATTTTTTTCCTATGAAAACATAAATGCAAAAACATCTTTTTTACTTATGGCCCCAGCTATCTATTGATTTGCCAAATATTTGCATATATGTAATTTTTTTCCCATTAAAAACTTTTGAAAAATGTAAAGGAAAGTCAAATTACTATTTATCTTATCCTGGCTGAGTCCCTTTCATAGGGAATCATCAATCTGCTGTTATTGGACCCAACAGTTGCATCCCACACATTTCCAAGCCAGCTGAATCTGGCAAGATTCCAAATACTGTCTTTACTCTCAGTGTTTCCAGCAAATTTCTGGATACATAAATCCTGTCTGAAGCCCTCTGCAGGGGATCCCTTAGTCCTACTGCCCAGGGCCAGGAACCAGTGGGAAAACCCAACTCAACTCTGATGTTGGGCACATCCTCCCAGAATTATACCTAGCTGGAGCTGTTCCGGTCCATGTAAAATCACAACTAAAACAAAACAAACAAAACAAAAACAACAAAAAAACCACCTAGACATTCCATGGAATTTGCTGCAAACACATGCTTTAATTTTAATTAGTGCTAGGGCATTGCAATGTTTGTAAAAAAGACACCAACAGTCAAAAAACATCTTCCTTTGGAGCCCTGATTCCTTTTTTTCCCCAGAAGTACATTGAACATAACCTTCTTTTATTTTTAGATATTTCTTCTTTACAGTATTGGAGCACTATACTTTTTCTTCTTCATATACTTGAAATTTTCCCATGTCTGCCCCATCTCCCCTTCTTTATCAGCAGCTGAGCAGAGATCACATAAAAATCAGTGATTCTGCTACTAGAAACCCTTTTATTCTACCACAGTGGAAACATCTGCTGAGACCTTGATCGGCCTCTTACTGCTTCCCAGATGCATTCACCACTCCTGAAAAAAGGATTTTCTTGTCTACATTGAAGGTCACAGTCATAAATGACGCTCATAAAACAAAGAAAAATTCTTGTCCTGACAGGGGTGTATTCCCCACCCTGTCACACTGTTGCTCCTATCTTTATGTACCAGAGGATGGACAGGCTCTGTGGAAGGAGAGCTGCTGCAGCCGGGTATAAATGGGCTCCCTCAGCAGCGCCCAGGCCTAACCCAAACACAGCCGGGCTGCCTCCAAGCCCCTTGTCAGCGACCTGGGATACACCGGGGAGGTGCTGTCCCAGTGGCTTCTGACTATCAAACTACTGCTCCTCTTTGCCTGTGCTAACTGGCATTTATGTGTTCTGGATGCAATTACAGAAGCATCGCTAGCTCTGAGCTTGCAATTTAAAACAATCATTTTGCGCTAATGTTTCCTTACAAAGGGTGTTGTGGCATACAATAATTCATCAGTGCAATAATATAAACATGAAATTAAGGCATAAGGAGCCTCTGTAGCATAATGATCCGTGAAACAGATAACTTCACAACATATTGCTACAGGCTTTCAGGCTAGAGAAGAGATACTCCTTCTTAAAACAAGAAGTCAATACTTATCCCTGGGCTCTTCATTTGTCAATTGCCTTCACAGCTCTCTGTGTAGCCATAATGTGGGTCCAGGCTAATTTTAAAACATCTTGTAAACTAAATGTTGTCTCAAGCTGAGCTCTCCACATTGGGCAGTGAGGTCAACTCACCAAACATGCAAGCCCCCAGCTATACAATCAATCATGAAGTCAGGATTTCGGGCTGTGTGTATTTTAAAGTGTATTTTAAATAAAACAATACTGAAACACTCTTAGCCACCTGACCTGTTGGTACTAATAATAAATAGTTCCACTCAGCCAAACCCTGCTGTCACAAAGAGATTCATTTAAATTAAAATAACCCTGTCTTCCTCTTCTCATCAGTAACCACCTAACAGATCAGCTTATAAGACATAAACCAAAGAGCAAGTCAGAAGCAATTAAGGAAGACTTTGTGCATGCTCAGAGGTGACCACATATGAGATGTGAGAACAAAATTCTGAAAAATTGCGCCACAACCCAGGAAACCTGTAATCTTAACATCACAACTTCTTTTCCCTCACTACTAACAAATCAGTTTCTTAAGATTAAGAATTACATCTTTGTTTATGAGTTACATAGAAAATATTTGCACCCTTCATGTATTATCTTCTGAGCTACACCTTCTCATCAGCTTCTTTCAGATTGCTCAATATTTGCACCAATTCCCTCCATTTCCTTGCTGCTGATTCTCATGACACTTACCATTAATTTGTTGCCTAAAGAAATCATTCTGGAAACCTCCTGAAATAACTCACTTGTTCGGTGCATAAAATTAGGCACTTCTACAATAAAGGCTGCAGCTTCATCAAACAGCCAAGTTCTAAACAGGATTACTTGAGTCTTGATTTGATGCCTTTAGGCTCTACACTGTCATGTAAAGGAATCAT
Source organism: Myrmophylax atrothorax (assembly GCA_026770055.1). Lineage (NCBI taxonomy): Eukaryota > Metazoa > Chordata > Aves > Passeriformes > Thamnophilidae > Myrmophylax > Myrmophylax atrothorax. The sequence goes on from JAOXXN010000395.1 coordinate 40,174,331, forward strand.
TAATAAAGCAACTATATTTTTTACACCTAGAACAATTCACTCTTCAGCTGGGAAAAAAAGCATTCCAATTTATTTGAGCTAAATTCTCAAAAATCCCTGGGAAAAGGGCCAACTAGTGAAAAAAACCATTTCAGCACAAGACCAAAGAAAGTAAAGTAGAACAGGTTTTTGATCTTATCCTCTAGGCAACTGTTGACCTACAGCAAAAATAATTATAATCACTTCTAACTAATCAGACTGCTGTCTTTCTCAGTCTTACTCTTTCTTTGTCTGTGCAAATATAAGGAGTTGATGTAATACTGGATTCCTTACTATGATTGCCTCTTCCCACAACTTCAGAAAGAATATAACAGCAATTTTTTCATATGCAACAAAAAAAGCGATATTATCTGGGAATAAACATTCATTTACCTTTACCTTAGGACTGGAGAAATTTCACTCTGCCTTCTCCATAGTAGAATTAGTCAACTCCTTCAGCTATCTGGGAAGCTCTGTTAGCAGTTTGCTTAAATGGAGTACAAACTTATGTTGCAGTTTCCTTAGACTCTCTGTAATGTTAACAGGCTACCAAGCCACTGCATGCCAAATTCTTCAGTCTGGGAGATGGAGTATGGGAGGTGTCAGAGAGAGAAATTACATAAATTCAGGTATTACTATATATTTATCTCAAGAAGCTGTTGAAAGAATCCTGTTAATATGCCAACATTTTTATTTGGAATGCATTTCTGCCTCTTCTCTCTCCTGAAGCACTGAGGGTTTTTCTGGGGAATAGGAAGAACAGGTCTATAAAATTCCTTCCAGGCTGAACAGCAAAAACAGCAGCTGCAGAAGGTACGAGTGGCTTTTTGGCAGAAAAACATCCTGTCATACATCAGACCCACACTCATTAGTATTAGTGAGCATTGCTGCAATCAGAATTAACTGTTATGCACAGGACTCAAGGATATTTTAGCCCAAAACAATGAGAAAGAATATGTATTTTAACATTAGAAATATTGGTGGCATCAGCTCAGCTGCACTCCTAATTCTTTTGAGCAGGATACAAAACTAATGCCCTCCTGTTAGTTTAGTTGAAAATTTCCAAAATATTAAAGAGAAAATATAAAACAGGCTTGTAAAGGGACAAAACAAAATAAAACCTGATGTGAAGAAAAAATTTTAAAAATCATTATTTGGACCAATTTCTGCATAGTACTAAGCACAGACTGAACACTAAACATTAAGCATTGCTAAGCACTAAAAGGTCTCATTATCATTCAGGTAGCATCTAACAGAAACAGGTCTTTTATGAGGAGATAGTAGCTACAGAAAAGGTCATAGTGGCATTTTTAATCTGTACCTCTCAAAGCACCACAGGAAAGATGCTGGTATCATCATGCCCATTTTATAGATTAGCAAGTTGAGGCAAAAAGCTTAAAAAAATCTTCATCAAGATTTGACAAGCTACTATCAGAGCTAAAACCAGAATCCAGTTCTCTTAAATCCTCATCTAGACTAGTCACAAGCTTTCCAGGAGGAAAAGGAGACAGTTGTTCTTGGACAATGATAAAGACCTGACTTTTCCATGGTGCAGTCAGCAAGGGAGGCAAACACCTAAAGCTTACAGGAAAAAAAAAAAACGTTATTTTTTCCCCTTCTTATAGGCAACAGTCACCAGATCAATAAGTAGCCTGGAGTGCTAAGCCCATGTTTCCCAGCCAGATTTCAGATGGTATCCCAGACAAACAAATCCAACTGCCCCAATGGTTGCTCTGAACTGAGTGGAATTCCCTTCAGGCAGAAAAGTGGCATGCACAGGACAAGTCATAAGATAAAGACATAATATTAGGATGAATTATTAATTTTAAAATGTTTAAAATTGCAACATCCCTTTAAATATAAACAATTTCCTACATAGTCTTGACAGTACTCTCATTAAATGCTAATAGATGGTTCTGTAATAAACAGAACCTTAAATATTAATCACATTTATATAGTTTGAGATGTCATGAGTAGCAGTGTTTTGCAACTTAGGAGTGAGAAAAATCTTATTTTTATATGGTATTGACACCTTCTTCTTGGTGTTAAACAACACTTTATAAAACCTTATATTATAAATTTATTGCTTTGGTACCAAAATTTGCAGTTATTCTATAAATTTCAAGTGTTAATTGTATAAATGTCCTTTATGGGGATGCAAGAAAGTTTCTTCACATCCACCTTTTTTAATACATGCAGAGCAATCACTCCTGTGTGTCATAACAATGTCTGAGACAAAGGTGATATACCACTCCCTTCATTAGAAAAGTAAACATTTGGGCTGAAGAGAAGAACTATATCCAAGAAATGTTTTCAGGAGCTCACATTTCTCATAACCTACTGTCTAATCCTCCTCAGGTGCACAGACCATAATTTAGTTCAAGCAAAGCTGCTGGTAATGCTGAGGTAATGGTTAATTAAATATGTTGCTCTAAGACACTTTGAAATCCTTCAGTCAAAGGCACCATGCAATTTCAAAAACTATTATATCCAAAAATCACTGTTGTCAGCTACTATAAAACCATAAATTACCTTAATACAGGTTGCAATCCTACCAGTGGAAATAAACCTGAATTTCAGAGAAGTCCTAAATGAGATTCTGGGGCTGGGACAGAGTTAAGTGATTCAGCCATTAAAAATGCAGTACTGTCTCAGCTTTCTTTTTCTTTGGAACACAACCTTGGAGCCATACCATGGGGTACATCTCAATTATGACACAAAAGAAGCAAAGTCAACAACTGTTTATCACTGGTGTTCACACAGTTCCAAGCTCACCATAGCCACTTGCCTGGGAAAACCACACCGTTTCTGCACATCCATGGTATTCAAACTGCAAAGGGGTTTATGTGAGTTTTTTATTTGGAAATACCAAGTGAAACAAAACAAGATGAGAACCAAGTTGTTTACTTAGGTACAAAAAGATGTGTAGAGAAACCCAGTTTTAGCAATAAGGTAAGTTACTAACATTGGTTGTGAAAAAAAGCAGACAAGCATATCGTGTAAGCTCTGCAGTTGAGTGGCAATGTTGGTTTTAATGTAACAATGATTAATTACCTGATTTAATTATATTTGTAGCTACCTTGAATGCAGAGGTACAGCACAAACATGAGCCAGACAACAATTTTCTGATTTCTTCACATCTACGGGTTCTAATTCTGTCTGCTGTGGAGTTTTACACAATGGTGAGACAAGTGTTATTGCTTGCTATGACAGTATCTGGATCAAATTACTTATTTATTTGATCATCTAGATTTAATAAATTGGACACAAGTTTAATAATAACTATCAAATAAGGTACATCAGTGCAAACTCCTTGAGGTATGTGCATACACGCTGCTGACTGTGATGCAAAGCAAGGTATGTCTGGAGAGGTAAACTAAATAGATAAAAGGATTAAAACAGTGTAACTTAATTTAGGTGCATGCATGTCAGCAGAAGAAAACAGCTTCAGCTTAATTTAGACTAAGTTTTGCAAGGGATTTACACAGGTAGACAAAATAATCTGCCTGGAAACTCTCAGAAAACGTCACACAGACAGATTACAATCAGGTAACAGCCTACTCGGCATCAACTGACCCCCAGCCACAGTCCATGTCAGTTTTCTTACGCTGTAGCAAATAATGAGATAACCAAAGTTAGTCTGGCCATCTTTCCATGAAACCTCAACTAATTCCCATAATTTCTCATCTGCCCTGGACAGATGCACAGTCACTGTAGATCACATGATTTGTGATATCTTGTCAAGGTGCAGCGTTGGATGAGGAATGGGAGAACAGAGTCAACTTGATCTGGCCTTGCACAAGAAAAATAGCTAAATGATCCATGAAAAATAAGATAAACTGCATTTTGTTACAGTTGCTGCATTTTTCAGGCATTCATGCTGGCATAAACTAGCTGGTACTGGTGCCAATTTTCTTTACCTAGACAGAAATCTACAGAGACATCTATAAAATGTACCACCAGCTTAAATAAGTGTGCATTTAAAATTCCTGAATGTAACTCAGTTCAAACCACTACATTTAAACCAGGTTTAATTTAATTTTCCTTAAATCAATTAGGAATGTGTTTAAATTAAACCCATGTATTCTTAAATCAGAATTCTGGATCAGAATACCACAACTACACAGACTTTTTCACCTGTAAGGTTATTTTGAAGTACTTTCTATCCTTCTCATCAGACAGGCCAAAATTATTACTGGTAAAGGGAGTGGAAGGTCCAATTAAGACCTCCATTTGTTGCCAAGTTCTCAGTTGCATTAGTCTGTTGCACCTGTAAATAACCCAAAAGTGGAAATATTTTCATATGCAAGATTATTATTAATATCTGGCTGAAATTTAATCCTACCCAAGGAAATACTCTCAGGTAACCCAGAAAGAGTTAATTATTGTCCTTGGAAGAAATGAAGTATTTTCTCGGCTTTAGCAGTCCAAATTTAAAATATAAAACCTTTTGCTCCACAGACTCAAGGACTAATTAGACTGAATCTAAACTGCTCCTTAAAAACCAACACATACTAAAAAAGCATATTTAAAAGACTAGAAAAAAAACAACAATTAGTAACAAAATCTGTAAATTGTTCATGATTCTGCAAATCAGTATCAAAGGGTTTACTGTCATCCTCTTTTAGCATCCAACTGTATAAAAGAATCTCTCTACATATTTTGATACTGGAACATCTCAAAAGAGATTTACCAGGTTTATTGCTTTGGTTGGAAGTGCCAAAATATACAGAAAAAATATTACTGTCCAAGATGTTTAATTTGATTTCCAAATAAAACAAGTAATAGCCTGAGTTTCATCCATTATAGGAATCCCAATGGTTTGGGAATCACTCACTAAAATGACAGAGCAAAACATGTCAGCACACACAGGAATAAACAAGGCCTTGATACAGGAAACTGCTCCCTGTTGAGACTACTTAATAACAATTAAACTCAGGATTGACATGTGACATGGCTTATTCAGAGAAGTTTGCAAGACTGAGGCCAAAAATCTGAAAGAAAACTTAAACAGAAATTCCTCTCACTGCAACAAAAAGCCCCCTCTGCCACATTTTAATTTTCCATTTCTGTTGTGTTCCTTCTATATCTCATAATAAGATTAGGAAGGCCAAGGTTTATTTTATTCTTATCATTTTTCATTAGTAAAAAGGGATATTATAAAATTACCAAAACATTGGAAATAAATAATTTCAGATGTGCTACTAATACTCGGTGATTAATTCATAGGTAGACAAAACGTTTCTATAGGGCTAAGAAATTTTATGGGGAGGCATTCCCCAAAAGTCAGCCCATAAATTCCTCTCCTCTGGTAGTAGCAAACTTCCAAATATCTTTCATTGTCATTAAAAAGTTCCTCAGCTCATCCTTGCAAGTATAGGGGTTGTAAACCCATAGTTATGGAGAAAGGTCATTCTGAGTTGTTGTGACTGAAGAGCTGGCACTGGTTCTAAAATAAAACAACCTTCTCAGTGCTATGATAAAACCTGAGCCTTCAACATTTCTGGTTTAGCTGCTATTGAAGGTATTGCTGATGCACAAAGTTAGTTATTCTCAGCAATGCATACTAACCTTGGAATATTTACAAAGAAAATTGACATGTGTCCCACTGTGCTTAAAAATTCACAGTATATCTACAGTTTTATCCATTAGTTTAATAAAATTTAATTTATTTTGTAAAAAATCTGCTTCACCATAGAGCTTGTATGCTTCTCCTATTTTCTCTGCATTAAGTGAAATGCAAAAGGCAGACACTTATCCCAGCAGGGAACAGCACTGAGATATTTCACAGCTTTGTGAAGTTTTAAATCAAAGGACACCATGAGATCATCCCATCTGCTTAAGACACATCATAATCTATTACGTTTCATCTGGTCTCCTCTGCACTGAGCCTCCTCTAACTGTGCTTGTTGGATGCCTGTCTGCCAAAGGAGACACCCGGGATTTTGCTTCAGTCATTACTGGTTAAGCTGTGGCCTCTGTGGCCCCTGGTGCAGCTGCAAATGAATCCTGGGCAAAGCAAACCTCCCAGTTTTGTGTGGCACTCTCACCAGGGCACTTCACACACGTTGCAATTCGTTAAGTGTATGTGTGAAGTCAAGGCTGAGGTAAGGACAGTCCCCACAGTTGATGGCACGTGACGACCCTGACAGTAGCAGTGGCAGATATATCACAGTGTAATGACAAAACCTGAAAAGACAGCTAATTCTCCCTCTGCTGGTGTAGACACCATTCTGGGTGACTGGCCATGAGACCCTTTCCTGAAAGACAGGTGTGGGGTGTTCCAGGACCATCAGTCCAAAAATAACTGGAGAATTGATACAACCCTAGCATCTGATCAGACAAGAATAACTACAGAAGAGGTTTTTTACATAAATCAGAGGGTTTCTTCACTTCATGCCTATGCAGATGTGTAAAACTAGGACACTTGAAAGGACATTTGTCTGTACTATAGCTCCAGCACAACTGAGAGTAGCAGTTGGCTTCAGGTAAACATAGGCAATACCTCACTGTCTGCTCTTCCTCTGTCATTTGACCCATAACTGATAGTGCCTTCCCTTCAGTTTGAACTTTCCTGCATCACTGACACAACTGAAGTCTGGATTAGGGTGTATATTAATATACTTGTAGGCCCTTGAAGAAGACAGCTGCTCCATTTCTCAATCCATTTAGCAACTGATGTAGTCATGACCAGCATAACAACACAGGTATGACCCTGCAGAGTTGTTCACAACATGAAAATGGATCCATATCACCATGGCTGTCAAAACCAATGTCATTCAAATGATTTCTGAAGAAGTTGCATGGAATTCAGTGAGGTGATGCGGTCATTCCACCATCATATTCTTGAATGAGAACATGAGGAGACACAGCAGGGGCATATTTGTCAAGTGTGAAAGAAAGTAATCTCCTATAGGGCCCAGGAAAATGATGTTAAATTATAAAAAGAGGCAAAAGCACAGATGTCCAGATAGAGCGTTCCATGTGATTCCTTCAACCAGTTAAGTCTTTCAGTCATGAGATGGAGAATAGCAAAAAGAGCCACCTATTTCCTTATAGTTTCACTTTCTAGTTCTTATCTGCAATGCTGTAACTGCACTGCCTGTAAACACAACAAGGAGACCTCTATTTTTTTTCCTGTAGTCAGTCATTTCTGCCTTTCCTTGAGGTGCCACTGAATTCTAAATCTCAAGGAGGAATTTAGTGAGTGAGTGGGTAGGAGCATAGAAGAAAGAAGGGAGAAAGCAAACAAGTCAAACCAAACAAGCAGAGGATTCTACAGCACCAATATCAAGGCAGCAAAAGCCACAATGACTGAGAACCTGAGGCTGATGTGATTTACTTGCATGCCTTAGGACATTCAGTTCCACATAATCCACTGTCAAAGTCAATTATAAATATTACAGTATCTGCTACTGGAACGGATCCAGTTAATTCAGAAGAAAACATCAAATGCTGCCTGTAAGGTACATGAGCACTTAATGACAAGCATTTATACCAAGATACAATCAAAATGAACAAGCTGTACAAAAGGGCAAACCAAAGCTATGTTGCCTGTGTCTCTCTGTTTCTAATATCTGCACTTGATTTCTCAAGGGATTATTTTAAACTTTCTTCAAGCGTAACAGCATCAGGAAACGAAAGACCCAAGATTTTTTTTTTTAACACTAGCCCATAAAGTTACTTTCCTAAGTATATGCTAATATATCAAACCAGACATAATTATTAGATTTTTCAAACACTCAGAGCCAGGCACCTTCTGTTGAAATCAGTAACACCATCTATCTCTCACCACATGACTTTACCACTACTGCGAGGATGATCCACTCTTGACTGTGATGAAGTAGCACTATTTGAAGAAGGAAACTGTTCTGGTAGGCATAGGGAAATGCTTTGAAGAGTTTGAAATCAAAGTACAGTCTCTTTCTGTCAAAGATAAACAAGCAGAAATGTTTATTTAGGACTGGAACTGCTCTATGGATCTTTCCCCATTTTTAAGGCAGATGGGTGAATAACAATTTTTACTATATCTGCTTGGCTCAGAAACACCATCCCAATCTGGCAAAAGAGGAGCTTGGCTATGTTTACTTCTGTCTTTGCCCTTCCTTGACTTGTGTGCAATATCCATGTACTTCAACACAAAGCCTCAAACATTTTGGAAATTCCAGCTGGCACAGAGCAGAGCAGAATGTGCACTCTGAAACACATGCTGCTGTGAGCACACCAAATCCATTCTCCTCACCTAAAAGTGGTTTCTCAACAGGCAACAAATGAAGTCCTAGCTCTTACCAGATGTCAGGGTGTCTAAAGGATTAACAAAACCTCCAAAATTAACATTATGATCAACACAATCCCATGGCCCAACCTGCACTCTGGGAGCAGTTCAAACCTCAGCACACAATTGCAGTTTGACTTTCTCTCACCTTCTCTTCTTCTAGAATTAACACATAAGAGTAGGAATAGTACATATTTGAACCTTAAATTCTATTGCACACACCCTTTTTCAAGAAATTATAGAACGGGCAGCACACTCAGGTACCCAGTACCCGGCCATGAGACCAGGAGATATAATGGCCATACCAAGTGGTGACATGGCTGGGAAAGGACAAGGGAATTTCTTAGTACAACCTCATGTAGTTCATAAACTCAATAGAAGCAAGCAGAAATAAATGGTTGGACTTGATGATCTGAAAGGTCTTTTCCAACCTTAGCAATTCTACGATTCTGTGAAAATTGCTAGGAGATGCACAGAAGTGCACTCATTACAGAGAAGAATCATTCAATCCTACTGGAACATCAGAAGACACTTCCAAAAGCTCATGAAGCCACGTCTGGACAACGATACAACTGATGCAAGCATAGCTTGTGGGAAGCTGGTTTACTGGATACACTTTGCTAGGAGACAAACTGCTCTGGCACATGCAGGTGAGGGTAAAACAAAGCCACAAGAACAGAAAGAATCCTCTAAAGTGATATTCCAAGCAACTGTGGATATCCTTTATGAAGGAAAATTATGCTTCTACTGTTCTTCTAGAAAACAGATGCAAGATTTGTTTCCAGGCCGTTAATTTGACTTCTCCTGGGTACGTCAATAACTTATTCCTGTATTTCTCACTTCTCTTTAACAGGAGGATTCCACTGAAAATTGTGGCTAGAACAAGAAATTAGTTTTAGTCCACCTTTCTAGGACAGTAAAATCTTTCTACACTATGTAATTTCATTTGCTACAATGAATCATTATAAAGTCAGCTGAAGTTCAAGATAACATATCTTAAGAACCTTAAGAGAAAAAGGAAAAAAAAAAGGTATCTACCTAATTATACATCAAAGACTGCTTTTTGAATAAATTCTCTTATCTGGAATGTTAGAATTTTTTTAAGTGTTCTACTTCAGTAATAAGAACAGTGCTGCTTGAATTAACTATTCTGTATAACTGTGCTCACATATCAGGGTGTGCAAATGTAGTTTTACATGTCCATTCTATTATTATTATTAGAGTTTCTCACTGCATATTTCACACAGAAAAAAATATTCAATTCCTAATGCAGTAGTACTTCTACTGTGGTCCTTTTTAATAACTTCAGTCTTGTCACAATTCAGCATAATATTTTACAAAGCTTCTTTTTGAGTTAAAGGGCATGAAGTTCCAATAACACCAGTAATGTATATTGCATTTTTATTTCAGTTTTCAATTATTTTCACATTTTTATTATCATTTTCTGCACAAAAAATGTTTATATGGGGGCAGTCTGATTTTTCACACAAGAATATATCTAATTCTGACATCCATCTGTCTGGAAATCTTTTTTATTATATTTGTCACAGCATATTTAGAGGTAAACTTACTCTGTGACATTTCAAGATATAGCAGCATTTTCTCATGCACACTAATGAAAATCCTAAAAGTCTCCTATACTATGTTGGGAATTTGCCCTAAATCATAGATACAATCTTTTTCAAGGTATTTTCAATACTCACGTTAATTTTAATTTGAAACACTTAATCAAAGTTGACCAGAGTTGAAGTTGGAAGGGAACTCTGGAGGTCATTTGTCCAAGCCCCTAGCACAAGCAGGGATACCTGGAGTTTGTTGCCAAGGACCACATCCAGACAGCTTTCAAATATCTCCAAAGTGAAAGACTCCATTACTTCCATGGGCAAGCTGTGCCAGTGCTCTGTCAGACTCACTGTGAAAATGTGTTTCTTGATGTTCAGAGGGAAGTTCCTGTATTGCCCATCAGCTCTGATCCTGCCACTGGGCACCACTGGGAAGGGCCTGGGTCTGTCCTCTTTGCACTCTCCCTTCAGTTATTTGTATACATTGGTGAGATCCCCCTGAGCCTTCTTTTGTCGGAGCTGAACAGTCTCAGCACTCTCAGCCTTTGCTCATAGGAGAGAGGCTCCATTTCCTCAACAGTTTTCATAGCAGTTCATTGGACTGTCTCCAGAATGCCCATGTCTCTCTTGTGCTGGGGATCTGGGACAGGGTGCACTACTCCTGGCATGGCCTTAGGAGTGCCGAGTAGAGTGGCAGGATCACCTCCCCTGACCTGCCTAACACATCACAAAAATGCCCTGGCCTTTTTCTGTTGCAAGGACACAGAGCTGGCTCATGCTCAATTTGGATACCACCAGCACTCCCAGGCCTTTGCTTCCAAGCTGCTTTCCGGCTGGGTGGCCCCAGCATTTCTGGGTGCACGGGGTTGTTCATTCCCACACTCTAAGTAAGCCTGCAGTGTGCCTCTGCAGCAAGAAAGAGTTACAGTATGTTCTACTGAATTAGTGTTGCCAGCAGGTCAAGAGACAGAAACACTTGAGGGGAGGGTGTTGAAGCCAGTATTAAGTACTGAGGTACATTGCTTGCTATGGGCCTCCAGCTAGATTTTGTGCCACTCATCACAACCATCTGTGCTCAGCTATTCACTCAGTTTTCAGTCCCTCTCATTGCCTGGTCATTCAGCCCACACTGCAGCTTCCTTGGGAGCATCTTTAGGGAGGCAGTGCTGAATGCCTCACTGAGGACAAGGTATGCAATATCCACTGCTCTTAAGTTTGCTAGAACCATGGTTTCTTCTCATATTCTTTTAGTTTCCATTAACACATCAACACTCCATGCTGTGGTTAGCATTTGTAATAGAAAGTAGTTTAGACATTTGGCATTTATCAATTAGTTCATTGCCTCTGAAATCACCAATACATTACTGCTTTCACACTAGACTGGGAATCAGCCTTTAATGCTGGGGAGAGCAAGAAAAACGAGAAGCAACTAAGATAACAATTTTGGGTTTACTTTCTTAACCTTTTTTCTTTATGAATTCACTTCTTTGAGGTAGCCTCGAGGATGTATCTATGAGATGTCTAAAAGAATAGAGAATTACAGGCTGGTAATTGGAATGGAAAAATGTTCTGTACCCACAATCCTTGGGAAAAAAAAACAAAAAGAAACAGAAGAACAGGACATGAAAAGCTAGAATCACTAATAGAACAAAAGAAGGAGTGTTGATACAATAGAAGACTATTCAGAGACAACAGACTCTATTGCTCCTCAATTCTGACTAAATACCAGAGCAGGACCATCTTCTGTACTGAATGAACCAAGGGGTCCTTTGGTAAAAAACAGGAAAGCCTTGGTGACATAGAATGATTAAAAACTAACGAAAATCATACAGCACATAAGAAGTCACAAAGAACAATTTAAAACTGAACAATTTAAAACTATAGATTCCTTACACAGTTTACCCCAGTGCAGTTTGTTTGTTTCAGACAAACTTCATATTGGAATTTAGATGTGTTTCCAAATGATTCACCTCTTTACATGCAACATCCAAAACCACTTAAATAATCTCCCTTTAAAATAAAAGTTAAATTCCTTCTTTTTTAAGATGTTAATTCTCAGAGCAGAGGTGTCATAGGAGACAATTATGAAATCTCAAAGTAAAATCCATCTTTCAAAGGATAAAAAGTAGTACAGTTACATAATTCAAAAGGTGGAGTAATAAAATAATAATAACACTGGCAACTTCTTTCTAAAGATCTCAAAAAGCTGTAAAAATATTGATGTACACGTAAGCATTATAATTTATCTGGAAATTAGGAAATAATTTCCATTTCATTTCAGAGATAAAAAAGGCACACAGAGTTAAACTATTTAGCTCAGGGCCACTGTGCATGGCCACTATTTAAAAAATATAACTGAAAATTGCTCTAAAGTCACTTACCTGCTTGCTGGATTCAGCAGTACTATCTATTCCAGAAAACAGATCAGCTCATGCCTTACACTGGCAAACAAAAGAAGTTACAGACCTACCAGTACAGCACCTCAGTAATGGAACACATATAACATACAGTACAGAACAAAGGAAAGGGCAAAGTTCTGAGAATAGGGGTTTGGGGGGTGTCTGTTGGCCTGTTTTTCATTTTCTTACCTGCTTTTAGTACTGGAAGCAAGTGTGAGCAGGTGTAGAAAGACTAACTGATTTGAAGAAATGCAAAACAGAATCACCTGGACAAAATTACCTTCCAGTATAAAATATGACTGATAAGGAAGTGGCAGGAAGGAGCTGTATGTTTATATGTGGTTGTGGGTTTTGTCAGTGTAGGGTTGAGTCTATTCTACAGATTACCTCCCAAGGTAAGAAACAATCAGATTCTATCCCACTTCTCTAATAATGTGGTATTGCACTCACAGGGCAGTGCAGCAACACAGTCAGCAGCATCCTAGACTGGCTACTCTAAAGAGGAACCATCAAGAGTGTAATTCAGTGGTGTTACCCTGAGATATTTCAATACAATTTCACAAGAGAAATCAAACAAAAAAAAAAGAAAGGTGTTAGCTAATGTTTTAATTTTTAAAACAGGGGATAAGGGATCAGACAAACCTAATTTTTCTTAATAACCTTTTTTTGCCTTTACTTTGAATTTAGAAGTCTATTTAATGATCAAATAATTTTAGTCTCATTTGACTGTGCCTCCTAAACCTAACATGGCACTTGTAGGAATGCAAGCTGTTGCTGAAAAAGCACTGCTTGTTCTAGTGACATTTGAGTGGAAGTAACTTTAAATTTACAATTCTGTTATTTCCAAAGTGCCATGTATTTCTAAGCAACATAAAGAACACCAGCTCTGTGGGATTGTACCACTTTGCCCAATTAACAGATCAAAACACAGTGGAAAAGACAGGAGCTGCTTGGGTCAACCTGAACATTGAATAACCCGGGACAATTCAGATCCAATTGCTCAAGTGGTTTTACCTATTATCAACCAACATAGTTCTTTCTAGCCCTGTATATCAAGAGTCCTGGTTGCTACTTTGTATTGCAAAAGGGCTAGATAATATCAGAGTGATTCAATGGAAAATGTTTTGGTTTAATAGTAATGTAAAGTTTTGACAGAAATCATACATCAAAGCCAAAAATGTCTGTAATTTAAAAAGCTTTGCCAAATTTTTATTTGTACTAATGTCAGTCTGGTAATCTTTATATTAATTCTCCATTTATGCAACAGATGTAGAAGACTAACACACCCACATACATTCCTTTCCTGTCATTTTTAGGCATTCACCTAACCCAAAGGACAGATCCTGAAGTGCATTATAGCTGGATATCTACAGACCTTAACAGATCTAGAAGCATATTTTGTTGGCCAAATAATGGGAATAGGGTAATAAGGAATTAGGAAAAAGAACTATAACAGCTACTGATGTAGAAATCTGCAAATGGAGAGGTTTTGTCAAGGCTTTATCTGGAATTATGTGTTGTTGTTATTATTATTATTATTATTTCTTGTTTGTTGGGGTTTTTCTAATTTGCTTGTATTAGAAGAGGTGAATTTGTGTCTTAAAAAATAAACAGGAATTCAAAGTGCATTTTCAAAAGTTCAATGGATTAAATGTTCTCCTTAGTGTGTTTTAAATGCTACAGATTCTCCATTGTCCTGTGTTATCTCATTTCTCTTTTTTATTCCTCAGCAGAACAGTGTCCAGGCAAATTACATCAAGGCCCTTCCACAGAAAAAAAATGACAAAGTATATTCAGAAGATATTAATAAATTTTGCAACCTTGATTTATACAAGGCAGTGGCAGAGTTTTTTTACATTTTGCACACAAAATTGCAGTTTATTTTAAAAAAATCCGACTGCTTTCCATCTTACGACAGCAAAGCCCTTCTTGTCTTTTGGGTAAAAACTTAAAAACATATCTCAATGTATTTCTTTTTATAAGTAGTTCATAATACTTAAGAAAGAATATTCTCATTTCATTAAATTGAAAAATAATGTGGATCATCTGGGACTCAAAACCCTCACAGTCTACTAGAGAAAAAATATGTGAGAAAATGGGAAATAGGAAACAATTTCTGTATCAGAGATAAAATAGGTGATCTTTAGAAACATGAACAAATCAGTTTCATGGAAGTGGATTTATTTTCTGCACAAGTTACACCATCATTAATTTACACAATACTCAGAAGCCAGAATACTGAAAGAGAAGCAAGCAAGAACAAACACTTCCCAAACAGCATCCTGCCACTGAAGGTAACAGAGCTTTTACCACAGCTTACCACTCTATAGAGCTGATAATTAAACCAACATGTGCCCCTGAACTGTTAGTCTTTCATATCTCAGATAAGTGCCATCCACTGCATCATGATAGAAGAGCTGTCTTTGTCTCTGCACCTGGAAAGATTTCACCCAGCAGACACTTCATGAAAATGAGTGTATTTCTTCAGAAAGTTTTAGTTTTGCTAAGTGACCAAATTTATTTTTTTTTAAAGAATGTTTCATCAGAAAATTCATTATCTGAATCCTTGAGCATCCTGTTAGAGATGAATGGATTTTTCTGATACCATTTTTCAGTAGTTTCCTTCCATAGAGAGATTGTAATATATTCTTAATAAAATAGTTGTCCAAGACAGACGCTTTAAGGAATATGAAAACAGTGCACAAAGAGGACCTAAGATCCTCCCAAGGAATCTGTATCAATTATCCACAGAATGTATTGTTCACAGTGTGTAGATGGAGAGTTAGGAGCAGTACTCATTTTCTTGTCTATGGTCCCAAACCAGAGCTCTCAGTTTTCTGAGTAGGCTGAATGGAAAAACAAGTCTGGCAGTCTTGAACAGTATACACTGAATCTGTCACAACTTTCTCATTGTTAAAGGTCCACCATATGCCTCCTTTTTTTGGCACCTTATCAGAATGGTTAACAAAATAGTCCAGAGACTGTTCTCTGGCTGCACACTATGCGGCATTTGACCCTGAGTCCCTCTGGGCCCCAGGAATTGTCCCTCTGACCACAAAACAATTAATTTTTACTGTGTTTTCTTTTCAGTTCAAAACACCTGAAATAACATGTGAGCTGTCAATACAGCACCTCCAGTTTTGGTTGTTCTCTGTCTGCCTAATTTTAAATCTAAAAATAAGACTTGAATACTCTTTCCATAATGATATGTCACACTATACCAGCAGACAAAAAATGAGTATGTATTACCATATACTACTGCTGTGGCTGGTAGCTGTACTGTAATTAAAAATTGTTAATGGTTCTACTATACATGTCTAATTCATAGATTTTTATCATTTAGCATTAAAAGATAATGGCTTCATCTTCCTTCATTTACTTGAGTGAGTAATCCTGACTTGTGAAAGGAATCCTGTTAATGAGTCACATCAGTAAAGATGCAGAATTGGTCCCAAAACAAGAATAACTTTCACAGTGTAAACTTTAATTGAAAGCTATATTTCTTCCTTTTCCTTCTACCTCTAAATAAAAAAGAACAGCATCATCTGAACAAAAATGAAAACATGTAGACATTCTCAGTTAACCCTGGATCTGTTTTCAGAATGAAACACAAAATTCATGAAGTGAGCAGTCATTACAGGGTTGTAATATATTTCAGAAAAACTCTCTGAAATGCAGTTCAGGTGTTTATCTTTGCTCATATTCAGTTATCAGTGCTCTTCTAAGACAAAATTCAAAGGCTCTTATTGCTAATTTTAGGAGATGCTGAGTTGAGATTAACTTCACACACAATACAAGCCCACACTCACTTTAAATCCAGTAGGAAATAGTAAGATCAAAAAAAAATGTTTGTTCCTGGATAATGCCAATGTATCATGACTTCTTGTTGGCAAATATGAGGCTTTCACACATGTTATGAGTGTCTATCGACTCCTCTCACTACAAAAGAAATTCAGTCATTTTTATGCAGTGCCTCTGCTGTGGGAATTCCCAGATCCACAAGTTACCCCTTGCACCGAACAGCTCACGTTCTGAAACACTGTATTTTTTCCCACAACATTATTATTTTAGTCACTATGCAAAATGATGTGCCAGTGCATCAACAGAGATCTTGTATCACTTAGGATACCACCACACAAAAGTGCTAAATCACAGTGAAGAATGATGTTTCTTTGAGGGACATGAACTCCAGGCTACTGAGGCAAATAAAACAATCCAGATTCTTCTGCTCAGAAGAACAAGGGACATGAATGTATATCACAGATGCTAGGAAAAAAATTATTCATCAAAAGTGGTGACAGAAGGATGCAACATTCAAAGTACTAACAGTGCCACAGGGCTAATGCAAAGGCAGCCAAGACAATGAGGATTCTGATGATTTACCTTTCTTTGTGCTGCTTATTTTAACTCATAAAATTGGAACAGGGTTTGTAAAGGCAAAGTTGGAACCTCATGAGCTAAAATGCTGCCATGATAACTCATTCCTCCAGCTCAGTCCTTTTAGCAATGCAGGAATCTGCCCTTATCCACGTATCAATTTCAGACCACAAAGAACTTCTAAGACAGAAGTTAAACATTAAAAGCACAAGAAACCACAGATAACACCTCAGTAGTAGAATACAACAGAAAGCAACATGAAGGAAAGTTTGGCTCACAGCTCAGTGGAAGGGGCCAAGAGCAGAATGAGCAAAAGCTCTGGGGTGTGCTATCAGCAAAAGCCTTGTTCAAGACAGCAGGCATGGATTAAAAAAAAAAAAAAGACTAGCTTAGGCAAGTCTTAGAAAAGCTTAGCCACCACTGAAGTTCCAGCAGGTGATTAAAAACAACCCCAAAAAATCAGGAGGCCTCTGGCTGAGGCTCATAGGAATTGAGGTATTAATTTCATTTATATATGTGTATATACATATATATGCACTGAGCACCTAAGAGGCCTTGTCAAAAGGCTAAAGTATGTTGGCTGGAATAACTGGAAATTATTCCT
>JAOXXN010000395.1:40198464-40216684 GCA_026770055.1 Myrmophylax atrothorax
TTCATTACCCATACTGCTGCTTACCACAACAATGTTAGTTTCAGGTTTGCAATATGAAGTATTTCTAGTCCTTATACCTGTCCACAGACTGGGCACTTGTTTTTTCTGCTTTTCATACCTCTTTCTGATGTCTGCCCTAGATCACAGTAGCAGCTTCAATGTCTCCTAATTCCTCATGTTCTTTATTGTAAGCCAGAAGATTGGCCTGGGCTTTTTACCAAGTATCCCCTATTCCTTTGATACCTTCCCAGGATAATGTAGCAGTTGTGGTTAGTGGAAGAGCTGCAGTTGCCTTGGATGCATGTCTCTTCACAGTCTTTCCAGTGAGAAACTTGTCTGCCATATAAAAATCTGTCATTAACAAGGAATCTTTAATGTTTCCAGAGTTTCCAAGGCTACAGGAGTTCTCAGGTCTTGTTATAATTATTTCCTCTTTTGCTTGGTTTTAAGTAGAAAGTAAGAAAACCAGCACAACAGCCTCCTGCCCATGATCTCCTTCTGTGGGGTCATATTACTCAGTAAGCTCTTTAATCAGTCTTTCCAGTATTTCAGACACCACAGCATTTGCCTCCCTTCCACCTTTTCCCAAAAGGATAGTAAAGAAAACTTTTACTGTCATTTCCTCATGTTTATTCCTTTGTGAATACACTCAATTACTTTTATAACCACTTCCTTGTTTGTGTAGCTTATTTTGTCTGGAAATACACCATCACACTTTTAAAAGTCCCTCCAGATGATCTGTTTACTCCTAGCTTTATTTTCCACTTAATAATATTTCAAGGAGAAGGTGTGTCTCTCTGGAATTATTGTTGCTGATGTATTTCTGCACCACATACTGGATAATAACACAAGATGACTCCATGTTTATAACTAACCTGAATTTTTAACTAACTATTTGCACAGATGCTGAGACCGAAATTAACACCAAAGTCACATGTGAGCACATTAGCTTATGTGTGGTCTTTCAGAGCTCCCTGCAACCCATGTTCTTCCCCTGGTTTCACACAGATTGCTGCACTGTTATCTTTATTTACTTTTCCAGCCTAAGGAATTGTACGTGATTTAACAGCACCTAGAGAAGTCAAATGCTGAATGCTTATCAGTAGTGGTGGCAGCTGTTAGTCCAACAAATCTGCCTTTTTCAGCTTGGGTTTATATTTAGGTACTCACTTAACCAAGACTGAAACTATGTTAAACAGAATTCCTTTCAAACAAGGAAATTTTAAGTATTAGCTCTCACAAGTTTATGTATTTATTAGGAAAGCAAATTTTCTAAACTTTGTGCTCAGTTTGCATGTATAATATAGACATATGCAAATAAAATTAGTGATTTTGAGAACTGGTGATCTTTACTTAAACCTATCACTATTCTCGTACATCTTATCTCCCTTGAACTGTGTCAACCATAGGGGATGACTGAAAAGACTGTGCCTAATGAAGGAGGATATTATGCTGATAAAAACACCTTTAGCATAATGAAATTTACTCTTTGATCATAGACTATGATAGTACTGCCAAGAAAAGGATAAAAGGCACATTTAAAATTACTTTAGGTTAAATATTTAAACATTACTGCTTCTAAATTGAAATGCGTATAGAGATGTTCTAAAACATATGAGCTACTAAAAATAAACTCTAAGCTCTTCCTATAGTTTTTTAGTCAAGTAGCTAAACTTGGCAAAATGTATCACAATATTTTGATAGGACATTAAAACATGACTATTAAAATGTATTATCTATTGAGGAGGTCTCTTTAGTCAATAACTCCTGTGTTAATCTAGAACATCCTGTAATTATTCAGGCAAATGTAAGAAATAAATGGTACTTCAGACTTTGTGCTTAAAGCATTGTGTTCTTTAGTGTAAGCCAGCAGTTAAACATTAATTTCACACTCAAAAATTAAACAAACTGCTATAAATACATGATATGGCACCAATTACAAAATGAAGACTATATTGTCTTTAAGAAATCCAGTTATTTTTCATTCACCCAAACATGTTCAATCTTACTTAAAAATTAGTATCTATGTAGAGGCACATGGCATTTTTCCAGGAGAAGACACATAGTTTGTTTTCTTACTTCACATTGCAGTAGAAGTGGTCACATCTGCTCACCTCAGAGAGCATATGGAGGTTCAAACACTGTATCAAGGTATATATTTCAAGGAGAAAATTTAACTGCCTGGGTGTCACACTTTAATTCAATATACCAGAAGCAGGAAGATGAGAATTTTAAAAAATTTTCTGAGTTAATTGATTGATGAATAACAGCTTCCAAGAGCAGACCTTTATTCATCTCATTTCATACACTCTGATCTGAAATTCACTCAGATTACCTCAGGTCATAAAAAAATGATAACTAAGGACACATTGATGTGTGCACACTGCACACTTGCATTTCTATTTTCTAGCATTTTTCTGGGACCTTAATTTACTGGAGATACATGACCAGAATACCTATTCCTATAAAACTGCTTTTAGAACTTGAGTCAAGAAATATTAGGAGTAACTCTTGCCCTCAGTGTTACTGTGAGGGACAGTAATGACCTGGTGCCATTTTCCTCTCTCAGGAGAGAGAAACTTTTTACAACCCTCCGCCATTAACAAATTGTGAAAGCCTCTCAGCTCCAATGATAAAATTTTTTATACAGATGGTTATTGATGCAAATGATTCCATGTTTTCTGCCAGATTAGCTTTCCTGCCCAACAGCTTATACAATTGAAGAGGTGTTTGCTAAAACAATAGCTATATAGGTACAAACAACTTAACAATAAAAGAATATCAGCATGAAGTCTGAAATGTGAAATCTATACACATCATAAGTTATTGTGGATCTATCCAATTTTATCACTGCTGAATGGCTTCAAAATGTTGAATTCCTTTCATTTGCGCAACTCCAGCAAGCATATAAATGTCAACTCTCTCAATTATAGATGCCTAATAGCAGGCAGCCAAATTGTCTAAATAGCAAAAAGAAAATTTAAGAGATTTGGGGTTTGAGATAGCAGGAGTCAATTAGAAACATAATAAAAAGCATAAAGCTTTGGAGCGTAGTTCAAAATGTGTCTTCTTAAAGAATGATCTACAATGCATTGTATTCAGCAACTCTGTAGTTTGCAGCACACCTTGTCTGAACTGGGTACAGCCCTGTACAGAACATGCAAGGGACACGCATGGGCCACACTGAACAGGCATGACACACACTGACTACACTTAGCCCTTCACTGGGCAATGAATAGAAGACAAAGAAACACAGCTTCATAGTCACCCAGACTGGGTGAATGAACAAACATTCAATCTGAGAATAACTAGAGGAAAAATTAAAATTCATGGAGAACTTGGGATTTTTTAGCATAATCCTAAATTGTATGCTGTTCATACAAATTTAGATTAAAAAATGAACATTTGTTCTTCAAAACTAAATAAATGCTTTGCAATTGAAAGCCATCATATCTGACATTGATCAGAGTGGTTTCCTTTTGTCATGAGAATGATGGACTACGAGCAGTTTTAAGCAAGCCATATCATGTAATTATTATCAACATCCATATATATTCAATTGGACAGGTTACTTTTTTTCTCACTGATACTGGTTTCACAGCTCTATGGATAGACCTTCTTTTTGTCTTCTGGAATGTCCATAATATTATCACAAAATTGATTTCTTCATTATAGATGAGGCAGGATCATTTATAATAAATAGTTGGGTTTAAAAGCACGGGGTTTTTGGAAGTCAGTTTCTAGCATTAATGGGAACTGTCTTGCAAGGGGTTTGCTGGGCACAGATAGAGGAAACAGGATGAGTAAAGTACAGAAAAATAACATTATAGAAGAGGACATTATTGAACAGAAGAGATAAAATGGAATGCCAAAAAAATTATGGTGTGAGGAATCAGAAAGTTTAAGAAACCATGAACTTGAAAATTATTGTTTCACTTACAGCTTGGTGCTGATAATAAGTTGTCAACCAACTGGTGTCAGCTAAAAAGTGGCCAGCTGAATTTATTAGCTGTTTATAGGCAAGTGTGTAGGAACAGCCAAAAGCTGAGACTCCAGCTGAATTTGTCACTTCTTCACAGTACTTTCCTGCAGAAGCCTCCTCTAGGGTCAGCTCTACAGCAACCAGCTAGTGTACCTAGCAGAGAAACCCCACATACTGTTGAAACCATATAAGCTTATGCTCACTTGCTCCAGGACCACACTGCAGGATACTGTGACTGATTTGCCCTCAGGATGCATCACATCATGGAGGTCAGCAAAATGAGATGGCTGAAGGTTCTTTCTTCTGAAGCCCGCTGAGTCCTGCTGCAAAGGGGTTGTGTGGGCTTAGACTCCAGCTCATGGAAAACTGCTTGGAACAGAGATGCAATTTTGAGGTTTCAAAGCATCTGGGGGCAATGCAGCTCATATGAAACATGTAGGTACAGCCAGGGGCTATTAACAGATGTAATATCTTTACATCTGACTGTTAGGTTACATAAGTCATAGAATAAGAAGGTCACATGGCCAATATCACTACTTGTTCCAAAGACACTTACCCACACATTTGTCTTTCCTTAGTTTGTTGCTTTGCTTCATTTAGGCCCAGTTTTGCAAAGAATTCCAGGGCCTTATTAAGAGGATGCTCGTCAATACTGAAGCCCTTATATTCAAAACTGTTTGGAAAAGAGACTGTCTTGTGATACAGGTCTGTATAATGTCCAGGGTTTGGGGAGTACTTGAGTTTGCTGTAATTAAACACAAACAAACAAACAAACAAAACCAAAAACCAAAACAACAAAAACACCCACAAAACAAAGTAACATAAAGCCACTAGAAGGTTACATTGTCTACAAAAGATTATTTCCACATATTAAAGTAGTGAGATTACTTGGAATTAGCTGGTCCATAGCTCTGCCCCTATTCTTTTTCTTTATTCTGTTTTCTTCTTTGGAGTTGGGAAGGTGCTCAGAAATAAGCTCTTGCCCATTTTGATCACATCTTCTCTTCAGAATCAACCAATGGAGTCAGCACGATTGGCAAAGAAAGGAACATAACATTTCAAGAAAGAGCAATCCTACCTGCAAACCCTCATCAATTTAATTTCTGTTTCATTATTTTTCTGGACAAAAGTACTTTTATGTTGCCACTATATGCTTGCATCAATTATCACCCTCAGGTGTCTTTTTCTTTTTTTTTTGTAAATGAATGCTTTTTATTCATAAATAAAAGTGGGATTGAATAAAACATGCTGGCCAAGCTAGCCAGAAAAAAAAAAAAAAGCCTTTGAAGTAGAACTATTCTGGTTATTGTCATCCTAAGACACCATACTAAAGGCTTTCTCCTCTATTCATCTTCTCTGTAGGCAAGAGGTAACTGCTTCCAGAGAGCAGTGGAATGAAGGTGCCACAATATCAGCAGTATCACAGCAAGTAACAGACAGGCTCTGGGTGACAGAAAAATAATAGAAAATACATCCATTTCACAGAGGAAATACAGTAATTTGTAGTCAACTCCACTCGGTGGAGAGATACTGAAAACAACTCCTTAAACCGGCTTTTCCTAGGTAAGATAGTAGGTTATTAGTTCACTGCCTCTTTCTCATGAGACACAAACAAGCCCATTACACAGAAGAATGATGAATGCTATTTTTGGAAAAGGCTGGTTAACTATTTCTCCTAATACCATCCAGCCCTTCATCTCACCTGCATCTCACAGAACTTCATGCAAGTTGCATTTTAGAAACACTTTCAGCAAGGGAATTCAAAACCTACACTATTGCCAAAATGGGGATGCCCCAGGGGAACTACCAAAGAAGGAAAAAGCATGCCCAAAATGTTTCTCTTGCTGCCAAGAACATGCATCTCCTGTGTTCTCATCCTTCTAAGTCCACTCCTGGAGCAGGTTGCATACCAGAGTTACAGAGAGAAGGGTAAAGGCAAGCAGGCTGACTGGAAGGAAGCAGTGAGGGGGAAATAAGGGTCTGGAAAATCTTGGAGAAGTACAGTTTGATGGAGCAGCACGTGGAAAGCTTGCACAGTTGGGAGGGCCTAGACACAGAGGTAAAAGCTGGTTCATTAACATTTACACTGCCTGTCAGCCACCTCAGCAAGATCACGGATATGACAACCCTGCACTGAACAACAGAGTTAGGTCTAGTGGGGAATATGGCACAATGTTGCACAATGAGTAACACTTCACAACCTAAGGGACAGAAGTACCTAACTGAAGCTACTAGGATAGTAGCAACAGATAATTTCCTACCCTACAGACTGGGGTTTGCTTTTCCCACAACTGCTAAATGAGAAAAGGCTCTATTAAGCTCCCAGTTAGTGGGTGACAGTTGCAGTCCACCCGTTTATATACAGAAGTGTATTTTTTTCACTTATGTCATTACTCTTCTACAAGGGGTGAGGAATGCAAGAAAAACTCTCTGCTATGCAATTCACTAGAGCAGAATACAGAGTTTCCCTTCCAAAAATCCTCTAAGCAACACCTTTGCTTTGTATCCATTGCTAGCAGAATCTATCATCTACCACATGGAGCTGACCACAGACACTGCATTGGCTCAACTCCAGCAATTATCTGAAAAACACTTTTCAATACTAAATCAACTTTAAAAAACAAATAATTCTCAGCAGTAAGCTACTGCACTCCTCAGTGCTTAGGCCTCATGGAAACAGTGATTGCTTCTGTCACCCCAAAAAATGTACTCACTCTTAGATGGCTCTTCACCATCCCTAGAGTCAGACTTCACACTTAAAATTCATCCCTCTGAATTTAGACAAGATTTTAAATACGGAACAGTGCCCCAGTTGTTGCTTATCTGGACCAGAATTCCTGTAAACTTTAACTTACAGGGTTTGAGAAAGAACTGTTCATGAATGCCTGTCTGTATCATCTGACCCCTAGTTTGACCACAGACTTCCATACTGCTGCTATGATATGTTTCATGGGAACCCTTCTAGTATAATTTAATTTCTTGGCTACTACTTCTTTCACACCAAGAAAAAAAATAAAAAGCTGAAAAAAAATGGTAGGGACCTTAGCAGTGCAATTTTCAGTTAATCCCACTGTTTAAATGAATAATGACAGAAACATTTATTTCTAAGACCTTTAATTCTAGCCACCCTTGAGTTTTTTAAAATAAATTGCACACTTGAAAGAATGCAAAATACAGTAAATCAGTTCATCTTTTCTATAGTAGATCTCTATTCTATGTAATGCTTCTGCCTGTTTAGTAATGTGGGAAGGACTGCAATTTCCTGTTGTTTCAATCCCAAGGAACACAAGTCCCACTAAGAAATACAAGTCTCTGGTAAAAATCCCTGTAACAAATATGACCTTTAAAGAAATGGCGTGCAAGAGGCTTGAAGGGTTTAGTTACTACTTAGCCACGTAGAACATAGCATATAACTTTGAAAACAGTCGTCTTTTCACAAGACATTAATCCTATCATCTCATATTAATCCTATCACCACATATTTAACTCTCTCTGGCCAGGCTGCCCTATGTCTTTTCCCTCCACAAGTATCTGCACTTGTTCTAATTTGAATAGAGAGCACATAAGGTGGCCATCCAATGCTGATGGGACATACAGCATCTTCTTTGTAATAGCACAAGGTCCTCTGCATTAAAGAATTATTTAAAATGTCCAAATTCTGAAATATATGTAAATACCACAAAGACAAGTTTATTAAAATGTATAGCCACAAACCTACTTAGAGACAGACATTTTTGTTCTAGCAAATTGCAGATTTAATCCATAAGAAGTAGCTCATTGCTAAAAATTATTTTTCCAGAACAGACATAAATATTCAAAGAAACTTCTGTTTGGTATTAATAATGTTTAATCACTTTTGTCACCAACAGCCACAGTCATAAGCCATGAAGTCACATCACCTTAACTATTGAAAAATTAATATTTAGTAGGTAATTGAGCTTACTTGGACATTACAGAGGTAATTATTAAAGGTTTCAAGAAAGAAAACTGAACATTTGTTGCCATCAAAAATGTGACAAATATCTGGTGTCTGCCCATAATACAGTATAATTCAGTGCCATACTTCTGCAGTTCAAAATGCTATGAATTAAAAAACCCCTATTTCTCATAGAATTATGCTTTTTCTCCCATATAATCACTTTCTTGTCTTCTTTGCACACTTCTGTTGCCTTGTATAAATACACCTCCTCTACATCTTCATTTTCCTAAGGAGAATACCTCTGGGGTTTTTTGCCTTCCTATCAGGTCTGAACTCTCTCTAATTTGGTAGAGTTAAGATGCATGTGTGACTAAAAAAAGAAAAAAAAAGCCTCTAAACTATTCAACAGTGTTTGGCATGACTATGGAACTGGGAAAAAACCCTATCTTTAAAGTGTATGTGCTCTCATACTGCTACATTATATTACCAGGTGGTGATAAAACATGACTCTATGTGAAATGATGATACACCTTTGTCACAGAGAATATTAGCTGCTTTGGAACAGTAACACTTGCTGTTTTCAGAAAGAAAAAATCTAAGTTATCATGAAACTTACAGGATGGCTGCATCCAACACTGAAGAAAATTACTTGAAAATAGTTTCAACTTCACTGCCCAGAGCATACATTAAATGCGTTATCTGTATTGAACTCTGCTGCAGCTCTAAATTCAGTGAAATGTGGTTTTCACTGAGGCTAATGAAACTGGTAATCCCTATGGAGAGTGAAATTTCAGCATTTTCCTTATTCAGGGGCTTCTCATTTTCCAACCAGACCACCTCAGGCTATGACTTATCAGAGCTCAGATGCTACGGTTTGAGGGCCTTTTAAAATATGTGGATAAGAAACCTTTTTAGAAAACTTGGTGTTGAAGGAAGAAATGATGATACTATTGCACTGTTATAAACTGAGTACTAATAGGTAACCAGCCACTGAAATTGCCTTCTTTTGACAAAGATCTAAAATACAAGTGTACAAAAGATTATTGGGGTGCTGGTTTTTGGTTGTTTGTTTCGTTTTGTTTTGTTTCCCACAACAGCAAATGTCTCTACTCCTATTGAAATCACCTCTAAAACTGGAGTGATACAGATCATTCACACCCAAGTGGCTACCCAACCCTGTATCAGTGGGAGCAAACCTAGTCCACAAATATTTCCAGAGAAGTCTAACCTAGACATGTGAGTGGGGTTGTTTTGTCCTGTGGCCAGGGTGGTTTCCATCCAAGACTAAGAGCTCTAATGTGGGATTTATGGCATCATCATGCTAAAGATTACACACAGATCCAAAGATCAAAAAGCCCCATTTGATGTTTAGTAAAGGTTATGGTGATAGGATTTACCTCTAGATTAAGACATCTAAACATCAGGTTATACATGTGAGCTACATGTTCTTACTCACACTGTTGCTAGAAGAGAACCGATCAATATAACTGATAGAATCCAAAACCAATTCAGCTCAAAAGCCTGTTCTGAATTTGGCAGCTCACAAGGCCAGCATAGTTAAGAGCACTGTTTCTGTGGCCAATTTTATACAAATGAATGATGCATCTGTCCACCCATTTCATTACTTTCAGCCACTCAACCCAAATGACCAAGGACCCCACGCTGTCAAGGTGTGACCTCAGTTGGCAACTTAACTGGTTCATTCCCCCCTCATGGGATAGGGGAGAAAATCAGAAGAGAAAAATTGAGGAAACTCATGGGCTGAGATACCAACAGATCAATAAGGTAAAGCATGAACACATATAAGGAAAGCAAAACAAGGAATTCAATTGCTGCAGGTGATAGGACAGACAAGTGTTCCACCATCCCCAGGAAAGCAGGACGCCATCATATCTAACAGTTACTTGGGAAGACAAGTGCTATCACCCCAAATGTCTCCCCCTTTCTTCTTTCCTCAGCTTTATATGCTGAGTGTGATGCCATTTGGTACAGAACAAGCCTTTGCTCAGTGGGGGGCAGCTGTCCTAGCTGTGTTCCCTCCCAGCCCCTCCTGCACCCTCAGCCTCCTCACTGGCAGGACAGTACAAGCAGCAGAAAAAGCCTTGACTTTGTACAAGATCTGCTCAGCAATAGCAAAAACATCTCTGTATTATCAACCTTGTTTTCATGGGAAATCCAGAAGACCCCCATACTTGTTACTCTGAAGACAATTAACTCTACCCCAACCCAAACCAGCCCGCATGCATGGTAGGATCAACCATAGTGTTTGGTGACAAGGCTGAAAATCACATCTCTCTGGGCCACTACATAAGGGCCGCTCTACTTCAGTGTAATCACCACCTATATTTGTACTTCATCTCTGTGTCTTTACTTCAAAGCTCCACTTAAAAGCAAACAAAACAGAAGCACAATGGTTCAGATTTGGTTTAATAATTTCCTATCAGCATTACATCCTTTTGGAGAAACATATAATGGCATAGTCTACACAAAGCACCCAAAATTGCCTAAATGACTGAGGTACTGAACTGCCTGCTGAAAATATACTGATGCTATACATTCTCTGGTCAACCTTTGCTGACTAACACTTAGGAGATCCAGAATGGAATTTAAATCTACACATACACAGACTTCTCAGGCTCTGTCCAACAATTGCACCTTGTCATTACAGCAAGGTTCAAGCATCCTCTCATGCACGACATGTAACTGAAAATGGTTCACCCCCCAGGGAAAGTCTGGATGAAGATGCTAAAGATATCCCCTGCAGATCAGCTTAAAAGCTTTTTAGCTTGGATAATACATGGAAGTCTCATTGTATTAGTATCAGCTAATTGATTTGGGGAACAAAAACATCTTGCCTTAGGTTTAGCCTGCCTTGAAACTGTCCTGTAGTTTGCTGGTAAAGCTGAATAGTCAGAGACTGAGTCTTACCAGATGCAGCAGAGACTGGAAATTGGATGCTTTCCAACACCGCAATTGGTATAGATGCTATCTGGATTATGCAGTCCCCTACTAAATAGTGTCAAGGATTAGCCAGAACTAAAAACACTTGTGGGATTAGGGATTTATTTATATGGGGACAATCAGGAAAGTAAATTAACTAAAATGTTACTTTAAAGAGAAGCTGTAAAACTGCATTAAACCCTAATGTGGATGTTCTCCTTTAGAACTTCATTTGAATGATCGAACTTCACTGATGAAGTAAATTAAATTAAATTAGGACCACTTGAATTCTGGATAAAAAGGTCCTTAGGGGTTTTAATGATGTTTAACTGATCTATTTCTAAGTCACATCTTTAGTTGACTCACATTAATTTTCATGAATTGCTCCACGTAGATAAGTCTCAAGTTCGGAAATGAGGAAAATGCATAAAAAGAAAAGTGACTGCTAAATTAATGGCAACAAAACATCTCTAAAAACACTTGCAACACAGCTTGTTCCTCTGCAAAGGTAATAGTAATCCCAATGACTCTGGATCTGCATACTGAAGGACAAGATTTAGTAATGGGCTTTCAAATAAGTCTTCTTGTGATAATGCCCAAGTGACGCTCCTTCTATAGTTCTCACATTGAAAACTGCTTGCTCTGCAGTTGTTGTTTAGCCAGTCCTACACCAAGATTTTAGATTTTAGGAAACTAAACATTTTGGAAGGCATTTAGGCCAAAGTTAAGATTTATAATGAAAGAGCTGTAAAGTATTGATGTGTCAAGAGAGTAGCTTTTCTTTCCTTTTTTTTCTTTCCAAGTTCAACTGCTTGAGGCAAAAAGAACAAAAAAAACCACTCAAAACTCTGTTATTTTTAATTTTTTTTCTATTTCTGTAATCTGTGTAATCCATGGTTGACAACTTCTAACCGATCTATTTCTTGTATGGTATTAGAAAGCCAATGGGACAAATGGCATTGCTGACCTTTCTGCTTTTTGTTCAATATCCTATTTCCAGAGAGGAAGGAACTATGTAATTCTATAATGCTACTGATATTTGAGTCAAATTGTGCCACAATTCCTTTTTTGTAAATCCAGTTAATTTATCATTGTGATCCTTCTATTGTGCATCTAGAGTTCTTTCTCTGATTTTTGTGTCTGTAGAACAATTACTATTACAGATAATGATATTTGGAGTGTGCACAAGACTCCATTCCCTCACACCAGGTTTCCTTTTTCTCAAGAGGGGTAATATAAGAATATGCATTTAAATTTTAATACCAACATCATAAATAGTTCTTCCTTACAAAGACATAGTTTTTTGAGTCCTTTTCATGACATGTGCAGTAATGAGCATCTTAACACTGTAGATGGGTTATAGTTATTGCTATTCAGAGAGTATCTTTATACTCAGAGAGGAAAAAATGCTGGAACCAGGCTAAAATTGCTGAACCATTGGTTCAATTTCTTTTGTCTTCACCACTGTCACTAGCTAAAGGTAAAAGTACACATATTATGCCTCAAAAAAAAGCAAATACAGATTTTCCTTGAGCACAGGACAATCTGTGAAGGTCTGACCTTTGTAGCTAATAGAAAACACATGTTTAGATTAAAATGCAGGTCTTAAAATATCCTCCTCTTGAACACATGTACTTAGAAGGATGTTACATCTAATTTTGGCCTTTTGGAAGGCTAACTATTTTCAGAACATTTTACTGAAGTCTTAGGATAATTGCAGAAATAAAGTACTACATGTTGATTTAGTAACAACCATGTTTCAAAAATCAAGACTGAGACGGTGTTTTCTCCTCACTTAAAGGAAGAAAAAGATACTTCGCATCAAGACCCAAAGACATTTCATAATTGTCATTAAGTATAGTCTGAAAAAACATTCATGCTACCAGAGTTGTTAAAGGAGCAGAAAACTTCAAAACCTATAGCAGAGCTTAATTTAGCACCTTTAATTTTATCTGTAATGAGCTTAGTTTATAATCTTTAATTTTTTTTCCATTATGAATTGAAGATTGCAGCATTTTGATTAATAATTCTGGATGTTTTACCCATTCCATCAGCATTTTCAATAGAAAGGAAACTTAACCTGCCTATTACAGAACACTGAACAAATAAACAAAAGTGGAAAAGGGGTTGCATTTATGAACAAGGTAGAGAATGCAAGCTGCCTCTGAACTTTCTAGAAAACACAAGAGGTTAAAACCAGAGAGATTAAGAGGAAGAAAGTTTGCCAGTTCTAAAACTGAAGAGGAACCCAATTTAACCTTGACCTCGTCAGTGTTTGTGAAATCCCAGCATCCATGCAGACCTTTACATGAAAAAAACAACACTGCTTTCCAATTACTCTGGGGTGACAGGGACTTCAGAAATTCAGAGAGCATCATTTGTGGTTCTGGTGTGCTATTGTCCATAAAAATATCCTAATTTTATTTTCCACTGGAATAGATACATTAATGCTTTCATTTTGGTGTTTTGAACTAGTAATGGCTTAAGCACACAAGTAAATCCTTCCTATTTCTGAAATGCCACGTTTTTCAGGACTGTTATTGTCTGTTGTTATGTGTTTGTACACACTTTTCCACGACAAATACATGAAGTAAAATTGCAGAAGCCTGCCTGGGTCAGAGAAAAACACCCTGCTTTCTGCTCAAGTGGTTGAACAAGGAACAGTACCTGTAAAAAAAGAGGTTGGGCTACGGGGCAGAAGTAAAGGAGGGTGGAAGAGGAAGCAAGGGATAACAACCTGAAATCCTGCTTTCAGTAGTATCAAACTCTCAGATGTGCTCAGACAACTCATCTCTGCAGGTTTACAGACCCAAGTATGACACTGGAAAACAGGAAAATCCTCTCTGACTTTTTCTCTTCCCTTCTTTCCAAGGGCACAGCTCTGCTAAATGTGTTAAAAGGGCTGTTTGGTCTTGCAAGATCTAACAAACACACACCCTCCACCCCCCCACCCCATTGATGTTTAAGCACTTCTAGGATCTCCAGTGCGTTGAACACATTCTTATAGGGAAAGACCTACCTACTTAATAATAACTGGAATGCTTTCTCATGCTAGTCAATAGTATAAAGTCTCCAGAGAGGATATTTCTACATGGTTTATCAAAAGCAAAGGCTTTTTTTCCTGTAAAAAACCCCGCAATTTCTTTCCAGTTTCCATCCTTTCAAAAAACAGCTTAACTGTTGAACTTGAGTCCTTTCCAAGTACCTTTTTTGACTACATATCACACTTCAAAATTTTAAAAAGTTTTCTTCTATGAAAGTCAACATTAAAAGCTTTTAACAAAAAAAAAATTGTTTTACAACTTTAACCACAAAATTGTTACTGGAAGACTACATTCTCAAGATGCAAAACATTCTGGGGGAGAGACACAGAAATTTATTTGGATTTTTCTGTATATAGTTATCAACAGCACTAGCAGACTTTGCTGGAATGCACAAAATGCAGTAAAAGAAAAAAACGCTGCACTTTTCTATCTATATTTAAATTAGACCTTTTTTCAAAAGCATATTTCAGATCAGATTTTTTTTGCTTAAATCAACATTGGAAGAAACGAACTATTTTTAAAAAAAGAAATCCCCCCAAATGAAAAAGAGGATTATCCAATTTTATTTTCTACCCACATTTGATAAAACCACAGTGATAAAAACCCTCATAAGCTATCCTACATAATACATTGATACATAAGCAGCATGTGAAAAAATCCTAAAAATATAAGAATCTTTGAAAGCACATTAAATATCACACACCAAAGCCATAAGCCTTAACTGTAAAATAATACAAGTACAGGGACCACAAAGTCCCACACGACAGTCTTTTGTGTTGTCTGCTGTGTTTTTTCTGAACTAGAAATATTCTCATGGTTCTTTAACAAAATTTACCGTAAACAGATAAAATTGATGATATTTTCATTCTGAATGTTGCAACTACAGATCCACAAATATAACAGTAGTTTTATTAAAGCAGCTAAATCTCACTATTGATTGGAGAAAGGAAAACAGATGTGTGTGTGTAGGAAATGTAAGTGTAGGAGGGAAGGAACCAAATGCGAACGCCTGCATACAAAAGATGGTGGCAGTAAGTGTGGGGTGTAACAAATGTTGGAACACTGCTCTTAGTGTTTAACATTCTTTGGGACTGGAAAATTCATCACAATTACACCACTAGGATTCTTCAGCCATTTGCAAGCAAGCACAGCAATGTAAGAACAGAAAGAATGTGGTAGGAAGGAACTACAATTAGGGAGAACGCATGGATAAATCAGGATATGCAGGAATACTGAGATGATGGATGGATGGAAAGTGAGAAGAAAAAGCAGAGACTCTGTAGACACTGAGGTCTGCAGCAGTGGGGCTGTGGCTGCAAGAAGGGTGGAGCACGTTCTGGGTATGGTATGAAACAGCTGGAGACTGAAGGAAAGAATGCGCATATGACGAAATGCAATCTTTCTCAAATGCAAACACCCTGTCAATTATTCTCCTCAGTTCCTATTCTCAGAGGAATTATTGATTCCCCTGTTGAAGGTAACAGAGGAGGCAGGTGTGCCAGGAAACTTTGAAATGTAGAGTTATACAAAAAAATAAGAATTCAAAAAGCAACAATTAGAGATACTTTTCAAAGGGGAGCTGTTCAAGATCTTCCATTTCAGTTTCTTTATACAATGGAGAAACAATATCTAGCTAGTCTACAGAAGATTCTGAGTTGTTGGCAACAAAGCTCTTTTTAATACATGGGGTACTGTAAGCGTTAAGTATTATTATCATTACTACTACTAAGAAAAAAATATAAAATATAGTATTGCACAAAGGGCGATACACAGTAATGTTGTTACATTCTGGTGTAAAACAAATTTTTCCATCACTGATAATAAAAATATACTATAAAGATGGAAATTTGTAAAAATAAATCTCAGATAAGTAATCTAAGGAGGGTGGGAGTGATAGGAGAAACTGGCGCTGGTTTGCTTGACTGCTTTTATGCTAAATGACTTTGGGATTGGACTGAATACTCTAGACTGGAAGATTCTCTGTTCAGGTTGTTCTGTTCAAATCCACTGCTCCTGTCAGAATTTGGTCACTTACACATCTGTTGGGGAGAGAAATCAAGTACTATAAATGCTTAAGGCAATTATTAAATCCTGTATTTTTTTTCAGATTGAAGCCACTGCAGACCACTTAGATGTTGCAAATCCCTTTTTTCCCTCCACAAGGGTCTGGACACACTGACCTTTCTTTACCCCATGAGTAGAATAATGAATATCCTGGTTTGCCACTAGGCAGGGTAGCTTGGGTGTACATATCCATGCTCACTTAGCCAACCTTTGTTGGTGACTGACAGAAGTCCATCCCAAGGCAGGATGAGTCTCAGTACAGACATTTAAAGCCTAAATCCATCAAACAGCCCAAATGGAACTCTAGGCCCTTGTGTGGCTACAGGTACCCAAGCTGGCAGTTTTAAAGCCAGCTCAGGGATATCCTGAGGAGCCAGACTGCATTGCTAGACTGCATTGGAGATGTATGATATGAGAGATGACTGCAGATATTCATCAGCTTTAAAAATTAACAAATGCTCAGGATAAAAGCAGGAAAGAGACAAAGACAAATTTTTAAAGGAAATAAGATTTTACTTTCTGGAAATTGCATTTGGACATAAAGCCTGATAAATGAAAATTTAGTAATTTTTTTAGAATCAAATCACATTTAGTCAGAGTGGTTTTGGTTCTCACCAGTGCTAGTTACTCAGTAAATTCCTAATCAATGAAATACCTGATGTTTCCTCAGTTATCTCAGGCTTAGATGGGAAAATGTCTTTCAAGAAACTGATCCTAGTCCAAGAGGTTCCTCACAGAAAGGCACAAATTCTGAAGATTTCTATTTTTAACTTCCTGGGTGACAAGCTTGCTCATTTGCTTACTTTGCTCAGCAACTTCACAAACCAAAAGCAGTAAAAGCTCCTCAGAGGGGAGCACTACTTTCTTATGGATTCATTTTTACCTCATTTCTTGTTTTTATTTTGAGCAAAATAATCTCCGCAGACATCCTATATATAAAACTAAAATCCTTAGAAAAGAATGTATACAAAAGTCAGATACAACTAATTTTAAAAGTCATTAAGTACTTCAAGCATTTTAGCATGGGCATAAGGCCCAACAATATTTTTGGGAAGGGAGGGCAACAGATCTGCTTCTTAAGACCTTATCATTTTTGAGGGAACACATCAGAAACTTGCTATATGCAGTTAAGGGATAAAGGCAACAAGAGTCTAAAATCCCTTTTTTGGTCATGAACTGATCTCCAGCTATGTAGGCAATCATAGTATTTCATTAAGATACAATTCATTAAGGATCTTAAGCCTGCCAAATTGGAACCATTTATGATTCTATTACCAAGACTAGAAATATTGGAAGACCTCTATCTATTTGGATTCTACCTACTCAGACAAGGAACAAAAATACTATTTAAAAGCTTCAAATGCTAAAGATAAATAAAATTGTTAAATTAGAGAGAATGTTGTCTTTAGTTTGCTATCATCTGCTTTAGGAAGCTGTATTTTTAGGCTTATTTTCTTGAACTGACCTGTTTTCTGTTCTGAAATTCTTATTAATCATCCTCTGGTTGTACACTCTTACGCAGTAAGTCATTGTTATCACATAAGTTGTCCCAAAGAGGTGACAAATCATTATATTTATGGACAAATAGATGCACTACAAAAACACTTCTAGCAGGAACAGTTACAGTTTCATTAAAGGGAGAAGCAAAATGAAAGTGAGCACTAGCTTTTTGTGTCTCTAATGTTTTTCTTTACTTGACCTTTAATCTTTTAGAAAGATTAAAAGAACAAGACCTGTACAATTTGTTTCAACAATAACACTGTTATTTCAGAAGGAATACCTATGAGGATCTGCAGTGCCTGGCAGCAAGAATTATTCGGGACAGTAGCAAAGACCTGTAGTCGTGAATTTAAAATACAGAGATATAATTTACAAATCTCATTTTGCTTACCTGTCATTGCAATTAGCAGTACACTAAATGGTTGTGATTAGTAGTCATGGTAATAGGGGATGCTTTTTTTTTTTTGAGTCAGGATATATTTGAAAGATTTTTTTTTTCAATAGTATATCCTCTCATACTCTTTGGGGAATCCTTACTGGAACAAAATATATATGAAAACATAACTGCAAAACCTCAACATTTGCTAAGGCATTTGGGTATATATAACATTGCACTGGAAGATACTTGATTTTTTTTTCTCTACCTAGCCCAGAAAATATCAGATAACAAATTGCTGTGTTTTGAAAGATACCTATATCCCTCTACCTATCTATATATGTATGCTAAATACAAAGTAAAATATAATGAAATAGTTTGGGGGGGGGGGGGGG
>JAOXXN010000395.1:40216784-40228515 GCA_026770055.1 Myrmophylax atrothorax
AACAAGAAACCTACAGAGGTATATAAGTTTTAGATTGAAAATTGGATATGAAACCTAGAGAGCCATATAGGAACTTATAACTAATCTGGTATACCTTTAGGACCTTGACCTAAAAAAAAGACCTAAAGAAGAATCTAGGTATTCAAAACTCAATTGGAATACCTAAAGTGTTTAAGGTTTTGACCCAATATTTGAAAACAGAAACTTTAAGAGGTATTTAAAACTAAATTGCCCACAGCACTAGAAAAGTTTATGGTAGAGAACCATTTTGCAGAGGCAAGGCAGTGGACTACATAAAGTAATAGGTCTTTCCTATCTCTAGATTCCATGATTTATATAGTACATGAAGATGACCAATTATTTTATCTTTTTCTTTTTTAATTAATAAAAAGAAAAACAGTATCTTTTGAAAACTCTGTCCTTCATTATTCTAGGAGACACTAGGGTTCAGAAGTCTGACAAGTCCACTTACAGTTGTAAAATTGCAACAAAATAAAATCAATTATTTAGAATTAAGCAGCATTTCACAAGTACTGTATCATACTCAGGCTCTTTCTGACATATTTACACTTTACCATGATCCAACACAACTTTCTATGTATGCCCAGAGCAAAGTGAAACAGCAAAGACACACAGGTAAACAAAGGGTACACACCAGGTATTTAAGCCCATCTTGAGCTGTAAATCTACTAGTCAAGTTAGAGCAATAAATGATCGATCATGTCAGTGAGAATTCCTGAAATGACACAGTGGCCTAATGTCTTCCCAGCCTCATTTGGGATATTTACCAAAATGCCTAAAATTAACAGTGTCACCTTGAGCTCCACCTACAGCCACTTATGAGAGAGCTGCTCTGCCAGGCAATTCTGCCCCCCTACAACCCAAAGCAAAAAGAGACTGAACGGGGTGCCTCAGTTATTGGTCCCTTCCCAAAAAGGGAGTGCAGTCTGAAAGACTCCTGAGAACCCAATTGCAACCCCTTCCATGGAAATGTTAGGAGATACTGCCTGTATTGCCCAGCTACTCAACTGCTACAGCAAAGAGCTATGCTACTCAGACCCAACTATTGCTTCCTCCTCTCCACAGGGAATAGAAGGGTCGTATACTGGCACCATACAGAGTTTCCTATAGGACAGAAGGACTAGTAACTGGGCTGTGCACTGGCTATTCCTATCAGCTACTCTTTATTTTAGTTCAGCGAGCCTTGAGTAAAAGTGGGCTCCTCAGGATACATCCCATGCACCTGCTTGAAAGCATATACACCCCACTCACCAAAAATAAAAATCCAAGATCCACACCTGAGGATTGATTCCTCCTAAATAAATTATGAATAACTGTTACTGACAACAGTGGTTTAATCCTGTTTTCAGAGTTTCTTGAGCAGAATGACCAATATTTTACTGAATTAGAGTAGAAGAGTAGGTGATGTTACACGTTGTCTGTGCTCATGAAACAGGATGGAACAGCGCACAAACGTATCTTATCCCTGTCCAGAATTTTGTAAATTCTTTATAAAATAGTAACATTGATATATAGCATGATACACTTGCCAAATGCAACTCCGGAGGAGGGAAGGAAGGAGGGAAGGAAGGGTAAGATATTAATGGCATGTTTCTTGCACCTGGGTTGCTGAACAGTAAAATTATATTCAAACTGCATTCAAGACAAACTTATAATAAGAAGTACATACAGAGAGTAAAAATATTTCTACCAAACCTGAGAACAATGCTCATATGTTTAGATATATTTCTCTTGGCATGCATTTAATTCTCTAGGGACTGGATTCAGCAAAACACTTCAGCATAAGATTCGCTCTGTGCTCTTTAATGGGGTTATTCATGTGCTTAAAGAGAAATACCAGTTTAAGTGTTCGACTTAAGAATTACACATTTTAACGACTTGAAAATTACAGTCTTCAAATAAAACATGCTTATAGTCAGATAAGTAACTAAAATACAAATGTCCAAGACATCCTGATCTCTAGAGTAAGTACAGCAATTTTTTCACAGCTCACTGTTAACTGTCCTAGAAAAGAAAAACAAAAAATAAATAACCAAAAAAAACCCAAAACACACAAACCACCTAGAAAATTGCCAAGAAAGATGTTTTCATGAGCCAATAACTAAATCAAAGTGCTTCTGCAAGAAGTGATCATTCTGATACTGACTAATAGTCAGTTGCAGCAGCATCTTCTTGGCTTCTAGGAAGGACATGACATAACAGACACAACTCCAACACATATGTCACCATAAGTGTGCTCTGGCAACACTTCACCACATTTAGATGGAAATCTCTGTAGGAAAATTTACCAATTTTTCTCCTCTCATAATCCAGTTCTTCTGTCAAGGATTCAGTCTGGTCAGAATCCAAGCAACTCTATCTTCAAAAGAATTTGAAAACTCAGAGCACAGAATGTTTAACTCTATTACTGCAGGCAAGTTCTTAGATTACTCAGGTAGCTAAGCACCGAGAATGCTTGTGCTGATTAGGATTTCATATGTGTGCCTTAAGGCACAGCATTTTGCTTTTCCCTCCACCACAGGCACAGCATAAAAATTTTGGATTAAAAATATTTCTTACGTTTTTCTACAACTGAAGTAAAGTCTTGCAAAACTATCATCATAGTTTTCTTCCTTTCTGTTTCAGATATCACAGTCAGTACTCCCATAACACAGTTGAAGTGCAGGAAATTCAGGTCTATTTAGTATTAATGGTTTGAGAATAGAAATTCATCTCCCCTCAAATTGAAGTATTTGTCATGCTGCAGTACCCTTCTTCAGAGACCCAGATTTTATTAGGTTTAGGGACAGACATTTAAATTAGAGTCTAAAAAGTCAGATATACTCTCACATTCTCACAGTTCTTTTACTTGATATATGAATTCTGTTCCTGGCAGACATGAATGGGGCAGCTCCTCGCTCACAGTAGGATACCTTGCACTAGACCAAGACCATAAACATTGCAACAGAATAGCTGGTTCCAGTTCAATTTTTGTTTTCCAACAAAGATGTGTTTCTCCAGTCAGTCTAAGATCATTGCTATTGGGCTTCCTTCTGCAAACTCTTTGTAGGCAGCCCCGATGAGGGTCCACTGCCCACACTCTGGAAATTGCAAACAGCACTGATAACAAAAGAACTTCCCTCTGTGACCATAGTCCTCCAGGGGGAAATGGCTCTGCCACATGTAAGTTAGGCCTCAGAAACTGTATTTTTCCAAAAATTCAGACTTGACTAGATATGTGGGTAGACACACACAGCATTTGTTTGCTCATGACATACATACACTGATGAGCTTGTTTTGAACACTTACCATCTCAACTCTGCTACCAGTGTATTATTTATAACTCCAGAGCATTTCCCAATCCTTGCAGATGTCTGAAAATAAGGACTACATAAGCATAGGAAAGGAGGCAATGCCAATAACGATGTGCTATGAGGCTCAGAAGAGCCATTATACCATTCTGGACAATTTAATATTCATTCTTTCCTTGTTAACATAAAGCCTCTCCATGTTCCGTTTCTCAATTAAACAAGAGGTGAAGTGGCTTACATAGCAGTGCTTTAGTGAGATGAAATGTGATTACAGTTAATCTCCCAATACATAAAAGGGTGGCTTCCCAAGAGTTAATAAAAAGTGATGGTTAGGAACTATGAGAGTACTGCTTCTAAAATGAACCTAAGATCAAGCACAAGAATGTCTAATTACCAAATTAAAAACCTGCATTGAGATGTACTCATTTCTCAAGCATGAATAGGTGGAACAATTTATGATTATACCTCTCACCCTCCACCATATACATTTCTTACAGACTTACCTTGCACTAGAGCTCAGGAAGCTGAA
Source organism: Myrmophylax atrothorax (assembly GCA_026770055.1). Lineage (NCBI taxonomy): Eukaryota > Metazoa > Chordata > Aves > Passeriformes > Thamnophilidae > Myrmophylax > Myrmophylax atrothorax. The sequence goes on from JAOXXN010000395.1 coordinate 40,220,625, forward strand.
TGTTTCTGCTTGCTTATGGAGAAACTGGGTGCCATAATGTTGGGTGTAAGAGTAAAAGGATAATAATACCACACGGAGGCAGAGGAACTAAAATATTGATATTTCATTTTTTCATCCTACTGGGGATCTGTCATTCTTCAGGTTGTTCTAACATGTAACAGAAAAAGAAAACTTTTTTCTGTCATAAATTTATATGAGTCAGGTTTGCACACCTAAAAGCACTCAGGGTTTGACCTTGCGTTTCCGAATTTTTAGGAGTCTCTATAGTACTCCAAAACATAATTGTATTATGCTGACAGACAAGGATTATAATACTCTGGAGGACATGGCTGATCTTTAGAAGCATATCTCATTCTCATCTAAAACAGAGAATTAAGTAAAAGATGGTCAGTCTTCTTACTTAATATTCACAGCTTTCCTAGTTTCGAGCTGCGAGAACCGGTGCTGACTGTACTAATAAAAATGTTCTCCTATCACTTTAGGAGAAACCACATCCACCTTTTACTTGACAGTGCAGGTTAGGACAGTGCACACTAAGATACAGGCCACAGTAGGGTGGTGGAACTACACGGAAATGACACTGCATTTTTCCCAAGCCTGTCAGAATTACTCTAATGCTGTTAAAAGAGCATTTGAACATTGTCTTCTCCTTGTTGTTACCTAATAAAATGAGTTAATGAAGAAAACAAGAGTGTCACAAATTCAAGTCATGATTTTCTCTAGAAGAAGGATAATTGTTGCAGAAATAAGAAAAGATTAGCATAATTCAATACTAATAATTCAAATGGCAGTAATTAACACCTCAATAAAAATTGTCTAGGATTCCCACACAAATCTTACCATCTGCCTGCAATAAAAACCATGAAGTGTATCTCTGCTTCAAGTGGAAGTCACATGAAGGAGATGCAAGAAGAAGCAATTCAGCAAATTAAAGAACCTTGTAAGTCAAAATAATGGGAGTATTTTCTCTAAAAAAAGAGGCTCATTATCTTAAAAATTCCTGAATTTATTCTCAATATTAAGAAATAAGATCCTCTCAAAAGTTGTGGGACTCCATAAATTCATACAGCCTCCAAACATAATATACAACGCGTGACATTGTATAAATAAGAACAGAGTGTTCACCAAAAGACTTTTGAGTAAAGTAAAAAATTCCTGGGAACCAGCAAAAAGATACCATGATGCAGATAGCTCTGTCACATTCTCTGTCCAGCTTGCCCAGTGGACTTGGAAACCTGTATTGGGTATTTGAAAATTTTAAACATTAAGATTGATTGTCTCAGAAAACATGCTAAAGAAAAAAAAATAAAAAACACATGCCAGAAATTCAACTGGATAACAATAAATCTGGAATTCAAGTACTACAGTCATCTACAAAAGGGAATTCCTGGAGTAAGAACTGAAGACCTACAGATCAGATATCACAGAACATGGTGTCTCAATTCACGTGTGGACGAAGAGCAGTAAAAACCTCCTAGTAATTTTACTGCAATACAACAGTCTTTCTCTTCTGAAGCCTCTAATCATTTGATGCCGCTGCAGCAGCAAAAAATATTTGAGTCATATAAAGTCATAAAGTAATCATTGCTGAATTCTCTCCTTGACAATGATGGAGTCCTCACTTCACATCTATATGTGAGGACGGGTTGAAATTACACTATCCCAAAGCACCCATAAGCTCCTGGTTTGTACTGCATCATGCATTTTGGCACAGTTTATTCCACAACAAACTGACTTAAACTCTTTTGTAATTCTGATGCAGTTACTAATGCAGCAGCGGACCAGAAGAATACCTACAAGTTGTCTAGAAAGAATCAAGCACAAATAGACTGAATTGCTAGCAAGAGAAAAGCACTAGAAAAAATCTATTGTAAACTTTTCGTTCCTCAAGGCTATGCACATTTAGACTACAGACCCAATTATGGAAAAACACTGCACAATACTTGCAGAGAAATTTTCAGGCATGGGGAATTCTTTGCTGATATTTTACCACACAATCTTCTATTTTTTTCCTATTGAATTAGTTAATGCACTGAAGTATTCTTTGATACTGTAGAAGAACTTTCCAACTGACACAACATACTCAAACTTATCAGCCAAACTAAAATCAGAAGAGCTAAGCTTTGATGAACTATGGCAGTAGTTTACAAAGTGCAAAAAAAATCTCTTCCCCTTCTCTACAACTGCTACAAGGAGCTGTGTAGAATGTTCTGGCGAGGGAGGAAATGAAGAAAAATACAACTCAAAGGTAATCAAAATCCCACCAAGAAAAAACTCCCACTGATTTCAACAGGCTTTAAACAACAACATAATTATCTTTCCTCTCTGCCCCTCAGTTCTTTGCTGCTTCCACATGTCTTACCTGATGCTGTAACAGCAGCTGTTGTTACAGCCAACAGCAGAATGCCTCTTTCCTGTATTCTGCTCTCCCCTCTCACTTCAATCTAGTGACAAAATTCACCTTAATTGCAATTAAGCAGTAAGAGATGTCATATATTTAAAATGGATATAGCTTTTAGTCCACTCCTCATAGGTTGGCTTTACCCTCCAGCTGGTCCCCTTAGCAGCTCTCCTGTTCCAACAAAACATTTCAATAAGACACAGTACCTACAACATCTATGTACCCAGCATTTACATGTTAAACATCACACTGCAGATGGGCCATTTAGTCATGTCCCTGAAGAAATTGGCCTTTTTAAAACTTAATTTTTTTTTGCTGATCATCCTCAAGGCAGTACTTTCCTTCTTACCAAAAGGAATAAAATGAAAGCTTTGCAAAAACACTTGACTGCAGCATTTCCCAAGAACAACCAAGTTCTGGTTAAGGTGTTTGCAAACACTACAGATGACAAAACACGCTTCAAGAAAGGTACTTCAGAGGTCCACAGGTTTTAAATGTTGCACAGTACTTACACACATGGGTTAGAAAATACAGACATAGGATGTTGAATATGGTATGTTTTTACTTACTTAAAGAAAGGCGCAACGTTTGCCTCTTCCTCAGCTTTTCTAACAAGAGATGAAGGCTTAGCAGGGCTGGTGCCAGCCCACCAGATCAAAAAAAAAACCATTTCTTCACAATAGGTTGATGTAAAAGGTTAGGGTGGCAAGAGAGTATGCCAGGGGTTCACTCGGGAGAGCAAAAGTCATTGTGAGTCCTGTCAGGCCGATGCATGCAAACTGGAGTGATTTTTACTACTGTGCAGATCATGGGAAAAGAAAATGAAGCAGGACAATTAGACAGGAGAAGCAGAGGAGCAACAGCAACATATGTTTAAACTATTGGAAAGGAAGAGATCACCAGTCAAACACTGCTTTAAGCTATATGTTGAGTTTCTACTGTTATTGAATTAAATCCTAGATGAAGCCTTTGTCTAAATAAACGAGTTGCACTATTTCTATTCAAATCAATTACAAACCTCACTTTGGTTACACAGGTGCACAGCTCTTTGCAGACAATCTTTGATCAATTTACAACAGGCTTAAGTGATTTACACACATCCACAAAGGGTTGCAGCTGCCAAATTAAGCCAATTTTAAAATTATTTTAAACTCATGTCATTTTGTCTACATGGAGACCAACAGACAGTGATTTTTTCAATGTATTAAACTTCAGATTCCCAAAGAAAATCATGGGCAATAGTGTTACATTTTCTCTCATTTAAATACTGTCACATTTTTAATCAACAATCATCTGAGCACACAGCTGAATCAAACATCCTTCACCACATCAAGGTCTGTTCAGCTGTGCTGCTCTAATACTATTCAGTTCAGGAAGTATTTTGTCATTAATTTCTAAAGCCATCCTCAAAAACTCGTAACACCAAGCTTAATAACTTGTTCGCCTCCAGGACCACAAAGTTGGAAAGACTGTTTAAGACACTTGTTTATTCACTTCAAACCTGAACTGCTCTTTAAATGGCTTTCTAAATTAAGGTGTCTACTCCTGTTGATAAGCACTGCTGAACTGCTGGAAATGAAGTCTGGTGAAAAGTATGAATAGGTCCCAACAACCATGAGTTTGTACTTCTGGTTAATGATTTATTCCCTGGATGTGTCACGTGCAGATTCTCCTGCCCCAGTTTTGTTTGCCATTCTTTCAGTAGCAGGCTGAACATCAGTGACACGTGTTGAGAAATAAGGAACTCTCATCTGACAGTTTCCTATATGCAGCTCCACAACTTTCAAGATGTTCTAGTTTGTACAACCATAACATGAATTCTGCACTTGGCATTATCTCCTGCATAATTCCATTATTAAGGAAGCTTGGAAGTGAAAGATTTTTTTTCCTTAAGGCACTTGGCTATTATTTTACATGCTCAGAATAGGAAACCGATTTTCTATATGCAAAATGATTCATAATCACTATGCAAAGTCAACTCCTCAGTCACTAATGTGGACATTTTTGTAGGGTTTTCTGTTCAAGGAATGCACCACCACACACAGTGGAACAAATCAAACTGAATTACCTTGAAACAAATCAAAGAACATGAGAGGACATGAGAAAGAAGGGAAAGTAAAAATAAAATAATATAAAATAAAATAAAAATTGATGGAAAACATCTTTCCCTATCAAGTTCTTAGTATTAGTTGAATGCAGTTTCCTGTAGGCACATTTTGCATCTCCTCTACAGAAATGTACTTTCCCTTCCTGCCATGGCAGTATTGTATCAAACCCACTGAATCCTTCCATCTAACTATAGGAGTCTCTGAATTTCCATTTCTGTGCATTTGTTTGATTGATTTTAAAGTAAAAATATTAAACTTTATTTCCTATAAAAATGCAAACAATACATTTACAGAAACATTAATGAAAGCTTTTACTAGACCTGTGCTTTGGCTGCCACTAAATTTCATTGCCAAAGCTCCGAGATATTCAACAGTTCAGACTTTTGAACAGTTTGAAAATGAATAGGCAACAATATAATTTGTCACCAATGACAAAGAAACACTTTACCATTAGTCAGCATTCAAATAAATCACATTCTCTGGGCTTGTCTATGCTCAGAACATTGTCTGATCTAACTCTGACAGTATAGTCAGAATGATAAAACCTCCCTGCTGCAAGTAAAAGTTATAGCACTGAAATTTAAAGTAAACACCATATAACCTTATCCACACCAGGACCTGCAATAATTTCTAAATAAATCAGATTTTCAATCAAGAAAATTTAACATTGGTAGTAAATTTTACATAAAAAGAAGCTCTGATATACACATTTTTTCCCAGCTAATATGAATCATTAGTCTTTTTTGGCTCCTTAACACACAGAAAAATGGTCGGGGAGGGAGGAAAATACAAAGGTATTCCAACTACAACACTGCCATTTAAAGCAGCTCCTCTGCTATATCATTAATCTTGAACTGCTGTTACTAAAAACAAGATCCCAAACGAGAGAATGGAAATTCAGAAAAGTAGACCAAGACTGACCCTGTTATAAAATCAGCCCGTACCTTTTAGAAAACACTTGACAGCTGCAAATTTCTGGTCACGTTCACTCTGTGTTCATGAGCCAATTAAAGAAAAAAAAAAGTCCTTCACTTGAAATGTCAGTTGGTCAGCTCATTAAAAAAGCTTCACTGACAACACTAGAAAAGAGGCAAATGTCTAACTTGGTCTATCTTGAACATATTGGCCTAGTTAAAAAAAGAATAAGAAAGAACACAGTATGGAAAACAAAAACAACAACAAACAAATCACAACCTACACAAACAAACATCCACCAAATGAAAACTTAGTCTTTTAAGAGCCAGCTTCAGAAAAACTGAATCTCAAAATCTGCTGCAAGTTTTCCCAAACCTTATACTAAAAGAGTGTGTGAAATGGAGCCCTTTAGGAGAAACAGTGCATCAAAGTGTTCATGTTAAAACACATACACACACACCTGACAATACAGTAACTCTGGCTTCACAGTGACCAATTTACAGCTGCTGACTAGTGCAGAGATTGAGGAAAAATAGTTGCATTCCCTATAGACTGCTAAACAGAGCTTTCCACTAAAGGAACAACTTTAACAGAGTATTGCATTCAGCTCTGGGGTCTCCAGCACAGGAAAGACACCAACCTGTTGGAGCAAGTCCAGAGCAGGGCCATGGAAATGATCGGCAAGCTGGAGCACCTCTCCCATGGAGATCGGCTGAGAGAGTCAGGGTTGCTCAGCCTGGAGAAGGGAAGGCTTCAGGAAGGCCCTAAAGCACCTTCCTGTACCTAAAGAAGGCCTACAGGAAAGCTGGAGAGGAACGTATTACAAGGGCATGGAGTGACTGGACAAGGGGTAATGGCTTCAGACTGAGGTGAGGTTACATTGGATGTGAAGCAGAAATTCTTTGCTGTGAGGGTGGTGAGGCACTGGAATAGGTTGCCCAGGAAGTTGTGGATGTCCCATCTCCATAAGGGTTTGAGGCTGGGCTGGCTGGGGCTTGGGGCAACCTGTTCTGGTGGAAGGAAGCCTGCCCAGGGCAGGAGAGTTGGAACTAGACAGTCTAAGATACCTTCCAACCCAAACCATTCTACAATTCTGTAATAGAAAGGTTTGCACTCTGCTTGCAAAGAAACAGAGTTTCCTTCCTCTAGCAAACAAAATAAAATCAAGGACAACAGCAAGGACTAATTAAAATTATATTAGTCAACTAAGGCCCAGTGCAGTCCCCATCCAAATAAGTGAAATTGAACTGCAAGTCTTCAGGACTTCTGAAGACCATGTTTGTGTACCCAAGGGAGTGCCCAGACCTCAGACAATAAAACCCAAGCTATTCAATTGCAAAAACGCAGCCCTACACAGGAGCCACAAAATGAGCTGTCAGTGTAAACAGCACGAACAGGCGTGCACTTTTGTTTGTTCTGCCCGAGCTCGGTGCCAGACTCGTTCCAGGCGCGCAGGGAGGCTCCGACACCGCGGGTGGGATGGAGCTCAGTGCGCCCAGACAGCGCTGCAGCCTTCGCTTTATCCACCTTCTGCTTCTAATTGCAGGTCTCACAAAACATTTGAGGAAGGTACAAGGCTGCCGAATAGTATTTCAAAGTGCAAACTCCTGAAAGAGAAGGTAAACCCCCTAAACCTGCCCCCGCAGGTGCCCTGACCGGGGCGGTGGAGTCACCGTCCCTGGGTTGGGTAAGGAAAGGCTGGAGCGGCACTCGGTGCCACGGTCCGGCCGACACGGCGGTGTTGGGGCACAGGCTGCTCTCCGTGATCTCACAGGACTTTGCCGAGCTCATTGATTCTCTCATTGATTCCGCGAAGGCGCTTCCAAGGCTCTCCCTGACCTTGCCCCGAGCCACTCACTCCTCCCAGCTGCCCAAGGGCGAAGCACTGCCACCCCCCTCAGCGCATCCAACGCCGTTTCCACCGGGCCAAACATTCCCCACAAAACCACTGCCCGCCCCCACGGGCTCGCCACGCCCCCGTCATGCGGACTACAACTCCCGGCATGCTCCGCGCCGCCCCAGAGCACGCCGGGAGTGGGAGCGGCCCCGCCCCGCCGGCCCACAAGCGCCGCAGCGCCCTGGCACGGCGCCGGGGGGCCGCCTGAGGGCAACCACGTGACTCGCACGCCGCACTTCGATTGGAAGAAACAGCTGTCAGTCACTCTCCTAACGGCTGGCAACGCGCACAACGTCCCCTGCGCGCGCCGCCGCGCCGCTGCGATTGGCTGCTCGGCGCTGGCCACGCCCCTTTCCAATACCTGTCGCTCCGTGACAGGTTGTGCCCAGAGCTGGTGTTCGAAGGGCGCGCCCGGCGGGAACCAGCCCCGCCCCATGGGAGCGGCGCCTTCCCCCCGGAGCTCCTCCCGCTCCGGTGGGGCGGCAATGTCACACCGCCCGGGAGGGACGGAGGGAAGCCCCGCCCCGGCCGCGGGCCCTCCCCGGCCTCGCCTCTCCGCTCCGCCGCCCC
>JAOXXN010000395.1:40238252-40251199 GCA_026770055.1 Myrmophylax atrothorax
CAGCTTCATCTTCATGGTTGAAATATTTGAAGTTGATCATTTGGGTATTAAAGGTCTTTAAAATGTCTTTAATTCTTTCTGTGGCAATAGATTAAATGTCTTAAAGTTGCAATTCTTCTAATTTAGAAAGTCGGCAAAACAAAATTAGAGCTTTGGCATTTTATTGATGGTAACATCTCTTTGTCTCACTTTACTGTAGAGTGAGAGTCATGAAAGCCAATGCAGGGTTTGAGTTTTCCAAGAAGTTGTGTAATGCTACTGTGTTTTGACTGTTTTATCTTACTCTGGTGACTAGAGTGATTTATCTAATGTCAAATGTCTGAAGTAACATTTGAAAAACTACTGCATGTCTCACATTTCATTTTACTCTGTAACAGTTTTAATCTTTCATTTGCCAAATAGAAAATGGATTTCGACATTGCAGAGACTACCTTAAACATTTGCAACAGTATCTTAATTTGTGATGTCTCAGGTCATCCAGCAATGACAAATGTAATTATTCTCCTATGGCTAAACATGTTCAGGAGCCAAGGAATTTTTAGTGCTTTAATTGTATGTTTTACCACTACTTCACCAGCACTTGCCCCACCCTCCCACAGTAAAGCTGACTTCTTGCTTGGCAGAAGACTGGATGATATGTGTTGCATGAAATATGTCATGCTTGTAATTGTTTCATCACTGATTTATTTTCTAGCCTTTGCTTTTGTAAGCCAACTTCAGGGCCCTGTTTTTCTTTTTGCTTCCCTTGTACTCTGGTTTCAATACAATGTGCTTAGCTATGCACATTGTGGTTTTCCTTTGTGAGAGTATATTCTGCACGGTGCCATCTGCTGTCCCTTTCTACCTTCAAGCCACAGAACAGCTTTAAATGTTAGTTGAATGGTACTTTTACCTGGGAAGTTAAGCAGTGTTGTCCTCTATCTCATTATCTAATGTGCTGTGCTGGAGTACCCGTGGGTATTATTTATTTGTTGGACTATCTGAGGTACAACAAGGTGCTGCTGAGCTTGTCTTCACCAGTATAAAGTGGCCTTATTTTCATCTAATGCAGTGAAGTCGTTCTCCTGAATTTCCCATCATCTGTTAGACCTGTCTGGGGATAGTTTTGTGCTGTGATAATGAGTTAAGGCAGCTCAGAGTTCTGGTAAGCACAGGTGTTGGATCTGCAACTGCAAGCACAGAGAGGAAAACTCGCCTCTTGTTTAAAAGTTTTGCCAGAAATAAGACTTAAATAGTGATATGGGGTATTTGGGATCTAAAGCTGAATCCCTTTTCTCAACAGGAAGGCCAGCTCTAGTTTTCTCATTTAAATGCGCATTTGTGGAGAGAGTTGAGAAGGCATTCAGTCTGGTGGGGATTGAAGCATGGAAGGTCCTGACCAGGCCCATTTAATTCATGTCTGGAGAGCAAGGAGAGAGAAGATTTAAGATTGTGTGACCTAATAATTGTCCCTTGAGAAGTTCTCCTAGGCCCTTCCCAACAGGTCTCACATATCCCCTGCATTATACCATATTCCAACCCCACCTGAATTGCAACCAATCCTCTTGCTTTAATATCCTTCTTTCCCCATTTTCATGGGCAACCAGGCACTCATTTTGCCTTATCCTGTTTCATGTGGCAAATGGGGGACCAGGGAAGGCAGGGTACCTTGAGTCAGTACTTGTGATTTAATAAAATGGCATTAGAAATGAAACTCATCCTTTACTGTTACAAGATAGAGGGGCTGTAGCTTCCAAGCTGTATGTACCATGGTAGTTGGCTGGTCAGAGAGGTGATCTGTTTTTGGAAGGGCGTGTTCCTACACATATGATAGAGGCAGTGGTGGGTGTAGTCTGTGAATATTCTATAATAACACTTGTGACAGCTTCAAAGCATATGTGTGGACACTGAGAGAACTCATTGCAGTCTGCAACTTCCTCATGAGGGGAAGAGGAGGGGCAGACACTGATCTCTTCTCTGTAGTGACCAGTTACAGATCCTGAGGGAATGGCCTGAAGTTGTGTCAGGTGAGGTTTGAATTGAACATTAGAAAAAGGTTCTTCCCCCAGAGGGTGGTTGGGCACTGGAACAGGCTCTCCAGGGATGTGGTCACAGTGCCAAGCCTGCCAGAGTTCAAGAAGCGTTTGGTTGATACTCTCAGGCACATGGTGTGACTCTTGGGGATGGTCCTGTGCAGGGGTCAGTGTTGGAGTGGATGATCCTTGTGGGTCCCCTCCAGCTCAGCACATTCTGTGTGTAGTTGTAAGCCTGGCTTATCTTGTGTTCCACCACCTTCACGTTTTAAGGTCATTTCTAAACTTGAATTGGATTTTACTAAAGCAATGGAGAAGCACAGTGAGATATTCAATAGCCACACTAAGTAAGACTAAGCAATACTGGAAATTTCATCACGTAATGAGAAAACAAACATGTAACTTTAATTTCACATTGTACATGACAGGAATTTAATATTCATTGTATATACTGTCTTACATGCTGAGCACTGTAGTCATCGCAGTACAGTTAATCTTCAGCATTTCTTTGTGAATACCTAAAGAGGAAATAATGTTTTGTTATTGCTCTTTTGTGTTTCTTGTGCAGAGTCTTTAACAAAACATTGGTAACCATTAAGTACAAGTCTTAACTGATTGAATTAAATTAATTGAAAAATTTGGGGTTTTTAAATTTAGACATGCTTTAAACAGTATGAAAGATACAAAATAAAAGTAGTGGGTGACTGATCTTAAATTCTGCTTGCCATACTTACTTGAGAGTAAATCAGATATCAAAAGTGGATCAAGAATGAAGATAAACTCCATTCTGTGTCTTTTAGGGAAGAATGAAGGCCACTTTCTGTTTTCAGCTACATTCCTGGCCTTTGTTTGTTTTATTGGTAACATCCTGTTCCCCTGTCAATTTTCTCCAGTATCAGTGTACATATCATCACTTTGCAAACAGCTGGAACTTTTTCTGCCCTCAGCTGGAGGCCACCATCTCTTCTGTTGGACTGTATTAATAGGTCATGTGGGTACTCTTGATCTGCTTCATAGAAAGATCATTTGAAATAGTTCAGATCATAGAACCATTTAGATTGGAAAAGACCTCTATGATAATTGACTCCAACCATTAACCCACCACTGCCAATTCCACCAGTAAAACATGTCCCTAAATTCCATGTCGATACCTCTTTCAAATGCTTGAAGGGTTGGTGAGTCAACCCCTTCCCTGGGCAGCCTGTCCAATGCTTAATCACCCTTGCAGTGGAGAAATTTTTTCATGTTCCAAATGTAAACCTCTCCTGGCACAGCTTGAGGCCATTTCCCCTTGTCCTGTCACATGTTACCTGGGAGAAGAGGCCAACCCCCTACCTCACTACAACCTCTTTTCAGGTAGTTGTAGAGAGCAGTGAGGTTGACTGTACCAGTGCTGAGTACAGAGGGACAATCACTGCCCTGATCCTGCTGGCCACGCCATTCCTCATACAAACCAGGATGCCACTGGCCCTCTGGGCACACTGCTGGCTCACGTTCAAATGGCTGTCAACCAGCACCCTGAGGTCCTTTTCCACCAGGCAGCTTTCCAGCCACTTTGCCCCCAAGCCTGTAGCACTGCCTGGAGTGACAGTGACCCAAGGGCAGGACCCAGCACTTCACCTTGTTGAACATCATACGCTTGGCCTTGGCCCATCGATCCAGGCTGTCCAGATGCCCCTGCAGAGCCTTCCTACCCTTCAGCAGATCAACGCTCCCACCAACTTGGTGTCACCTGCAAACTGGCTAAGGGTGCACTTGATCCCCTCGTTCAGATCATCACTAAAGATGCTAAACAGGACTGGCCCCAACACTGACCCCTGAGGAACACGACCTGTGACTGGCCATCAGTTGGATGTAACTCCATTCACCAGCACACTCTGGGCTTGGCCATCCAGCCAGTTTTACCCAACAAAGAGTGCACCAGTCTAAGCCATGAGCAGCCAGTTTCTCCAGAAGAATGCTGTGGGAAACAGTGTCAAAGGCTTTATTAGAGTCCAGGTGGACAACATCCACAGCCTTTCCCTTCATCCACTCAGCAAGTCACCCTGTAACAGAAGAAGATTGGGTTGGGCAATTAGGACCTGCCTTCCATAAACCCATCCTGCCTGGGCCTGATTGCCTGGTAGTCCTGTATTTGCTGCATGGTTGTGCTCAGGATGATCTGCTCCATAACCTTCCCTGGCACTGAGGTCAGCTGACAGGCCTGTAGTTCCTGGGATCCTCCTTCCAAGCCTTCCTGCAGATGGACATCACATTTGCTAACTTCCAGTCTGCTGAGATCTCCCTGGTTTGCCAGGACTGCCGGGTAATCACTGAAAGCGGTTTGGTGAGCACCTCTGCCAGCTTTCTCAGTACCCTGGGGTGGATCCCATGCAGCCCTATAGACTTGTGTGTGTTTCTAAGTGGTGTAGTGGGTTGCTGACTGTTTCCCCTTGGATTATGGGGGCTTCTTCCACTCCCCGTCCCAGTCTTCCAGCTTAGGGGGCTGCATACTCAAACAACGGCTGGTCTTACTGTTAAGGACTGAGGCAAAGAAGGCATAGGCACCTCATCCTTTGGCACCATTTCCTCCCACATCCAGTAAAAGGATGGAGTTCTCTTTAGCCCTCCCCTTGTTGCTGATGTATTTATAGAAGCACTTTTTGTTGTCCTTTGCAGCATCTTGAGAGTGGTTTGCTTTTTAGCCATGATTCAAGCTAATTTGTCCGATTTGCGCACAGCAGCGCATTAGGAGCGTCTCTGCACTCCTTTTAGCTGGCAAAGGTTAGTTGAAGGATAACTGCCAGAGGTAAATTTGTGAGCGTGGAATTCAGTACAAAGCATCCTAGAGTTGGGAATACCTTCCCTCTGCCCCCACCTCCCCTTACCCGTGCACTTTGGGCTGTAGTCATGTCTTTTTCTTTTCAGCTTTATCAGATTAGGCCAGAATTAGATCTATGTCTAGGTTCCTGCTTCCTCATTTGCCACTGCATTGTAGCATGTAGGTGACTTTATTATGTAATAAAAATTAGGACTGTGCCACATACTCCCAAATAGTTAAAATATAATTAAAGTACCTGCAATGAATAATAGATTTCCTTGATTTTACTCTGTGTTTCAGACTATTACAAAAATTAGTTTTCTCTTCTGGGCACATAGTAGAATCTGCTACAGGATAGCAGGTAGTATGTTGAGGTCAGTTTAATAAGAGTCCATTATGGTTTTTTAGGTGTTACACATTGCTTTTCTATACTAGAAAACTATGAAAAAAGTGGCTTGAGAGCCAGCTGTCCTCTCTTCCCAGTCACTTCTTGTGAAGCAATCAAGTTTACTTCCTTGATGTGTAGTATCAGAGTTTTTACAGAAAGAGTATTTTGCATCTTAAAATACATTGTTCAGCTAATGACCTTTTTAGTTCCTTCCTGCCAACCAGATCCTCATGTACCTTCACTTCATGTAGTCTTTAACTTGGAAGACCTTGGAGTTAAACTGCCTCCATCGTGTTAAAAACAAGTACAGCACAAATCTGTTTGATCTGGAAGAAATGCCCCTTTTGAACATTTTCTTGAATCTGGTGCAAAACCTTCGGAGTTGCAAGATGCAAGGCTAATGTGCCACAGAGTAGCCCAACAGCACTCAGAGAGAGGCACAGCATTACAGTTTGTGGTGGTGTGTGCTGTGCTGAGCAGAGAACTGGTGGCTCTGGAGGAGCTGATACCGTCAAAAGGTACGGAACGACATTGCCATCAATATTGATGCCAGTTGTGCTGTAGTATCTGTGGTGAAGTGTGTGTCTGGTGGAAAATGAGCATTCTGTTTTCCCCTGTAAGAATTTCAGATGGGTCTGTTTGCAGCTTATCTTTGAAATATCTTGGGAATTTTGGCTGTCCCAAGAAAAAATATCATCATCACTTTCTTTTTAGGTCTAAAATGTTGTTAAATGTTATGAATGGCAGAATTCACTGGCAAAGTATGCATTTTAATATTGGTATAACTAACACTTCTCATAATAATTTGCCTTGAGACATGGAATGGTTCAAAAGCAAGACAAAAAAAGTAATAAAAATCCTTAACAGGCATCAGAGGAAGTGTCTGAAATTGCAGACAGATATTCGCCCACTCCAGTGATGATGGGAAGCATATCGTGGCTTCAGATGGTGGTATATTGTGTGAAAAAATGTAAGTTGTGGTCATGGAATGCTTGAAAAAGCTTGCAGTTCTTTAGAGAAAAATATTGGAGATGCCCTGGGTTCTCTGAAGAAGTTACTGACTGTGTGCTCCTGGAGAATTTCGTGTCATTAAGCTACTGGCAGCATGCAGTTCCTGATTTTAGCTCTTGCTAAGCATGACATCCTATTGCAGGCAGTGAAAATACCATGCCAGGCAGTGGCAGTAGGAATGCTGTAATCCTTCTTAAACACATTGGGGACATTCTGCTATTCTTAATGGTAATTCTTAATGGTTATTCTACAACCATTCTGATCGTCTCCAGGATTTCCACTCAGCATAGTTGAATGTTGGACCTGAAGAAATAGGACCCTGGTTATTTTTTTTTCTGCATCCAGCTTTTTTTTTTTTTTTTTTAGCCTTTCCTTTCTACTTACCCATCAGGAACTATTCCAATGGTATTGCAAAAAATAGTTGCTATTAGTTGAGGTTTATCTCAGAATGCAAAGAGTTATTGCATATCTGATATTGATATAAAACATAAAGACTAAACAATCAAAAATTCCATATTTAACCCCTAAAAAGATCAGAATTAGGATGACATTAAACTCCACATCTGTCAAAGCTTTTATTTTTTCTTTATGAATTAATAATTGTCTTTCAATCAGCTTTATTAAGAACTGTGCAAACATATTCCCTGTCCCTTGTGAAAGACTGGGTAGAGTTCCTGTGCTCGTGACTCCCGAGTGTTTGTTGTCCAGTGAGGGGCAGAAGCTCCAGCTGAGCGTGTGAAGGGGTAACAGCTTCCACATAAAACCATGGTAGGTGAGTACCTGGAGAAATTCCAGAAAGAAGATTTGTGGATACATAACAAATTATATATAAATGTCCTAATTAGGGACAGTTCACGCAGTGTATGTTTGTATTAGATTCAGGACCTAATGAAACCATTCCACTGACATGAGATTAAGTTAAAAAGAAAGGAACGAGGGACTATTCTGAGCTATAACTGCCTGGTTGCTCTTCCATCTTGCAGAGCTATGTCGGTTTTGGCTCATAGAAAGAGAGGACCATCCTCCATCTCGTGGGGTTTTACACAGGTAGAGCTCCGTGTATGTTTTCTCCATTCTTACTGTGAGGTCTGCCCCCTTGAGTTTGGGTTGGGGACATTAGGAAAGGGTCTCTACCTGTCATAAGTACTTTTGCCTGTAGGTTTTGCTGCTGCAAAATTCTGATCTCAGTTGAAAATTACTTAAATGTCCATATGTACTTACCAAAGTTATAAATACAACACAAGTAAGGATTTTCCTGTTGAGAAATACTGGGGCAGTGCATTAAATTCATTATGTGATTCATGGGGTACTGTAGTTCCATTTTAAAAACCTTATGCAGAACTCATTGTGGTAATTGCTTATTCTTAGATTCAGAGTTCAGAATAAGACATGGAGGATGTCATGCTTGTAGTATAATATATAGGCGAGCAGGTGTTTTAAAATCTAATGTGGAGTACTGCATATATGCTGCTTCTTCTCAGTGGAAGCTACTGAAGTTTCTCTTTAGATTTTCCATAAAGTGGTGTGCTGAATAAATTCTTCCTTTGGATGCAAAGAATGTCGGATATGGAGTCAATCCGCAACTATCTTTTTGAAGAATCTAGACTTGCCATCTCTAATTAGATGCTGTGTGGCAGAATTGATTCTGTAATCTACATTTGCATTAAAAACTGACTCCTAGAATTGCTCAGATAGCTTGTAACGTTCACAGTTTGTATCACGTCATTTTTCTGCGTTTGCAGATGTGAAAATTTTGTGCATCTGCAGATGAAGACTTTTAGAGCACAGAAGCCTTTATAATTGCAGGCTTAGAAAATTTTCAACAGATTCTGCCAGTAAGGAGATTACATATTCTCAGATGGCTCTAAAATGCTGGATAAAAAGTCTGGATACTGGGGCAATAATAGCATGAAATCGGTTGGGGCTTTAACAGTCACCGTTCCCACAAGCAGCAGCTCACTGATCTTGTGCTCTGTTGGAATGGAGAGGTCAAATGAATTCCATCACTGTCGCTGTAATTTGCTTTAGGTGTTGTTCCTATCTGGGTGAAGTAACTGCACTGCTGTACGTGTGCTCTTATTTTCTGTATGTTCTTATTTTCTCAGTAGGCTAAATTTTATTTTATGTTCAGCTTAAATAGTACTTTGTCAGGGAAATACTAAACTTAGGGATGTCAGAGCTTAAGACATCTCTTTATAAATATAGCAGTAATTGTTGCTGTGAGGGGCCAGACAATTCTGTAGCTCCTTGATAAGAGTGAGTGCTGTGATGAGCATTAAGTGATCATCTTACAGTATTACCTTGTGTCATCAAAAAGATAATTCATAGGATGGAATAAAAATCAAACCTAAGCATGAACAGATAGTTAAGATTATGTATTAAGAGTACATAATATATAAGTGAAAACTTTACAGGCTTTACCTTGCAAGTTGCCTAGTTAAGCTTTCTAAATTAATGTTGCCACTAAAAAAAATTACGCCTCTGTGAGTTACTTTGCTGCTGCTGCTGCTGCTTATACTCTGTTCTGTGGTAAAATACGCTCTAGTTGTCTACTGAACCAACTGGTGTAGGTGTTTCCCGTAGTGCCACAAAATCAATGGTACCATACACGGAGTGCTTTTGTGATCACTAGAGCAATGCCCCCAAAGGTTCAAACTACAGTACCCACCTATTTTGGCAGCTGGGATTTAGAATTCTGAAATGTACAGAGACTGTTTGATTATTTCTTTAGAGCTTAGCTTGGAGATCAAGACAGTTCAAACTACAGACCTGACAGAAAGAGGCAAGGAGAGCAGCAGAGCATCACTTTTACTCCTAGAATGTCAGCTAAAATAAGAAAAGTCAACATTTACTAGTGCTAGTCAGGCCCTTAGTTGAATATTAGCAAGCATGTGTCTTCCTCACAGCATGGGCTGAGAACTTGTGTGTTTGTCTCAGTCTTTCTAGGTAAGTATTTAATTAGGCATGTGCTTAACATAATTTTGTTCTTTATTCTTCTCAGGTCTGTCTCAAATTGACGTGCCTCAAAGGGATGAGGGAGGATAAAAAGGGAATCTTGGATAAACTGTTCTCATACCTCAGGACCAGATGAGTGTGAGGATTGAGGATGGGAGAAAGGGGATCCTTTCCTCCACTCTGGTTCTGTCACATAGTACTACATACTATTTACTTAGTCAGGCTAACCAGCAGTGCACTCCAGTGTCTCCTTGCATAAGATGCGGCAGATCAGAAAGAGGACGGGATAAACCCCCTAAGTATCACCTATTCTTGCTGCTGCTGGAGGTGGAAGAACTGGGGCAGGTGGTGACACACAAGCCTGAAATGCAGCCCATACCCAGCACGAATTGTTCTCTCCATTCTGATTCCTCCCTCAGTTGCAGCCCTAAGTCTCCCAGATGTGGGGATAGGCAAAGGCAGCAGGTTTTCTAATATTTTCCACGGCTGTTTTACACCGCTGTGAAACCTACAGATGGTTGCAGATACTGTGGCAGGGCTGCTATGGAAATACAATACCACTGTGCTGCATTTCAAGCACAGTTTGAAAAGTAGCAAGGTAGTAAGAAGGTTGTGTGACTGTGGTTTGTGCTGTGATACTGTGTTAGCAGCTATTTCCCTTCTGGATTAAAAGGAAACAGTTTCACACGGTGCAGGCTTGTCCCTAAAGAGGAGTGCTATGAAGTGGGTAAGCAGTGTCAGAGCATCATTGTACGGTGCCAGACCATACTGCTGTCTGATGCACTGCCCAATGCTGCCCCTTAGTCAGTGCCTGAAGCTGACTTGGATATTAAGCATCACTCTTCAAGCTTCTCCTTGATGAGTGTTTAAGTTTACATTGACACTTTAACTTTTCTTTGCAGGTTACCTAGTGGGAAGTAAAGTGGGCAAGTTTTTTTTTTTAAGTCAAAATGAGGTACTGAATTCAGTTTCTAAATAATTTTTGAGATTTTTGTGTTCCAAAAATTATTTCTTGTTCTCGTTTAAAGGTCTTCTCACAGTGAAAAATTAATGTATCTATAGTATTGCCAATAATTTCTGCTGCAAAGACATGCCCAGCTGTCTCTGCATGCTTTCATTTGTGGCAGAAGAAGCAATCGCTTTTTGAAAGAAGGGTTAATAGATTTGTATCTCTCTAAAAGTACATTAGGAGGGAAGATTAAATTCTTACCTCTGAAGTGGTAAAATTAAAGTGCTGTTATGTTGCATTTCAATTTTGAATTATTCTTATTAAAGACCTAATGGGATGCTGCCAAAACACAAGACAGTTGTTCACATCCTTCTTAAGTCAGTTTTGAAGCTGTACTGGTTTCAAACAGGAGGAGAATGTCAATATGTATTCTTCTTGCCTGTTTCATTTGTTTCACTAATCTTTTAATGCTCTGTAAGTAAACATTAGTCATACTTTTGTAGGCTCTGTGAGTTTGAGTCATGATTTAAAAAGTCAAAAGTAATCCATGTTAGTAAACACTTTCCATGTTTCCTTTTAAAGTTCAGGATAACAGCACTGACTGGGGTTTCCGTGTGTTCTGAGCCTGCTCCGTAGCTGGCTGGATCTTCTGCATCCTGTGCAATGTGGAACTCCTGATTTGTTTCATACTGAACTGCAGGCACTTGGCACTAAACAAATTAGCAATAGGCCTTGCTGTACTAAGATAAGGGGCTAATTTCACAGGTACACCATTTCCTAAATCACATAGTTGACAGTTCAGTACTGGAGAATTAATTAATATTTAGCAATCTAGTCAAATGGGAATAGTTTTAGGCTTATTAGAAACCAATGTCACATTGCTGTTTGAATCAAAGATTTCTAGGTCAGAATGA
This sequence comes from Myrmophylax atrothorax, assembly GCA_026770055.1. NCBI lineage: Eukaryota > Metazoa > Chordata > Aves > Passeriformes > Thamnophilidae > Myrmophylax > Myrmophylax atrothorax. Next base: position 40,249,282 of record JAOXXN010000395.1, read on the forward strand.
CTGATGTTGGTGTGAATTTTCTTACATAAACATGACTAATAATTCTGAGAGTCCACAGTTTTATCAGTTAATGTATCCTGTATAACTGCTTATTTAGCATATAAGAGAGTGCTCCTGATAATACTTCACTCTGTTTTTTATTTATGTATTAAATGTCACTTCACTGATGCTGTGATAGTTCAGTCTGTTGAAACGTGCAAATTTGCTGACAGCTGAACTTGAATTTCAGTTCTTTTTGTTCTTTTACTGTGTAGATGTAGAAATCTGCTCATGACCTCTGTGTGGTTTTACTTCAGATATTAGACCTGTACTGATTAAACGGTCAGGAACTTGATGGGGTTTACAGTCTTGAATGACATTAGCTTGTTTCTGTTGAAATTAATTAGTTCAAGTTAAATCTGTAATATTTTGGGAATCTTAAATATGCAAAAGATTTGATGTAGTTTTAAAATTTGTGTTAGAAGTGATGCATGTTACTGATATAAGTGGATACTTTCATGAGATACACAAAACACCTCAGGTTTTCTGGACTTGAATCCTAGCAGTGCCTTTGGAAGTCTTTCCTGGTGGTTTGCTCATCTAACCTGTTGTCTGTTGTGGTATTCCTTTTAGCCACCTAAAACTAATGAATATAACCTTTAATACTTCTTTAATTAATTTCACATTGGTAATGAAATTCCATTTAGAGTATCCATTAGAAGGGTTGGCTTTGTGGATGTTGCTTATTTCAGAAGTTGTGTTCACCCAGGCTTTTCTAAGCCTAAACTTTCTCTGGAAAACTTGCCATTATTGATACTTTGGCTTTTGAATGAATGATTATGAAAGTGCTGCTGGTTTGGGGTAACGTGCACTGTAGTTCTTCTCACAGTCTGATACCTCATGTCAAGAATTAATGCACTTCTTATTAGTTGAAAAGTTTTGTTGTCAGAAGTTTGAGATATTTTGTGCCAGGAAAATGCAAGATTAGTGCATTAATGGCAGTCCATTGATGTTTTTAATGGTTTGTAGAGCAAACTGAAGATATGCATGGGAGAGCTTTTGTTTTACAAGACATTTTCTGCAGCAAAATGTACAAGATTTGAAGATGATATTTCATCTACAGAGATTCTACGTTGTATTGATTCTTATTTGATTGAAGGGAAGGGAATTGAAAGAAGGGAATATGTCAGGGCCGTAAGTTTGATAGTGGGAATAAATAGGCTGATTCCTGTTCCCTGTTATTACATTCATCACCTCTCAATTTTACATGAAGTAGAGCAGCAGCAAACGTACCACAGAGCTATCCTGTCTTATAATGGGAGTCTTGCATTGATTCTTCCATGATTTTAATTCTGATTTGCTGGATGTGATAGACTACATTTGAAAACTAGTAGCTTTAAAAAAGAGTTACCCAAAATGATCAGTGTTTTTCAGAGTGGTAGAAAACCTTATAATGTTTACAGATGGAAAACCTCCCACCAAAGACTGTAACATATCATCTGTGTACATACACTGGCTGTAGAGATGAAGAAAATATAGTTGTTAGTAACTGAGAACTTAGTGATGTGCTTTAGAACCCTACAGATTCAGAGTACCCCTGTACTCCTATACTAAATGAGACACTAAAGTTCTTGATTTTTAACTTCACAGGTTCTTGATTTTTTCCTTAACCCCTTGTCTTTTCTTCTGTTTCTTTCTAGGTTTAACTATAGATCAACACATCATCTTGCATCTCATGGGTTTTATGAATTTTTAAATTGGTTTGATGAAAGAGCATGGTACCCACTAGGAAGAATAGTAGGTGGAACTGTAAGTATTGTAATAATAACATAAAGATAATTTTGCTGTAAGTTTTTTGAACTTTGCATACAATTTCGACATTGATGAAAGGAGAATCTTAATAAAATATGCTTTTAATTGTCAAATTGCTGCAGAGAGA
>JAOXXN010000395.1:40251264-40264598 GCA_026770055.1 Myrmophylax atrothorax
AATATCAAGATGTTTTTAATTTTTAGCTACAGAAACGAAGGGAATCAACATGCTTTAGTCTTTATTCAACAGTGAACAAGAAATACAGGACTTCCTTACATATAAACTTCTAACAGTAATAATTAAGGGTGTTACTCTTGGAATTCTGGTACATGAAATCAAAAAAGGAAAAATAATTTTTTAGATTTCTTTTTTCCAAAATGGTTTAGTAAATCTCTTAAGGCGCAGGTTTTAATCCAATGTATATATTACATAGACTTCATGTACATATGGAAACAGGATTTCACTGGGAAAAGACCTTGGGAAGTTAAATCAGTGTGGCATCATCTGTATGAAGCATCAAGACTGGTTAAGATTGGCATTGATAGGAGTTACAAGATGGGAAGGAGGTAGGGAACAGTGTATCGAGTCAGAATAGAAGTATCGTTCATGGGACAGGCTTTAGTAACCCTTCAGTTACTAACACAGCCACATGTTATCTGTGAAAGTTCATTAAAGGTTTTTGATTATAGTATATACCATTTAAAGGAATTAACAAGGTTTTTTGTAACAGATCACCATTTGTTTTAGTATCTTAGAAGTACTTGAGACTCTTATGTAACGTATAAGTGCATGTTTTCCATACTTGTCTTATATGAAGTAAAACCCCTTTAAGGCAGAGAATTGAAATATATGCAGGGGAACATCCTATCATCTGTTAATTTATTACAATGCCCTTTTTAGTTTTTGAAAGAAACTAAGGCAGGTGAAGTACATATTAACTTTTCTGTTATGTACTGATTTTTCTAATGTTGATAAATGTGGGAGGGTAGAATTCCTATTAAGAGTATTTTAAAGTTCCTCAATATTCTATGATAGATTCAATAGATTTGTGTAAGTCTGTGCTGCATTTCCTGGAGGACATCTTAATTCAATTTTACAGGACTTTATTGTAATCTTTCATATCCAAAGATGTCTCCAGATGTCTTAGAAATATGTAATACTCAACTGGCTGACCATCAACTTTAAAAAAATTAATGTTGTTGATGCACATCTTTCTCCATTGGTACCAATAAGTGAAAGAACTGCATGGTATATTTTGAAAGAAAATGGGAAGGGCTGGGAAATTTTGGGTTTCTTCTTGTTGTCTTAGGCTTTTTTTTTCTTCTCTTAAAGCCATTAGCTGGCCTGAAATTCTCTTGCAGACTTTAGCTTCTGCTTCTACAGCTTAATGGCAAATTCTTTCAGTATATGATAAATGTCAAGCAAGGTAGAATATTGCCTGTATGCAGCTTATTCATTTATGAAATAGATTATATGTTGTTCTTAGCATTTGGACAAAATCTGAAGAACCTCTTGTCCTCAGTGGTGTTGTCAAAACATGATTTAAGTAGTATTTCAATAATTCTATTAACTTATGCTAATGTTCAATGGTTATGTCAGTTTAAGAAATTACTGTTTCATTACAAATTATTTGTAAACAAACCTACCAAGATGGTTTTCTGCAATAACCTGATGTTTTGGTTTGTTCTGTTTTTTTCTCCTTGTAGGTATACCCAGGACTGATGGTGACAGCAGGCCTTATACATTGGATTTTAAATATGCTTAACGTGACCGTCCACATAAGAGATGTGTGTGTGTTTCTAGCACCAGTTTTTAGCGGCCTTACAGCCATTTCTACTTTCCTGCTCACCAGAGAACTGTGGAACCAGGGAGCAGGGCTTTTAGCTGCCTGTTTCATCGCCATAGTTCCAGGTTACATATCCCGATCAGTAGCGGGATCGTTTGACAATGAAGGCATAGCTATTTTTGCACTGCAGTTCACATACTATTTATGGGTAAGTAATTGCTGAGTCTTTTGCTTTGGAAAGGTTTTTCAGTTCCTCCTCCAACCAAGTGACTGATTTTTCTTAGAATCCATTGAATTCTTATTTTCCTCCCTCTCATCCCTCTTCCCCTTGGCTCTTGATCAGGCAAATACTGGGAAGTCACATGATCTGATCTACTCTATAATCATGCTCTTTAGTTTGCTATGCAAAAATCCTGTTCCACTGAAGTATGTGTGTCCTATAGTGGTAATAAAAATGATGATGGGTCTGTAAATTTAAAACAAACAGAGGGTTGTTTGGTTTTCAGTTTGGAGGTACTAGAATGATACGTGCATCAAACTTCAACCTCCTTATGTAGCTGGTGAAAAGTGGTGGACTGAATAGGGAGTGCTTTGAGTTGTCTTCTGAAGAAGCTTCTACCTGTGTGGAGGGTCTGGGCTTTAACTTAAATATCCAGATTAAATACTCAGACTTGTCTAGAGCAAGATATTAACATTACTTGCATGCTTTAAAAAAATAGTCTTACATCATTTAATTAGCCACTTAGTAAAGCAGCTTGTCTGTCACACCTTAATCTGTATGTAGAATTTCATCTGTAATGTAGTTTTGCATGAAGGAGTTTAGGCGAGCTAGAGCTTTGGGGGAGTGTTGAATTTACTTTGGAAATAACACAAATAGCATAACTATATTGTTAATTCAGCATAGACACAGTAGCATTCTGTGCCTTGTGTGTTCCTGGAATGCGTGTACTTTTCACATAAGTACATGGTCATTACACCTTTTCTTTTAATTTTGTATTCACAGGTATTTTTAGCTTTAGAATATTTCAAACTTGGGATATAGGTGGTAAGAATATAATGGAGGGGAATTGAAATATTTCGTGACTGAGTGACTGATGTTACTTAAATGCACTTTCTTTATATCTGGTCTTAGAATAAGGTGCAGCTGTAAAGGTGTGCTGTGTTTGATAGCAATAATAGTATCGACCTACATTGTTATTTTAGAGTAACTGAGACATAATAGCAGCTCTCTGTTACGAAGACATCCATATTTAACCAAACTGCATGTGCAGTAATACTTGCATGGACTCCTGTAGAATTGTGTGAATCAAATATATGTTACAGAAAACCTTCTTACTTTGTTTAATGTCTGTTCTTCATTCCTATTTTCCTGCACCACCATCACCACCATCAGTTTAGAGAAATTCATACTCCTAGGGCAGCCTATGGATCCTGCTAGACTTTTAGTAGTATCTGGATGCTCTCATTAACCTTAAGTGAGTTTTTCAAAATTTATGTAGTCAGTCTTATGTCTGTAATTGCAGAGCTGGGTCAGATGCCAGCTGCAGTAAGGCATGGCCAGTCAACACTTAGAATTCTGAAGTGGTCCAGTGTCTCAGAGGAAGCAGCAGAGGCCTTGCAACTTCCTTTCTACATCAGATCATGAAACAGGGAGTTGGGTTGTATGCTGCCTCTGCTCTTGTTGGAGAAATAGATTCAAGCTCCTTTTGTGTGTGAAAGCATTGCATTTGTGTCATGATTTTATGGACATCCGTTCAGAAGCACACAAATATAACTTGATGCAGGTTAAAGAAGTTCTCTGGACAGTTGTTTTGAAACAGAATTTTGGAGTATTGTCCGGTATTTGTCATTCATAAATACTTGGATATTTTTTCCAGGTGAAGTCTGTGAAAACTGGGTCAGTCTTTTGGACAATCTGCTGCTGCCTATCCTACTTCTACATGGTAAGGCTTTTATATATATAACAGCTGAACTATTTGAGTAGGGCTTACTTATTCCATATATTGACAAATAATGGAAGGGTATTTTAGTCTTTATTGGAGCCATAATATAAAATTGTTGCTTCATATTGCTATTAAAGCCTTAAATAAATGTCTAAAAGACATGATAAATAAATTGATAGTATTTAAATAAACATAAAGCAATTCTTTGAAAAATACTGAAGTATAAAAACTTATAAATGTTTCCTATGCTGTGAATAGGTAGTCTGATTCAGCTAGATTTTTATTTGAGTACATGTAAGTTAAGGTGTAATTTTAATATTCATGTGTCTGTGTGTCATTATTACTGAAATGAAATAACAGTCAGAATATTTGGAATATAAGGACAAAGTTACATTTTTATAACTTTGAAAACTATTTCTTTGGGTATAATTATGCCATAAAGCTTGCCACCAGAGAGAATGATTTCAATGTCGTAATAAATGATCATAAATACCTTTTTCATTCTTGATCTGTGACAATGGAGGCTGTTGCAGAGATGTTCCTAAGGGCTAACAGAGGCGAAAAACAGTAGTAAAACTGAGAAGATAAAACTAATGGAAAAATGGAGGGAATTAGTTTTCCCCTTCCTCCATCTTCTGAAACCTTAGACTTGAAGAATTTTCTTGTATGAATCTGTCAAAGGTTCTTTTTCCCCTTTTTGTATGTGCCTGTATGAAAATAAATTATCGTTAAAATAGCCAGTGGTGGGATCGCCAGGCTAATTGCTTGGTGACAGTTAAGGTAGAGGTCTCAAATACTGCTTTTCTACTATCAGGTAACTAGGTTTGCAAGAAAAAGGAACTTTTGGACTGTTTTATGTGCCTCAAAGTACAAGGTTAATTCAAAGGTGGTCTGGAGGCTGGATAGTTTCCTCTAGCTTTAATGTGCATTTGGTTTCCTGGGAGGCTTTTGCTGTTAATAGGAAATAACAGCCCTGTGTTTGTCACCAAAGAGGATAGGATAGCTATTTCTTGGTAGGAGGACATTTATTTCATCCCCTATTTCTCCTCCTTTTGGCCAAGTCATTAAATAAACGGCCACTTCTTTATACACAGCATTGCTGTTGATACAGCATTACAGTGAAAGATCCTGTAGGTTTGGGATGTGCTTCAGTGCAGTATAAAAGCAGGCAGGTTCTTGAATTGTTGTATTTATATGCCGTAGTCTTTTTTATATAGTGCCAGAGTATTGGCAAGATTTTTCTAAAATTGCTCTTCATAAACATACAGATAACAAATACAGTATTTTCACAATTCTACTGCTGAAAAATCACACAGTAACAGGTTCTTACTGTCCTGGTCTGTGGGACTGTGTGAGAGGGAGAGGATGTGATCTAGTGTGTGCATGATGACAGAACTTAAGGAATCAGTGTCATCATGACATTCAGTCCTTCAATGTAAAAGTGACTTTTTGTACTTGCCTTTCAAGTGCTATCAGAGCATGAAAGGTTAAGATTCATCCCAAGTAGGTGATGGCTTTCCATATATTGTTTTTCCCTCTGGAAAGAAGTTTTAGATGCCCTTCTAGACATTTTATTTGGGTAAATTTTTAGGACAAAATGTAATTCTACAATATGTTATGTAGTAATAATTTGTCTTTCTCTGGAATTAGTTGTTTTCAGTGTAAGTTAGAAGTTAAATAACAGTTTTGAGGCTGTAAGACTTGCATGGGAAGTTTGGGGGACAGTTTCTTGAAAGGTGAACAGATATTGTCTGAACTGTGACGTATCTTTCTTGATCACTAAATCTGCTTAAAATGTCTACCTAAATCACTGTGCTAATTTGACTCATATAATTGCATTCAATATAGGGGGTTTTTTCCTTATAATTTTATTTTTAGCATTTATTTTACCTCAACAGCTTCTGCTTCATACAGCTTTTCAGGACAAGGAGGTAAAATAAAACAAAGCTGTACATTGAAGCAATCCTTTTAGCTGTAACAGCGTTTCCACTCTTTGCCTGTGCATCAGGAAGCTTCAGTTTTGTTGGAAAAGTTCCAAAATGCATCCCATTCAATATAATCTTCAGTGCTTAGATTTTGTTTAATATTTTGGTAATTAGAGATTGCAGGTCTCTGATCTGTACAAACTGTTTGCCACCTCCTTTAGACAAACCTTTCCCTAAATATAACAGTGTTCTAACTGGACATTTGTACTTGCTCTAGTCTGTCTTACATGTCTTCATGTTTTCTCCCATTAAATAAATTTGCCTGTGTAAATCATGGTACTTCATGCTACTAATTTGACAATAGGATCATGATAATCTGAAATGAGTTTTTAAAAAACTTAGATGATTTCTACTTGTTTCACACTGTCTGAACGGGTTACCCCAAATTTTGAAATGCTGGGGTTTGTACTATGAGTGTCAAAAAACAGTGATACTTGGCCTCATCCTTATTTTAGACTCTCTTTTATAGAACAAACTGATTTGAGTTTCTTTTGGGGTTCTAGGGCTTTAAAAATAGCTACATGAATCTAAACACTGAAGTGCAATTTAAGTGAAAACCACATTAGCTGCTGCATTCTAAAAATGAAGATCTAGGATAGGGTGCATATGGGGAAAGTCTGGCCTGTACAAGGTGACACGTATTAAAATACAGATTGTCTAGTCAACGTAAATATGTTAGAAATTCGGATAACACATTGTAATGATAGCTCATTAAATCCTTATCTAAACCAGCAATCAGTGATGTGTTAATAACGTTGTGTTTCAGTTCTAAGTACACCATAGCAGTCCTTCTCAAGAGCTCTTATTGCCACAGGTTTGCAGTATCTGTGATACTGTGTATCATTCCACAGGGCTCAGTCCCACTTCTGTGTGCATCTTCACACTGCTTTTTTTTCTTTCCTTACACTGCAACCTGCATTGGCTGCTCTGCTCCAGGAGTTCTGCTCCTGAGGGTGTACCTTGCTCCCTTTCTCTTCTTTGCCTGGAGACAGAGTTCCCTGTCCTCAGCAGAGTGCAGAGCATGGCGCTAAATTTGTATGTCAAACGAAATTTTTGGATCCCTCATGGGATCATAGAATATCCTGAGTTGAAAGGGACCCACCAGTATGATCAAAGTCCAGCTTGTGGCCCTAGGGATCCTGCTGGTGCCTTGTGCTGCAGCCTTCACCATGGGGAAAATCCCCCAGCAGCCCATTCTTGTTTGCAAGTATGACCAGATTAGGCTGTGAGGAGGAGATCCAGGAGGGATGACCTTGAAAATCCATCAGCCCATTTCAAAAGCCTTTGATATAGGGGGTTTTGTTGTGGTTAGTTTTTCTTTGATAATAAATACTTAGAAGGATTCTGGTGGTATTACTGGTAATGCTGACTGCTTGTCTAGATGGGATTTGTATTTTCTTGTTAGATCATCAGAAGGTATAAATAAATCCAGCATTGGCTATCCCAAGAATTTGCAGATAATTTCACATCGGATTTCCTGTTCCATTTGTCGTAGGTCTCTGCCTGGGGTGGTTATGTTTTCATCATCAATCTTATTCCACTGCATGTGTTTGTTCTGTTGCTGATGCAGAGATACAGCAGGAGGGTCTACATTGGTAAGTTTTGTTCATTGAACATTCATTGTCACGTGCTTAAACATGAGATACGATATTAATTGTACTGATGTATTTTGTATCAAGTGGGTATTAAGTAATTGCATATTAGATTGAACTTTCTTAATTATGACAGTCAGTTATTTTCTACAACATGGAAATAAGGAGTTAAAGCATAAACTTCTAAAATTCTGTATATGTAACTGCTAATTAATTTTCTCCATTCTAGTGCATGGGAAACAAAATCGGGTGGTTTGCTACAGAAGAATTCTTTAAATATATTTTAAATATTAATTATGTATATGCCTTTAATTACGTTTCAGGTTTTTTCTTTTCCGAGTATGCAAAACAATTGCTATTTTTAAAAGTTGTACAGCAGAAATTATGAAAAAATATAGTAAAATACATAGGAAATTTGAAGCAGCCATGTATGTTTTATGTAACCAAGACCAGGAGCACACAGTAGAATCTGTGCACTCCATGTGAATCCTCAACATTTTACTGGATTTGTCAGTCTTCCTTGTAGTTTAAGGAAAGTGTGAATAGAGATTTTAGGATATTAACTTTTTAATTGATTTGCCTGACATTTGAATACTCTATAAACTGTTTTAACAGACTTTTTGCCAATAAAATCAGTGGGCCGTGATATAGGTGTGTGAATGAAATAATAAGCAATTCAGGTATTCAAAGGTTTGTAACTTGGCTTCACATTAAAAAATCTTCCAGCTTTTACAGTAGGTGGTTTGAGAACATAATGTGAGCTGAAGTGCAATCATAAGGCATTTCATATTTGTAAATGTATTTTTGTTACTCATTTTAATACTGCTTTATCTTTTTATTTTTAATTATTTTAATGCCCTTTTTAGTGCCTGCTGAAGAAATTACTTTATGTACATGTATAGATGAAGCCTTCTATGCTTCAATAATTACACACTTTATTCAAGTCTAGTTTTGAATTTTTGTTACCAAAACCATAAATGTTGGATTCATATTTCTTTGTTATCCTATTTATGTAATTGAGAGTTCTCAATTACAATTAAAAAAAAAAAAAAGGAAAGAAAAAGCTCTAACCCATTTTTAATGTCTGTATTAGTTAACTTCTTCATTAGCTACTTCTTCATAAATTAAGGGGAAAGTAATTTATCTCATTTTACTTTTTAAATTGTTTTATTGAATATTTTCATTTTCCAATTTCTATAAGTTATGCAAGAGAAAATTAAATCAATTAATTATAAAATCCTGAAGCAATGTGGTGGCCAGAAATAATGAAGAATAAGTACTCTTGCTTTTCCAGCTTTCAATGAACTAATCTTTGAACTCTGGGAAAACAGCACTGCAGGTTCATATGAAGTAAAGGGTTTGGCAGATGTTTGTTTTGCAAACAGCTACAGTGTTTTAAGATGTTACTGCCCCTCAGCAGTGAGGGATATCTATTGCCATGGAGTTGTCAGAATGAGAATGTGATCGTTGCTCTGCTGTTTGTTGCAACTGCTGCTTCATTTAAGCTTCCGTGGGAAGCCGTAGAAAAGTCTGTGCAACTCACATTGCTGTGTGATTTCTGGGTTTGTTTAACAAGGTGATATTTTAAAAGACGTAAGAATGTTCAAGCACTTCTGAGAGAAAATTCAAATGTGCTTCATTTCCAAACTATTCAGATAGGGAGAGGAGTTTAAAAAAGTTCATTGAAACAGGGAGAATGAAGGTATTTTGGGGAGTTCCTGTGAAATGCAATTGTTAGTGTGCCTGCCTCATAATTCTTAAAAAACTATTAATGTACAGCTAAAACTTTTGTGAAATATTATCAGCTGACAGTAGCTAGTCAAATCTGCATCCATTTTACTATTATTGGGAATTTGGGGTGTTTTAATCTCTAGATCAGTCGCTGAAGTTTATTTTAGACTGGCATGAGTCATTTTGCAGAGGCTATTTTACGTTTAATCAAACATAGTAACATAAATGTAGAGAACAATATTTGGCAGCACCAAGTTTTAAAAAATAACTATGTTTTTCATACACCAAAGAAAAGGTTAATGGGACATGATCTGATATGCTTGGGAGTGTAATTCAGAACCATTTAAGTCGGAGTAAAAATTTCCCAGAATGTGAGGGGTTTGCCAAATTTGAAATATTTTAGGACTTGGAGGCAGATGACTTTATCAGCCAGATCGCCCCTGACCCACTTGGCATCAATGGTGATAATGCTACCAACATTTGAAAGCTCAAGCTGTTCTTTTATATTTTCATCTTGACAGTGGTCAGTGCCTTTCATTCAGATTCTACTGGTTTAATCACAACAAACAAGTGCTTACAATTCCAATATATTAGCAGTACTCGTGGAAGTGAATAACCTCTTTATACAAATACAGCAACCATTAATACTATTTTCTGTTACTGTACTTAGTTTTTCCTTAAGTCATGCTTGCACACTTAAAAGACTTGGTAATTTTCAATTCAATTTGATTTTTTTCCGAAAATTTTTTTAAGCTCTGTATACTTACCAGAATATTTATTAAGAAAACACTTGAGCATTTTACAGAATGTATAACTTAATTTCAGTAGTTCCTTGTTCTTTGTCTTGGAATTTATCATTCAAACAGTCAACAGGCATATATTTGCATCCACTACTTCAGTATTCTAAAACTTCAGATTATGAGTGGCTATTTCTAGTGATTGTAAACCATTAATTGAAAGTATAAGTGTATTGACCCCGAGATTAGCTCAGTTGGTTAAAACTTGGTTTATAATAATGCCAAGGTCATGGATTCAATCTCCTGTGTGGGCCATTGACTTAAGAGTTGGCCTCGATGATCCTTGTGGGTCCCTTCCAACTCAGAATAGTCTGTGATTCTGTGATTCTATATGGGCAAGTATATGATCATATTCTCTGGAGAAGCTTTTCCATAGGTCTTTATTGTGTTTGTGGTATACGGCAACTTAAATTTTTTGTAAAATTAGTTCACCCACAGTAGGTCAGAAAGTTTTTGTTCTGGATTTGGTCAAAGTTATAGCCATGAGGGTTGCTTGCAGGAATCAAAATTAATTTCTTCTTGCAAAGACTGTCCAACCAGTAGACTATAAAGGAACACAGAAAGTTTGTGATGATATATCATCTTGATGTTTCTAAGTTCCTAGAAAAATTGTGTTCTTGTGTAAATTACTTTTTTTTTATCTTTTCCATACCAGGTCTTTGTAAGAAGTGGGAGTAGGGGATTGGGGTGGGGTGGGCCGAGCATATAGAAAGTAAAGCAGTTGCAGGACAGGACTTAAAAGTGGTCTAACAAACGTAAAATGTAGTGATTTATGCCAATCATGGAATTTCCACAGGATGGCAGTGTTGTAACAGTTGCTTGGTACACTAAATGATTTATGTTGTAATGAATTCTTCAAAAATTGAGCTTCCTACAGGAAAAATGTATTTCAGTGACATAAGAGAGCATAGATCAGTTGCTGGGCCAAGTCGTGCAATACAGATGCTTGAAGGAATACACCAAGTGCTTGGAAATACCATCACTGTCTCTTTGACTGTTTTGGAACATGTACAGTACTCAGGGAGCAAGATCCCTCATGATCCCTCCGAGAGACCACACAGGTGCTGTGGAAGTGATACCACTGGTCAACGATGCTCTCCACAGAACTGATCTCATGGATGTTAGTAAAGGATTATGTGACAACAGGGATTTCTTAGTAAGATCCAGGCTGTAACAGAGACAGTTGTTTAGGATTTGTAGGAACGTTTAAAGATGTGGAAGGTGTATTGTTGCTGTTTGCCACTGAAGGAACAGAACCATTTGGACTTCAGGTTGGCTGGTTACTTCATAGTCAGACTCATGGCTGTTCAGAGTTGGTATTTTTATCTTCTCCTCCTGTCTCCTTTTCACCCTGTAATACTGAGGACCAAAACCTCTTTCAAAATAAAGTGTATGACTGTTAGTGCATATGTAGTAATAATTCACGGTTTTAATACTAATGTTAGCATTAATTATGTTCTTGTCCCTACTTTCTGCAGGGTTATAAACCCCCATGGTTGATACAGATCTATCAATATATAAGCTTAATATTAATTTTGAATTCTATTACTTTTTTCAGTTTCTTGGCATCCCTCTACTCATGTGTTAAAAATGGAACAAGTGTACCTCTTTGCATTTTCTAAGTAGGTAGTAGACTCTTAAATGTTTTGCTTTTTTAAGGTTTGGTCCCTTCACTTTCCCCTCATATAGAACACTGCTTTTGTCACTTGTTATGAGAAAGTTGTTTCCCCATCCATGACCCTCAAAAACAGAATGGGAAGAGGAAAAGTATTTCCAAGCTGGAACATCTTAGGTAGATGGCTTATTTCCCTACGAGGAGTGAAAACAGCACAATTAAGTGCAACAGTACTCTGGTACTTCCTCTGAATGGATACAATAGACAAGTTTATTCTAGTCTGAGAAGGAAAAGTAATTAGGATGGCTGAATTATTTGGAATGATTGAGTTCTGTTTCAGTGTCACTGAAGTTGGGGGGAAACATGGACTTCACCTATGGAATCAGTGCTTTTTGAAACATGTATTAATTTTGTTCCCACGTTTCTCCCCCTCTCCTCACGTTTTTCTTTCCTAGCATATAGCACTTTCTACATTGTGGGGTTAATATTATCGATGCAAATACCTTTTGTGGGATTTCAGCCCATTAGGACAAGTGAACACATGGCGGCTGCAGGTAAGACAATTCAACCTCTGCTTCCAAGAGGCAGCTTAGCACAAGAAAACCTCAAACCCTTGTGGCTTTGTTTCCTTCCTCATTAGAAAGAACACATTCTAACAACCCAAATTGTTAAAGAGGCACAATTTAGTGTCTGTAGGGAAGTTTTCTTTCTAATTGACACATTATTCTCTTTTTCTGTGAGCTAATGGAGGTAAAATGCCTCCATAAGTCTGGATCAATTAGCATTTTGACAAGCACTTACTTTACACATTGATAATCTCTCCTGTTTTGCAATGTGATGTTGCCTTCAAGCACTGAACAATTGAAACATTCCTTACTGGTAACACACAGTTTTTACTGAGCAATTCGGTTTTAGAGTTGATAGTCTTCTGTAGTTTTTCAACGTGGGTTATATACAAATTACTTAAATTATTAATCAGAAGGCTGACATTTAAGTAACTGATTTCAATATTGTTGGGGGGTTTTTTTAATTTCTTTATGTTGATTTTTCAGTAGTTGTTGACAGTCGGACATCTTGATTTGGTGACAGCAATAACCTCTGCTAACACCGAGTTTAACTGCAAGCACTGCTTGTGTGATACAGTTTAGTTTATTCAATTCCTCAGGGTTTTTTCTTATGTGCAGTCACTTATCAAAATGTATTTGGGACAGTGATTGGAATATCATTAAAATTTAAATTAGAAATACTTTTAAATTTTATGTTTTTTTCAACAATCTGAGTAAAATAGGAGAAAAAATTATTATCAACCACATTTTGTTTCTGAAGAATTTTACATTTATTTAGTGAATAGAATTTGTGTCTTTCTCTAGGAGTTCAGAACTAGTGAATTTCATTATGCACCTCAAATTTGTTGTTTATTGAAGAAAGATGATTCAACTGAGTTTATTTTATTCTTCTATCAGCTACCAGTGAATTTGCACTTTTGAATGGACCCATCACTGGATTGGTGTGATTATACATGTTGAAATTAATGATAACAGAAAACTGTGTCCAAGTTCTGGGTTTAATGTTAGAACAGCCTTTTGAGGGTGTGGGGTGCTTCACCAGGGAATTCTGGTGTTCCAACACTAATTTTATATAATTCAGTTATCTGTATCACTTAATACTTGTTTGGTATGATTGTTTTCATTAATTAAAACCTCCTGTTTTGTTCAGTAGCATAATTTCCATGTATTTCTATATTAGTCTTGTTTGTGTGTTGCCTGAAGTCTGTGTGTTAACTTTTCACCATATGTTAACCTGTATCTTTGTCACAATCAATGCAATCTAGTTTTCAGATGATTCTCTCCTCTACCTGAATTTAATTTGAGAGCAAAGAGACAGTATTGGAGGCTAAAGTATTTGAGCCCTTGATTTAATCAGCCAATAAACTTTTGGAGAGTGTTTTCTCTCATTGGAGGTTTGTCTTTGCAAGAAAGTGTCATCCCTGTTAAGTATTAAAGGCTATTTGTCAGAAGGTGATTTTTTACTGGTTTCTAGATGTTAGGGTATACCTTGTGTT
>JAOXXN010000395.1:40264698-40313474 GCA_026770055.1 Myrmophylax atrothorax
CAAATATAGCCAAAGTATGTTAGTTGTTTTAACAACTGTTACTGCTTTTGAGTGTTTAAACAAAACCTTTCCTCTCTCTTTAGGTGTTTTTGCACTGTTGCAGGCATACGCGTTTTTGCAGTATCTGAGAGACAGATTAACAAAGCAAGAATTTCAGACATTGTTCTTCCTGGGTGTGTCACTAGCTGCTGGTACTGTATTCCTGAGTGTCATCTATTTGACATACACAGGTAAGTAATGGGAAACTACCTTCAGAGCAGGTAAACCTGGTCGTCAACATTTGGTTTAGCCTAAAGTAGTTGCTGGCAATGCCACGGCAAAACAGTGCTCATGTTACTGTATGTTTCTTTGTGCTGGAATTCTTTGTGCTTTCTGGGCTGCAGACAAAAAACATTGTGGTAGCAGCATGCCAATATTTCGGGCTTATGTACAATGCACATAATGATGTAAGAAGTCAGAGTGGATGAGGAACAGAACTATAGCCAAAGTGTACTGTGAAGGTACATATGTATAGCTAATCTGTTCTGGATAGGTCAAGGTCAAATCGCTTTCTTTCTGAAATACTTGAGTCTGATTCCTGTATGACTGCAATTAATCTGTAAATTCTGTTTTACTTCTGTGGTTCAAGCTCCAGTCTTCAAGGCATCTTTGCCTAATCTCACAAGAACAAGCTTGTCTTTGCTTGGTTGCCATCCTCAGATGCCTCACTGCAGCCTTCTGATTCCATGACATTCCTTTGGTGACCTGATACCATACTTGCTTTCCCTGATGAAGAACAGCGGTCTTATTTTCCTAGCTAAATACATTACCCATGCAGAAATTGACTTCTGCTTGATTTAAATGGCACAATCTTAATATTATACCTCACATACCATTCTGCTTTGTCAGTGTTTCATTCTGAAAACAAAGGGGGGGGAAAGGAAAACAAAAAAAGAAAAAGGAAACAAGAAAAGGAAAAAATCAACCAAACAAAACCACAGAAACGAAAAACTCCATGCTTTCCTGAGATAAAACTTGTTTTCGTTTAACTGACTTCTTTCATGTACTTCTTTTTAGGAATGTTTGTGGCATAAATTTTTTTTGTATCATTGTTTAACATTTTGGACTACTTAAAAGCAGTTTTATTTTTTTCAACTATGATACCATTATTCCAAAAGAATTCCTAGTATCTCTATCTGTTTGAAAGTCATCTAAAACTTGATGGTTGATTTGCTTTTCAATGCATATGGGCACATCCTTAGCAAAAGTTTTCTGACTGGCATATCTAAACAAAATTGGCCTTCTAATCTCAGTGTGAAGCAAAATATGAAGCAAATGAGAACTGAGGAAGATGGTTCAGAAAGCATGGAATAATGTATTTCAGGAGGGCTGTGCTCCTTGATCTTTTCGGCAACTCGGGTTACTGGCCTGTAGCTTCCCACACGGACATCCTCGCCTTGGCCAGAGGTGTAGCATTAGCCATTTCCAGGCACCCTCCTCACCCAGATGAAGATGGTGGGCAGCTGTCAAATGGGCCATCTCTTTCAGCACCCTCAGTCGAATGCCCTCTGGTCTTGTCATGGATGCATCCAGAGAAGATCATAACTGGTAGTTCCCTGTCTGCTGGCAGCTCCTCCATGTGCATGCAGTGCACTGGGGGAAAGCTTTTCATCTGAAGACTGAAGGGGAAAAAATATGTCTTGTCACAGAACATTAATCACAGTATTTAAATGTCCAAACCAGATACTAAACTCTCCAGTCAGATAATACGAGTTTTAAGTATCAAGATAGAGGGAAGACTTACTGAGTCATGCACAAGGACTTTTATTTGGGTAATAAATAAAAGGATTCATGGGATATGGGTCAGCAGTGCCCTGGCAGCCAGGAGGGCCACCTGTGTCCTGGGGGACGTCAGGCACAGCAAATGCTCAAGGGAGGTAATTGTTGCACTCTACTTTGTGCTGGTGCAGCCTCACCTTGAATATTGTGTGCAGTTTTAGGCATCACAATATAAGAAACATATTAAGCTATGAGACAGCTTAGGGAACAGGCTCCCCACAGAAGTGATCACAGCACCAAGCCTGTCTTGAGTTCAGGAAGTGTTTGGAAAATGCTTTCCGGCTTGTGGTGTGATTCTTGGGGCTGTCTTATGCAGGACCAGAAGTTGGACTTGGATGATCCTGATGGGTCCCTTCCAACTCAGCATATTCTCTGATTTAACTTTCTCATATTTTACCTTGTCTGTATCTATCTTCAGAAGGAGCTGCAACAGTTGCAAGGAAAGTGGAAATAAAATTTAAGAAGAATCTTACTAATAATTTTTATCTTTTATCTGAAATGACACTGGTTTTTTTCATCTTATGATATTCAATTATCTAAAGACCTTTCTTTAAAAAGTAATGTGTAAAGCTTAGCATGTCTGGTAGCAGTTTTTATATTCCATGCCACAAGTAGATCCCTCAATAGAGAAATAGTAAGAAAGCAGCATTTTATCAAGTGTTAATGTTTTGGCTATAGATCGTTCCCAGTTTCCTCTGGCACTTCAGAAAAATTAAATACTTTCTTATTAGTTATGTTTCTTTTTCTTACATACCTTTACAGAGTAGAGGTTGCTGTCTGTCACATTCTTTGAGAAATATTTATTATTGCATTGCTTTGCCTTTTGGAGATGTGCTTGTCTTGATACTCACATTGTACTCGCCAAGTACGATGATCCTGTAAATGTGTTCTAAAACTAGCTTGCTTCATGGTTGGTAGATTTTATAGCCTGCCTAATGCAGTAGGCCTGGTTCACATACATCACAATTTCAATGAAATTCCTTTGGTTTTGTGCTATAACTTGAGGAAGTAAAAAAAATACTGCATTTAAATACCCAGACAACGAAAGACTTTTCCCCCTGGATTCTCTTTTTCAGGTTATATTGCTCCTTGGAGTGGCAGGTTTTATTCATTGTGGGACACTGGGTAAGTAAGGATATGAGATTTAGATATCAATGGCATTCTACTAAAAACTAATAATTATTTGCTCTCCACATCCCTGAATCCATTTAGTATTTTAGACAAGGAGAATATAGTGGGCTTTAATCAGTTATCTAAAGAGAGTATTTGTAGTAACTGTTTCGCGATCTTTACAACTATTTCACTAATTTGTCTATTAAATTTCTTGCTTCTTTGGAAGTCTTTGAATGTCTAATGGTATGTTTTTTCTATATGAAACTGTACTGTCTAGGGCAGCATAAAATAACCAAAAGCAGTACCAACACTTGAGGCCACATTTGAAAATTACTAAGGGCATTAAACATAGACTATTTCCATTGTGCAACATTGCAGGAAATCACAAAGATATTGCACATATGGTCTTGCATGTTGCCTCTGTATTATGTTCATACATCTGTTTTGTGGATACAGATGTCTCCTCTGAGTAATTCTGGTTTATAAATGTGTGTTTTCACAGGTTAAAAACCTTGTTAATCTTTTGTTTTAGTTAACCTTTAAAAATCCAATGTTAGATTCTTTAGCTAGCCAGGAGAATAGGAATAAAATGGAAAGTATTTTTCTTGAGTAAATATTTTAAGGTGAAATTCAGTTGGTAGGTTTTCTTGTAGTTTAAAAGCAGGGGTAGAACTTCAAACTTTGTGCAGTACAGGGTTTTTTCAGGCTCCAAAGTCCAGCTCATACAGGGTTCTGTACCAGCTCTGTAACAAAAGTAGAACAAATGTCAGTAAAGAAGCCTGAGATTTATTTGAAGAATATCTATATGTTTTTCTTTGCCTGTAGTGAAGTGGTCTGTACATGCAAAGCATTAAACTTTTGAGGGCTTGTCTACATTAGAAAAACATACTGTGTTAAAACACACGATGCAGTTCTGAATGGAAACTAGATCTCAGTGAAGAAAAGGACATATGTTTGATACCACACCATTCAATCATCTAGCATCCTAGATTAGGTCCATATATATGGCTGTCTGTAACACCAGGCACGGTTTTGTCCTTGTCTGAACTGAGTGTTTGGCATGTTGTTTAGGTGACCTGTATTTCCAAGTGTAGACAAGGCCTGATTTTTTCAGCATCTAAAAGAATGTGGGTGCATCAGTAACTGATCTGGTATTTAATACTGTAACTTTCTTTGCTAAGAAAAATGAAGGTATTCTGTGTAGAGGAGAGTTTTTGAAATAGTGTTGAAAATTTAGGAAACTTTATGGCAGGTATGACTTAACTCTTCAAAAATGTAATGATGGGGGTTCCATAGCTGTGTGTTTTCATTTTGGTGAGTTTGGCTTTGTATGTAGCCATAAACAAATAAAACATCCATAATTTCCCTTGTCTTAATTAGTACAGAAATAATCCCTTATATTGTTGTTTTAAATAACTCTATACACCAAATGCTTCCTAGATACAGTAAGACTTGGGGGTTTTTTTGATATGAGTTTCATCAGATTTCTGCTGAATAAAACACTTGCCAATTTAAATTGAAACGCTTCCTTTGAAATGAATTTAAGAATTCCTAATGTTTGCAAGTTTTTATAATTTTATCTTTTCAAAATAATTTGAACTGAATTTTTTTTAAAAAAGGTATGCGAAAATTCACATCCCGATCATTGCCTCTGTGTCTGAGCATCAGCCTACAACATGGGTTTCCTTCTTTTTTGATCTGCATATTCTCGTGTGTACTTTCCCAGCAGGGCTGTGGTTCTGTATCAAAAACATCAATGATGAAAGAGTCTTTGGTAAGAGAAAATATTTTAAAATTACTTTGAAAAATCTTGCCTTCAACTTGATTCTGTTTTAGTTTTGTTTGCTCAAAGCTGATCTATGGCTTGTTCTAAAAAAAGGTTTAAAAGTGATGTGTTTAAAGATGATTATCGAAAGGTGTCTGCACCCAGTGGTATTTAAAACTGTTTATAAAAAAGCAGAGTTGCTGAAATGGTGATGGAGTGCAGCTCCAAGAGGTGGGGTTGAATGAGGTGTCGCTGTGGGTCGATTCTGCCGCAGGAGTTTCGTGCTGCTCCCCACGCTGACGTTGCACACCGTGTGTCAGGGCACGTGTTCAGGTCAGCCTGGGAACAGCTCAGTGCACAGGGAACGTCCCTGCCCTGGCTGTCTGCCACTCATCCCCTACAGATGATCACCCAAAATGCCTTTGCCTTCCAGACCTTCTGCTGTTTCAGTGAACAGAATCACTTGCTGTGGAACCAAGTACTACAGAAGGCACGAGTTTAAATAGAGGGGTGGGATCTCCCTATGTCAGTAACAATAAATTGCTTATTTGTACAAAGATCTGCTATGAAAGCAGATTTCTGAGATTATGAATGAGTCTTGTAAGGATGTGTTTTGGGGTTTTAACCCATATGGAGGAGTGAAGATCACTCAGGTCTTGGATTTTTACAGGGACAGAAAGCTCCAGACTAATAGAGCTGCCTCTCTACCTAAGAGGTGTGTGGGTTAAATCCAGTGACTCTGGAGTATTCTGTGCTCTGTGGCTTACAATGAATCCTTGTCAAGACCAGTGGGACAACTTGCTTTCAGCTTCCTGCTGCTGCATCATCCATTTAAGAGAGCACAGAGACACCACTGAGTGAGGATGGAGACCCATAGTGCTTCACTACAAAGCAGAAGATACTTATATAATGTAATCTGATAAATTGGTGTCCCTTGATGATTTCTGTGGCAAATCTTTCACAAGAGGATGTTGTTAAACTGTAGCAGACAAGGAATCTCTCACAAGGAAACCACTATGAGATGTTCTTAATCAGTGTATACAGCGTTATTTGGGGGGGGGGGGTTCCATCCAAGAAAAGTGTTTTGAATACTCCTTGCTATTCTGAAAATCTTGGTTTGAGTTTAAGGGGAGGCAGAGTGTGAATAGTATTCTTCAGGAAAACTTCCTTCATAATAGGGCTCACAATAACATATTATTCATCTGTATGGAATTAAAATGTAGACAAGCCCCCAGTTTGTCCACAGATATCTCTAGCTTAAGTTAAATTAATATTTGCCTTAAAGTGTAACACTTCCTTTTGCTTTTTCAGTTCCAGTAACTTGTTTGGTCTACGTCTGTTTGACCTTTTTAATCAAATGAAGCTATCTATTATTCCAGTAGTATTTTTGGTGTGTAATATTAAATGTCAGTAATAATGTACATTCTGACACATTATTAATGAATATGAAAATGGGGTTGCGTTATTGTTAGCAATTGTCAAGGTGAACCTCGGGAAGGGTTTGAGACTTAACAGGGATAAATGTTAATTCAACTGTACATCTGTAAATTAAAAAGCAATGGAATGCAAGATGCACACTCGAGCCTTTATACACACAGATGCGCAACTCACTTCCATAAGTAGTTTTATGGAGAGCGTGTACGTGTGCAGTCAGTGAATTATTTTCTAAATGTCACCAGTAGGTTTGTTTCCTTGCAGTTGCTCTGTATGCAATCAGCGCCGTTTACTTTGCTGGAGTGATGGTTCGACTGATGCTCACCTTGACTCCAGTGGTCTGTATGCTGTCAGCAATTGCTTTCTCCAATGTCTTTGAGCGTTACTTGGGTGATGATATGAAGAGGGAAAATCCACCAATAGAGGACAGCAGTGATGAGGATGACAAAAGGAACCCTGGCAACCTGTATGATAAGGTGAGAGGAGGAAGCAAGAGTTAAAAGTCAGAAAACGTGGGTTCCATTGTCAAGGGTGATAAAAGTTGCCATAACAGATAAATTTGTGTTTGTTTAGGCAGGCAAGGTGAGGAAACATGTATCTGAACAGGAAAAAGCAGAGGAAGGACTGGGTCCAAATATCAAAAACATTGTGACTATGCTGATGCTGATGTTGTTGATGATGTTTGCTGTTCACTGTACCTGGGTAACCAGCAATGCGTACTCCAGCCCCAGCGTGGTTCTCGCCTCCTATAACCATGACGGGTAAGTGGGGTCTGTGGGTCTGAAAGTGATTAAAGGGCAAAAGCCTTTCTACTGCCTTTGTGTGAGCAATATGCTTTACTTTCTTTAAATCACTTCTTATTATATTAAGGCAGAGTTGTCACTTGAATGAAAAACCCTTAATACCCTAATTTTCAAAAAGATACAACGTTTTCTGAAAAACTTAATGTAAATATATAAAAATAATTCTACACAAAGCCAATAAAGATGATGGTTAAAAAAACACCTGAAAAACTTGTTTAATAATTTATGTTTGATTGGAAATGCACTTAGTCATGTCTTTAGAAGCAGTTCAGCTTCTGGCCATTCAGCTGTCAGAGTTCAAACTTATAACTGCTGGTGACGAAATCCCTCAGAGGGAGCTGAAGTCATAAGAAAACTCTTCTTTGTAAGCCCAGATTTATCATGGTGCAGTTAATTAGTTGCTGGTATTTGTACTGATGTGAAGAAAATGACCTGTTTTCCAGCACCCGAAATATCCTGGATGACTTCAGAGAAGCCTATTACTGGCTCAGACAAAACACAGACGAGCACGCCCGAGTGATGTCGTGGTGGGATTATGGTTATCAAATAGCAGGAATGGCCAACCGAACAACCTTGGTTGACAACAATACTTGGAACAACAGCCACATTGCCCTGGTAAGGGTGACAGTTTTCTATGGAGCAGAAGCACCAAAATGTTTCTGTTGCAGTCCAGTATGAATTTGTAAATGTCTCTTGATCGACTGTGATAGTAAGGAGAAGTTCCATAGCATCAGAAACAAAGAGGTGGAAGGAACATGGTTTTTGCATTTATTAGAATTTGAGTATAGGGACTGATTTTGCTTTGCTTACCTGGCACTTCCAAGACTTCCACTTTAGTTTCCATTCTTTTCTTTGTGGGAGGATAAACAAAACCTAATGTAACCGTTCCACTTGGGATTAATGCTACAACAGCTTAGCTGGTACTGCTCCTTTACTGGCCTGTCCAAATAGGGATCATTTCAGTTCAGCAGTGTCATTGCCGAATGAATTTTGAATGGCGTGTGAAAACTGACCACACGACCACAAATTTTCAGGTATCTTGGAAATTAGAGAAAACTTGACTAGCAATGGAAGTGTAGCAGATTGGGTGCAATTCTGTCTTCTCAAATTTGCAGTTACACAAAAACATCTGCAGATTTAATTTCTTACACTCCTGAAGACTAAGCTTAAGCTTTGTACATACATGTGCTTAAGGCAATTGCTTGGGCAACTGTTTCAGAAACCAGAGAATGCTCTACACTGTAGCTGGGTTGCAGTCTTACCAGGTGCTCTGAAATGACTCATCCTCAGTCATCACTCAGTGCCCATTTCTTCCCAAAGTGCCATGCTAATGGACAGAATGGAGGAAGGGCTTGAGGAATGTATTAGGATAGTTTCTTGTGTCAGTAGTGAGTACAGCAGTTGGACCAGATCTGCCAAAAGCAGTGTACAACAGCAACAAATGAATGAAGCTGTGCTCTGAGCTTACAGAGTCCTGAAAATGTGTACTGGGGAAGGGGGCAATTCCATGTACATGCTTTTGATAGGGGCAGGGAAGTCACATCAGCCAAAAGCAAACGTGGGAAGTTGTACTGTTGGTGCTAATATCAGTCTAATATCAGTCAACAAGCATTGCCATATACCCTGAGGCACTTCTAATTTGGTTGCTGTCCTGAAAGCATTAGTGAGTTTTGATGGATATTAAGTTCTGACAGCTCTATGTGCCTCCCTCTTCTACAAGAGGTACAGGTGCAGATGCTGTATGTAAACCCACAGATCCTTGCAGGACAAGGGTCATCGTGTGCATAGAGAGACTATGGAGGTCATCTGTATTGCCTAAGCACAATAACCATCCACATTGCAGCAATTAGCAATGATGGTTTTCAGTAAAGAATTCTCTCCAGTACGACTGCTGGTGCTGTCAAGTTCATTTGAGAATGAGCACTCCATAAAGGGGGACACAAACAATAAAAATGTGCATTGTGGCAAATACCTGAACTTGTGCTCTAAATGAGGCATGCCCTGGAGATCTGTCCAGATGATTTCCTCCTGCACAGAGATGGAAATCTGCCAAATAATCTCACATTAATTAAGATAATGGCCAAGAAGCTGAGGTTCTTGGTCTTTTTGACAGCTTGCAGCCAAAGCTTAGCATTCTCTAATTACACTCTTAGCTGAATGGTACCAGTTCAGATGCAGTATTGTATAATAATCCCTTTCACTACAGCCATATGTTATTATGTTTTAAGTACTAGAGCTTCAGTAGCAAACAAAGCTACTGAACTGAATGCCACTTGCTGACCAAAGTGAATTTTTCAAGTGTGGTAAGTGACCAGGATACAACTTTTTAAAGTTTTATTCCGAGACTTTCTCTGTAAATTTACCTTGAATTCAATGCTGAGGTGCTTGTGTGCTACTGAGACAAATGCTGCATAGCTGTTTCATTAATGAAGGACAGAGCTCAAGGAAAAAGAAAAGGAATGACATTTCAAATAATTTAGGCTGTGTCTAAAGCTTTGAAAATAATTTGTAATGAGGTATTTTCTGCAACACTAAGTTTTTGGCAATACAGCTGTGACTTGAAAAATATGTAGATGCCACAAAAGAAAACACCTTTGTTGCTACATTTTATACTCAAAATACTCATTTCAACAGGCAACACTCTTCTTACAGAGGAAAAAATATTTCGGTTTAGGCTGGGCTTTTGAGTTTCTGAATAACCACAATGGGTTTTCTTTATCTAGAATGAAAATGTTGGCCTTGGTTGGCAAGTATGTATTACAGAATCACAGAATGGGTCAGATTGGAAAGGACCACAGTGGGTCGTCTGATCCAACCTCCCAGCTCAAGCAGGGTCCTCCTAGAGCGCATGGTACAGGATTGCTGGGCTTTGGTGTGTCCCTGTTGATCTGTGGAGCTGTTCAGTAGGCAGCTAAGCAGATAGTTAAGATATTTTTGCTATGATGCAGGTGGGAAAGGCAATGTCATCAAATGAGTCGGCAGCATACGAGATCATGAGAAGCCTGGATGTGGATTATGTTTTGATTATTTTTGGTGGTGTGATTGGCTACTCTGGTGATGATATTAATAAGTTCTTGTGGATGGTGAGAATAGCAGAGGGGGAACATCCTAAAGATATTCGGGTAAGTGAATCTCTACCTTTTTTTTAACCTTTTATGTATGTTATTACTTTCCTGGTAGTGCTCATTACAGTGGAGAGGAATCCCTACTACTAATTGCAGTTTTATTTGAAAAATGTTCTTGAGTTGTTTTCCTAGAACAGTAGGAGTGCAGGGGCCTGTAGCCCAGTTTCTTTCAATATTTATGATTTTGAAAGGTCAGCAACCTCAAAAGCTTTGCATTTTTTGCATGATACTGAAAGTACAGGATCTCTTTTGTAGTTCTTGTGTGCGTCTCACTGTGTACCATCACATACTTGGAAAAAATCGAGAGTGTTCAGACTATTTAAATAGTCAGCATTACAATATTCTTCAAACTCTGTAATAGTAGGAGACAAGTGAAAGTGTTAATATTGATTCATGTAGAGTTTAAGCTGTTCAAACACCTCCTAGATTGCAGAAGTCTGTAGTAATATTTTCTTAAGCCTAACAAAAACTTTTAGATATTGAGCACAGGCTTAAGGGAGTAGCCCATGTGTGTAGTTTCATCTTGTACTGGAGATGAAAATGACAGAAATTCTTTGTTTAAACACTGTGCACATATGAAGTTTATGGTAACCCTGCAGACCTGTTGTCAATGTATTATCAATACAGTGCTTTTTACCTTTCTGAAGAGTCATTTTCATAGATGCCCAACTAACTTTTACAGTGTGAGATCAGTTTTCCAGCACCATTTATTGTGAAGTGACAAAATTGTAGCAGCAAGATAATAGGGATTTAAGGAGACTGATCCATTGGGGTCTGGGTGACAAGCAGGTAATTTGTAACTATTTCACCTTTAATGAGCACCATCATTTTCATTTTAAGGTTGCCTTAATTCAGCTTTTAAACTGTAAAAGTCAGTTGAGGTTCTCAGGGGTTTTTTGTGGAGAAAGGAATGAGAAATTACCTTAATATTTTAGTTTATATTGACTCTGTATTGTCTTTCTTTTTTTTTAAAGGAAAGTGATTACTTTACCCCTCAGGGAGAATTCCGCGTAGACAAGGCAGGTTCTCCAACTTTGCTGAACTGCCTCATGTATAAAATGTCCTATTACAGATTTGGAGAGATGCAGGTTAGTGCCACAAATTCTACTGAATCGTATTTGAAATGTGAGGAAAAAAAGGTTACTTTGATGTATTTTTTATCTCTTAGATTAAGCGTTGCTTGCAGTGGAAGAATCAGCAGTAAGAGTCAGCTTTACAAATTAAAACACACCCAGGCATGGTCTCCTGTACATAACCATTAGCAAAAAGCATTTCTGCTGCTAACCTGCACTTGTACTTAGGTTTTTGCTGTCCTTCACATTGCCCCAGACGAGTTATCTTGATTCCACTGTGCTGTGTGCTCACAGATGCATTAACTGTCACCTTATGGAGAGCTTGTTTCTCGTAATAGCAACACACAAGTGGAACTGTTGTCTATTTAGTATCTGTGAGAAACTACATGATTTCTATCCAAGTCACATCATTGTATTCAGCAGCACTACACTTCTGTAGTAAGGGCAGCACTTGTCATTCTGTGTTGAAAGCATCAGGCACCAGGATGTAGCTAAACCTGGTTTTTAGTTTCCTTTCCTTCCCTCCCTGCTGTCACCAGGGGTTCTTCCCTCTGCTGTGCTAGCCCAGGAATCCTTTGTTCAGCAGATCGCATTTGTAACACAGGGGGGGCAGATTTAACTCATAATTGTGAACTATTTCCAGATTGTATGGAAAACCATGAAAGTGCAAATTGCTGCACTATAGGAGAGAGCACTGTGCTGAAAAGCCACTGCAGGCTGCCACACCTCCAACTGTCACTTGAATTGTGTCATCACTGAATGCAGACATGGTATATTTTTTGAGACATTAAGTCCTGTCTCCTGTGACATCTGTAGGAGTCAGAATGATTTCTTCCCTTTCTCAGTTGTAAAAAAGAGCTGAGATTTTTCTGTGTAGCAATAACCAATGCAAGAAAAGCCTTGTGCCTTGACTTGTGGCCTTGTGATAGGAAGGTCCACAGTTTGCAGTGACCAGTGGTTTGGGTTTTGTCTCGAACTAATACGCAACTTTAATTTTTATAGCTGGATTTCCGGACACCCCCAGGATTCGATCGGACACGCAACGCAGAGATAGGCAACAAAGACATTAAATTTAAACATCTGGAGGAAGCCTTTACCTCAGAGCACTGGCTTGTTAGAATATACAAGGTCAAACAACTAGACAACAGAGAGACATTGGATCATAAACCTAGAGTAACCAACATTGTACCGAAACAGAAGTATTTGTCAAAGAAGGTGGGTTTCCAGTGAAGTAGCTGAAAGGGGTCAGGAGTTTATTTTTAACAGTGAATCACATAGCTGGTGAATTATGTATTTCCACTAGCCAGAATGTAATGGATACTGTTCATGTTAGTGTCCAATATCAGACCTGCCTGCTGGTAATAATTGTTAATTTACTGTCTGCTTAACTTAAAAGCATGTGAAGACACAAGGCTAGATTTTTTTTAGGCAGAATGCTAACTGGAAATAGAGTGTGTCACTGGCTGTTACAAATCTTAAGTCTCCATGTAACTGGAAGTATAATCTCTAAAGTACATCAATTCATGTTTCAGTAACTGGCTCACTAAGTTGATAATGTGGAAGTTGCTTTCTGACGTTGTTTGAAAGTAGTGATGCCTAGAAGTTTAAAAATGGCGATTTTGTATGAAATAAATTAAATATGAAACTTTTGTTGATGGAACTTTAGTGTCTGTCTGCTTACTGTTTGAAATCATCTTCATGGTTTTAAAAGTGTTTGTTGTGCTGTGCTACTTCAGCCTGTTAAAAAAGATCTGTTACCAGAGGCGTTGGGGAGACTCTTACGGTCCTCTCATTCACAACATCTGTTTTCTATATATTCAAATAGATGTTGCAAAAGGAATTCCAGAAGCTGGTCTAATAAACTAAATCAGTATAGGCAGTAAACTTACACTGTGTCATGGAAATACAAGTAAAGATTATTCTCTCTAAGTAGAGCATGTTAAATGTCAAGATGTTTATTTTTCTGATTTGATGGAAGTACATAAAATAAGGCATTTGGGAGTTGCCACTGAAGCTAGACATTATCTTGAAAGGAAATTATAAGCTTTATTATGTCTATCATACATTTAACACTAACTTTTGATCTTAAGTGACAAGCAAAGCTACATTTAGCCATGATAGATGCACTGACCCCACTTAAGCCATGGATGGGTCGATTCTCTGTCTGAAGATGATACAAGTTGATGCAATGTCTGATCCATCACCAACTCTTGCAGTACAAACAGGCTCTGCTTCCCAGAGAAATCAGAAAACCAGTGGAGAGCATAGGGCAAATGTCTAAACTAGGATTTCTTAAATGCATTCTGAGGGCTCCTTAGTAGCCACAGTTTTTTAGCAGTTGATCTCTTACTGGAAGTTCAGTCTATCTCCTGTCATGTTAGGAATGACATCGCTCAAGGTGTGAGATATGATGTGTCTGAGTATTACATATTAGTTTGTATCTGTCTCAACATATTATAATTTTGTTACCATTTTAAAAAATTGAATTTAATTGACATGATAGAGCCTGCTGGTAAGCACAGTACAGTGCAGCAAGTGTGGGAGCTGCCTCCTGGCACCATGTTCAATGTACGTGCCACACACTTAACTATGGACACAACTTTGAAGTTCATTTTAACCTATGACCAACATTAATGCTTTCCCCCATTACTACCTTAAAAAAGTGTCTAAAATGTGCTAAGTAGCCTACAAACCAACAGCAGAGCCCTGAAGACTAAAATGGGATTATTCAGGTTTTTTTCTTTTGAAAAATGCCTTGAGCAAATATTCTACCTACCTTCTAAGAGAATCAAATAGTGCAAAAGATGCGAGAAGGGATTACCAAACAAAGCAAACACTCTACACCAACTGTGCTCTTTGGGCATATTAAGAGTTTTATGATGCTGGTTAATTATTAATTCTGCCTCAGCACAAGCTTTGAAAACAGTTCTACAGATCTGGTAGATGGGGCTTGCAAAAGTGTATCTTGTGCAAAAGCAACTGGTGGGCAGGAATTAACAATGCCAGCATCAAAAATAATAACTGGATAATGCCTAGTTGAGGGCTAAGCATTTAAGCTCTTTAAAATCAATCTAAAGATCAGGCATTGAAATGCACAACGTTAAACTGCGGTCAAGACTAAATCATTAACTAATACATGTTATTCTGTTTTTCTTTTTAGACCTCCAAAAGGAAGCGTGGCTACATTAAGAATAAACTAATTTTAAAGAAAGGCAAGAGACCCAACAGGAAGACAGTTTAAATACACTGTTCTGATTGCTAATACGAAGCAGTTGTCCTTGAGATAACCAGTCTTTGCCTTTAGCTCAAATCATGTTTCACAGCAACATGAGGGTACAGAACCATCATTGGTCCAGATTATTGTACAAAATTTTCAGGCAATGTCTGATTAAAAGTATTGGCTTATTGAGAACAGCTGTTTTAGATTTGTAATGTGAAGCAAGACAGAGCTGCTATCCAAGTCTAGCAGCATTTTTTTTATTGGTACATATTATCCTTCAAATATGTTGAGAATTTGGACTGACTTTACCAAAGAACCCTGTAATTTGGTCCTTGGCACATGCATACTTGTCAATCTTTTTTGGAGAACACTGTTCAGCTGAATAGCAGCAGTATGTAAACTGGAATGGTGACATCTGAAAATGACTCTTTTTCAACAAGAAAGAGATGGCAGAGCTCTCTCAAATTCAACTTTCAAAACAAGTTACTCCCATGATTATTTGTCAATGGTTTCTTTCAATGTCCTTTTACTCTTGCTGCAGGCTGGTTTTGAGCTGGAGTGTAAGAAGCAAAGCTGCAGTTTTCACAAGAGGTGACAGGACAGATTAATTGGACCAGCTGCTTTTGTTCTACACGGGACTGCAGTATTCCTGCCTTACATTGCCATTCACAAGGTAGACAAGGCAAATCTTGCACACCGTAGATACAAGGGCTAAATCTGTAACCTCCTGAAAGATCTGAAACGACAGTAATGAATGCTATAGTAACATACAACTGAGCACCGTGTAGCAGCTGGTGCTTCAGAACAGAAATTAATCTATTTTAGGTGAATGTTTACATTGGTAAAACAAGTATAGCCTGTTTATTGGGGAAAAGAAGGTTGACAGGTATACAAAACCCCTTTTCTGTGGCTATTGGAGGTAGAAGATTTGCAAACCTCTTCCCCCCTCACTGCCTTTCCTGTGAGGGTAGAAGTTTTTCTGGATATCTGTTTCTCTGCATTTTTATTTAGAGTGCTTACATCAATTGAAGAAATTCCTGCTGTAGTGCTATTTGCTTTGTCTGTCTTTTATACTTTTTTTTAAGTGGTGAAAACTGTCCAATTAAATGCACTAAAATATAAATGGAGACTGAACATGTTCACTTTCCAGCTATAGAACTTTATACAGACTTGAAAATTTTCTTTAATTAAAATGAAAGGGTTTTGCAGTTTGTTTTCCTGCCACAGGTTGTAACTTTTTATAGAAAAAAAAAAAACCTTGCATCAATAACTTGATGTAAAATGCAGAATAGTATGTACCTTTCATGAAGAAAATGTAAATTTACAGTGTTCTGTGAGAATGTTACTGCTGACTTCTTTCTCAAGGTGTAGAATATTTTTTTGATTTACGAACTCATTTTTGACTCCGATGGTTTATACAGACCAACAGCTGCAACATTTTCACAACGGTGATTAAATCTGGATTTCTGGCCCCCTGTCGTTTGGAGATTTCATTTTATTTTGTTGCTTTAAAGCTCAATGCAGACCAGTTGTTGACTGTAGGGGAAAATAAAGTTAATTCAAGTTTTGTGTTAAGGCTGTTGTGTCAGTTTTGTCGTGATTACTGTGATAACATGTTGCTTATAGCCCTGGTCATAAATTAAGTCATTCGAACTCCATAATCCAAATCTCCTGACCTCATGAAGCTGCTGCAATGAAGCCACAGCAGCTCCTTAACATCCCTCCAGCTTAAACCTCTTAAGACAAATGTGGTCCCTCTGCTGTGATGAATTTCTAGTGGCTGTTGCATTTTCAGGGAACAGCAGCCATCTTTCCCAACCACGCGCATTGCAGCATCTGAGAAGCTCCAGCTGTTACAGCTGCTTTACCCACCAGCACAAGAGGGGATTATGTGATGCAGTTTCCAGTAACTTGCTGCTTCCAGGCAAATCTGGATCCTGCCCCGTCACCACTGGTTAAGAAATAAGGGATCTAACACTTGGAAGAACACCTGAAGGCAGCAGG
Source organism: Myrmophylax atrothorax (assembly GCA_026770055.1). Lineage (NCBI taxonomy): Eukaryota > Metazoa > Chordata > Aves > Passeriformes > Thamnophilidae > Myrmophylax > Myrmophylax atrothorax. The sequence continues at coordinate 40,281,054 of JAOXXN010000395.1, forward strand.
ACAGATTCTCAGCCCTGTTTTAAAAAAATACAAGATTGTCCTCCCATATTTAGGGATCTTTACAGTTCATGGGATTGTTTTACACCTTCATTGACAGTGTTCTCTTTAACATCAGAAATAAGTGAATCTGAGCTATATGAAATAAAAATAAGCCACCAAGAGGAATCCCAGCCTACCACTTACCTGAGCTTTCTGAACTTGATTTCGAGGCTTCTGCCAATTTTCAGCAGTTAAAATGAAAAGTCATTGAGGCAGCCACTTAGAAAACAACAGTACAAAGAAGATCTGGCAGGCATTGTCTCACCTTCCTTGGTTCCTCAGGAATTTACACACCTGCATCCTAGAACTATTCAGGTAAATGAACTCCCACCTCTTCTTTGGGAGAACTGAACAGCACTTTCACCAGCGAAGATACCACCATCTTGCATCATCATCAGACACCTCCATGGTCTATTTCCTTAGCTACAGCCTTTGTTCTAGGTCAAATTTTGAAGCATAATTTGCCATAAAACAGTAAAATCCTAAGTAAAAAAAAAAACTTAAGCCTGTTTTGAGTTGCTAAGGAACTGAAAGTCCAAGTGTCTGGCAGCCAGTGTTGCATAAGTTTTGTATCTCTTAATCATTACTGTTGAGAGCAGTGAGGCAGACAGTGCTATTGGTAATCCCAGAAGAAATATTTTGACTTGTAGAAGTAATTTCATAACAGTGGGGGAGAAAAGTCATTAATTAAACATGTTGATAGATTTACTCTTGAAAAAACAGTTGCATGCTTTCAATGAGCCTTCTGTACTGAAAATAAATCATATTTGGCTGTGACTTAACCCAAGTGTGTAAACTGCTCCAAGACATGGCCTTGAAGCAATGCCATGGGAAGGCAAGGAACACAACTGGGCAGTGTTTCCTGCCCTATTTACAGCCAGTGTTGTTTTTTGTTTTGCATAAAAACAAAGTGTTCCAGCAGATAGTTTCCAACACTGTGGTTGAATGTTTAAAGAAAACCAGAAGGTCGTTACCTAACACTTCAAAAATGTTGACCAGGATCCTTGTGAAGCCTCTAAGCACATTTTTCCTTCCCAGGCAAGTGTCCAACACTGCAATAATGTAGAGTTATGTTTTAAGAGATATCTAATCAAGAATCTCTGTTAAGATCAAAAGCATTTTCAGAAACAAGAGGTCACCTTAACCTATTTCTTTTTTACTTGTCCGAATAAGGCGTATGTTCCCCAGCCTTTCCTAAAGCCATGGTTCTGCCCAGCCCCATTTTCCTTGGGTAGAGCTGTCCAATTTAAACAAAAACTTACCTACAGAGTGTCTGATAGAATGAACAGGGCACAAAATCCCAGAACAAGCCAGGATTCAGCTGGCAAATGGCTCCTCAGAACCCAAGTGCTGCACAGCTCCTGGGCAGCCAGGAACTGGTACAGGCAAACTAATGCTCCCATGGAAAGAGAGAGGGCGTCCCACTACTAAAGGAAACAAATCTTTTATTCATGAGCATTCTCATTTTAAATTCACAAATTATGAAAGGAAGGCAAATCAGAAGAGACTGCCAGAGCATCTTTTAAATGATAAAGGTATAAATTTTTCTTCTGAACATTTCTAATTTAGGAAAGAAAAAGGTTGCATAGGCTTTCTACAGGTGTGCACACAAAAAAACTGAAGTACATGAAGGTTTTTACATTACAATTCAGTGTACATTGGCTACTTGAAAAGGAAAGTATTTACTTGCAATTCCAAGACAGCTATTGGAACAACCTACAGAATAAGGCTTATGAATATTTACTTTTCAGTCCTGTGAAATATACCGAACACATAACTATCAGAAAAATAAAATGACACTTGTGAATCCTATTCTGGAATCTCTCACCGATGGGATCTTTTCAGAAAGGACTGTTTTTATGTTTGTGTCTCCCAAGTCACTTTGGGAAAGAAACACTTGTAATGGCATCAGGGGATTCTTCACAGCGTCAGAACAAAACAAAACATTGATCAGAGCACAAGTGGAACGTTCTTGGCATGCAGAACAACCAACCATGCAGACAGAAAAAATCTTCAATAAAATACAAGCAGAAAATTACTCAAATTTCTCCTTAAAAGAAAGGCTACAGAATCTCTGTAGCCTCAACAGTCACACCATCAAAGCTGAAGGAGGTCTACTCCTTCAGTGGCACAGGCCTGCATGCCTGACACAGAGAGGTTTGCAATGGCTATTTTAGTGAGTATGTCTTGTTCTTTGGTGTGTGAAAGAGTTCTGGGAGGATGTTCCATGTGTTTCATTCTGCTTTTTCCATTGTTCTTTGTGATGATAACTACAAACTGTAGCAATACTTCTAGGTACTTACAGACTAACCTCTAGAACATGAGTGGATCCATATAAAGTGAATTCTTGCAGGTGATAACACACTTTCCTGATTATACTTGGTAGAAGTTCAGTAAATACTATGACAGCATCATTTTGGTTTTGTTACAGAAAACTATTACATCAACTATTCCTAAAAAATAATTTTTTTTCCTTTTAAAAAAAAGTGTCAGGTACAAAACCAAGCTCATACAGTCCACTTCTTTTAAAAAATAGGATTTAAATCATTTAGAACATTAATCTTTCTAATGTGCAAAAAAAAAAAAGGACAAACAAGCAGACAAAGTAGGATTTAGGAGGAAAAGGAAGCCACACCTTCATCTAATAGGGATCTGAAGCTCAAATGTAAAGATCTATTAAATATTATGTCCAAAAGAACAACTAATGGCATGTTTCCTTGTGTACACACCTCCGCTCAGCCTTTTCATTTGCTCAAGAGATTCTGACACCTACCAAAAACCCAAAATGCAGGATGCACAAGGACTGATGTGACCAGTGCTTTGACCTAAATATCTTTGTGTAACATCTATGAAGCATAAGTTAGTGTATCAAGATAGCAGACAAAAGGCACAAAATTAATCAGTACTACAGACAGGTAGGCATCCATGCTACTGTGTGTTAGAAATACAGTGGTTTCTTTATGGGCCACTGTGGAAAGGAGCACTGAGCAGAAGTCACATTTTACAAGTGCCTTTTGCTGCCACCTCTCTCAAAAACATCTTCACTTTTAACAATTTTAAAAGCAACAAAGCCTCAACACACGTTTAGAATCCACTCTCAGTGTCACAGTGGTTTCCTTACAAAGCAAGTAAATTGTTACCTTTACATCAGAAAATTATTTATCTGAGAAGACTGGTTATATCATCTCGACTCATCCAAATGTTCCCTCCAGAAACAATCCCCTAGGTCAAACGCATAAGCAACTGGAATACAGGGCTGCCTGGAGCCCTAACACAGATTAAGGACTCCGAGCAGCTCTGTTTTTCCGGAACAGTGAACAGGACCCACCTCTGGGCTGGTGGGGAAAGCTCACACCCATCGCAGCAACACACCGAGCATGGGGCTCTTGCACAGCCTGAACGCACCAGCAGTGGTTCCACTGGAAAGGCAAAGGCTGTGACCAGCGTGTCCCCAGCAGAGCCCAGTAGTGCCATGCCTCTCCTACAGCAGGTGGATGCTGAGGCAGGAGTGAGCTGGAACACTGCAGCTCCATCTGCCAGAAGGGATTCAGTGGAACATTCAAGCCAGCAGTACTGGCATGACAGTAGCCAGAGAACTACCAGAGCAGCTGGTCAGGGGTGACCAGAGATTAATTAAACAGCTAAAGTATGAACAGACAAAAGAGCGAGGACACAACAGGTTAGTGCCAACAACATTCTTGAGAAGGTATTGCTACTTCTTACAGGATGGCAGAAAATTCACACTCGTAAGTGACAGGAAACATGCCCTTAACTCAGCATCCCGAGAGCGAGCGCAGTCAGTGTAGCATTCTTACGTCAAAGTGAGTTACTCGGTGACTGCTTAGACAGAACGACTGCCATTAAGAGACACGTCACATTTTAAGTGCAAAACATTTTTGGCAAAAGTGAAAAATAGAAAAACCTTAACCAGTACTAATAAAAAAGTATTTTCTTAAATACTAGCACAGGGCCTGATCCTGCAAGCACACAACTCAAGGAACCCCAGCTGAGCCCAGCCAGAGTTCTGTGCCCTAACACTTAGAGGAAAAGGTCTTTGAATCGCTGTTAGTGTTTGTACTTGTTTACATGTAGTGTAAGTAATACACACACAAACACAGACACACTGTGTGTACATGTGTGTATTTATGGGGGTGTGCGTGTGTGCCTGTGTATCTGTACACACAAAATGGTTCCTGAATAAACTCGAGCTCAGGTTATTTTGAGATGCATCATTCACAGTACAGAGCTTCCCGTGGGGATCTTCTGATAACAGGACCTATCCCATGACATCCTGAAGTTACATACTGTATCAATTTAATGCCTTTCAGGAAAAGTTATGAGCAACTGCTCTCTGCCATCAATGGGTCTTCCAGAGAGGATTCAAGTACAGCCAGCCATCGCCCTGCAAGAAAATTAAGGAGAGTTTACAAACAAGTTTTATAAATACTGGATCTCTGTGTGTCCACATAAAAACTAAAATAAGACTAAACATCGAAAAGCCACTCCTGTCATCTGAAAATTCTGTGTTTAATGAACTGACAAGTAATCAGGGTGGGAGGGAAAACTACCAGGGGGAAGAGAGGCAATGGGAAGATGTAACAGATGAACTGCTGGTTTAATAGCTGCACACACTGGCTAATGTGACAACAATTCCCTCTGTCAATATTAATTCCCCTCCACCTTTCCTGCAAGAAAGGGCAAAGACAAACTCAGTAAAATCTGTTTCCTTTCACACAGATGAAACCCAAGACTGTGTTTAGGATGCCCATGCTTAGTTACATTGGATAAATATCCCTAGATTCTGCTCACTTGAGTGTGCCGAGACCAGGATTAGCAGAGGATGTGATCATGCAGCAGTTGTAAACTAAGGGCTGGATTTTACAGAAAAACACACTGCTTTAAGTGCTTAACATTAAGTACCAAAAATCCACATCAAAATAAATCTAACTGAAGAAAAATGATCAAGTTTATACAGTACAGACATGGAAAAAATCCATTGCTCTTCAAGAGCCAGACCATCAAAAAGAGAATTTAAAGCAATGACTGGTACAGAACATTAGCCCATGGTAAAACCCACAGATATTCATTCACCTGTACCAGCATCCTCCTCTGTGCAGAAACACACAAAAGGGTCTCTAAAACAAGGGACTTCCAGTACCTCTTTGACAAAATATTTGGGTTTCCAGGCTGTTGTGAGAGCTGCTCGCTGCCTCTCCTCTGCTCGCTGTTTCTCTTCAAGGCGGTGCTTGTGTTCCGTGGCTGCATCGATGTTCCCTTCCTTCAGGGAGTTGGTGACGTGCTGCCACAGGCGCCTGGTGGTGGAGAGGGAGCACAAGGCACAGAGTGAGAACACCTCTGGCACAGCCCGGTGCTGCTGGACACCAGCTGGGGAGTGGCAGGGCACTGCCATGCTCTCCATGCTGGTTTTGGAAGTCACAGAGCTTGGGAACCATCGCTCTCCTGGGATATCCATCGTGTTTGTGGACCAGATTTTCAGTTTTGTTCAACTCCTGGTATTTTGCCACGCAAGCTAATTTTCTCAGCAGCTTCTGTTCATGTTCCTGACTCTTCACCACCTGAGGCTTCTTTTCTCAAAGCAGGTGGATTGATTTCCAGTTCCTATTATTTACTGATGATCCACCCTCAAAGGACAGGCATTTATCCTGTGCTTATTTGTGGTTCATTTAAAGGAGTGTCAGCCAAAAGCCAAGAGTGCATTAAATTGGGACACAGACTGTTCCCACCAGGTCACTAACAGAGGAACTGAGGCACTGATTCCAGGGAGCCCTTCCAAGTCTGTGCTCTATATTCCCAGTTACAATAATTATCAGTATATAGCCAAACATGTTTCTCACACATTTGGATGCAATGCCTTATATCAGCCCAGCAGAAACTTTGCCCAGAAAAACACTGAAAAAAGAATAGTAGAATCACAGAATGGCCCGGGTTGGAAGGGACGTTAAAGACCATCCAGTTCCAACCCCCCTGCCTTGGGCAGTGACACCTTCCACCAGACCAGCTTGCTCAGATCCCCATCCAGTCTGGCCTCAAACACACTGAGGGATGGGGCAACCTGTTCCAGTGCCTCACCACCCTCACAGTAAGGAATTTTTTCCCAATATCCAATCTAAACTTGCTCTCTTTCTGAAACCAACTGCAGCTTTCATGTTTCCAGGAGTGTTTAAATGAGTTTCTGTTTTCCATCTGATAAACTGCAAATCCTGCAGAGACACTGGTTGGTTGCAATTTGCTTACTAGTATCTAAAAAATACAATAAATACACTGAAGAGCTACTGGTTTCCTTATTTACTGCATTCTTTGTGTTCCAGACAACAGGGGAAAATGAGTTTATGGATAAGCAAGCAGTCTTAGGAGAAAAATGATCTGACCCTGCACAATGACACAAGACACTGTTGTACAATAAAGATGTTTACAGATAATAACTTTAACTCCTGATTTTAAATCCTCCAGTAAAATGTTCCTAAATGCAATAAAAGTATTGATTTTTCTGAAGATAAGCATCAACAGTTATTGACAGTGAATAACAGAGTATGTTTTTTCCTAATGTACCTAGTCAGAGTTGGGCACATGATGTGGGTGCAAAGAGCCTTAAAACCATGGTGTGTGTCTGTGTCTGTATTTATAACTCACATTGCACCACATTTTATATTCTTATATATACATATTCTAAAATATATCAAACATTAAATACCAGTTTAAATTATATGATGCAATATTACTTGCAACAAACTGACTAATTTGTCTGTCACGTGGCAATCACTCAAAGAAGCAGGTGAAAACACCGCATTACCGTTTTCCAGACGCTCATTAACACATCCATGCATTTTCCCTATCTACAAAATGGATGTGCTCATCACTGCAATGTAATTTATGCTCCAAGGAAGCAATACCCAGCGCCAGCTGTCTGTGCCCAGACTAATGGGCTGTAGGAAGGGAGGCATTTCTGAACCACACCATTCAGAACTGCAGTTTGCTTCCCTGCTCTGTTCCCACCGAGGGTCAGAAGCAGAGCACCATAACCCCTGCCCTCACCTCGATTCCAGTGGGCCTTGCTTTGCTATGGGCCTGATCTTTTTCCTTATAACAGGCAGCTTGTTGGTGTCGATCACTTTGGTGTCTCCGTTGCTGTAGGTAAATTCCAGCGTCCCGTTCCACTCTCCCTGTGCCTTGCACACGATGGTGTTGGTGGGATTGTGTTTCACTTCAGCTGTGACCCTAATTCAAGAAGGAAGGAAAAAGGACCACAGAAATAACTGGTACCATTTATTATCAGCATATGAAACACCACCATGGCTACGGTTACAAGCAGCTTTTTACACCTACAAAGCAATTTTTCAAACAAAGTAGTGACACTGTCTCCAAAACCGAAGGACTCATATCAGGAAAGCTCTTCTAACACAGCAATAGCTTTGAGATGACATTCTCCCAAAGTACAGCAGTAGTCCAGCTTAAAACTCTGATACTCTGCTCTAACCCAGAGCTGGCTACCTCAGCCCAAAACAACTGAACTTCGTGTGACATTTTCAATACATGTTATCTCCACATCTGAACACAATGCTGTCAGAGAGCAATGTCAAAGACTGCAGGTACCTTTCTTTTCTTCCTTAGCTCTGCAAGGTTATTTTTCAGCTGCTGAGAGGCAATGATTAAAGCTGCCTCAGCAGCCCAGGAACTCGTCTGAGAGTCAGCAAAATGGACAGGTAGGACTGGAAAACCAAAATGCAGGGGAAAGTTTTGTATGTATGTCTACAAACGTGACACATGTGCTTTAGCAAGCCACGTCAACTAATCTGTAAACTAAATTACCAAACTAATACCACACAACTTTACCAAATTTTCACTCACCTTGATGGCAGGAATTATTCATATCCACTTTTCAGAAAAAATACCTGTCAAACTAGCCCATGCAGATATTTGCCTGAACACAACATTGAAATATTTGACAAACATGGAAGAATAATTAGACCAACTGAAATGAAACAGAAGTACCCATGCAAAAGCACAGTCTTCTCATGGACACTGAGAGAGCCCAGAGTGGAACAAGAAAGGTGTCTGTGTATATTAATGATTGTGGCATCAACTTGAGCACAGAAGCAAGACAGGAAGCTGTCTTACACAGTGCCTCTTCACACCCTTAATAAAGGGGAACAAAAGACATGTAAATAAGTTTCATTATCTGGAATTTCAGTACAAAAATAGGAGTCCCCAGTAGGGAGCTACCACTACAGGCAGTGACACTTTCGCTCCTCTCCAGGAGCTCCACCTGGAACACCAATTCATCTACAAGACATACAGAAGCAGCAGCTGATGTAGCAGAAATATTGCCTTCTCCACATGCATTTTTCTCATCCTGCACTTACAGCAACTTTTACAAGCAACAAAGCCTGGAGAGATACATTCACTTTATTTTAATGAGAGAAATATATCCAACTCAGTTAAGCATCATAATATGTATAACTACAATAAACTGTGCTCTACAGCTGTAAGTCATCTCCAACACTAATAGGAAAAGGAATTCAGGTATCTGTCTATAAAATATTCCAAGAGAAGAACTGAACAGAAAGAGAGTCTTTCCACTGCAATCCAGTAGCACATAAAGAGGAGTGAGACATTAATTCCCATACCTGTGGACCTTCCCTCCATAGAATGGCTTGGTGTGGAACGTGACCGTGGCGGAATAGCCCGTTCTGGCACAATTGATGCTGACTTTGCCTCCAAGCTCCACCCATGGGATGGTAAGTATTGAGCGAGCATAGGCACTGGGGAGGGTGAAAACATACTCCTCTTCGTGCTCCATCAAGTGAAGAACACCTGCAGAGGAAGAGGGTGAAAGTGAAGTGATGAACGTTCACTGATAAAACCTGACAATCACTGACCAATTAATTACTGTCATCAAAATGCACATCCACGGAGAGCATCACGAGCAGCCCTCCTTAGAGGAGGGTACTGTCTGCTAAGAAAGAAAGTCTGCTCTCTGCAACAAAGTTCTCCCAACAAACATTTTCAAAAGCACAGATTTAATGTGTTCCCTGGGGTCCCACGGGGTAACAAGCAGCTTATCAGAAAATCTGACTGGATTGCTCACTTTGTATTACTGACAAGCAATAAACTATTAAAAGTTGGGAAAATGTAACATTTTCATGCAAAAAGCCATACTGAAATTCAGTTGCTTGCTCAGTATCAGATCATAATTTCCCTCCAGAAAAAACATGGGCATGGCCAAAGGATTCTTCACCTCTCCATTCAGTTTGGCACACCCACATCCTCTCCACTGATTTCCTACTGATACATTTGTTGGTGGGAGTGAAAGGCTCTCTAGGTCTGCGTGGGTACAACTAGGAAACATGCCACCTATAAATTCCCCATTAATTTTGCTCCTTAATTTCCAAATGTCTGTTTTACCACACAGTCTCTGCAAAAATCTTGCATAACCAAAGAGGGGCCCAGCAGGGCCACTACTCTACTACCACCAATACCAGTGCCTCTACCAGGCAGAGAAAATTACTGGCGATTGTATCTCATTCTGTAAAGGTTCCTCCATCCTCAGGACTATGAGGTTGTAACTAAAAACAACAACATGCAACAGCAGTGATTTTTCAACATTATTTGGAACCACAAAGGCAGTCGCCTGCCTGATCAGACCTTTGGTTCCCCTGGGGTTAAGGATACAACTCTATCCCTGCCATAACTGTAGTCTGGTCTTCAGGAGAACAGGACATTAGACCAGGTAAAGAGCACCATAAACTGTGCATGCAGAGTAAGATCACACCAAATGTCCGTAGTGTGTTGTTTATTAGAGTTTTAGAGTCTTCTGTGTCCAGTTTATTAAGAGCTTAAAGGCAAAATTGACAACTTTTATAATATTTTTTTCACAACAGGGACTGAAAATAACCCATCACAGGAAGCCCTCAGAATCCAGAAATATTTGGGAAAAAAATTGAAAGAAAAGAGCAGAAAAGTTATCTGCTACTATCTAACAGATACTATTAGATAGTATCTAACAGATACTATCCAATAGTATCTGTTTAGAAACAGGATGATCTTGAGCCTATTTGCCTTCACCCTGGGGCAGGCAGGGGAACAACACGCTGGTAGTGGTATTGATTAATCTATCAGTTTGAGCAAATAAGGACACAACTTTTTCAAAGAGATCTCACATTTAATGCTGAAAACACACTAAACAGGAACATAACACTACTACTGCCAACAAGAAAATATGCCTTTAATGCTGTATGAAAACACAAACCTAAAAAGACATTCAAAACTTAAAAGCACAGAGCTCTAACAGAACCATGATCTTGAATATTGGCTCCAGCTCACAAAACTAAATGCACACACAGGAAGCTCTGCAACTTGTCACTTCTGCATTTTTTAAACTGTTCCACAGGAAAACATTTGCACACCTCAGCCTGCCAGCAACAACAGCAGGTCTGACCAGATGAGTGGCGAGCGCAAAAGCACAAACACAGAAAGGACACGTCTGAAAATGCCCTTTAATCATTTCACCTTGTTACAAGGTTACAAGTTACAACTTACAAGTTCCTGGTCTCATGTGCTGAACTGTCACCAGCAGAGAACAGCCAGGAAGACACAGCTGGAAACCACACATACACACAGACTTTGCCTCAAGCTTCCTTGACTTCACATCTGCAGACAAATACACCGGACCAGGCTGCTCAGAGCCACATCCAACCTGGCCGTGGATGCTTCCAGGGACAGGGCATTCACAACTTCTCTGGGCAACCAGTTCCAGTGGCTCACCACCCTCACAGGAAAGAATTTTTTCCTATTACCTAATTTTAACCCACTCTCAGTTTAAAGCCACTACCCCTTGTCCTGTCACTATACACTCTTGAAAAAGTATCTCTCCATCTTTCTTGTAGGCTTCTCTCAGGTACTGGAAGGGAAGCAGAAGCTTTTAACTAGATGATGATATTCAAAAAGGAACAAAAAGTCAATGGGTATTGATGAAACAGAGAGGAAACCTGACCAACTGTAGGTGGTCATTTTCCACATGGAATTATAACAGGTTTTAGACTCTTCTCCTCCTCTTCCCACTTGTTCTCCACCTTCTTCATTACAGTCACAGGTAACAGACATGTGGAGCCACCAGCTGTGGAAAACAGTGTGTGGTGCCACCCATGAGGTCATGTTTCCTCAGTGTTAACGGTCTGAGCACAGACAACTCCTCACACAGTGAAAAAGCACTGTCTTTCTGAAAGCATCAGCTTCCAACATGACGATTTTGGGGGTTTTCTTGTTGTGAGGTTTGTGTTTGGTTTTTTCTAAAAGACAAAAGGTCTAATAGCAGTGCAGCAGGCAAGCGTGGTGCTCACTTCTGGGGGAGAACCTTGCTGTATTTGGGAACCACACTCCCTGTGAGCTTCTCCAGAGCCCCCAACCTCCCCAGGCCCTGCCACCCTCCTCTGACCATCACTGCACGTCCCCACGTGAGAGCAAACTGGTATGATGAACACAATTCCCTTTTGGGTGACTCTAGGTTTGCTTTTGCCCCTCTGACGAGGTCAGGAGCTTTTTTCCTCCCTACTTGAGTGGGAGGGGTGCAGAGCTGCAATGCTCACTGCCAAGCACATTGAAAGTGAAGAGCAAACAGCGGCAGTGACCTTCAATGTAAATATTTAACCACCACAGCAGGTTAGATATTAAAAACTGAACCCAGCTCTCTTGGCAGTATTTTTAGCATCTGGTAGCATATTGTTTGAATCCTTAAACACCTGAATAAATACATTTTTAAATGGAGTGCTATCTCACTTGAAATACAACTCCAGCTCAATAATTTTAATCTAAGAGATTAAAGGGCAGATCTGAAATAACCACAACTTGATAATACTTCTAGCATTAACCTGACTGTTAGTTTTGCATTCCATTATTTGCAGAGTCCACATGCAGAACCTCATTTGACTGAAGCACCCTGAACACTGTGGCTGCACTGCCACCTCTGAACAGAGAGCCCTGATCTCTCAGGCAAGAGGGAGCCAAAATCACACCACAAGGCAATGTTTGTAACCTGTGCCACAAGAATTCATGCCCAGCCCTGCTGCATTTCAATCTTTAGATATTAAAAGTGGAAAAACGAAACACTAAGAGTTACTTTAAAAAGTGTTGTGGAATTTTAACATCTGCTTATAAGTACCATTACATTGCAACTGATCTTTAAAAATATCTGCTGGAAAATATACAGGCCCTTTTTCTTTCCTTGCTTCCCTGCTGTAAGGGATTATTCATGTTTAGTTTAACACTGGCTGTAAGTAAATACATGTCAAAAGTTGTAGAGGATTCTCCCTTTTTCAGTTTTCTGCTTTCACATCAAAGAATTCTTTCAAAATCTGCAAATTCTTTAAAAAAATTCTTGAGCATTTAAAGGCAGCTATTATGCACAGAAGAATCAGACTCTGGGAGGACCAGTGGATTTAGTAATCCAGTTTATTAAAAAAAAGGCCACAGAGTGCAATTTTTACAAACAAGTGCAGAATTTTGCATTTGCCCCTTGGTATGTTGTCAACACCATTTACCCCTCCTTTTGACTACAGCAGCATATTCAGAGTCACACTCCTCCTGACTCCTCAGCCTGCACTAAAGGAAATGATGGTCCCAGCCTATCATTTTCCCAGTTTGACTGTTATATGTCCCTCGGTGATGCTGCAGCTTTGCCAATTGATTTCCCAGTACCACATATTGACAAAAAACCCAGAGGAGGCCCAGGATCAATAAGCTGCCGAAGAGGCATGTGCAGTGTAACACTTCCCACTGACTGTGCCTCCGGAGATCAATCTGGACAACAAATGGTACGTGGGACACAAACAGCCCAGGGCAGGTTCCTGAGTTAAGGGGCTCTTTGCTCTGTGTGCATTATTTGTAACTGGGCACTAAGAGGAGTAAGTGAGGTTTGGGATGAGCCCCACAGGGGTGTAAATGCATCACCCACAGAGCAGACTGGCACAGGGAAACAGGAGGTGCCAGAAGAGGGCTCTTATCATCTCATGAACACTCCAGCCAGCTGTGTTGCACTGCTCATTTGTCAAAGACTGGAGCCACTTGCTAAATTAAGTAATGAGGGCCATGCTATATGGAAACTGTTCTGAAACCACAGGGCTAAAAAATATGAACACAAAAATTAGCACTTAGGGAAATAGCTCCAGTTGCACGGAGCAAATCGATCTTTGGGACTGCTAAATTAAAAAGCCACTAATTTCACAGGACTAGAAATTATAGACCTGTACAGCTATGAATACATACACATCCATATATCTGAACAAAAGAAAAAAAAAAAGAGAAAGAAAAAAAATACATATCGCTTTCTTTTAGATTTGTCCTGTGAAGAGCACTGCATCTTTTCCCTACCCATCAAATCTTTTCAGGGCTGACTTCAGTTCAGAAAATAATTTTTGGAAGCCTATACCTCACTAGTTTTTAGAACATTTAAAATAGCAGGAGTGAAAACAGCAGACATAACTAGCCACTTGATAATACAAAGCAATCCACTTAAATGTACTTTATGCTCTCTGCAAAATTAACCCATGAATCAAAGATGACACTTTTTGTTGGATTTTGCTGCTTTGGAACAAAACCCAAGAGCAGAAAATGCACAGGCACAGCCCACACTGAGGGGGGCTCATCATGGCTGTTCCCACTAAAGCATCCTTGCCCTACAACCAGTATCTGTTTGAAGATTCTGTGGCACACATAAAAAACGATTAAATATTTACATTGACTCTCCTATCCCTTGCTAATTTAAAGCTTAATGTGATGCTATTCATTACAGCCCCTTCTCCCCCCTCACTCTCTCATTAGTACATAATTAACGTTAACCAGAATTAGGGACTGCGCAATGCAACGTGAAGCCTTTTATGCAAAATACCCTCTTTTCTATTCAGGGTAGCTTTCTCATGAGGAAACTCAGTGCTGACTACTCAGAAGAATGGGAGTTTTGTTACATAGTGAAGAAAAAAGTTGGGACATTTCATTAGCAAGCCAGATTTAGACCCCTCATAACCAGAGATGAAGAAGGGCTAGCATATAAAACAGCTTCTCACATGGATTTCCAGCTGTGCTCTCCCACTTGTTCTGCATCTCTGCAACTGAATCAACAAACCAAAACCACTAACAAAAAAAAAAAAACTTAGTCACTGTGAGGTGCAATATACAGGAAAAATAATACGAATAAGATACTGAGCTGTACCCTTTGTATGACACCACCATACTGTCCTTAAATCTCCCAAATTCTTTTAGAAGGCTTTGTACTTGACACTCCATGTCAGCTTCTAACAACAAAGCATAAAAAGCAATATGCTCTATATATCTAAGGACATTCTAAAAAAACACGACACAAAACCACCACAGAAACATTACCAGCATATTCCTTACACACTGTAGGTCAAAAAATTCAGTACTACTTTTCTTCTGTAAATAGCCAACTACAGTAGAAAAAGCTTCATTGAAATGTTTGAAGTAAACACAAAACTATTCAGCAGGGAGGAAAGTTTCAGAACACACCACAGTTGCTTGTGTTCAACAGTAAGGCCACAACGAAGTTTCAGGTCATCATCATAGAATGGTTTGGGTTGGAAGGGATCTTAAGGATCATGTAGCTCCAATCCCTCTGCCTTGGGCAGGGAGACCTCTCACTAGCCCAGTTTGCTCAGAGCTCCATCCCACCTGGCCTTGAACACTGCCAGGGATGAGGCAGCCACAAACTCTCTGGGCAACCTGGTCAAAGCTGTTCTGATATAGATCTGACTAGAACAAGACGGTCACTCTCTAACACTGAATTATCCAAATTATTAATTGCAGCTCTGTTTGGAAGGAATTTACCCAACAATAGCGTATGATTAGTTTGGCCACCAGGATCAGTTATACTTCATTCCCAAATAACCTCACTTAATCTGCTTTTAACACTTTAAAGTAGAATTCTACAAGCTTACCAGCCTACCTTGTTGTGAGAAAGCTTCTCCTGTGAGCTGGTTTTGGTTTTTACCTACCTTAACCAGCTTCGTATGCCTTCTAACAGCTTGTCTTTCCACAGTCTAAAGCACTAATTGCTAGACTAACTCAGCCCATATGAAATGCTGCAATTCTACAATGTCCCTAAATACAAGGGGAAAAAAATCTCCAAACTGTATTTTACATTAAAAAATTATTAGGCCCTGCACTACCCAACATGTAAATACAGACACAGGCTTTCCACATTTTTAGTCCAGCAGCTACTGTTTCCAGTTCAGCAATCTATTCCCTGGTACTTGTGCTGACCTCAATCTACTACAGAATTTATACTTATGCAGCCCATGAAAAAGAAGCATCTGCAGTAGAGTCTAATTTTTGCACAGCTTGACAAATGTACACACCAACTTAATTAGGAAGACTTCCCTGGGACTAAAATAAACAAACAAAAAAATTAAAGAAAGCACAGTTCTGTGCGAAGAAACCACACTGCAAAGCAAGCATTTTAAACCAAGGCTGGCAGGCTTAGGCTGGTTGTTTTCAGATGATAGAAAAGCTTCAGTGGTACAACTTACTGCTGCCCATTACCAGTTCTCAACATGCCACAAAAATGCTTGGGCTGCACCAGAGTTTCTCTATCACTTCCCAGAAATGCTGTCACTGTGGAGCTGTGTGCTTCTGCACTGCTTCCATCAACAAAACCCAAGAATGGTAACTATAGACTGGTGAACCCAAACCTCCCCTTGGAATGCCCATCACAAAGACAGCAGCAAACCTTGCAATAAGAGTTCGCCATTGCAGATGTTCCCCAAAGCCTCCCTGTACTCCTGGGATATCTCCAAGATCATGAAACAAAAAGGGGGAGAGGGAAGAACTTATTCTCACAAGCACACATTAAATAATCCTTGGTGTAGCAGAGTGGTTAATTCTTAGACCCTTTCGCTCTCAAAACTGGGACACATCAGGACTTTGAAGTCTTAAATAATCCCCACAGCAGACACCCCCAATCGCAGGGAACTATGTGCACCAGCAGTGAGAGAAAGAAATTTCCCTACTCCTACATAATCATAAGTGACTTTGTGTTTAATTTTATTTCCATTAAATAGTTCCCTTCACTGAGCAAAAGAGTACTAGAAAGGAACATGTACTGGAAAAGTGCAGCAAGATAAGCCAATGACTCAGGCTGGCAGAAGTACAGACAGGAGAGTCACAGAAAGACCAATTTCCCTTCTGACACTCCCTTCCCAACTTCCTTAACTCTGTAATAAAAGCAAAATACCTAAATCATAGGAAGGAGGAAACAGTGATGCTATTACAGACTTTGTCATAATTATATCAAATCCAGTAGTAAGAAGTTTCACCTCTCTTCTACAAAAAAGGGAATATATTGCCATCAGGAAAGAAGTTACTGTAGTCCTTTTTGCTGGCTGATTTTCTCCTTTAATTCTAGCTGATAGAAACAGCAGAATATATCTGTATGTTTGGTTGCTATTAATAAGCAAAACCAAATCGCTGCATTTCCCACTCTACCTTTTTACTAACTTTAATACAGTATTTAACATAATGGTGACAAAAAGACACATTTACTGTAAGCTGCCCTTGTACTTGTAAGACTATAGACTAAAAACTGTTTAAGACAAAGCACTTAAAGACCATGCACAGGATCTTAACGTCAAATGGCCAAAGCAACTCAATTGCCTCAAACCACATTAATGTCAATGCACTAACAGTCAGTAAGGACACCAATACCGGTGGTGTTCATCAGTTCAGATCATCCCTTAAGGATTTGCTAATTCCCTGTATTTCTGAATACAAGCTGAACAATGACTTGTCACAAAGCAGACTGAACATGTATGATACAGAAAATCATGATTTAGACATCTACTACATGACTTTCTAGAAAGATTGAGAAAATCCACTAACCTTGCATACACTACAGGAACCATGAGATTCTTCACCAAAACTATGAAAAAGAATGTTAGGCTTATATAAACACATGGCGTTTTCACATGGTTTTGTTCCAGTTGGGAATACCAAATCCCATATTACTTCCAAAGTGAGCAAGACAAATAAAAATATTCCTACAGAATACCTGTCTGTAGCCATTTGCTACTGCAATTTAATTATATCTTAAGTACAGCCATATATATATTAGCAGGCTCTCATCAGTACAAGCACACATTTATACACGCAATGTGCAATTCACATTCTGTCTGGATAGAAGAAGCTTACATGAAGCCTACAGTTTTAATTCAAAAGCTCACAAAAGCAAACAGTCATAATGTTAAAATGAAAGGTCAGAGGGAGAGGAAGCAGAAAACATATGCACTTCTGTTGCATTGACACCCAAACTATTAGCTCAAAAAAAAAATCAAAATAAAAGCACTTTTCTTACCTTCACCTACCATAGAAACACCTATTGACATGCCCATAAACTTGCTTTTGGTCCATACGTGAGCGTTCACACACATTTTCTTCTCTTTGCATTCACAATAAAAGCAAGATACCGGTGGATGATGGGACACTTGTTCAGCTACAAACCTCAGCTTGTAGCACGGGGACTGGTCCTGGCCAAAATCCTTGGCTGGGTCCTTAGAAACCGTGGAGGCACCATTAGTTCTGAATGCTTTCACTTTATCTTTAGGCACATCCCACGAGCAATGAAAGGTTTCACCAATAATAGGGTTATAGGGCTTCTTGGCAACTGCTCCCTTTCGGCCTTCGTGAAAAGCTGTGAGATAATACTCCACAAAGCAGATAATTCTTTCCTCGGGAGTGGCTCCAGCTGCAATTGACAAAAACAGGTCTGGATGGGCCATGAAATTTGCATACATCTCCAGCAGGGATCTTTTCTCCAAAATAAATGTTGGAAGCACTACCTGTATGCAAAGCAGACAAAGGCAGATATGATTTCCCCATGATCACACTACCAGGGGGAAGGGGGAAAGAACAGTTAGGACAGCTGCAATTCGGCCCTGCCAAGTTTTGGGACAGCGTATTTTCCTCCCATGCCACAGCAATTTAAGTTTCTTTGCAGTGTAAATAATGAGCAAAGGAAAAAGCAGTGGCCTTGATACCCACACAGGCTGCTTCCTATTGCATTATGATTCTCAAGAGCAGCTCACACAACAGGGATGGGCTGTTCTGCTCACATGGAAGTCTGTCTTTTCCTCTCCTCTCAGTTAACAAACCAGTCATTGTTTTCCTTGTTGACAGGACACAAAAACATACTTTGATATAAATTAATTTACATCAAACATCAACAAAACAAACTAATCATAACCCTTCAAAATGGGAAGGGCACACCCTCCCAAACTAACAGAAGATGAGTATTTTACATAAACGTTCACATCACCAACCTCTAAGTGGTGGAGAGTCTAAGGAGTACATCTATCCATTCTATCAAACATCTGCGTTCAGTATTTCACTCCTGGGTCCCTGACTACGTATGTATTAGGTCCCTTCCAGCCTCTAACAAACCAAACCAAGGAGATCCAACCAAAACCAAACCTCAATTGTACTTCCAAGGAAAAAAACATTCCAAGGACCCTTCCCCCCAAGAGGGTATATGCAAGAAAACGCTCCTTGTTTGACTCCCTCTGCCCTACATGGTATGTCATGTTCCCTCACAACTCCCAGGTCAAAACCCCTGCCATCCCTAAGCTCTCCTGTCAACCCCAGCACATCCCCTCAGTCTGACATGGTACTATGTCACTGTGGTGGGTCTCTGTATGGCTTCGCCTTATTTCAGAGAAGTTGAAACAAAACCTGCACAAACTGTTACATTCTTATGCTGGGACTAGAGAAGCTCCAGAGGGCCCCGAAAAAGATCAGCACTGAGCACTAAGCAGTCTGCCCTGGAGGGAGCCCTCCCCAAGTGATTTGGATGCAGCCTGGAGAGCCTCCTCTGGAACGCAAATGTTGCCAGAGTGACTCAGTAACACTTTGTTAAAAGTTTCCAGTGAAACATCCTGGGGGAGCACTGCAAGAGAAACGAGCGCTACAGGATGTAAAGGAACTTACTGCTGTTCCTTCTTGTTCCCCCATGCTCCACACCTTACACAGGACTGTCCCAGGGCAGCTCAGTGGCTGCTGCTGCACCACCAAAAGGAACTTCTGGCACACACAAATTTATCTTGAATCAAAGTGGCTCAGTAATGCCAGATGCAGAGCAACAGCTGTCCTCTATCAAAGCAATTCTTCTGTTTTCCTCTTTGATTCTTCAATGCATTTACCTTTTCCCTTTCCCAAAAGCAGGGGTTCTTTACAGCAGGCAGGGAGCCACCCTTAGTCACAAACATATCTGCCTTCCCTCTGCTGCCCCAGCTTGCTGTTCTAAGTGAGACCAAAGCACTGGGATAATGAAATGGAAGCCGTCAAACTTTTGTTAATCATTCAGTTCTTTTCAAAGAGAATTTGTAAACATTGAAAAAGAATTCCAGTCACAAGGGCTGGAGCACAGACTTTACAGCTGCACAGTAAGTCAGGGCAGCTCCAGTGCTCTGTTTGGTAACACGCCTGCTCATTCGCCCTCTCCCTCTGTAAATTATAGTTACACGCAGACAATCTTTTACAGGCTAATCATTTTTTACAAGTTTAAATATAAATCAAGCAAAGTTCCATCTGTAATACTCCTCTGACTCTATTCTGTAAGCCTTGAGGACTCCACGTCGTTTCTGCTACCAATCTAATGAGGCCCCAAAAGATAAAGGACCTTAATTTCACACTACATGTGGCAAATTACTGAGTGCTAAAGACAGCCTACAGTCCTCAGGGTGGTGTGACAGCAAGGGGCCAAGGAGATTGGTTTTCAGAAGTGAAATCCAAAACTTTGGAAGGTAAAGTGGAAAGGCAGTAGATTTTCTTATTTTTAGTTCTTTAAACAATTCCATCTTACTTGCAGCATTCTCATTCTGAGCAAATATTCATTACTCAATATAATCTTTTAAAAAATGCAATTCAGCAACTGAGATCCCCAATCCAGCATCTCATTTTAATTTAAATTGTACACTAAAAGATCAGGTTATCAGAGGGGAAAGTGACAGCAAAACATATAAAAAACTCCCATCACTTCTGCCTAGAAATACCAGTAGTGCCCATCATGAGTTCACTGCAGAGACTTGAAAGGGCAAACTCATTTGAATAAACAGCACTCTGCATCTCGTTATGTCCAAGAGCTTCTCTCTAAAGACAGTGACCTTTATTAGCACCAAGAGAAGAAAACTGCAGACCATACTTAAGATTATGCAAATTTTATGGTACAATATTAAGACTGCTGTGGTTTCATCCTGTTGACTTGGTCACAGGCTTCATATCTACTCCCTCAAGTCCTAGGTGTGTGCTCTGCAGCTACATGCTTAACACAGCTACACCAACACAGTCACTAAATGACATGTTACAAATCACTGGACCCTTATTATTGAATTTCAAGAATCTATTTAAAATCTGAATAAACTCCAGCTCAAATGATCTTGCTTTAAAAGCCCAACTAAGCTGGAAACTACATCCTTAATTGTGGCAGAAAAGGATCCACTGAGTAACTAAATTGTTTCTGCACAAGGAGGCAGATCTACACAATAAAAATACTTGAATTTTAAAGTTTAAACAACTCCAGTATTACAAAACATGCCTACAAAAAATTGCCTTTTACTAAACAACTCACAGCCTCAAAGTTTCAATGTGCAACACCACCACACACTAATACAGTAAAAAAGAAAAAAAATAAAGAAAAAAAATCCTACCAGTCAGGGAGGGTGTGGGGGTGTGTGGGTGTGTGTGGGGTGTTTATTTGGCCCTATCTTGGTCTCTGAAGAAAAGAGAAAAATAGAAAATACACATTTGGAAGTATACAGCATTCTTCTTGCCAGCACTGGACTCCCATGCACTTGTGCTAGCACTCTACCTTCCAAAGGCATGAGGTTTTCAACTCTTCTGCAGCCAGACAGCATCCACTGTTCACAAAAACACACTTAGGACCAATGTCCTTTATAGAGGCTTTGGACTGGGCTACAAAAATATTTTTTTGGTAACTGTATAAAAAGTCAGAAGTGCCTAATTTTGAACTCTGAGAAAAAGCCAACACGACAACCAAGTGGACAAAAGAAACTCTCTAGAATAAATATCAAGATGCTAAGGTCTGAAGCAAAAAATCTCCTGACTGCATTTTAAAATGTTAAAATAATCTCTGTTCTCCTTCTTTCTCAGGCTTCAGGTGAAAAGGATGCAGTTTAAGAGGCATTCCTGTGTTTCCACTGAGATTAAAAAGGTGATATTGGTTCAAAACTTGACTATAACTTCCTAGATTTGAATTCACCTATACTTTATTAGGTCTGAATGCAACTGAGAAAACTAAGAGCACGACTTCTTAAGAACAGAGATATTTATCCCCACTACCACTTCTTGTGAGCAAAACATGGGTGTCAGCACTGTTCCCTGCTTTCTTCAGAAATCCCACCAAGGTACCTCATGCTGAGATACCTTTCTCTTAGAGGTACAAAAGCTTTCCACTGTTATCTGTGCCATTGTGGGAATAAAATAAGCTATTTTCATGCCACTTACATTTTAAAATTACAAGGTAAAAGTGTATTGGCAAGCAAAGTACAAACTTATGACACTGTGAACATAGTACAATGCTAATTTACAACAGGTTGAGATTCTGCAGAATTACTGGCAGCCCTTTTACACAGAATGGCAACCTTTTATTTTTACACATATTAACTGTGTAGGGAAGGTGAGAGAGTGGAGGGAAGTGATCACCCATCTGTACAAACTGCTAGCATCAACTGCAATCCATTAGATGCCATTTGCCAACAAATCTATCAGGCTGTGAGTGGGTCTTGGCACTATATTTCATTTTTTAAGAGTCTACAGAACAAACCACTTAGAAACTTACTTTTTCCCCAGCAATTCCAATTTTAAATGAGATTTAAAGTCCTAGCCTAGTCCAAGGCATCACTTTTGTACTACATTCTGCTGCTGTGAAGTGTTCCCCCACCCAACTCTCTCTAGCAGCTGTTGGAGTCTATTTGGCCACCACAGAGTCCAGCCTGTTCTAGAAAATCCCCACAGATTTGATACTTCATTGCAGATGTTTTCCTTCACAGCAGTTTTTACTGTTTAACTCCTCATCAAAAGGCACAGCAGCAGGAGTGAAGCACCTCCACAATGCTAAATGTGGCTCTCATCACTGGGAAACTGCTGACAGCACAGGCCAGGCCAAGGCTACCATATGCCATCACCCCACAGGAAAAGATGCTGTTTCCTCTGATACAGAACCCGAAGGTAATGATCCTGCATCCAGAACTCAAAGCTACCAAGGGCTCAGAAAAGCTGTTTGTTGGGGTGTGTGTGTCATGTAGCAATCCACAGCTCATAAAATGAACGTAAGAAAGAGCCCTAGGGAAGAAGGCAAAGGAAAATGGAAACGTGCAAAACATCCTCTGATACTAGCAAGTACTGAGCTACAACCACTTCAGCAGAGGCTGATGAGCATCAAAGTGATTCGAAATCTGACTTTCAGAGGAATAATGAAAAATGGGAAGATGTGCAGCCAACAAACCCAGCTTTACCATCACATGTCTGTGGCCCTAAGGGCCTCATGCCAGTAAGCAAAGTTGGTACAAAAAAAGCAGCCAGCTGTCCTGTATTTTTTTAATCCTCAAAATGGGCAGAAAAGTGATGTGCACATGTGGCATGTCTCATTAATACTTATCATATGTGTATTCGTGCATCACACAGACTACAGATAGATTTAACTCTGCCATATGCCTGTTTCCCTTTTCGGAAGGTGGGTATTATACACAGACATTCATGCCTGCTAATATTCTGCCACATTACACATTAATAACATTTGTCACTATCCTTAAAATGGTGCTCTATGAATAACATAAGTATGTTATCATATATATATTTACCTTCCTACTTTTCTTATAAATGGCTACACTTCTCTTATTTACATTAACTGCATGCCTTTGGGGTTTTGCCTCCTCTGCTGTGACAAAAAGATGACAGTGGAAATCAGGAAAGAAAAAACTTGTTCATTACCAAAGACAAAATGTTTTGAAGACACAAGAACTAAAGATAAGAAATCTTAAGTCTAGTTTGAACATTATGGACTCAGACAGCCCACACAGAAAAGAGGGACAGTTAAGAAGAAGCAAGGAATGTAGGAGAAACAAAACCAAAAGTGAACTGTATATAACCCCAGACATACTAAGAAGTGACAGGTATAAATTATTCACATATGAAATGATGAAACTTATGTTCTAACCTTAATTTCTATGCAGCTATTCAACAGCTATACTTAGCAACAGAATAAGGGATTGCTCAGTCTTACAAATTTAAGTATTTTTAAATACTGTCATTTGTTCCAGAGGAAGCAGAAAAGATTATACTGAGGAAAGCTTATTTTGTAAGGAAGTTATAGTAAAAATAGATTTTGATTAATATGGAAGATCAAAAGGAAAGCAAATGAACTTTTCTGAATATCAAAATGGCCATGAGAGAACAACTTCTGCAAAGCTACTTCATGTGCAAGGGAAATCCTCTGGTCATTCCGAACGTTTTATTATTTGTGGAGAGAGTGCCAGAATGAGCTCTTCTTACTTGTGGGAAGTGGGTTGTAGGAGATTTTTTTGAGGGTTTTTAAGTAGAAAACCCTTGTGGAAGGAAAAGATATTCTGTATCTTTACAAAAATCCACTTGATTGGAATGCAGACTATTCAGAAAGAACCATTCCCTGCTCTCAGAACATCTACCTCATTCCCAAAACTCTAAAGACTTAAGGGAAAATTTCTCAGACACTGAAACTCCTCTGGTCATATCAGCATGGATAAGTTCATAACGAGACTGGTTACAGGACCAGAAGTATGTATAGAAGGTCAAACTAATGAGCTACTTAGCACAGACAAGAACAGTGGTAGACTGAAGACTGTAACTTCTTTACCATCATGGGGGTTTTTGAAGCTGACATGTAATTAAATGGAATCCAATCCACAAAGCAGTAATATGAGCACATATCTCCTTCATCCATACAACTGCCATTACTGTTCCTCAAACCCTCAATGCACACTGACTTAACATACATGTGGGATACATACATGCCATAGCGTTGCTTTCAAAGATTGGCCAAAAATAAGCAGGAGTTTTGGAGGTTTTTTCTTCTTCTTTTTTACTTCCCTCCCCCCTCCATCTCTAAAATATCTGATGTGGCTGCTTCATGAGAAAGCCTGCCTAGGAAGAGACAGCACTCCATAGCTCTCTGGAACCACAACTTTATAGAGGGAAAATCCCTTATCCATAGAGGCAAAACATGCTAACAGGAATTGGATGCGCACACACACAGAAGGATGAGAAGAAGAAATAATAATGAACAAATATAAAAGAGATACAGTGTTCATACCCTGGTAAGGTCCATGCCAAGTTTAAGCTGAGAGATGAGATGCAGAATTACACTACGTTGATCATCCATGACTCCTAAATCCTCCTCTTCATTATCTTCGGTATCTGTCATTTCATCTTCGACTAGGATCAACTCAGAAGCTGAATGCTGAAATGAAAAAAAAGTCACAATCTGGACAAAAAGATACAGCATGAGGGTTTTTTGCCCACTATACATGTATAACAATGGAGCTGTTTCAACAGAACTGAAGACAGCCCCTGCTAAAACCAAGAAAACATAAAAAGTCAAAATAAATTTAAAAATCCAGTAATAGATTCATAAAACATTTTGATCCTTTCTTCACAATGAGAGTAAGTATCAGATGCTACTTTACACATTACCTTCTCATATTTACATTGCAGTGATGCCAGATAAAAATTGTAACATATAAATGAGTCTTCCTTTTATTAAACAGAAGTACATAGTTGAAAATTAGTTTTCAAGAATTTGTTTCATAAATCTCTCAAGCAAATATTCATATGTCATACATAGATGTTGGATGACCTGATTCACACTTTCCTTTTTTTCTACTTTCTCTATCCAACTTATAAGTCAGATATCTAAGAAAGTCAAGACTATCAACTGAAGGACAAAAAAAGACAACTATAATTGAAGAACATGCCTTTGCAAAATCCCCACAGACGACAGATTTTGGGGGGGTAGGGCAATGCCATGAGACCTTATGACATTTGGGACACTTCACTCCTTCCCAGCACAATGCCCATACTGCCCAGTTTCCAGAAATACAGGATGAAGAGAGAGGCACTGTGCCATACCCTTCAAGGGGAACTTCACAGCAGACACAGATAATGACTTGTGATATTTTAATTTTCCTCAGGGTGTACAACGTATTACTAACAATAATCTGAACAGGTGGTAGTTACTTTGTTCAATCCATTGAAACCACTCTGCAAGCCTTCCAGATACGTATTCAAGTGAGCTTTTTGTACTTCAAGGAGAAAGAAAAAGTTAGGTTATATAGCTGTAAAATTACAGCCCAGCATTTCATTTTTGCCCAAGGACTCCGTGCTGTACATGAGACAACACTGCAAAAGTTAGCACTCTGTCATGCTGAACAGCGTTTCTGCAGAAACAGCTACTTCGTTACATAAAATGAGACATTTTTCATCACACTGTGCAAGTCCATGCAACTGAGAAGTTTCACTAAAAGCAGCTGATACCCAGAATTGGGTTTCAAAGAAATATTTCTGAATGATCACATTAGAGACCCCTCAGGTGAACAGCAGCTTGTGTAAAGAGAGCTCTGAAATTTAGTAACTACAGATGTTTCCAAGATTTGAATAAAGTATTTTCTCTTTTTTTTTTTTAATTACACACATGTTTAGGTAGTTATTCCCAAAAGAATAGCTATTTGGTGAAACCCAAGGACATCTGCAAGACACTTCACAGTTGCTTTATTTAGAAAGTAGAATATGTAGATTACATAAAACAGAATCTGGTGAGCTGTAACCTCAACAGCTTGGAGCTATTCAAAAGGACAAAACCACACTTTCTTCTTCCCACTCCCTCAGAAAATAAAAGGAGAGAATGATAAGCCCCTTTCTCCCAAAATGCACAGCATTATTCTCCAACTGACACCTCACTGACAAGTTCAATTAACATAAAACCTGACAAGCTCATACAGAATCATCAGTCAGGGAGGCACAAGGCAGCGCAGCCTGGCTCAGTCATACAGGCGACCATTCTCTTGGAGGGAGCGTGGAAAAAGCAGTATCAGAACTTACAGTAGATGCTTCCACAGGAGGCTTCCCTTTGATCCAGCTTGACCTCATTGAGAGCACCGAGCTACCAAATAAGCTCTGCTGCTTCTGCTACTGCCATGAACTGAGCTTGCGGCAAACAAGCTCCAGCAGGAATTAACAGCGCTAGAAAAAAAGCACGGGAACCTCCCCTCCTCACTCCCACCCCCTCTTCTTTTTTTTTTCTTTTGCTATCCAGTGGGCTGGAGAGCGTGCACCGGATGGCAATCTGCTCCTTGCATTTCCAGTCACATGGCACTGAGATCAGTGAGCTTAAGAGCACGCAGCTTCAACTGGGAAATGGTGCTGCTGTTCCCAGAGGATATCCTGGTCAGCTGTTCTCCAGAAGGGAGGGGAAGACACATGAGTGTGCACAAGTGTGAGAGAGCAAAAGAACATGCTGGCCGGTAACACACTTTAAAGTGAACATGTAACATCTGTGTAACCTTTAGCTGTTAATAGCATCAGAAACAAATAAATTACCCATTCACAAGCCTGCAGAATAAATCATATACTAAGAATTTTCCTTTTTGCTCAGCAATTGTACATTCACACAGAGACAGAAAATCCTTCTTTCTTTCCTGCTAAAATAGGTATTAAGTTTTCCATGTCTTTTAAATATTATTAACAAAATAGCAACTGCTTCTCATTGCTACCCTACGAAAGGTCCATAGTCAGGGCAAGCCACTGTGTAAACAGAAGGTGCCCAAGAAGTAGTACTCACATTGCTGTAAATGGAAGGCCTTCTGCTCATTGGGGAGGGTAAATACAACATAGAATTAGGATCAATCGTGTATAATGACCGTACTATAAGGACTAACATTTTAATTACCTTAACTATCCCTATTTTAAGGACATGTGCAAGGGCACAAAAAACCCCCACAAGTCTACTATTACAGTTATCAACTGTACCAGTGACCTTCAGCGAATGACAGCAGTTGCCTGCATATTTTATCACTTTCTAAGAAAAAGAATTTAAAGAAGCAGTTTACAATTTATGCCACAAGAGCTGAAGAGCAGTCACCTTCAGCAAGCAACATTTTTCTGTGCTTCCCTCTCTCTTCATTATCTTTTCTAGGTAACTACTGAATTGCTTGTTAGGACACATACAATTGACATTTCTTTAACTAACACATATTTTCTTAAAAAAAAGACAAAACATGTAAGCTAAAAACAGAATGAGCGAACATACAGTCACAAAATGCAAAGCTACTGTATCTTTAAAGTGTCATAAAGTCTTTAATTCTTTTGGTATCCATGAAAATAACATGCAGTTTAGTAGCATCCAATGTTAAGCACTCAACAAAATGCAAAAGATGACGTGGAGTGATTATCCTTTAATAGCAGGTTTTCTGAATTATCAGACACAGACAAACTTTATTTTTTCCTCCTCCTGTAAAACATAACTGCAAAACTGACTGAGGAAAGCAGCATGTGCTCCACTCCTGCACAGTCAGAGCATAATGTAAGAGCCATCAAGCTGTGCAGTGCCCAGCCTGGGAATGAACAGCACAGCCTCACTTAGGTGCTGACCCTGAGAAATCCAATACTGAGCCTGTTACAAACCAGCATCAAACAGGGGTTTACATTTAAAATCATTTTAATCAACATCAGTTCACAACACTGGGCTGAAGCACCACGGTATTTCACAAAAATTTGAATAGAAAAGAAAAGATTATTTCTAGAAATCTCACAAAGGGATGCATTTCAAAGTTTAAACACCAAAGACACAAAAACACACTCTGCCAGAGAGCTATTTTAAACAGGTCACCTCATTAGAACTGGGATCAATTAATTTAGAGAGGTCATCTGCTGGGATACAAAACGGATGTTCTAGTCAGCAGTCTCCATCAGAAAACATGCTGATTCTTTTTTAACAGATGAAACCTGTAAGGGAAAGAACTTGTTTCTGAAGGAAACATTTTGCATTTTAAAAAATTACTTCAGGAAAAAGATGCTTGGACAAGGCTGTCATAGAATCACAGAGTTAAAAGCCGTGCTCCAGTGAAAGGGCAAACATGTCTCTGTTCTTTTAAAGCCTCTTCCACAAGTTAATTTTCAAATTAACTGCTTTGCTGGAAATTAACTTTTAGGTAATTAATGCAGATATATGGCTCAGAGTTTGGGTTTCCAACATATTTCACAAACTGTATCATTCAGCAGTACTGTCAAAAGTGGCTGGATCTCATCCCTTTTATTTGCTGGGGGGAAAAAAAGGAACACACAGAATCACAGTCTCATTTAGGTTAACACAGAACTCTTGTGATAGCCTTGTCCCACACCCTGCTCAAGCAGGCACATGTAGAACCAATCGCTTAGAACTGTGTTCAGCTTAGTTTTGATGATCTCCGAAAACTGAGACTCCACAACTTCTCTGGGCAACCCATGCCAGCATTCAACTACCTACACAGCAAAACCACATTTTCTGATGTTCGGACTGATCTCCATGTGCCTCTTGCCTCTTGTCCTGTCACTGGGCACTACAGAGAAAAACATTTTTAAGTACATTTATAAGATCCCCCGAGCCTTCTATTCTCCAAGCTGAACAGTTCCAGCTCTCAGAGTCTTCTCATATGATGGTTACTCCAGAACCTCCATCACCTTTCTGGGCCAGTGCTGGACTCACCCCAGTAAGTCCGTGCCTGCCTTGCACTGGGGAGCCCAGAACCGCGCACACCACCACAGATGTGGCCTCACCTCTGCCAAGTAGAGAGGAAGGACCTCGGCCCACTAGCAACACTCTTCCTAAAGCAGCCCAAGATGCTGTTGGCCACCTCAACCACAAGAGCACATTTATGACTCCTGGTCAGCTTCTTGTCCTGCAGGATTCCAAGGTCTTCCCTGCAAAACTGCTTTCCAGCCAAATGGCTCTTGTCCTGGTGCAGAGGGCCTTACTCTCAGATACCCCCAGACACAGGACTTGGCAATTCCCTGTGCTGAACTTGAGGAGATTCCTCTCTGTCCAGACTGTCATGGTCCCTCTCCATGGCAGCTCATCAGCCACTCCTCCCAAGTTTTTTATCACCTACAAACTTTCCCAGGGTGCACTCTGCATCATCATCCAGATCATTAATGAAGATGAACAGCCAGCCCCAGCTGTGATCCCGGGGTACACCACTAGTGACTGGCCTCCAACTGGACCTTGTACCACTGATCACAACCCTCTAGGCCTGGTTGTTCTAACAGTTTTTAATCCATCTCACTGCATGCTGATCTAATCCATACCCCATCAGTTTGTCTGTCAGGATATTAGGGAAGACAGTCTAAAACATTAGCGAGGCTGAAGCAAACAACATCCACTGATCTCCCCACATGCACCAAGCTAGTCACTTCATTGTAGAAGGCTATCACATTGCTTAATTATGATTTCCCTTCTAAATCCATTATGACTACTTCTGATTGCCTTCTTGTCCTTCATGTGGTTGGAAATGCTTTCCAGGGTTAGTTGCTCATCCACCTTCCCAGAGACTGAGGAAAGACACAAACTTGCAGCTGGCCCAGATGTTACCACCGATGTCCCTTCTCACCCTTCTTGATGACAGGAGTGACATTCACTTCCCTCCAGCCTTCATGAACCATTCCCAAACTCCGTAACCCTTTATGTACAACAGCTGGTCAGTTTTCTATGACACTGGCCAACTCCCTCCCTGCATCCCATCAGGCCTCCTGGAGTTATGTCTGTGCAGCTTAAGTGCTGCCTAACCTGCTCCTCCTCCACAAAGAGGAGTCAGTCTTCCTTCAGACTTTCCCTCTGGCATCAAAGGTCTAGGATTCCTTATGGCTGCTGTTACCAGTAAAGACTGAGGTAAAGAAGGAATTGCAAAGCTTAACGTTTTGTCCATCATAGCAGTAAGCAGAGACCATGTATATCCTGACAGGCACACACTGAGGATTTGTTCAGGATTCATAATGTAATTCCTCATATAATTACACAAAAATACTCTAAGAATCTTCATTCAGGAATGAAAAAGTTTTTATACATTGTAAAATGGACTGTCATCAGGAGCAAGAGGATTAATCTTAGGAACTTAAAACATCCAGATAAAAATAATTATTTTATAATATTCCAAGGGAAGTATTCTTTAAGTCCTACATTCAAAAAATTGCAAAAGACTGTTAAAAAAAAACCCAATACCACTGTATGAAACATTTCTGCATCAAGGGGAAGATGGAATAAGCTAGAAGCAATATTAAATAGAATTAACATTTTCAGGCTAAGCAAGGATTGTCATATTTTCTGTAGAGTCCTCTAATTCTCATTGGCTCTACTAGCGCACATAAAAGTCAAAGGCTTCACTTTGATTTTCAGATTGCCTTCAATAACGATATAGGTTTGCAAGCATCATTTACACTTGCATTTGTGTAACTTGAGAGCTTGCAAACAGGTTTTCCGTGGGTGTAAGATTAAATATAACTTTGTAAGGTCAGGGAGCTTTAGCACATTTACAGTAATGTGAGAAACGGGCCCCGTAAGATTTTCAGCAGTTTCAATACCAAAGTTAGAATCCTTTTTGTAAAGCAGATACTGTAAAAATACCTAAAAGTAGTAACATATAATTAGCTGTTAGCTTCTTGCAGGGCTTGTTACTGTATTGGAACTGACAAAATGCACTAACTTGTGCGTCACTTGTCCTCTCTTCCTCCATCAGGTACACACACACATTTAGCTGCACTTACTACCAGCTGTAGGATGCACCTGCTAGAAGCCCATGCAAGCTTACTGTACCCATCCCTCATTAGCACTGATTTGACCCTTAAATGTAGTTTGTCCAGTAAGTTGTACTTATTAAACTATTTTATATAAAAACTTACACATCAACATGCTGTTGCAGTGGGCTGATCCTGGCTGGGTGCTGGGCGCCTACCAAAGCTGCTCTATCACTCTCCTCCTCAGCTGGACAGGGGAGAGAAAATAAAATGGAAGGCTCATGGGTTGACTTAATAACAGGGAGAGAATCACTCACCCGTTACCTCACAGCCAACGCAGACTCCACTTGAGGAAATTAGTTTATTACCAATCAAACCAGACTAGGGTAATAAGAAACTAAACCCAAATCTTAAAAACACCATTCCACCTCCCCACCCCTTCTTCCCAGGCTTAATTTTACTACCTCCTACACCTTGCCCACAGTGGTATAGGTGGACAGGGAATTGGGTGCAGTCAGTACTTCACACCTTGTCTTGATCACTCCTTCCTCCTAAGGGGAGCAAGGACTCAAGACTCTTCCCCTGCTCCAGCATGGGGTCCCTCCCACAGGGGACAGTCATCCACAAACTTCTCCAACATGAGTCCTTCCCATGGGCTGCAGTTCTTCACTGCAGACACCTCCACGGTCTCTTTCACAGGGTGCAGAACTTCAGAAACAGGAGGCTCCACAGGCTTCACTGTGGACCTCCATGGGCTGCAAGGGGACAGCTGGACTCACCATGGTCTTCACCACGGGCTGCAGGGAATCTCTGCTCCAGCACCTGGAACACCTCCTCGTCCTCTTTCTTCACTGACCTGGGTATCTGCAGTTGCTTCTCTCACAGTCTCACTCCTCCCTCTGCTGCTGTTCTGCAGGGTTGGCTTTTCCCTCCCCTTCCTAAATCTGTTATCCCAGAGGCACTACCACCACTGCTGATGGCTCAGCCTTGGCCAGCAGCAGGTCCATCCTGGAGCCAGCTGGCATTGGCTCTGTATAACACGAAGGAAGCTTCCAGCAGCTTCTCATAGAAACCAGCCCTGTAGCCCTCCCACTACCAAAATCGTGCCACTCAAGCTAAATCCTGAAACATAAACAAAAACTGAAACACATTTACTGCAAACTCACCCACTGTAAAGACTGATATCTGAAATCGTCATTATCCACACACTTCTCTAACTTCCAAATGCATTGTCATTTACAGATTATCGACCTAAAGCTTAACTGTAAAGGAGTAACACTTTTATACATCCAACAAGATCTCTTTACATAAGGTTTTCCACTCTTCAAGAAAAGTTCAAATAAAACAAAATAGAAAACACTCTTCTCAACATTTACCACTATACAATCTAAGAAAAGGAAGGCCAAAAATAGGGCTGGAAAAGTGGTGCTGGAGTGAGCTCAGGTCATTGCTTGAGTCCTGTCCTCCATCTTACTGTAGTCTCATTTATGCTTTGTTCCTGGTGGCCCCGTGACTGATCATTGCAAAGAACGAGTACATCAAGGATAAAAACTCAAA
>JAOXXN010000395.1:40327607-40359274 GCA_026770055.1 Myrmophylax atrothorax
CAACTCTATGACAAAAACCTTCCTAATTTTAAGTCCTCAGGTCTTGATTTGTAGACTACAAAAACCCCACATCTATTGATTACACTCTTACAATATACTGTAACTATAACAAATAACCCCTTAACAATGCACTGGCAGCCCTTGGGGAGAGACCAGTATTAAATCTGGATTCCTTCCTCTGCTGGGGATGGATGTGACAGTTTTGTCTCTCCACTGAATCCCTACATGACACTGAACCAACAACAGCAAGAGGCAGCTGCGTATCTGCTTTTCAGAGGAGAAAGACAACATTGTATTTGCTAATGCTCTGTGGGGCAAAAAGCAGTGTTATCTTCAAATGAAAGAACATGTAAGTAATAAGCTTTTAGATAGAACAGCAAATTGTTCTGCTTATTCTTGACAAGTCTGGCAATGCAATTAAGGGAGAACTGACTGACCATGCCAAATTTAGTAAAGTACACCAGTAACAAAGAGCATGTTCTTCCCTGTCTTCCTTGCTCACCCTTCCCTGCCCACATGCCTTTGGAGGTTGGGGGACGGATAAGCACGAACAAGGACTTATCTACTCATTTTTCTCTCTTGTCATCTCAGCTGAAGGAGATTTCCTACTTGTCATTTGTCACCAAATTGAAAGCATCTACATTGTCTTTCCTGTCCATTTATTTTCTCCAAAAAGGCAGCCACAGAGAATATAAATTTCAAGTATATCCACACACACACCTCCAGAATCACCTTCAATCCATTTGCTGCCATGGGAGCCAAAATAACAGCATTTGCACATTCAAATGAACCTCAGAAAGTCCACAGTGAGGATGAATTTGGCTTTTGTTTTTACAAATCTTCAGAAAAATGAAACATTCTATTTTGTACTTTGGAAAAGTGGGCAAGGGAGAAACAAAAAACATAGGAGGGAATTCCTATCAGGGACATGATTTATTCAGTAAATGAATTACTCTGTAAAACACAGACTAAAAGAATTGATTGATCTGTGCAGGCTGCTACTACAAGAGAGGATTCTGTCTGCCAAAACACTAAAATAAAAAAACAGACTTATAACACAAGATGGTAAAGCTACATTAAAACAAACACTGAAGTTTGCTCTGCTCACAGTTGGAAGGAAGAATGTTAACCATGCCAGTCAACAGGCTTTGAGGACAACTCTTCTACCAAAGGCTACAGAGGTGGAAAGAAATAACACTACAACTTTTAAAGTTTGAAGTGAAGAAAAAAGGTTTCTTCTTCATGTTGTTTTTTATTAAAGGCACCTGCTACATGTCTGCATGCCAGATGAACTCAAGCTTGTCACAAGGCACTTTAATGCTGACCAGCAAATACTTTATATGTACCTAAGTGGTGACACTCTTGGCTAAAGAAAATCCTTGGTGTTTTTCTCCCTCATACAGAAAGAACAAAATTCCAAAACCTGAAGAAGTTAGTATGCAAGTCCTCATCCTCAACTCACACTACATGTAACCAATACTTTTAGCTAATAATACACTTCTCCACCATATTTTTCAATTAAAGAAAAAAAATTACAAATAATTTAGCCAGTGATCAGTGCATGTACTTTTAATAATGACAGCTAGAAATTATTTTGACATTATTTTGACTAAAAAGTAGAAACACAGACAGGATTTTTCTTCACTGAGTGTTCTTGTTGATGCACTTCCAAAATCAAGCATTAACAAAAAAGACAATCACAAAAACCCTTCCATGAAGCTTTAGAGTGGAAATAAAACACGTATTGACTGGCCTTCAAGACAAGATTGAAGATTTCAGCTTAATCCTCATGTCTGCTTCTAGGCTTGAGCTCTAAGACTGACAACTCATGACAAACATGAAGTGGAAAAATCATGTCATCCTTAAACTACTGCATGACAAAGGATGCCATAAAAATATTTTAAGTCATGACCTACACAATTGCAGATTCTGGACAAGAGTCCACTAAAATGAATGTCAAGCTGCCTTCCTTCTACTCAAGTTACTTGAAAACAAAGCAATAAAAATATTTACATCAAAAGAAAGGAGATTTTTCTTTCCTGTTTAAAACAATAAAGGTCTGTAAATCTGTTTAAAATAGCAACTATTTAATTCTAATTTTCCTGAGTGCTTTCCCTGGGTAGTAGGTCAGAAACTCCCAGCTATTTTAAGTCCTTGCTTTAGAAGCTGCAAGGCCTCCAGTGCACAGGGAATTCAGCAAGGCTTGTGTAAGTGGCCAAAGACCTCCAGGACAAAACCAGAGCAAAGGTACAGAGAAAGCAGATATGGATCTCCTTTAAAAGCAGTTCTCTCTCTCTTTTTGGCATAACAGTGAGGGCTTTCAATGCTGAAGGAAAGTAAACTCAGGGTAAATTCAAATCACCCAGGCTAAGCCACTGATACTTGTCACACTCCTCCTGAGCAGGGCTGTGCTGCCTGGCTGGACTGCATGGCTTCCATGGACTGCAGGCTAGAAGCAATAGAGTAGGTTATCAAATTCCTATCTTGTCTCTCCCTACAGAAATCTGTGGATCCTGCCCCACGATGCCTACTCACATTCTTACACTGTGCCCCAGGCCATGAGACAGCACTGGGGTGCAAACATTCGGCAATAAATTGCACAGGGCCATGACATCTCACAGGAAAGGTGTCTGAGACTTCCCACCAGAGGAGCACATGGCTTTTAAACTAACAAGAGCCATCTTCACCTGACACTGACAGTAAAGGTCATCTTTGTTTGCACCTTCTGGGTATGAAATTAAAAAAATTCACCTGGAGGACACAATCAAAATGAAATAAATCATCTCTCAGAATTAGAGTTTGCTGGAGGATTACTTAAAAGCATTAGTCTGAATAGGTATGAGTGTGTGCAGCTTTGATGACTCAAACTCCACCGACTCAGCAGAAACGTTAAATCTATCAAAGTGTGCCTGGAAAAGATTAAATGTGTAGGAAAATCAGTAATCAAGACTTGTAGGCCAGGTTCTTTCAGGCAACTGTGTTGCATAACAAGGCCTAGGGAAAAAAGAAATTGTTTCACAGACTTTCAGTCAGGGAGAAGAGACTAAATATTTCAGCAGCTTTTAGTTCACTTTTTTTTTTTTTGCTTCCATAGCAAGGAACAAGCCCACGCAAACACTGAAGAATTAACTGCTTGCATCCAGGTTCTCACAGTTACACCAAAGATGCTGGTGTGAACCAGCATTACAGAATTTTGATTCCTGAAAGGACTCCTGTACAAGTCTGTAGTCTTAAAAGGAACAAACAAAAACACTTACTACGTTTTATTAAGTATTTCAAAGTCATGACTTTCTTTTTCTTTTATTATTCCTCAAAAAAATTGGGGATTCCCTTTCAGCAGTTACTAATGTTCTATTTGCTTTTCTCTGTTCTTGTCCACAGATCCTCAAAAATCATTATCAAGTCAAAACAGAGACACTGATTTAACAGATTACCCGGACTCAGATTCAAGGACACGTACAACTCAAGTCATCTATCCCTTGACAGTTCACGTAGAACACTTGGACATGAAAAACAACTTTCAGTGACTTTGAAACTAGAAAGTGACTTCTTTAAAGGATGCTTTTCATCTTTGTCCCAAACCATTCTCTTTTGGAATAAAATTATATTAAAGAATTTAATTAAATGCATTTTATCATTACTATTTAGGTAAGCGCAAGGGTTTTTTTCATTTTATACAAGAAAACCAAAATACAGAAATAAGATTTTTTTTTTAAATTATGTTCCTTTATGAAATATCAGAATCTGGATGTGGGAAAGTCATAACATATCATAGCATCGGTGTCAAATATTTTAACACTTTTTTTTCAATAACCATTTTTACACCATTTGTCTACTACAGCTAATTCTCTCACATTTCTACTCTCCTCACAATGCTAATTGTACCCAGATGCCTCAGCAGCCCTGAGGGCATATCCTGCCCTGCAGTAAACCCCACAGGAGGTTGGGGGTTGTTGTGGAAGTACTCAAAAAAACCACAGAAAGCCACCCCATATGCAGAGTTCTGCTGCTGCTGCTTCTCTTACATCAACTCCTGCTCCTGCTCTTAACACTCAGCAGTTCAGATTATGTGTGGGAAACACTGACCACCATGTCAGAAAGCTGAAGGCCCAACTTCCAGTATTATGGACAGAGATGTAGAACTGAGTGGACTGAAAATACTGAGCTATGTGGGGACTCAGAGGTTCATGCCTGCAGAGCTTAATGCAGAATCACACTGGCATTTTAGACTCATAAAAATTTGCTAAAACTGTTTTTCTTTAAATAGCAGCATGGTGAGCTCTTTGCTGATTTAAAGAAAATCACAGACTGAAATAAATCCAGCACCCTTCCATGTAGAAAACTAGAAAAACTATTTTCACTACAGCACTGCATAACATTAAATGTATTTTTATCAAATAAATCTGTATTGAGATTTCAATGAGAGGGGGGGAAAAGGAAGAGGGGAGCAGGACGGGCCGAAACAGATGAAGCAAAACAACCAAACCAGTTCCACAGTGCCATTAAGAATACTAGTTAATCTACCTCTTCTCCATGCCCCCTTATTTTTTGTGTTGCTCTCATCAGGACCTGACTTCTCTGAGAAGACTTAGGACAACCTTTTTTCCTTCTTTCTTCTGATTTCTATATATTCTGTATTTTTTTAAACAAGAGTTTTGATGCTTGACACTGTAGCAGCTCACAAGCTGCTCACCTCAATTTGCCTCCCTGGGGAATGGTTAATTTTGCCTGCTTCAGTCTCATAATATAAAACCTCAAGGCATATAAAATAACACCAAGAGAGCTTGTGCTCACCTGATGACAGTGTCCTGTTATGATGATGGCCCACTTGGTGCATGCTTTGCTGTAACAGACTCAGGCATTCTCCAAGGCAGCTCAGGGTGGCAGCAGAGGTAGCTTTTAAAAGTAGCAAGTCCTGATCCAAGGCAGAAAGTGGCCCAGAACTTGGGAGAGCTTCAATGGCTTGTACAAGGTTCTTCTGTTGTCCTTCAACTTGGCTCATGATCTGTAAAGGTCCAAAAACATCTGCTGTCATAGGAAATACCACTATGTGTCTGTTAAACTCTTATGGATTGAAATAGTGACTAAACGTGAAGAACTATCACAAATGGATGGTAATGTTCTGATCCAAACATACCATACACTTACCCACAAAAATGATGGGCTTGAGGCTACCAAAGGCCTGTAAAAATGTCAAGACTATGTTAGAGAAAATCATCTCTTAAAATAGTAGGTTCACAGTAGGTTTAATAGTGACTCATACTTTCTGAAAGTCTTTGTAAGGAAAAGTGTGAAAATTCCACTTCCTTCCCCATTATTAATTTCGGTGTAGATTTTCTTGCCTTTGTATGTGATCTCAGACACTCAAGAAAGTTACAGTGTCCCTCCTCCTCCTTCTTTCCTACATAAAATGTCTAATCACAGTCTAAAAAACAGACATTATTCATCATTCCTCAAGCACCAGTACGGAACTATTTTTACAAAATACTTGTAAACTTGTAAGTTCTCAGACATTAGCATAGGATGCAACTTAGAGTACTTATTTAATATCAGATATGAATACCAGCTGTCAAGGAGAAAGTGAACCTCTTTCTAGGTTTGGACCATCCAGATGAAGATGAAATGTGTGCCTGTACAGCAGATAAAAGCATTGTTTGAGCACACTGCTCTTTCAAAATCCTAAAGCTGAAAGAAAAAGGGCATGTTCAAAACTTCTTTCTCCACTTTTACAACCTGTAGGAAATTACACGGGTATATGACAAGCCTCTTACACTCACCTTGTAAAAACTTACAGGTTTACACTTGAGGTATCCAAAGCTTTCAGAAAAATGTATCTGAAGACATCATAATAAACAAAGATTCAAGCTCCATTTGTCCACACTACTATACTGTAAAAAGATACTATGAACTTCACAACTTTTTTATTATCATTATTATATTTTCAAAGTATATTGTGTGCTTCCTGTAGCCTCCCTACGCTGTTATAAATATACTGATTAAAAAAGTGTATGTTGAGTGCACTGAAAAGCTAGAAAGGAAACTGAACTCAGACGCAAATAACCATTCTTGCAAAAAAAGAATTACATGAAAAGCTGTTGTTGCAGTTCAGAAGGAAATTCAGCCAAATGCCTTGCTGAATGTTACTATATTTTAACAATCAACATCTAAACCAGAGGCCAACGCTTCAGTAGAAGCCAAAGACAGTTTTAATTTCCTTTGACAGAAAACATCAGCCAGAAGGTGACCCAGACCCCTTCAACAGGCAGCTTTAGGGAACCACCACAGTCCCAGACAGTGCTCTGCTTTTACAAGCTGAGCTCCACAGCATGGACAAGGGGGTTGTGCTCCAAGATAAAGCAAAACCAAAATCACCACAGACACACGCTCATGCAAATCTTCCTCCCTCAGGAAAAGGGCACATGAAGGCAAATTGAAGAACAACTAGGAGAAAAAAGATGACCATAAGACTAAACAATATAATTGTATGGGAAACTGCTTCCCTCCTTTTCCCATCCTGCACATGAGGGAAAAATTGAAAACCTGACATTCTCATGCTTCACAGCAACAGAAATGTGTTATTTTCATTTCTAAGTGACTAGTTTTCCTACTTTCCTTTCTTTTTTCTTGTGAGAAACAGCTTGTATTTCCAAGATTTGCTTCCACAGGAAATAAAACTCAAAATACTTCATAATTTCAATTATTCCTTCACCCTTAATAAAGTACAACCATATTCCTCTGCAGTTAAGACAAGAATAAGATAAACTGGTCAGAGAGCTAAGGAAACATTTGGAAAATTAACTGAATGTTAATGCCCAAAACATTAAAGGCTTTTTATCAGCCATATTCTTCCTTGACTATGAGAAATTTCAATAAAATCAATGATTTATTCTTCCTTTATCACAAACAAGGTGTTGCTTTTTGTCTTACTGTTCTCTAGCTGACCTGAGATGGCTTTAAAGTGCCTTTTGACCCATCCTTTCCATGCTACCTCGTTTCATGCTACAGTTGTGACACCAGCATCTGTTCTACAGACCTGACCCAGCAGAAGACACAGCGACTTCTGTGTAGGATTCGAAGTATTAGAACTTGCTGAACACTTACTTTTTAAGCCCTGATCAAAACCATACTGTTTAAGGCACTGAATAACCAGAACAGAGGAAGAGCCCCACTATTCCAGAGAGTGACAACAACTCTGTGGCCAAAAGGGCAAGGATATAACACACTATTGAAATAACTGAACTTTTTTTTACATGTTTGCCAATTTTCATTTTAAACACTCTGACGAAAGATTTCAGAAAAGCTTAAGTATAGTTGCTCTAAAAAGAGTAAATCAAAGAGGAATCAACAAAAACACCAAACCAGGCAAGACAACTCATTAAGCACAGTAACCCTTAACAGGACAGCCACTAAGTCCTGCAGCTACAGCATTATCCTTGGTCTTTCTGCTTTTTGATCTCTCCCAGTACAGGAGAGGCAGAATGCCTGACTTATCAGCACTCTAAGCCGGTTTCAGAACCTGAACAAGGAGCTCTGATTTGGAGAAAGATAAACTGTAACTTTCCTTTTCCAAAGTGAAATAACTTGCTTTATTTTGAGTGGCTTTGCTCTTACACAGGTTATTTTAGCACCTCACGATTCTCCATCCTTCCCATTTGTAAATACAGACAGCTCAAAGGAGTAATTCTCTACTTCTTACAACAGCAAAGGCTATTTGCCCCTGTCTCCTCAGCAAATCTCAACCCAATGTTTGTCTTATATATTATATATTCTTCTCTAACATAGCAAAAAACTGCACATTTCAACAAATACACTGAAACTTCAAAAATACAACTCTAGGGTAGACATAAAATATAAAAACTCAAACTATTAGGACTACATGTATTAAAAGGAATTACATGCATGCAAACATCTAGCATTAGTAAGCCTGCATGTCCTTAATTGCAAAATGTTCAGGAAGAGGAAGTCTCATGGAAGTAAGACACCAGCTCATACACATGGTTTGCTCTTTTCTCCATCTTCTGCCTGCTGTAGGAGAAGAAGCAGTTGACATGTGTTCTCTATCAAGAGCTGCTCCTGAAGTTTGAAGGAGATTCAGACCTTTTAGCCTGCTGGAAATTCTTAGGTATTGCCTGTGTTCTTGTGGTGGGTTGACTTTAGCTGGATGCCAGGTGCCCACCACTCCCCCTCCTCAGCTGGACACGGGGAGAAAAAGTACAACAAAAGGCTCATGGGTAGAGAGATAAGGACAGGGAAGTCTCTGCCACTCCGTTCTCCTCGCTCTCTTCACCTGATCCGGCACAGGGTCCTCCCATGGGAGACGCTGCTCCGTGAGCTGCTCCAGCAGGAGTTTCCCACAGGGTCACAGCCTCCTTGGGGCATCCATTTGCTCCAGTATGGGGTCCTCCACAGGCTGCAGGTTGATATCTGCACTAATACAGTGCATCACAACAACCTAAAGCAAACACCAGCTTTATGCCATCTATAAAACTACCCAATCCACAGCTGCCTCAGGGGCATCTCCCAAGACAATGACTTCAAGTTCCCCAAAGCAAAGGAAGAATGATATCCAGATTACCTCAAAGGGCAAGCAGACACTCTCCCTTTGTCATACAGGAGCTGGCCAAGAAAATAAGTAGTGTCACCAATCCTGTATTTCTATATAATGATTTAAATAATTCAGAAAATCCTACCCTTCTTTTAGAATCTAAAGCGTGAAGATTCTTCAGACCACCCCAGCCACAAACTGATACACACATGAGCAATTTCAATTTTAAATTTAGTCTGAATTTTAATATTAATCACATATATTGAATCCTTTTATAGTCAGGATTAGGATATGCCTACCCATGTGTACAAAAAAATCCAAAACACTCCAAAGAAGGAAAATGTTCTTTTAGTGCTGAAAACCCACAGAAATTCTGTATCATCAAGCTCTTCTGTGATGTGCTAGAAATCATTCATCAAGGAGACATTCTGCTCCATCAGTTAATAACTCTTTGTCTCTACTCTGGTAATCTCTGCACACCATCACTAGCAGCACATTGCTGACTTATCTCTAGGCAATTCCTCTGAAAGATTTAATGCAGTGATTTTTATTTCTAAATCCTTTCCATTACTGACTGCATGCAAGTTGAAAAC
This sequence comes from Myrmophylax atrothorax, assembly GCA_026770055.1. Taxonomy (NCBI): domain Eukaryota; kingdom Metazoa; phylum Chordata; class Aves; order Passeriformes; family Thamnophilidae; genus Myrmophylax; species Myrmophylax atrothorax. The sequence continues at coordinate 40,336,746 of JAOXXN010000395.1, forward strand.
AATTACTAAAAAACATGGGAAAATAAACAACACAATAAAAATGCTTATATGAAAAATAGAGCATCTGTAAAAGTAAATAGTTGTGCAGAAAAATCTTTAGATACTTAAATAGTAAGAAACACAACATGCATCACTCCCTTACAACTGAGTCAAGATGTTCTTGTGAGAAGTTTACTGCTTGCAGAGCCTGGTAAAGAGCCAGTTTGCTGCTTCGTGGGGTTTTGGCAGGATTTAGTTGCTTGCTTGCTTTGTTTGGTTTTTTGTTTTTTTTTTAATAAAGTGTAATATGAAAACACAGTATCTCTCACACACATACACACACTCTCTGGAAATACTGGTTTCTTGCTTTTTAGGCAATAGTACCAGAAGAAAAGCACTTCAGAAAACACTGGGAAAGGACAGGAGGTGACACCGCTTGTGACTCCGCAGTAAGTCACAAGTGATATGTATGAGGACCTTGGTTCTCATTGTTAAACATGCACATACCACAGGGGTTTGGGGTTTTTCTTTTATTTAATATTAAACAATGCCTTTCTTAAAAGCAAAAACAAACGAAGGACAGAAGAGAAGAAAGTCCACACACAAAAACAAAAAACCTTCAAGTCATTGTAAATGTGATACATTGGGTTGCCACATGAATGTAACAGTCGTCAATTCCGACCTTGAGAAAGGATTCCTCCTGCAATCCTGACCTGTATTTCATCAACATCACAAACTGTCATACTGTAAAAATCAAAAGTTAAAACAGACAACTAGTATCAGTAGAATATACATATATATACCCATACATATATATACACACACATCCACCAAGAACATATCGAAATGTAAGGTAACACCTGGAACTCCAGTGTCACTAAAGCAATCACACCAGTCACTAACTGGACACATTAGCTACCAATTCAGCTTAAGTTCAAAATTCCCACACCATTTCCAATAAAATTCCACACTTTCAACTATTCTGAAAAAGAGCATAACCATACATGCAAAAAGACTACTGTAAATACTCTTAATAGCCAGCTCAAAAGGTGTACCTTGCCAATTGACAATTTGAAAAATTAAGGTAACTTCTACAAATGCACTAAAAGTGGGCGTTTTTTTACAATTTAATGCTTTTTTTTTTTTAATTTAGGCATAACCACTGCTGAGGAAGTGAACTTTTGCCTTGACCTGACTTCTGAAAAGCATTCTCAGACTACTCAAAATCACTTACTATTTGCATCTTACTACTCAACAAAAGAAATTTTCTGTCAAGGACTTACAGACTTCTCTCTTTTCTTCAGTAAAGTCAGATAATAGATCTTTTAACAGGATTCCATCAATGGCATGCAAGCCAGGAAGGCAAAATTACAACTCAATACATAACTAAAGTGAAGGAGCTATACACAGAGGTTACTGCTGGAAGTACTGCAATATCTAACAAAATCTCTTACCAAGACAATTTTGCATTTCAGCTTTAAAACTGTCCAGTGTAGAAACAGGTACGAGACCAGAAAACTAAAACCATGCTTATTTTCCACAAGCAGCATATCTGCACACCTCACCTCCAGTAATACCTGAGCTCTGGACCAAAAAGAACCTCCCTGAGCTGCAAACAGGAGCAAATTCTACCCACAAAGCTTCAATCTGGATGAAGACCCATCGTAGCCTCTGTGAACATTACTATGCTAATGAGAAAAAAGATTTTAAGAAAGGATCCTAGAACACCAAGTGAGATACTCTGAAAGCATCTTGGAAAGATGGCACCAGATAATAACACCCGCATCAGCTGTCCTTTCTTGATCACTCCTTCCCTCCCACGACAGAGAATGAGCACAAAATTCTCCATTATTGTCACCTCAGGGTAGCAGCCAGCTTGACCTCAATTATCTTAACTCAGCAAACAATGAACAGTAAAATTGGAATTACTTGTTATATAATAGTTATTAAGGCTTAGACACATACATCCTATCAAAAAAGCTTCAAAGGAGCAAGTTAATTTTCACTTGGCATGTAATTTGCAGACAGAGAGACAAAAAGTGACAGAACAAACAGAACTGTGCCTCTGACAATCAGGATGGAAGCCAATCACCAGGGTGCATTTCTTCTTCTCTTCAGACCTTGCCTCCACTTTCCTAATTCAATTTCTTTTCTCAAAGGAGAATGAAAACAATCTACTCCCGCCCCCCTCCATTATTTTGTTCTCTTTTCCCTAACCAGGACTCCACATAATCTCTGTTATGGGAAAAACTGAAAATCCACTTGCTACATACCTTCATTGCCTCAGCTAAGAAAGTATTATTTCCTTTGGGGTTTTGTTTTGCCTTTCTGTGCTCAGCCTTCTCACCATGCCCTCAGCAGGGTGCCTCCTTGCAAGGAAAACCTTACAGAACAAGGATCAAATGTCATGAGGACAGAGCATAAAAGCCAAGCCTAAGACAACCAGGGAAGGAGGCAGACTGGCTCAATTTTTCCCTGTTCTTATATACTCCTCCCAATCTGCTGCTTCCACTCACACTGCTGCTGTTCCACTGGTCACCATCAGCACCTCCAGTGGCTATGAGGTCTCCATGGACCTGAGCACAGGATTTATTCTCCAGGGAGCAGCTGTTATTTACCTACTCCTATCATGAACTTTTTTAATTGGCTAATTAATTTATTCATATACTAAACATGATCCTATGCTCCATTATTTACACATTAGATTCCTATTTCCTATCTTCAAATTCTGTAACTCAGACACTTGCTGCATATCCTTACAACATATTACCAGTCTATTTTGTGGAGACAAAATAGAATTAATAATTCACTAATGATTTGATGAACTACAGACTTCCTACTCATTGGCCTACTACCCTGTAGCTTACTAATCACACCTCCAAGCTCCCTTGCTATTGCTTTCCTTCTATGCTTTAAAACAGGCAGAAGCTCAGCAAGAAAAGGAGCTGACCTAACAACCTGTTTTACAAAAGCATCTCTCTGCTTAGAAGAATGAAGGAAAGGATACACTTAGATCTGTCTTCAAATACCAAAGAACATATGACATCTCTAATTGTCAACGTTCTCCAGGACTTTATGGAGATGCTTTATTTGTATGCAAAACACTCTCAAGGACAACCTGAGCGTTCCCTGTGGGTTTCTATAGAACTCTGCTTCTTACATGGGGAAATAGAGACACCAGAGAGAACTTCAGAGCCCTTGCAACACATATGCCAGTCAGTAAAGAGGATCTAAGCAGCTCTGGCAGGATCCCTGAGAATGCCTGCAAAACAGCTCACCTACTTCAGACCGAAACAAATCAGATGCTTCCCTTTGCTCCTTCACGCAGACTCCTTACCACACTTCCTTATGACCACAATTCCAGACTTAAGGTTAAATGCACACTTTCTGTATTCAATGTTTCCTTCTCCTCACCTGAGAAATGAGCTACTGAATCACAGAAAGACAACTGGGGCAGGGGTGAGGAGACCTTATGTCCCTGTAGACGGACTAGGACGAAAAGTTCTTTTTTTGCCAGAGAATATTTTAGAAGATAGATAACCCTGAATTTTCTAAAATAGAGGATGCTTTTAATCCTAATCAATACTCTGAGATATCCAGCTTCCCTTGAGTGGCTTCAAATTTTATAGCTGGGGAAAAAAATAGGGGGAAAAATAGCTTTTCCTGTCATCCTCCCAAAGTCTGCCAGTTATTCTGAGAATCCCTTCTTTCTCTCTCCCAAACCAACAAAAACTTCAGGATCTGTTCCCTGTGGAAAGGAAGATTTACAAACAAACCAAAGTACTATAACACTGGTGGAAAATAAAAATCCTCTGATAGTGTCAGCTGTCTTAAGAGTGTTTCATGGAGCTACTACACAAGTCTTTAGGTGAGAAGGGAAATCTTTTTAGTAAGAGCTGGCTGCCATAATAAATACGCAAGTAAAAGGACATGATTCAGAAAAATTGAATCAATGAGCACTGCTTTTCCCCACAAATCAGAATGAGTGGGCTGTTTTTCTGCAAAATGGTCAGTATCAACCTACCACTGGTCACTTTGCCACTGGAGAGAGGTGTCTGGGAATCAGGGCACATTGCAGGGGACATGACAGGTTTTCTTTTTTGCCTGTTGCATTACAGCTCCCTGTAAATACTCCACACATTTAAGAAACACATGACACTTGCTACCAGCTGTACAAAAACACAACTACTGCTGGTGAGTTCCCCAACTGTGATCCTTTTTCTTGAGTATTTTCTAATCTCCCAGCTCTATCAGCCTTACCCTACTAATAATCACCTATTGAGATTTAGCATTTACTATCAAAGACAACTCAAGGGGAACAGAATGTTGGTGTCTTGAGCTAAAACCACAGAGAAGAGAAAAAGCAAACAGTTACTCCCAAGGTTGTTACCCCCCCCCTCAAGTTGCTTTCAGTGATCCAGAACTAAAAATTAAAGAAGGAAAACATAGGAGTCTGCAAGTTCCAGTAAACCTTGGATGGCAACTGGCTGCCATCTAGCCAAGCAGGAAGTACACTGTTCTATTTTAAACCACAGAATGCAGCACTGAGAGCACAGTTTATAAAAAGCACCTTGTGGGAAATTATTCTTATGCAATTTTACCATAAAAGTTACCTCCCTAAGTCATTATTTTTAGCAATTAAACATTCATCATAAGCAGATGTTATTCTGTGGGCTCTTCTGAGTAGCAGTTATTCTTACACAGTTCACAAGCATCATTTGGCTGAAGTTAACAGCTATAGCACATGGCTGGAAAGCATATTTTGATTACCAGCAATTAAGGCACATTTGTGAACTTCAAGCATTCCAAAGAGCACCTAAAAGGTTGCTGCTAGCCATTAAGTCAACATCAGCAATCACAGGAAATTACTATTAGTTACTATGATACAGTATTCTATTGGTAAAAGGTGGGGTTTGGACTGAGTGAAATTAGTCTTCAGAAGAGATAAGGCCACGTTGAATGTAAGTTACACATTTCAGCATGAATAGCTTCAAGGATGAGGAGATTTCTCTCAGAACACTTGGTGCTAGAAAATATAACTCTGAATCTTTTTTAACTTTTATTATTCCATTCCACCTGGGAGCACATAAACACACATACAACCACTCAGGATAGCTCAATATCCCATACAGTATTTATACAAATTTCTGGTGGACAGTTCCAGTGCTTCTTCCCTTTCCCAAGACTGCTTATATATCCCTACACCCCTCCTCCCAATTAGCCACCTAGCTTGTAGTGCCCAAGCATAAAACAATATTTTGTTTCTGCCGTTTAAAAAACTCTCAGGTGTGCAGTATACACTGGAAAGACTTTCAAGGCAGGTATTACTTCCCCATCTTACAGCCAATTAACCTCATGTTTTCTGAAAAGCAAGTGAGCTGACAGCCTCTTGCCATTCCCGAGTCTTGAATAAGGTGTACCTCTGGAGCTTGTGATAAAGCATTCCAAATCCATCCCTTGGACTTCTCCCCATATATCAAAGTTGACTGTAAACTGGTTTAAGTTGACATGATTAACTTACAGCACTGAAGTGATTCAACATACACTACTGTAATTTTGAGTAGTCAATTTGTGACACTGTAATATTGCTTAAGTACCTTTTTACAGCAACTTTTCCACAAATCCATGCCTTGTGTGTCTGCCACCCTATACCTATCAACAGCACTGCAGTTGAATAACTGGGGTTTTCTGAGAAAAACTGCAAGCATTTATCCCAGAACACAGCAGGAACCATCAGAAAAACATGCTAAGAACTATGTGCAAGAACATAAGGCTATGCTTCCTGGGAACTGGGAAAAGACAAATACATGAACCATAATAAAAATTAGAAATAATTCATCAATTACAGGTGTGAAGTAAGATAACAGATAGCTACCCCCAAATGCCAGGCAGTGGAAGGATTGTAGGAAAATTTATGTCCAAAGTCAAGAACACTAAACATAAAGAACATTAACCTCAATGGCGATTCAAACACTGGGCCACGGGAAGACACGCCTTTTGTTCTCAGGGCTTTTATCATCCCTGCCCCTCCTCTGTGGGGGCCTTTGAACATGTCTGCAAGGACTTATCTTTTTCTCATACCAGGGACAGTTTCTCTGGAATGCTGGAGGAAAAAACATTTAAAACTGTCTTTGGGAAAGATGCTTCTAGGCACGGAAGTCCTCCTAAGCAAAACAATTCCTGATCTCCTCGCCATAATTCTTCCAGAAGGGTCTTCTACCCTTACAACAGTTATACTTCTAGTAGCTCTAACACAAAGCTACTTTAAAGCATATGTCAGATTTGGGCAGATAGAGTTCAGGTTTGCTGGTTGGATGATGTGTTGCTAGCCATCATCTTCTCAGCTATATTTTAAAAGCACATTGTCAGAAGTCAGAGCTGCAATCCAAAGCCCCTACATAACGCAGCTTCCAAGGTGCTCCAAACCTGCAAACCAAGCATTACCAAGATCATACTGAAGACATGCAGCAAAACCTGTTAGAGATCAGGCCTTTGTTAAATAACTGACAGCTACAGTGCTTACTATTCATGTTCATTGTAAACTCAAAATGTTTCCTGGGTTTCTCAGAGCAGCATACAGCACTTAAGGTGTTACACAAGGAGCTGAAGATTATAGTAAGCCCCCCTCAATAAAAGTATACAATAATGTAAACTTAATGGTATGCTTAAAATATATGAGCCATTTCTATGGTTACTTTCTCCTTGAGGGCATTTATGTAAGTACTTTCTGTACTTAATATTTGAAACTTGGCTAGCCACCTAATATTACATTGTCATCTATTACCGCTGAGAACATTCAAAAATATCTTCTACTTAATTTAATAAAAATAGCATGTAAGTGTGGGCTAACAAAATAGCCCATGTATCTTGGAAGCAGTAATTTGCATTATAAACAGAGCTGCAGAACATGCCCCTTGTCACGTTCAGGGTTTGCTGAGATAATCCCTGCTGCACCAGCCAGGCACCCAGAACCCCACACTGAAACCCAGGCCATGAGATGCAATACCCTGATCTGAGAAAAGATTTACCAAATAATGTTTTCTCTAAAGCTTCATTTTCAAACTGCAAACTCTGACTTGAAACTACTGCAGTACTTGTGCTTTAATTGTGAAAGAAAACAGCCCTGTAGTTTGCAAAAAATACAGGTATATGTATGATATGCTATGCTGTTTAATATATGCATATAAAACAGTTGAATTTTGTACGTAAAGCCGAAGTGACAGTTTAGAAGGTACACAAAAGCTGGAGACAATTCCCTTCAAATCTGACTTCTCTCAAGCTCCCTTGGGAACCTACCATTTCTTGAAATTCAATGAAATGCTTTAATAACAGTAAAGAGTAATTTTAGCTTCTGTGCAATTGCTAAGAAAACAAATGCTTCAGCAATCTCTGAGCACAGTTACATGCATTGGATTATCGCTAATTTATAAATTGCCACTTAATAAATGATCAAAAATTATCATCTTCGCACATGCTCAATTACTACTAAACTACAGGCTGAAAAAAAATCATGACAAGAAGCCATGTCTGAATTATTTATATTTTTCAGATTTGGAGCAAGAGTATATCAGAAATAATGAGCCAGGTTCACTCTTGACATAACCTGTATGGGCAAACAGTGTAATTTTAGTAGAACATGTGCCCTACGATTCCCATAGCAACCTTAATTCTCCCTGCCTGAGTATCTGGAATCCAGGATGACTCAACCTTTTGAATACAAAACCAAATGCACAGAACAAAGTGTAATTTAGGAAGGTGTAACTGATATGCACCCTTAGTGACCTCAGAAATATTGCAAATGCAAGGTAAAGGTTCAGAGATCACAAAATTACTCAGCTCATGTTTATGTGATAATAACTATTAGTTTATAGTATTAGAATAATCTACATCTCCTTACCCCCAAAGTGAGACAGGTAATGCTACTTACTGGATAATTTTTATAAGTACATGCACATTTACTACTGTGGGAGGTACCAGAGTGACATTGTCAGAGATTAAAGCATCCCTTTCACTCCCTGAGGAGAGGTGCTTCTATTTATCTCAGCAGAACTAACTTGAGGTAGAATAAACAGACACAGGAGATGAGACATCTACAGACAAGTCAAAGAGCCTCCAAAGAAAATGCCACAGAAGGCACCCAATAACTGCATCTGTCCCACACGCTTTCAATTCTGATTTTGTCTGTAAGGAGATGAAGAGCAGGCAGTGACTCAAACGCTGCTGCACAGCCAGAAGAACAGTTCTCTGTGCTTGCACAGGTATTCTCACACTGCTCAAGGATAACACATTTCCAGAAGTGGGGCCAAGACCAAGTCAAAAGGAAGTGCAATGGCAGCACTTGCAGCTGCCCTTTTTAGACCTCATGGTAGGTTTGAAACTGGTTTATACTGTTACGGGTTTGAAGCCCATAAACAAATTATAATGGCTCCTGTTAAAATACAGCTGGGAGCAACCCTTTTGGTATCAGGCAGCTCAGCAGTTAATCATACTCGTAACATAGTACTTCTCAATTCAAAAAGTGTGTCTAAACACAGATAAACAGCAGCAGGTACACCAGCATATTCTATGCCAAATAAATATCAAAATGCTGAATTAAGGCTTAAGGCCTCACTCACTTTCCACTGCCTTCAATGAACACAGAACTGACCCAAACCTTTTCTGTTTCTTCACTACTGCCAGCCAAGAAGAAATCATTGCTTTTTGAGAAACAGCTGGGTTTGGTTTGAGCTTTTTGGAAGCACTTCTATATTACCTGTTTAAAGGTGAAGACATTGGTCCCTGTTTTCCATACCCTGATAATAAAAATTAAAAATTGCTGACAGGGCATTAGCAAACAAATGAAAGTGCAATATATACAATACATATATAGATGCAGTGTTATTAAGATGCAACCTATTAAGTAACATAGTTCATTTTCTGACCAGCATCTATCTATAGTTATAGACTACTTATTTTGTATATGATACAAAGCACTTGATGAAAGATGATCAAGAGGATGAGCCTCTACCTTTAATTTATTATGTACAGTGGGGGGGGGAAGGGAAATATCTTACATAAAAGTCCGAGAAAAAATGGAGAGCTGTAACTAAAAAAGATTAGTCATCTGTGTTCTTTCCCTTCCCTTTCCAAAACTGCCACTCACTGTACCACCATATTACTTTTCCAAATCAACAGAAAACAAGACACTCCAATTTCAAAATTGAAACAGTATAAGACTTTCTGCAGTACCTATTAAAGATGAAATTCCTTGGCCAATCCAACTGAGAAACCTGTGTAGAGTATTTACTACACTAGTTCTGAAGTGCAGGAAGACTCCAGTTAAAAGAATCAACCACAAACTGCCATAAAGAAAATATCACAAAGCTACCATTTATACTAAAACATGTCTAGAAAGAAAAATGGCCATGATTTTAGGAGACTAGTTTTAAATCTGACTAGCAAAGGCACAGCAGCACAGACTTCAGCAGTGCTACTGCAGATACAATCCATGGTTATCCGCTCTCCCCTGATAAGGCACCTACATTACTAAGCCAGAAAGGCTTAAGTTGGCACAGTTCAGCAGTCCATGTTACATCCACACCTTAGGTGAACATAAGACCATTTTCATCTCCTAAAAGCAAATATTTGACTTATTACTCATGCAGGCCTGAAGGTCATTTTTGTCCCAAAGCTACTAGCTCTCATCTTCCTACACTCCAAAATCAGGTGGGCACTGTTGGTGAAAGCAACGATCTAAAATGTAGCACTTCCTATTTACACAGACATAATTATACACAAACACATTTCAAACAGTTCAGAAATTCCTTCACTGACTTTTTAAAATTGTGTGAAAATATATTTCTCTGGACTTCTTTTAGTTAACTCCACTGTAAATAATTAACGTCAGTTGCTGCACAATCCTCACACACTGCAGTTCCTGGTTCTTTAACAACAGTAACCCTGGCAGAGGTTGTACAATAGTCACACACCCCCAGCAAGAACAAACACCATTCCAAGATGAAGTGTGCCACTATTATTTAGTTCAGGGACAGTTAAAATTTAATATGAAGTGTGATGTGGCAGCTTGGCTTAATGTTCCAGTTAATTTTAACCACCTACAGTAAAGAAATCTGCAAGCACAACTCCTATCATACATTTCTTGCAAGATAATAATATGCATAGCTTAAAAAACAGAATTCAATTTAAGACCTTAGAGACTTAGATTACCGTAAAATCACTTACTCAAAAATTAGCTGAAGGCACCCCTTTAATGCAAAGTTATGGTCCAAATAAAAAGGTAGGAGCTCTAATAATTCTGCATAAAGTGCAACATGTTGCAGATCAGTTCTCTCAAATAAATGTACAGTGAAATTTAGTTTTGATGTAACATTCCACAAATCAGTATGGACCAGACTATTAACATCAAGTTAACATAAGCAAAAATCTGATTTAAGAGAACAATATTATTTTAAACAGCAAAAAAATTACATAATGATGAAAAGCAATGCTTCTGAGCTCATTTTCAATTCAGCACTATACAAAAGTAGCTTGAATATTAAAACATAACTTTTTATAGCAGTCAAAAGCTCCATATTTATGCACAATTTTAACTTAGCAAAATTTTGAAAAAAGGTAAAATTCTAATTTCACAATAAGAAACACTTACTACATGTGTCATTTTGCAGACCTACACTGTTTTTTTACTAAATTTATACAATTCTGCATGTCAGTTTGGTGCTAAAAAGGCATCTTTGCTACAATTTGTTTTACACTAAAATTCCCTATGCTGTTAAAAATAAAATTAAATCAGCCAGAACAAATCACAGAAGGAAACAATGTGTTGTTTACTCTTACTATGAAGGGGAAAAAGAACCGTCAAGTATTACCAAACATGATTGCAATACACAAACTATTGGAGTATATTTTGTCCTATTAGCAACATGGAGGTTCACTTCACTTTTTTTCTAAATAATATGGCCAAATCAATAAAGTCCAGAATTGAGTTGCAATTTCAAGTTCAACACTTTCTCAGGAACATTGTTCAAGCTAGTGAAGACCACATGTCCCAAGCAAAGGATGCCTCTCTTTTGGAGCACTCCTGTTTTTTCACAGATTTCTATATATACAGTAGCATTAACAGTGTTTTACAATTTTAAACACGTTTCCTCCCATTTTTCAGAAGCATATCAGCTCCTTCCACTGATTCGACTGCCTTTTTTTTACTTTGACTACTATTTCGCAGGGTGAAAATTAGTTAACATAGTCCTATTTATAGTAAATAAAAGAAAGTTTATTTACATGTCAAAGCTTCAAAGACTTCACTCTAACAGGGGAACACTAACACAGATCTGTAATCCTTCTGCAGTCTCTTGCCCTCATCTGAATCATACCAAACAACTTCCAAATAAAAAGCAAAGATTTAGGTGTTAAGGAAGGGATTAATTCTTCCTTATTTTACTTTCAGTTCCTATTTATCCTCACTTCAGATTAAAAAACACGACTGGAACAGATTTAAGTGCACTTTTATGAAAGACTCTGGACCCATCTCTTTATTGATAAATTTAGCACAGGAGGGTAGACGTAACACTCACCAATTTACTCAAATAAGGAACATGAATAATCCCTGAAAAAACAGGTAGCATGTACCCAAGTCTATTGCATTCACTCTGGAAAAGGGGGGAGAAGGAAATGCTCCGAGCACGCCATTGAAATAAAATCTGCTTCCTTAATCTGGAAAACAATCACTCTTCACAATATGGAAACATCAAGCAGTCAAGCAGCCACTTGTTACATGAGGCTGGGAAAGAGTACAGAAAGTCTGATTTTTACACTGTTATGCTCTTTAAGAAGTAGCACACCACAAAAAAATATCCAATACGCAAAAAGGTAAATTTCATGTGTCCTTAAAAAATTAGCTCACTCATCTTTCATCTTAGTACCATTTTCCCCTCCCTGGAAAGCACTCTCTTCTTTTAACCTTCCACCATTACTGCATCTTCAATGTCTAAGAGGTTTTTTTTCTTACTGCAGCCCTCTAACAGGAACTGGTGCTGCAGGTGAACTACCATTTGTATCAAGCACAGCAAAATAATTACCTTCCATCATTACAGATTAACATCCTGTAACATTCACCTTTTTGGATTGACATCACATTGCAATACCCTGCAAACAGAGGAGTCACCAATTCACAGGCCTCTTGGGCAGGGATGATCCCTGGCCATTTATTCATTGTTTTACCATAGGTCAGTATTTATTTCTTCCAAGTGTAGTTTTTCACAAGTGATGATTTTTTCCCCTTCTCAACTTATTATGAACAGCACATACACTCTCTTTTCAATTCCTTTCAGCCTTACCTGCCTTCATTTGACAAAGTTGCAACAGCTCCCACTGTTTATTTTACTTATAGGTTTAAAGTGCATTCTTAACACAACTTGAGAGCAAATACACTTAGTATGCTAGAAACAACTTGGGGGAGATGATTGGTAGACTAAGACAGGATATTTTCATTATAAACAAACAGATGTGGGTTTTATAATGTAAAGAAAACGTGGGTGACATTCAGACAATAAGCTCTTCACTTTTAATGTTAGCTAGAATACAAACAAGCATTCTTCATCAGGATGTGCAATTTAAGTCTTCACTGCGAGCACACACCAAGAGTTTATTCAAATTCTTAACATGAAAGATAAACCAAAAAATAGTAAGGAATGAAAGATCAAAGTGAGTTCTGTGAAAATCTACCATACTATTTAAGCTTAAAACTCTGTACTATTTTTGTTGTCTCTAAGACAGACTTAAATCAGTATACAAGTTATACTTCTTGAACACTGGTAAACAGGCTTTGAAAGAAGCTTGCTTTTTGTTTGGTTTTCGTGCATTTGATACAGACAAAGCATTCTTCCACCACACAGCCAGCAATACAAACCTAACAAAGTTAAGACTACAGCCATATAGGAACAAACTGCTGAGTGTGGGGAACTGTGCCTTCGTTCACACATTCATCAGACTTACTCAAGATTGGGTTTTTTGTTATATTTAAATGCTTCAGGGCCCCCTTTCCAATCTGAAAGGTTATGCTGCACAGCTTCAAAGAGTTGATCCTCCAGTAGCGCGACACCACTGCAAAGTCTGGGAGCTGTAGCCAATCTACTTCATTTTTCAAGCACGTGTGCACACTAATTTTAACATCAGCATAAAAAAGTCTGTATACACCTGACCTGAAACTGAACCAGAACTAAAGACCAGCTCTTGCTCAGTGAAGAGATCAAAACAAAGCAGGACACAAAGAGAATTATTAATTTGTCAGACTCAATGGCTTATTCTAAAGCAAAATAAGCACTTCAGAGTTAGAGCAAAACATCAGATTTTTATCTCTTACCTCTCTGACTTCATGGAGTTGACCAGAGCGCTGACTCTTTGCCCTTCGAGCGGCTGCAGGTGATTTGTGATGTGTGATGGTCACAACAGTTGGCCCACTCTGGCTCATGTGTTTCTGGCCACTGGGGGATGCAGAATTCACTGTCCCAGGCGGCAGCAGAGATGAGCTCCTACTTCGCGAGGATGAAACGTTCTAGAACAAGCAATGGGACGGTGATATTTTCACACAAGAAATTATTTACAATTCAGGCTATAGATTTGTGTTCTACTTTCCTCAAAAACCTAAATCTGGAGGTGTAACTGAGTTATTCTTTCTGAACCATCTGCATTGCTCAGCAGGGATGTTCTTGGAAACATTAAAGTTACTGCATTTGTTTCTTGGCTTGCCTGAAATTGGCCTTCCCAAACATCTTCACAGCTTTTTACATAATAACATGCTGCTAACTTCTTAGAATCCTACTTTTTAGGAAAGTTTAGAAAGGATTTTGCAGATAGAGTATCAGCAATGCCAACACAAATAATTTTTATGAAACCACTGACCTACAATTCACCAAACTGGTGTGAACACTAAGGAAGAAAAAATCTTAAGGCTTTTGTCTGATGAACATCTGCAACGGTGTAACACTTGTTGTTTTTAACATCAGAGGAGGTGCAACTTTGGCAAGGCACCACAATTAAACATTAACATTTAAAACAAGACATGGCTTAAAAACCTCAACACACTTTGGAGTAAGCCTGGGATAAGCCCTATGTACAAAAAAGGTCAGAAATAAACCTGCAACAGTATCTGCAGTGTGAATACTTTTAACATGCAACCTATAAAATCAGTCAGAACATTGGAGAACTTTTCTGTTATCTAACCATCTTGTCAGTGTTGTTGTCTCAGTTTGTTTTCTGCAGACCTCAAACACAACTTTTCCTGGAGATCTGTATGACAGTAATTCCCAATCAAGCAGAGAAAGGGACTAGAGCACCATGGAACATCATATATAAAAGTGCAATACAAAAGAGGTTTTCCCTTTGAACTGTTGATTGCATCTGTAAAGTTAAAGCTGAAACAGAGTAGCTTTTAGCTCATGAAACACAAACCAGTTCAGAGAGTGACATTTAGCAGCCCTTTAACAGAGTGCAGTAAATACAGAGCCTCTGGGGGACATAATACCATTTCACCTCTCCTGCAGACGCTGCACAAGCACCAAGGGCAGCTACAGCATGGCCAGGACAGTCCCCATCAGCGTGAGGTGCTGCTCCTGAGATGGCTGCACAGTGCACAGAAGTACCCCTTGGGTACAGCCTCTCTTCTTATCCCTTACAGGTCAATTTTCACAAGTCTGCAGTAATTTCATTAAAAGACCAAATCCAAGGTGGACAGGTTCCAACTAGCACTGGAATTAAAGTCAGGCCTCATGTTACCTCTGCACTGACTCTAAAGGGCAAGGCAGATTATCTGGCACTGCCCAGGAGGAAGAGAGAAGTACATTACACAATCCCTCTGCCACACCCACACAAAACTAGACTTCAGACTTTCTGAGCTATTTGAGGGTTTTAAAAAAATGGGTTATCACATTGCCAGTGTGCAAAGAGCTGCTAATCTCACAGACATAATTATTATTCCATTGGTCTGGACTTAACACTTACAAACACTTCCAAGAATGACAGTCTGACTGTTTTTGAAATGAATACATTCTTTTCTACCATGGCCAACAAGATTATAATAATAAACATCTGCTCAAAAATTATCAATCCTGGCTGATAAATTACAATTGCATTGAAAGTGGATTTGACACTAAGGCAAAAAAGCAGCACAGGCTGTAATTTGTCAGGAGGGCACAGAAGGTTGTCAGGTGTAGGATTCATCTTCCATTTCAAAGAACACTGCTTAGACACAGCTATAATTAAAATAAGAGACAGAGGGAAAGGTATTCAGGCAAAAGAATGGGATGAGGGAAACTGGGTGTCACTGAATTTCCTTTTTTAGTACAAGTTTCACAGAAAAAGGGTATAGTATATAGTAACAATATACCCTACTGATGATTTTTTAAACTGACTAGCATCAGAATACTTCTACACCAAATTTAGGATGAAGAAGAACAACCTAAGTTCATTTTTTTCATCATAAAATCAACTTCTCTTCCAGATTAATAAAAAGGTATTTTGTTTTTAAAATTAAATCTTTTGAGAATCACTGACATTCTAATATCATGCAATCATAATATTAAAAATACATGGCTTCTACTTTCATAGAGCTAAATGGATCCTAAAACTCAGAATAAACAGCAGCAATGTAAAACAGTGAGTTTAGCTATTAGTTTTGCTTAAAAGAAAACAATATTCTGTGAACAGTGAAGTTTTACTACATTTTGATTTTCTTCGGGGAGAGCTACAGATCTGCAGATAACAAAAGTTACACAAAACAAATACAGAAAAATCCATGCACTGTTTCTGCTTAAATACAGGAAGGAACTCTAGAAAGAGTCCACTTTCAGAAAAAAGCAGCTGCCAAAACAACCTCATTTAACCTGCACACTTTGAGAGACAGGTTCGTAAATTGAAATGCACATATATTCTAAAGTCAATACCTGTATCATTGACATGATTTTGCAATACAGGGCTATTTTTCCTCAAGACAGTTTCAAACTGCAGTGAACTACCTGCAGCTGACCCATGGATCACAACAGACACTTGACTGCAGCTCAAGCCCAGCAATTTCTCTCATGTCAATTAACACAACGTGCCTTTCAGGAAACCCCACTTACGCTTGGGAGTCATTAATTTGATAGTGAACTATTACTACAAAAGCTGGTAGCTAGCTGCAATGTTTTTAACAGGCTTTGTAACACAAGTAAGTAATGAACATATTTCCAAAAACCAGACACGCTTGTCATTTTAGGAGTCTCTTAATCCAGATTAGAGGGATTTTTCCATGCAAAATTTGGTCTAGTTCATATCACAACTCCCTGGGCTACATCACCTACACTCATAAACTGTGACTAGAGGCAGAACAAACAGTCTGTGGGGCCACAGTATATTTAAGATGGCTTTTCATTAAGTTTTGCAAAGGCACGTGGCAGCTCACAACAGCTCTTGGTGGACAGTCATTTAGGGCATGGATTTTGGGGATCAAAGAAGCAGGAGAGAAAAATCACAAAACACAGCCCATCTATGGTTTTGGAAGTGAGTGGGTGCTCAGAAGGCTGTCCTGCTACATGGACAGGTAAACTCAAATCTCTACATACCTAAGTACACAACCTAGCAAGGGGCTGACCATCCCCACTGCCTGGTGTGCCTGACGCTCAGCTCCACACCCTGCCCTACAACAGAGATATGTGACCTTCAGGGAGAGACCACCTCTGCCAGTGAACCTCTCCTAGAGTCCTCTCCTTCTGTCAGCACAAGAGAGTTATCAATCCTATGCAGCTCATGCAGTCAGGAAGATTGGCAATCTTGAATTAGCACATCCAGCCACATTCTGTGCCAAGTATCAAATACGCTGGTCTGGGATCAGCTCCTACAAGTCTGTAAGCAAGCTTACCTCGCCTCCTCCTTTTCTGTCCCTTTATACCCCTCATGTATCTAGTGACCCAACCTTTCCAACCAACATGCCAAAAACCTCCATCAGCCCACAACACAAATCCTCTAGCACCTCATTTGGGATTATTCTTTAGAGGACATCTGTAACACACGAACCTTAAATGAGCTCAGCACCAGGACCTCTGGCTACCCGTGAAGCTATCTCGAGGCAAGGCCCCACAATAAACATAAAAATTTCCAACTTACAAAAGCAGTCACATACAAAGTGCAGGTGAATGTTGGCAGGAGGCAGTTTTTACAACCACTCAAAACCTTCTGAGGTTGGACTCCACTCCTGCTCTGCCACAGAGAACAGCAGCAGACCCCTGTGCCTGCTCCATCCATGGAGACGGGGGCGGCAGCAGCATCCCATTCCTTCTGACAGTTTCTTCCTGTCATTGTCAGAAGAGGAACTGCACACTCAGCCCCTCAGGCAGTTTTGAATTTTACAGCACCTTGTCAACACCTATGTCCCAGCCAAATACTTGACTCCTCTTTCACAGAATTTCTTCAGATTAGACACATGGAATGACAAGCATCCCTTCTGCACTGACACACAGCTGTGCAAAAATCAAAATTTTCTATTTTTGTTAAAATGTTATAACTTATGTGAAGTTTTCCACTGCTAAAAAAACTCTAATTACACATCACACTACAACAGTCAAAGTCACTCTCACAGAAAATCAAAGCAATGACAGTAACTGATGGATCTTTATTCCTAATCCCCTGCTCTTCCCCCTAGGGCTGCTTGTATGACTGATCTGTCCCTCCAATCATTATCATATATCATTTGTTTGGTCTTGCTGCTTTCTGGCTTGCAAAGAAATAAACACAGTGAAAAGTCTGATGAAAGGAAGACATAAGCTCTTCAACAATTAGTAATGCACGATTCCAATAATGAGTCAAGAAATTCCCAGGCTGAAGCATCCCAAAAGGATTACAAATATTCTTCCCTGAGGCTACACTTTACCACTGCTCCAACAGCTTGCCTGCTAATAAAATGAAACCAATAAAAGAATAATAAAAATGATAATAAAAGATTAATTTGTAACTTGCATTCATCTTGGTTTTGTGACCCAAAGCCAGCTAAACTATGCTTAGCTAACATAGATTTGGGTTAAGATTTTTATTTTAATACTGTCCAACCCCAAGATAAAAAAGCAGTATAATGAATACTTCCACTTTGATATCAAAAACTTTAACAATTAAAATAATGTAATGGTATAACAGTAAGTTCCAACTGTACCAATGTTTTCATGACTCATTCTCCCTGGAGATTGCTCTCCTTGTTCACAAAGAAGCTGAAGTGTTTTTCACCATTTACCAGAAGCAAACAATTTTGTTTATTTTTGGAAAGCAAATGCAATGTTCCAGAGATCAATAAAATAATTTCTGAAGTGAATTGTCATATCTGTTTATGGTTGATAATCATCATTTTCACAGGCTCTGTGCCACAGATGTTTTCCTCAGAATAATAAATACTGAAATGACATTCCTTTACTCCTCTGCATACAAATAGCACAGAACCAATCCCTGCATGCAGCTTTGGAGCTGTGAGAAGTCACACACTATCAAAAAGTAATTACAATTTTGAGACACCACCATTCAGTATTTTAATTCTCATCTACTTCTTTTCCAACGCATCGTAAGTAAATAAACACTGATAAAAGACAAATATGGACAGAGTTCTGTTTCATTTACATTATAATCAGTCACAAATATTAAAATGCAAATGGCTGAATCTACATAACATCCACACTTCAGCACTGGAAAGGGACCAGCTTAGGAAATGTTTTGCACATTTCTGTCAAGCACTATCTATAGTACTAACTTTTCTGACAGGATATTACAGTGCTGCATCATCTTCAGTGAGGCAGTATGTGTCGTCTTCTTAAGCAACAGACTGATCATCATTCCATCGTAAAATCTTTTCTTCATCAGGAATCATTCAAGTAAGCTCATATTCAGTCCTAAATGGATTTTCTTCAATTTCTGTACATGGATTTTAGAAGCAGAGAGCTGTGAGCAACTCTTATCTTCATGCAGCTTCCAGAGGGAGGAAAAAAAGATCCCAAAAACACACACCTACCTGCAGCCAAGCACTGCTTTCTTCTCAGCCTCACTACTGCAAGGATTTCAAAGCACGCTTTAATTGGAAGTGCCATTCTTTAGTTGACTTCTATAGGTCAGTGATGAGAAGAGGAAGCAGACAAGCATAGCAATGGAGGGAAGAGTGAAGCTCAAAAGGAAAGGAGTTTGATGTGAGCGAAAGAACCAAAACACTCACAAAGACGAAATTTTCACTGAAGTGGCTTTATGAAAACAGTTATCATGCAGATGTTAAAAACAGCCAGTCAATAATCCACTTAGAATGTAAAAGTATTTCTTTAGTCAGTCATTAATAAGGCAAGAAGAAACCCAAAGATCTATGATACCTATTCTTTCAGCTGTTGAGAAAAATGATACATCTGCCTCAATGATTTGATAAAAGTGTTAACCTCAAACTTTCAGGCATTTCTGCAGGTGCTGTTTAAAACCAGTAGGGAACCAGAGAGGGAGAAACATATTCCTCAGTCAGCTGGTCAGAGAGCCAGGTCCTTTTTAGTAGGATGCCATTTTTACCGTTTCTGATGCCCAAATTAACACAGAACCAGAAACATGACAAAGCCCACACGAAGGGTGGCAGCAGAAGGAAGGGAACTGGACTGCAATTTACAGCTGCAGGGAATCAGAAAATGAGTTCAGCTTAAAGATGAATGCACACCATCCAATTTTTAACAGCTGTCTCACTGTGCAGCTCCAAACCAAAAGCTGGAACAAGGGAGAGTCCACCTCCTTATTCTAGCACATATCTAAGCTGAAAGTCACCATGTGAGCACAATATAAGACTGAAGCTACTTCACAAGATAAAGGTTTCCGTTCTCTGTCCCACTCCTGATAAATATACACTGAGATATACAAGAGTTACAT
Organism: Myrmophylax atrothorax; assembly: GCA_026770055.1. Classification (NCBI taxonomy): domain Eukaryota; kingdom Metazoa; phylum Chordata; class Aves; order Passeriformes; family Thamnophilidae; genus Myrmophylax; species Myrmophylax atrothorax. Next base: position 40,356,621 of record JAOXXN010000395.1, read on the forward strand.
ACAAATCCAGCAACTGATCCACACATTGGAATTCAGAGCTGGTATAAAAACCTGTGTGTTTGCTTTTAGTGGTGCTTTTACAGCCACCATCATTAACCAGTCAAGAAAAAAGGGTTATGAAACAGAAGAACTAACCAACTAGTGCCAATTCATGAATACAAATTTATTCTTGGAAGTTATCACAGAAATTATGTATAATCCTACTCCTTGAAAGCATTTTATATCACCGAATTCAAATTTGACTAATGTTTTAATTAAAACTTGCACAAAATATTCACTTAGAATAGTCTAAGAAAACCCAGCAATCCTATCCAGACAGAAGATTTCTTCCAAAATAGTGTGATTTGGCACTTGTGGAGGTTGAGCAATCTGTAATTAAGTGAAATGAGACTTCTATGGGAATACCAAGAACATTAAGACTGTCTGACAGCATGGGAATTATTTGCCAGAGCACACTATCCTTTTACTGCCTTTTTATCATTAAGATGTAAAATTCAATTAAAACAAAGTCACAGACTTAGCTTGTGTTACATCCACTTGTTAGCTGGATAGCTCACCTTTGGACCACTCATTAGGATGCAACGAAATTTAGTCATTAGTATACAACAGGGGGTTTTTTACTTTTTTTTCCCTAATCACTTCTCTGTTTCATTTCCTCCACAGCTCCAGTCCCCAGCCGAAGCTTTAATGACAACAAGGACAGCAAGTCATTCAGGAGCATTTTGAAGCAGACAGTAGTTCTGGAAAAAGAAGGAAACTAGTGCTGATCTAGACCCAGCACAGGAAGAAGGAATGCTCTCCTACGAATATTTCACAGAAACAGTGACACGGTTTCAGCTTTGAAAAACATCTTCCAAATTATCACATTTTCCTGTGAATCTCCTTTCATTAATATCTATTCAAGAGATGACAAAAAAAAAATCTCTTAAAGAGCATGTTTCCCCTCCCATACCAATAACCACTATACTAAAGTACCTTCATCTACAAAAGAAAAAAAAAATCTTTAAGAAATGAAGCAGTTCTTGATTCTCTTACCTCATACCAGGCAGTGGTTTTTAAACAAGAATTTTTGAGGAAAAGAAAGAAAAAAAAGAAGTAATAGAAGTGCATTTTTCTAGTTTCTGGAGTCTCTGTGAAGTAATCCCTTGTAATCAATCTCTGATCTCCAAAGTGTAATCATTGTAGCATTAAAGGAAAAAGCAGAAAGAAGTTTGAAAACTCATTTGTAGATGAAATCCAAGTTAGCACTATATGCAAGTTAAAGCCAGGAAAAATATGCCTCCCAGTTAATACTCTAATGCTGAGAAAATAGGAGAGGGGAAAGGAAAAAACTAGATTGAAAAAGAGATAAATCTTATCAAAAGAAAGGTTCCTGGGAACAGGTAAGTACAATGTTGCTTCAAGTACAGACCACTTCTGGAGTAAGAAGTAGAGGCAACAGTGGTTCATCTGAAGCACATGAATTCCCAACATTTTATTTTCTGGACTGTTAAGGTTAAAAATACAGAAGATACAAATTTTCTACTTGCCCTGTAGCTTACAAAAGCAGAAAATTAAGAGTGCTTCACTAACAAACATTTCAAGTGAAATATAACCTAGTCTGATTTTAGATGTAGATTTATATCACATAACTAAGAAAAATATTTTAGTTTTCTTCAGCATTTCTATTTTACACTCAGCAGATTCCAGCCAATTAAAATGTATCTATACCAAAACGCATCTCACAATCAAAATGCATCTACACTGCAGCTTCCTATGCCAAGTTTCTCTAACTCATCATTTTCTAAGAAAAAATTCAAGAACTCTCTTTCTACTGTCTAAAATAATCTTGCATTTAGCTCCTTGATTATATATCTCCACCCTTCATTCAAGGAAATCTTTCTGTTTTCTTGCACTATGAGCCTATGAACCAGAGGAAAACCACAGCAGCTGAAGGTCACCAAACAAGAATACAAGAAATAGTCCAGAGAGATGCTCCCCATTATAAGCCCTTCTTGTTTCTAAAAGTTGTGTCTTAGATATTCTGTGACAGACTCTCTCTTTGTATTTAATAGCCTCCCACTCATTTAGTCAAGACTCTAAAAATATTTTGCCTTTCAAATACTTTTCAAATCTATATACACCTTGGCATCCAAAGCATCTCAAAATAACCTTCAGTTTTCATTCACCTCCTTTTATCTTTAACATTTTTTAGCTCCTTGAGGTTGCCCATACCAATATTATTATTAGCAGCTAGGAAATACTTTGTATTCAGTCACTGCAGAGTGCTTACTAACACCGTACTTCCCTGACCTGCCCTCTCCCTTCCCATCATCAGAAAAAAATAGAGTGCAATGAAGTCAAATTTCATCACTAAGCTCATCCTGCACAGAACAACAAATGTGATGAAAAGTGCTTTGTCCCACTACAATCTTCCATTTCACAAATGGAAGGGGACTGATGAAAGTATTCATGGCAAGTATTTGACAGAGTTACAGCACTCTAAGTATTATCCCTTTTGTTTCCTGGTAATTTCCTGATTATTTCTAAAATTCTGTTTCCTTTTTTGGACCATTACTAACTGCTGTTTATTTTCACTGTTATGACACCAAGATTTTTCTCTTGACATACTAATTAATTTAGAATATATCAAAATATGTAGAGACTATTACTGC
>JAOXXN010000395.1:40374335-40386097 GCA_026770055.1 Myrmophylax atrothorax
GCAGAACAGAATGTGCCAAAAGGTTTTCATTAAATCTACTAAAAACTAAACAAACAAAAATCTGAAGAAACATTTGATACTACATTCTAAAAAAGCACTCTGTTAGCTGGACTTCCAGCCTCTATCCAGAACAAAACAGTCGCCCACACCGGATTGCACGTACATTAGGTTAACCATTAGGTCAGTGAAGATTGAGGGGCTTCTCTAGTTCTCACCAATTTCAGAGATACCTTAATTCTGTTCAAGTTACTGATATGAGACTCTAAAGAACATGACATTCCCCTGGAAACTAAAACCCTTCCAAAAATTATATTCAATCTGATTTACATTATATGTATTTCCATGGATGAAGCCTTAGGGAATCAGCACAGACATCCTGTTCGTTGTTGGCATTCTGTGTGAGCAATTCCATTCCAAAACTACTTTACTGAAGAAAATACATAAAAAGTAGCTTTGGTCTTTAGCAACATACACAATTCCTTTATGATGAGTTAACTAAAACAAATGGGAAAGAAAGGTTAGACATAAGATATGAGTCCTTTAAACTTCCAATCACTTGCATTTAGGTAGAAATAAAATGTCTCACACATTTACACTACAGGCCACAGCAATGGTCCAAAATAAACAGCAACTATTCCCCGACTATCTCAGTAAAGTGTCACATCACACAATATGGCAAAGTGAAAAAAGGCAGCCCTTGGAAAGCACAAGTGAAATCAGTTGTAATTTTTCTCTCTCTCTCCTCAAGGAAGAATTGCTGATTTGCACTTTAAAAGCCTAGTTTAGCTGAACTAGCCTTCCCTTATTTGGTGTGAAGTCAGAGCTCCTGCTCTGCCATCTGCATTTCTTTGTTGCCATCACCAGCCAGTGGCAGCACCAGCACCGATCCCTGCACAGCCAATCCAATAATGACAGACAAACAGGAGTGCACCAGGTCAGTCTTTGGGTACAAGAGGAACTTTGCAAAGCCATCCATACAGCACGTAAGGAATCCAGTTCCTCCACAACCATATGCATCACACAGAAACCACTGGCCAGTATTTTCAGCTGTAGGTCTGTGATGGACACACCTGACCCCAGGCCATAATTTGGTTCAGGCTGACTAAGGAGGAACAGGTCTCAGACTCTGTGCTGAACACGAGCTGAGATGCTCCTGGCTCATGCACAAGGGAGTGAAGGTGCCTCAGGTAAACTATCTCAAACGGTGGTTTCGAAACCTAAAAATGCAAGATGACCAAAGTACAGAACAAGGTAACAGAGCTAAAATAAAGACATCTATCTTTTTCACGCTACTGATAAGCAGTCAACTACTCTGCTCCATAAATACCACCATCAGGAGGGACCCAAACTGGAGCTGTCCCTGACCTGCAGCTGGACTGCGTGACAGATGACTCTCCCCCTGAACAGGGATGCCTCCCAAGGTTTAAGATTCCTTAACAGAGACCTAGAGATTCTTCTAAGCAGAGAGATCCCTTACCTGTGACAGACCCTTGGGAACAAACTGATAGCATGCTGAGTTAATACTAATGAAATATTGCTAATCCACATAGCTACTTAACATTATTATAAACACTGTACATTGGACATAAACTATTGTCCAAGTCTGAGACTAAGATTGGATCCAGTCACACATACTCTCCACAAGGAGTTAAGAAAGCAGAGGTGTCCTCTGAACCTCATAACTTAACATGAGGGTCCTCCTTACTCTTTGCATCTCTGGTCTGTGAGTGAATTATTCTAACTTGATTCCAATTCAGTTTTCCTGTGTATGTTTCTTCCACTCAATAATTAATAAGGTGAACCTTGCTATCAAGCTTGTTCAACCTTGTTAAACGATTGCTAAACATTTTTTAATTCCATTGAATTTACTGAACTCTGTTGATTCATTATTTTACGTCAATAAAACATGCTTTGCACTGCTCAACACCAGCAGACCCACCAAGTTAGTTTCCACTGTACTCATATGTTGAAATTACAAAGCCCATTTTTTCAGGAGCCTCCTACCTTACATTAAGTATGTTTCTGTCAAATCTCCTGTTGTATCTCAGTGAATTACTGAGAAGAGTCATACTGGCAGATCAGCTGGCAAGTAGGTACTTTCAAAAATTTGATGTCATTCTTAATACAAAAATGGCATAAAACCCATTGGATCACTGAAATTCACTAGCAACTTGTTAAAAGCTTTATCTAATTTCTGCTGTCCATCCTATAGTTAGAATCGCACTAGTTATAAAAACAATTTGGAAATCACTGATCTAACCTACCCTCCCACACAAATAAAAGTAACTACTTTGTCATAACTGAAATTGTGAACTTTTGAGCTAAGAAGATCTATGAACCAAGAGCTACAAAGAGAAGTTTCAATTCTACACTTTTGCAATAAACTAGCACATGGGTATTGAAGAAACAATGCCAATGATGAAAATAATATAGCAAATCAAATTTCTTTTAAACATGCTGACAATGTCTCTGCTTATCAACACCATAAAACAGAAATATCTTTTACACATGCCTGTAAAAGACAAAACCACAGAACTATGAATGAAATCAATGAGAAATAAAACAACTCTAAAGAGTCTGCTAGTTCAACTTCAGATTTTTATAGATTCTCTCAGGTCAGGTTTGTGGTCTCCTCTTTAAGGTAAAGGTGAAACCAGCACTACATGTACTATAGCAGCAGGCTTTTTTCCACATGACAGGAAGTAACAGCAAGTTGTGAGGTATCAATTAAACTTGAAATTTAATAGTTCTAGCAACAGCTGGGATCCCAAATCTTATTTCTAGTGCCTGAATATTTAGGCTGCATTATGAACACTCTCATGAACCTCCGCCATCATAATAATTAAATGCTACAGGGAGATTCGGAAGAAGGAAAGATCAAGTTGTTACAGCTTAACCACTTCCTCAACTAGCAGTTATAAGTATGTTTTCCTTCAGTTACCAAAAGCCTACATCTTTAAAAATCAGATGCAAGCAAAATTACTCTACCACACTAAGTTCTCTTCAGTAATGACTTGGAATTTATTTTAGTGTCTATCCTGCAAGTGCAGTCCAAGGAGTTCTTCCACCCAGATTTTCTCTTTGTCCCTAGTTATGAATTAAAAAAAAAATCAGTGGTGTGGTAAGTACTTCCCTACTTCTCAACTTGTTCTAGTTTTCTTTTAGTTTATTATCAAATATTATCAGCTGTTTGTAAACAGTCGTAACAGATGCTTTTCCTTAGCTGATAGTTTGTATTATGCACAACAAATAGACAACATAAGATTCCATTTTTCCCCTTCCCCCTCTCGCCAACCAACAAAATAACTCCTTTTGCTCATCAAATCTGAGACACCCAAATTACAATCAGAATTACTCAAGAAACAAAACGGGGGGAGAGAAAAATCCCAAAAGAAATGGTAGTGCCAACTGAAAACTGGAACTATAGAGAGAAGAATTTTTTTAACAGCCATTTCAAAAAACTTACTATTTCTCCATAGAAAACATTGTAAAGAAATATTACTCAGTTGCTTCACACAAACTGTGAAGTCCTGTTTTCTAACAGAGATCTGGCATTTGAAGGTCACCCCTTCTCTGCAGTGCTCCCTGGTACCCACTACCTGCCTCCACCACACTCCTCGGTACTCACACAGGTCCTGCACTGCAGCACTTGCCAAGGCACCTTCTCTGTTTTGATTTGAGCTGGAGCGGTGACAAGCAGACAATATGATAAAAGAACAGTGAAAAAAAATAAGCACAACTCATCTGGAGGAAAGGCCTCAATAACAGACTGAAACACCAGCAATCATTTGAAGCATTACCCCAGACTCCTCTAGCAGCCCCCATGCTGCCCGCTGGCAGTGCAGTAGCCAGCTTGCCCACTAGGCAGTCCCTGGAAGAACGAGAGCTGGAAACAATGCACAACAATTTCAGGAAGAAATTCAATAGCAGGGATTTCAAGAAACAGAACTTTTTTCCTGTGAAGAGAAAGACATAAGATGGTAATTTTTTCTTTCCACAGTATAAACACACCACAACTTAACTGAACTTCTGAACCCACTGTTGGCAAATGCATACAGAAAGAGGGTGGGACTGGGGTGGAACAAACTAACTGCCAAGTGTAAAATACTCTTCAAAACAGAAGAGACCCACCATAACAAGTTCAAGTACCTAACAGAAGACAATGCAACAAATAAACCAAAAAGAGAAGCACAGAACAAGTGCAGATTATAAATAAATAAATTACCAGAGCAGAGATACAGTAGTTTTCACATTTGCAGAACCAAGTTAGTTTTGTAATTTTATTATTTTTCTTTTAAAAAGCTTGCAATCCATCATTCCAATAATTAAATCCAATTGAGGGAATTATTTAACGAAAGTTAAAACTCAACATGAGCAGAGTAGGTATTTTCAGTCTCTCAGACATCTGTTCCTGATGTCCTTACACCATCTCAAGTAAAAAGCTGTGAGAAACTGCACTATAATTTTTTCCTATACCAGCTGCTTTCTCTATTACTGCTGACAGTTCCACTAAGCCATCCAGCTCTCTCAACTGAGACACCTATTCCACACCTCTTGTGCTCAATCTGTTCAAGTATCACTTCTGAAAAATCAATTTTCAAGCTCAAGGGGAATAAAACCCACAAAAGGCTTCATGTCATTGACCTCCTCTCTTGAACCTGAGGTCACAGCACATCTACCTCTAATTTTTAGCACTTTTAACATTTTCACATCTGATCTTCTCACTTTAAATGTTTTCTTCTCTTCAGTCCATCTCCTATAGCACTACTCCCTCCTACACTTTCTGTTACAGTATCAAAAGCAAAATCAAATAAATGGGAGAGATCCTTAGAACACGGAAAGGAGGACAGGTGGATTCATACTATTTATCTGATCCTACAGAAAAGCTTCATATTCAACTGCCAACCCATTTGTTCAGATCAAGAAGGAGCAAGATTATATCTGGCAGCTGCTCAGCCCTTCTCCTCAAGGCTTTAATTCTTCCATTTAAAAAAACTATCGTACAGGAAAAATAAGAACCTAAAGTTATGAGCACTTGTAAGCAGCTACAGTCTGCTTAGAAAGTCCAGCTGCTTCCTGCAGCTCAACCCTCAACTCAGGGACTCCCATGAGAACCCTTGTGCCCAAGGAGCAGCCACCTAAGCCTCCTACCAACTTTGAGCCACCTGGCTCCTCGACAGAAGATCACAGGGAGACACTTCCAATACTTTTCCCACACTGACAGGAGCACAGTGTGCTCCAGGAAGCCCTTAGCTCTAGGTTTGGATGATCTGCTTGCCTTTATTCCACAGCACAGCAAAAATTCAGTATCCACGGCAGGATTTCTTTAGGCCAGCAACATTTAATCCACTGAATGAAGGGAGCTATGCCATGCCTGCAACCCATCCTTTGGGACTGGGGGCTGTGAACCAGCTCAGTACAGCTCAACAACCATCACCAGCCACAGTTCACAGGCACAAATGAACCCCAGGCCATGCAGAGCAGAGCACACCAAAGCCAGCCTGGGGCAATCATAAACCACCACAGCAAAAGGCATCACCTGCCTACACCCTGTAAGCAGCACAGGGCACACAAGGACATAAAGGCTGGAAAAGCACTGGATTACCGGAAAGCTGCATAATGAAACCAGCAATTTGAACCTCTGAGCCCCTGGCAAGGACAGAGCAGCTGAACAAGGCTGTCACACCTACAGGTTATCACTGCAATCACTGCAACCGAGTCTCACGTTTGTACTCTCACCTGAGAGCTTTGCTCCAGGATACTGGCTGTTCTCTCAACTCCTTATGACTATTGTCTAAATTAGTAACTTAATTAGAAAAGAAGGAATATAAGTACCAGTGCTTTTCCCAGCATAATTACATTTTCACTGGGGTTTTTACTACCAAAATATAACAACTGGAGGGAAAACCAGCAGTCCCATTAGCAAGTTATTTAATGACAGGAAAAAAAAAAAACAAACAAAGAATTAGAGGTTTCTGGTGCTCCAGCCTCTGGTTGTGTTTTTCTCACCCAGCAGCAGAGACCTAGCCAGACAGAACAACACCCAGATCAGGTGCCCCAGCTTTCACTTCTTGGGGAAAATTACCAACTTTTCTCTAACCAGTGGAATCTGGGACTTGGGAGAAGAAGAGACTGTTCTGAAATAAGCCTCAATAGCATGTCTAGATTAAAGTGCCATCCCAGAAGAGCAAGAGACAAGAAGGAAAGCAAAAGAAAAATATGAACCAAGTGTTTTATCAGCCAACTCCAGATCCCTTGCACTATCTCCCTGATGATGAATTTCCTTGGCACACTAAACTGCATTCCTTACTGGGTGTGGAACAACTGCAGACATACTGTATGAAGCCTGGTAAGCATTAAATAAAATGTATACATAGATTTAACTGGACAGGACTGGGATCAACTATAACTGTAGTTTCCACAAACAGAATATAGAACTACAGAAATGCCTTGCGGTGTCCTAAACACCTTGAACAAACCAAACAGAACACGGTTAATGGCAACAGAGAGGTGGAGATAGAAAGTAAGTACAGCATGATTGTATAGTCAATTTAAAATAAATTCACTTAATTTCACAGAATGATCTTCTACAACAGGAAGTAACTGTATTAAGATTACCATACAACATAAGAATTTTATTTATCTTCAGGACTGGCAAGTATAAGTAGTTCGTATTATCATCATATATTAAAAAAATGGCAGAAAAAGTTTCAAGGATATTCAAAACTACTCCTAGTTTATTTTTAGATCAATTAGATTTCATGTTGACATCTTTTCAATATTCAGAGGCCACTTTGTTGAAGCCAACTTTTTAGGAACAAGAACCTAACAAAGAAAGGTACTGCCTGTACTGTATTACAATAATGCAACCCAAGAAGGTTCAAAGCAAAACCACATCCTATTGATGGAGATTATTGCATAAATTTTCAGTTAGCTGCCTTGAGTCAGCAAAGCTTTATAGAGGTTATGTCACAGTTCACTGACTTCTTTGCCAGACCTTCACAGTTCATCCTCATTTTGCAATGCCCTGTCCTCAGCAAGAATCATTGCCAGGAGCCAGAAACTTCACTGTTACTTTCTAGTCCGCAGCTAAAAACATCAAACAATAAGATACCTCAAGAAATCACAACCTTCCTGTAAACTGAAAAATTAATGTTTAGATTTGAAAACCATCTTGTAATCCATGAAAGTCACTTGCAGACCTCAGTTTTAGATCAAGAAAAGGGAAACAATATACATGTAAACTGGCGACGATGTAAAGAGGAAAGATGTACTCAGTTAAAGAGATCCAGCATCTCTTCCTCTAACCTCAGTAGGGTTAAGCATCACATCTGATGCTTTTTCAAATTTTGTGCAGTACCTGTGGGATTTTCAGATGAAAAATAAAATTTTTTTAAAAAGATAATTTTTTTTCTTAAAAAAACCCCATCATCATAAATACAGTGTTAAAAAAATAGAACAGTTGTGCTACCCATGAGTACTTAAAATCCATGAGTTTAAGCATTTTATTCTTACTGAGTAATGCATTACAATACTGCAATACTGACAAGGATGCAAGCTTTTTTTTGTTTTCCTTTATTAGGACATGTTCAAAGTATTGAGACCATTTCCAGCAGAGGAGACAAGCAAAACAGTTTGAAACAACTTTTCATCTGACATGTGCTTGTCTTCATCAATCTAGGTCAGACTTACAATGCCAATACAAAGCTTCTGTATTCAAGAATCTGGCTCTCTGATACCTGCCTCACATTCATCTAGTGATTTTTGGCTTGTGCACATAACTACATTACTCATATAATTCATGTGCAAGAAAGTCATAACAAGAGCTGATTACCATTTGTGAAAGGGAAACAAAAATTTTACAGGTAATTTCCAGGTAGAAAAAGACATTTACCTGATGCCAGGAGCCAGCAGTTCTCAAACCAATTCTTCATTCCTCCCTCATTCCACACTGTACTTCTTATATAATTCACTGAGGGTATATTCCTATAGCTGCTCTAGACACAAAGTATGATGATATATTCTAAGTGAATACATGAACTGCCAGATACTTTCTAGCAGGCAAATGCTTTCTGAACACAGGTGTTCGGACAGGAATATTTGTGCAAATTTATAGAATAAAACATCTGTTTTTAAACTTGTTCTGTGTTTTAACTGCAGTGTCTGCTATTTAACTGCAGCTGTTATTTTCACTTTCAAAATGCAGATAATTTATCATGTAGGTTCTCAAAAGTGAACCACATGAATGTTGGCATTTCTCCCAACTGCATGTTTAATTTAAAATATTATTTCACTGACAGAACCTGCTCAACAAGTAACATTCACGCCACTCATATATAAAGGGCTGAGAACTCACCTGTTTTACACTAATGTCATTTTTTGGGAGCTGCATACATTTTATATGCACATATACACATAGAAGAAAAAAACAAAAGGTCAGTTAAGGTCTTGCTTTGGGAATTTTTGAAGTTATCATTTTTATGTCTTCCTTTCTGTTTGTTCTTCCTAGCATTTGAAATTTTTCTTTTTATACACAGTCTAAATGTTACTGCTTGGGAAGAGCAAACATCCAGTGCGGCATTTTCTTTACACATCACACAGAAGGAAATACAATATACAAAGTAAGGATCCTGATAGCAAGATCAGCACACTGGTTCATTTCCAGCTCTTCTCCACCCCAACTAGTTCAATAAAGCTTTGCAGAAACCAGACCTTTCTTACATGCTGCATCATTCTGGGATAGTTTGGAACTTTTCAGCTTTCTGTGACAATACTTTACAATAGTTCTCCCTTGCCTTTACTCTTAGGACTATTAATTCATCGACTGAAATGAGAAGTTTAAGTTTCTATGTTTGGTCTTTATCATGACAGCTGATACCCAGTCATCTTTACAACCGAGTATCTTGCCAACGCTGTTTCTTCAAAGCACATATATGGAGTCCACAGAATCCATGAGAAGGTGGCTTCATCAGCATGTTGTGAGACATGCAGTGCATTAGCCACAGTCCTTCTGAAGGAGTACTTAGATCTGTGAGCAACAATTACTTCCAAAGACCTTTATGCATTAGGTTGCTGCCTTATATATGTATTTCTAAAAATATTGTTCTACAAAAATCCACATCATTGTTCTGATCAAAAAGGAATACTCATAATCTGTAACAAGAAAACAGTTTCACCATCACATATGCTTGAATTCCCACATAAACAATATTGTGTTTAAAAGGGCAGAGGGAAGTCTGGCACGTTAACAGACATCCAGGTGGACACTGTCAGTAGCTTCCTCTGGCTGCAATTCACATCAGTCCTCTATTTGCCTGAAATAAGCTCTGCTATGGAAGGCAGCAAAGGGAAGAAAGCAAAACCGGAAAAATCCTCACTGTACTACACATTCTGCAATTTAGAAAACACTACTGTGCTCACTACTTTGTGTGTGCTACTCTTTATGGCAGTATTAAAATTAATAAATAAGAGCAAATCATCTCACTTGCGTTTCCAAGGCTTAATGCTGAATTCATGTTAGACAATTTCCAGACTTTTTTTTAAAGAAGTAAAGGTGTAGCCTTGTGCTGTTCCCAGTTCAGTATCTACTTCCTTCTCCCATCTGTCTCTTCCCTTTCATAGAATACAATCACAGAATGGCTTGGGTTGGAAGCAACCTTAAAGACCGTCTAGTTCCAAACCTCCTGCCATGGGCAGAGACACTTTCACTACATCAGGTTGCTCAGAGCCACATCCAACCTGGCCTTGAACACTTCCAGCGATGGTGCATCCACAGCTTCTCTGGGAGATCTGTTCCCGTGCCTCACCATCCTCACAGTAGAGTATTTTTTCATAATATTTAATCTAAACTTACTCGCTGCCAGTTGGAAGCCATTCCCTCCTGTCCTGTCACTACATGCACTTTATTTCCATAAGTCCTCCAGAGAATTTAAGTCCTTTCCTAAACCTCTCCAACCATCCTACATTTTTCCTTCTTACCTTACTCTATTGCCAAACTACTGTTTCCTTGTACTTGCATAATAAAAATAGGATAAAGTTTGATACACAAACACAAGGGTCACAAAACAAAGCCCACTAAGCAGGTAAGATAAAACACAGGCCAAAAGCAGAGAGGAGAAGACAAAACCCACACTACACCTTATGGCACTGAAGGCAAACCTTTCAGCTTAACAAAAAAAAGAGAGGAGAAAAATTTCTTCACTTGATTTTCAAGAGCAGAAGCTTATACAGAAAACTTACTGTGATAGAGCACAAAAAAAGCAACCCCACAAGACAAAAAAAATCCTACCACCTTCAGGAGAGGTTTCTGTGCCACTCCAAAATGTTAAATACTTGTAGCAATGAACAACACATGTTTTGCTTCTCCATTGTGCTGGGTTGGGCTGGGATAGAGCTAATTTGCTTACAGTTTGGTATCTTCTTCATGATCAAGTTCATCATCTTCCTATCACCATGATAAAAGCAATACAGAGAAACTTGACACAACTCCAAATAATGGCAAAAGACAAGAAATCAGTCATTTCTAATCTTCTTCCCTCCTTCCTTTTTTTTAATTTCATACATTCAAGCAGAAGAGCAGCAGAATGCCTGGTCTTGCCTGCATTTGCTTCAACTAGTCTCCTTTTACTAGGAGGGTTCTCTTCCTATATCAAATCTAGAAAAACACACACCCCTCCTGGTGAAGCTAAACACACTACCCTGACTACAGAGCACACATTTTCCCACAGTTGTGTGCATCCCTTACATAAAAAGCATCATCCTATCTCAAGGAAAGATGTATCAATCAACACACCTGTAAGTGCAGTGTGGTTCACAATTCTGTACATAAGGCAGACACTGAATAATCAACACAAAATCCCAAATATCAACACAAAACCCCAACCTACATTTATGTACTTCTTCTAACTTCAAAATATACTGCTGAATGACCTTGACAAGTTGTCCCATCACAATTCTTAGCTATGCTCCAAGTCCATTCTCAAGCAAATCAATTGACTTGTTTTATAAAAAATCTTGGGAACATGATGAAAGGAAGTTGTGTAAGGCACAGCTCTTAATACTTGTGGTAGTTTTGGTAAAAGGCTGCACAGCTGAAGAAAAGCCATTTCAGGTAACTGAAAAATATGAATTTTATATACAAACTTGTAGTAGTGACTTATTCAAAACCAGAGAAAAAATAGTAATTTGGGGATTTCAGCTTACAACCACCCAGCTGATAGCCCAAGTTCAGTCAGGTACCTCAAGGCACCTGCAAATGCTGTACAATACTTGTGATACCCAACATTAGGCACATTTTGTCTGCAGGAAGGTCCTGGAACAAGCACCAAGCATACAGAAATTAATACCACACATCAGTGTAGCCCTGCCTTTTATTTTGAAGACTCCTACTCCAAATTTCAAACTGTAATTTTATCAGAACAATACCCCCAATAACACTGTTAGGTTGCACCAAGCTCACAGAGTGATAAAGAAACATTACGGTCCATCAATACTTGGTGCATCCAGCTCCTTTTCACAGAATCTTAGAATGTTAAGGGGTTGGAATGAACCCTAAAAATCATCTGGTCCCAACCTCCCCTGCCATAGGCAGAGACACCTCCCATTAGACCAGCTTGCTCAAGGCCTTATCCAACCTGGCCTTCATCAAAATGTTGAACTGTTCATCAAACTGATGAAAAAACAGTTAAAATGTGGAGCTGGCCTCAAAATACAATGAAATGAGGTTATTTGAGTGAGTGTATTTCTAATACAGTTCCTTGGCA
>JAOXXN010000395.1:40420327-40430598 GCA_026770055.1 Myrmophylax atrothorax
CTGCCCCGGGGTGATGCCCTGATGCACTCGGGGGAAAAAGCGGCATAATCGAGCCTGGAACGGTTGCTTGTGAAACACCCACCTGTTCTGCGAAGAAGTGGTTTTGGGATATTTTTAACCTGATATTTGTTGTGTGCTCTGTCCGATGTCAGGTGACGCAGACATCAAGGATGCTGAACACTTTATTTTTGTTTCTCCTAACTGCGCGCTGCCTGTAGGGCTTCGCGAGCAACCCACTTGTCAACAAAAGTGTTGTTCGGGCTTTCCTATGCGCCTGTTTTCCACGCCGGATTAAAGAAGCATTGCCAGACGCTGGGTTATTTGAAATGTCTTTTTTTTTCTTTTCAGATTGTTTATGTTGAGGTGCACTGAGAGTTTTATTTCTGCCTCTATTGCTAGGTTATAATTAGCTGTAAATAAACTTGCTGCAACACCCACTGAAGGCAGTAGATTTACTTCAGATCATTCTTCAAGAGGAGTATCATGTTAATAGCCCTTTGGTTTCTTTGTCTATTTCTTTGGGATTACCTATTCCTTTTGCTTCTTTATGTATTTCTCTACCATTCCTGATCAAAGTTTTTCTACTGGGTCCCTATTTACAGTGAATAAGTTAAGTATGTGTTGTGTAAATACACCTTCACAGTTTATCACTTCGGTTACTAAATGCTAAGCACACATTATTTCTGGTAACTCAGAGGAGTTTAGATTTAAAGGAGCTACTGCGTTTTATTAAACTGAACTTGCCAGTCTTTTTTTCAGGGTGATCTTAGACTTGTTGCTCACCCCTTGCCCACTCTGTGCAATTGGCTTTTGCTGCTGTTAAAAATATCAGCAGCTGCCAAGTTGTGTTCTTCTTTGTTGAGGGAATGGCTGACATCTCAGCACAGCATCTCTTGCTTTCCTTGCACTGGCTTGTAAGATGACCATGGAGATACTGAGCATGGCAGTCACAGTCAGAAGGAAATATACAGTGAGACCTAGTCTGTTAGGAGTATTGTTACTGTTGTTCCATACTTGAAATCTAGGGAGAAAAAAAGGTTTGACTGCCTTTATATTTGGTTCACTGTGAAACACACTTAGCGAAGCAAAAGAATTTACAGATATTGCCTACTAGTGATATCCACGTGCACATATATTTTGTTTTCACCTCATTGGATCAGTTTAATAATAAGAAAAGCTCCTGCCTAATAGGATGAGTGGGTGGCAAAATGCCCACATCTCCTACGCTGAAAGAGAGAATGCTATTACCAGGCATCAGCTTTTTCCTTTCTATTCAAATAACTTCAGCTTACTTCTTATTATGGGGGGGGGGTGTTGCATCACGAAAGCAGAAAACAAAGTAATCAAAAATTGAAAACAGTAATTCTTGGAGAAGTAGGTGGTTTCTTCCTCAAAGGCCATGGGATGACAAGTAGCAAACCTTGAGTGCAAAGAGCACTGCAATTCAGTATGTGCAACCATTGTAATAAATTTTACCTAATCTGAATTGTGTATCTTTGTGTCTTTTTGAACTGGGGCCTGTTGTCCTAAAGTGGAAGCATTTAATGCTTAAAAGCAGGTGACTAGAAAGAAATAGAAACATTTATAAACATCTGATCATTGATATTTGGGGATTATGTATTTTTGAAGCCTGAATTACAGAAGTGTGTGACTGGTGTTGCCTAAAATGTAAGCATGTAAGTAGCTGATCTGAGTGTGCTTTGGCATCTCTAGTAGTTTGGAGACTGTGGGGTTTGGGGTTCCCTCTGAGGTGAGTGTGTTGGACAGGTGCCAGTATCTGTACAGAAGTCTTTGCCTTCTCACAGCCCTTTGACCTATATCTGGGATGAAAAAAAACTCTACAGGAGCTTGGCAGGACAGTAACCATTTAGAAGGGTCGAGCCAGTCACCTTGGCTGATAAATTCCATCCAGTCAGACTTGTTCAGTCAGTTTGCTTGGGAAAGGTCACCTTAACAATGAAGTTGACTTGGCAGGGGTCACTTGACACCTGATGGAAGATCATGGGACAGAACAGATGGCTCAGCAGGCACGGAAGAGCAGGAGCTGGATGTTTGCTGGCCTTGCCCTTTTAGGGTTGCTCAGCTGGTGGATAAGTGATTGTGTTAGGATCTTTATGACAGGGGATAAAGAAGGCTCTCTTGAGTGTGGATAGAGTGCACCTTGGGAGTATGCCTTGGAGCCTTGGGATTCCAGGACAGTGTCCACTGCAAATGCTGCTTCAGCCATATACTGTAGCCTGTTCTTATAACACTTCCAGGGCAGATTGATGGGGTGTGCACAGCCAGAATTTGAACTTCGTTGTTTTGTTAGAACCAGTTGCTAATTAACCTGATTGCCCAACTTGAACAAAAACTATAGATTTTCACAAGAGGTGGGAACTTACTGATCAGAGGGATTCTTACAGCTGGAAACGTTCTGTAGAAAGATGGCAGGAAAGGCTTGTGGCTTAACTGAGGGACAGTGGCAGAGCTACAGTTAATAATATCAGCATCACTTGTGTGCTGTGGTCTCCACTACTGCTGCTATCAGGGCAAGTTTGGGAGTTTGTGTGTTCTGTGCTTTACTTCTAAGGCGATAAGAGGAAAGCAGAGAAACTGTGAAATGGTCTTAGAACAGTGGTGCAATATAATGGGAAATGAGGAACTAGACAAGCCAGTCGGGAGAATCTTTTTGAGTTTAGAAACTAAGACTACACAAATCTTAACTTTTTAATACTGCATTCAAAGGCTGACAAAAAAAGACAGCTAAGGCACTTAAGTGTTAAATAGTAATGGAATTAATGTCTCACTCAAGTAGTACTCTGCCAGACTTTCTGCTGGCAGACTGAAAATCCCCGTTGCAGAGTTGCTGAATCAGTTTTTTCTGTCTTGCTCTGTCACCAGCAAGCACAGAGAGTATATAGTGAAGTTCGGAACTGAAGGCAGTGGATTTGCCAGGATCCAGACTTTGTATATAAATCAATAGTAAATGTGCTTTTGTTCAAGGAACTCAAAGCCCTGTCCAAGGAACACATACCTGTGTTGTGTGTGACGTGATTGGTGCTGTTTGTGTGGATCTGAAGTCTGGGGGTTGAGCTGGTGAGCTGTGATGCCTTTGCAGCAGAAACCATGCTGTGTGCATGCAGATACAGAATATGAGCCTGGTAAGAGATGGCTGACAACTGTGCCTGCTTTACCACTTCCTGAACCCAGGGGAGTTTTTAGTGTGTAAAGTGCTATTAGAGAAGTAAATTCCAGTCTTTTAGGACCTACAGTTTTATGGTTTAACTGAAAAATGTCTGCCTAGGATACTATAATTTTTTTCTGCCACTGCTTAGAATGTGACCTTAGCCCTGTGATAGCACACATTTTTAATACAGCACAATGAATTGAAGCAGAACAAACCCTATTATTTTTTTCTTGTCTGCTTAGTAGGTTATCAGTAATTATGAAGCTACCTCCTTATCCTGGGAAGGGAAGTTGGGTTAACAGGTTTCATAAAGTTGCATCTTTCTCTTCTGTGTAGTGTTCATGGCAGGAACGAAAGGGAAGGTTGCGTTTGTTCCCCCTCTTGTAATTTTGATTAATTTCATTATTGCTTAAAGATTTGAGAAGTAAAATTGATGCCCATCCTACAGGTTTCACTGTGTGCTGTTCTTGGGGAGAATATGAGGATAACAGTAATGGAATTGTCTACCTGCAAATTCAGAGGATGCTGGTGCCATAGTTACATCTGTGAGCTTGGCTGCATAACCATAAAGCGTATAACTTCTGCAACATATAAATGCTTCTTGGCTTTCAGTGCCTGTCAGTGTTGTGCAACAATTGATGGGTCAGTCATCTTAGCAAAGATGCTTCTTGTCTCTAAAGGTGAAAACGATCCATTTAAAAAAATTTAGTTTGTCAATTTAACCTCTACTTTAAAGATATAATTGATTTGATTTGGGGGAAATACAGTAACCTAAACTCTCACTGGATAGCAAATAAGCAGAAAAAATAAATAAGGATGTTTTCAATAAATGCTTCAGTCCAACCTACTGCAGAGATATTTGGGAGAAAGCAGCCACTGTGAATGACGGGTGTATTTTTCCACTTGTTTTACTAGATCTGCATGGTAACTGGTCAAACAATCTGTGAATTTCTGATTATTTTAAAGACAATCTCTTTTTTTCTAGAGCAAAATCGTATTTTTCAACACTGCTTTTGTTTCCTTTCCTGCAGGGGTTCTGCAGTTGCCAAAATAGTAGGCAATAATGTAAAAAAATTGCAGAAGTTTGCTTCCACAGTGAAGATGTGGGTCTTCGAGGAGAATATTAATGGGAGAAAACTGACAGATATCATAAATAAAGAACATGAAAATGTAAAGTATCTCCCTGGACACAAGCTGCCAGATAATGTGGTAAGGCTCAGAAGCTAAATTATACTTATGGAGCAGAGGGGATGTTGCTTGTGCTGTGAATGGAGGTAATTTTGTTAACACCTTTAGGGTTTATATTTCAGACTGTATGCTATTTTACTGATGACATCAGAGGTTTGAATAAGTAAAATTATGTTACTATGCAGTAAAGTAAATCCAATGCACTATACTCTTTTTTTTTGTCTTGCTGTTGTCTTTATGTTACTTCAGCTTCTGTTTAAAGAAGGACAAAAGTAACTGCTTTGACCATACCCATTAAAAAAAAATTTGGCCTCAACTTTGGAAGGGGGCTGACTGGTCAGTGAGAATTGATGTCAGGCATTCTGAAACTCTTTAATTAAAAAGTATGGGTGAGAACTAGAGTGTTTCTGAAGCAAACTGTGCAGTCAGAGCAGTGTGTTACATGTTGCCAGGGCAGAGCAGTTGGACTCCACATGTGTTGTGTTGGTGTAACAGGGTTGGGGGTGAGCAGGTGGTGACTCCTGCCCCCAAAAACGTTATAGGAAGAGGTCACTGCAGCTGACACGTCAGTAGAGCTGCTGGGCAGGAAAAACATGGATTGCTGTGCATTGCAGTTTTCTCTTTAACAGTAATGCTGAAATCCCCTTTCTCCAGCCTTCAGCAAGTGTGGTATTTCTGCTGTCCATTACCTGCTTATTCAGGTTTGTTTTCATTTTAAATAGGTGGAGCTTATTGCTACATTTTAAACCTAAGTGTTATTTTAAGGTGGTCAGGTGTTGGTAAAGTGGAGTTGCCAAGTGCCTTAAAATTAGGTCATCTTCCCAAAGGGTAAACAAAATCTAAGGGTATAGAGAAAGGGAATATAAACTAGTAGGTGTAAGAGGCCTGGAGAAGAAATTTGTATGTTTAAGGAACTAAGGAAACTACTTTTCTCAATGTGATAATTTATCATAAATGGACATTATTTTGTCAAAGAGAAGGCAGCTTCTTGGTTTATGTTTTCTTACTCAAAGTACTTGTTTGAATGTTGCAAAACATTTTGAATTTTTGTGGCACTAACCATGCTGGTGTCTGTGAAGAAGCTCCTTTCAAGATATAAAACAGCTTGTGTAAAAGCTTAAATTCTTTTGATTGTCTGGGAAGTTTATGTTACTGGTTATTTTCAGTGATGAAGTGCAGTAGTTTGTAGCATTCAGTATAAGACCAAGCTGCTTTTACTTTATCAGATACCACTTGTGTCTAATGTTAATTTTAAGAAGTTATGTGGCCTTTCTCTCCCGTAACTACACAGGTTGCTGTCCCAAACCTTAATGAAGCCGTACAGGATGCAGACTTGCTGGTTTTTGTCATTCCTCATCAGTTCATTCATAAAGTCTGCGATGAAATCACAGGACGAGTACCCAAGAAAGCACTTGGCATAACTCTGATAAAGGTATAATAAAAGCTTTTCTCTTATTAATAACTAAGAATGCGTCAGTGAATCCTCTAAAACAAGGTGGATTGATAGTTTGATATGAAAAGTCTCTGTGCATTATTCACTTGATTGTTCCATTAAACTTTTCTAGGTGTAAAATTAGAACTTGTCTCAGTCAGAGGTGGATTGTTACACAGTATTTTATTTTAGGTGAGCGCTTGCAGGAGAAGGAATATGAGGCTGTTCACAAGACTTTTAGAAAGAAAGAGGAAGTCAATATGTTTTGCACCACTAAGCTTTTCAGTCTTGTATTTGTTGTTTCCAAAAGCATCATTAGATGAAGAACAGAGCACAAGCATAATGCTTTGATTGTTAATGCACATCCCACATGCTGAGTTGATGATTTTAAGAACTGCTGAGAGAATTTCACGTGACTGAGAGGATAGTGCTCTTGTTCATGTCAAATATTATGTTGCAACAAGAGAGTGTGTTCAGCATCACCCAAAAAGACAGTTTGAGCATAGGAAACAGAAGGGGCCAGAGATGCAGGAAGTGTTTTCACTGGAGTGTTTGTAATTTTGCTGGGAGAAAAATTTTAACATGTGGATTAGCTTATTTTTAGGGTTGTTTTTTATGTGAGTGGGCTTTTTTTTCCCCCGTGCATTTAGTTGCAAATAATAAGCTATTTCCACAAAGTTTGAAAGATCCTGGCTTGCTGTTGCTTTGTTGAGGTTAGGCCATTTTCTCAGCACACATTCCCTTGTTTACTGTCATTTCTGGAAAATGATACATCTAAGGATCTGTGCTCAAGAAGAACAAAAAACCCTTATCATTACTTCCTGCAAGCTTGCCTCTTTAGTTTGGCTTACTAAGCCCGTCAAATCTGTATTGTTTTGTCAGCACTGACCTGATATCACTGAAATGTATAAAAAAATAACACTTTCCAAGTGTTCCTGCTGCATTTTGTAGAAAAACTCTTTATATAATAGAAGGATAAAATAAGGTGCTGCTACAAGAGTTGAATGCATAGCTCAAGGTGAATATTCTGCTTTAATTTGCTAAATGTGGTATTGTTCTCTTACCTTTAGTGATAGGAGTAACTAGGGAAATTGATGGAGTAAATGAGGATTTATGTCAGCATATCTGAAATCAGGGCCCTGGGCCTATATTCCCTTTGGAATTACTGTTCTGGGTACTGATTACCAGTGCTTTAATGGAGCGTTGATTAATGGATATGTTTAAAAAATAAAAAGGAGGGGAAACATTTAAAGAAAAAAAAATAATCCAAACCCCAAGCAAACAAAAAGACCTCAACAAGACAAAATCCCATGCATAGTGTAGTGGAAGTGAAATAGTGGCACCTGCCATGCAAAGCAGGGTTGGTTATTAGGCAGCTTCCCACTGTCACATTGCAGCCCTGCAGCTGTTGGCAGCCTTTCCAAAGAAATGCTGGGAGGCCCCTTCATATTTTGTGTGAGAATGCAAAGTATGTGTCAATTTTTATAAAAGGGCATAGTTGTGCATCACTGAGAGTATCATTTAAGAAGAAAGAGTAGAGATTGAACACAACAGTGAAACCAAGCAACAGAGGCAGAAATGCATTCTTCCCTCTACTTTAGCATCTTCTTTATGCATGCTGTGTTCGTCAGTGTCATATTTTTTGTGTCACATACTCGATGCTAATGCTGTTAAAGTGGCTTGTGTTAAATTTGGCAGTTAAAGTGCAGTTCCGCTCTGAAAAATACCATTAGTGGGATATCTTGTTTCTGTGCTTTCTAAATTGCTTGGCAGCTTAGCAGTGTGTCATCTTTTAGTCTTTTTTCTGTTGGTTTTTTTTTTTGACAGTCTAATCTTCAAGCAGAGCCTAATGTCTGATAGTAATACTAGTCTTTGGGAAATAAAGACATTTGTCTGCTGGTTGTTATGCATTTCCATTGAAACATTTGCATCTGTGTTCCTTTACATAAGTTCTGTATCTGTGAAAACCTAACAGATCACTATGTGGATGTGGGGGGAGAAACCTTACCCAGCTCACAGTGCAGTACAGCAGTGAGCACGGGAAGCAGGGTGGATGAAAGGCTTTCAAAATACTCTCCAGGCAACTTCAACATCATTCTTATTTTCATGTACCTATTACAGGCCCAGGGATTGCTCTGACAGGTGTGTTAGGATGCAAATTATAGGGTCACAGAATTGGACTTGAATTGCCTGGGGACCACTGTTGCCCAGTGAAAATGCCCATGTTAGAGCCTTGGGTTTTGGAGGGAGGAAGAATGGTTTGGTTTTTATTCCATCATCCATTGTTCAGTATTGGATTTAACTCTATAAGAAACAGGTGCAGCTCTCCTTAACTTTTTCAGAAGTTGCATCTGTTGCATAGTGGAGCAAAATTGCAAAATTTGGCATCTAAGCCTTTCTGAACTCTTCTCACTTGCATGAATAATTGTTATGTAGGTATTCACGTTTTTGGAGTTGTTCCCATATGTGCATGCTTTTCTGTTTACTGTTTGACTGCTTAGGGAGGGGGGACCTTACAGTTATTTTGTGGGGACATTTTGACACTGCGAGGGGAAAAATCCAACACGTGTATGTGCACTTGCTTTCAGATTGTTTCTGTAGGGCTCATTAAAGATGTGAAAGCAGATCTGTACATTGAATGATACCAATTGCAAAATAATGCAGACATGCAAACACTGTCCTAATTGGCAGGTTTTATCAGGCATCTCTGCATGTTCCTTGATTGCACCATGTTATTTAAGGAACAGCACCTCTGATCTGTGGAAATGCAAATTACTGCCTGCCTGAAATGTCACTACTGGCAGCATACAAGTGTGTGTGTGTCTGTGTGTGTGTGTTTCTGAAAGTAGTAGAGGATCACATTTTTTTGCCTCTAAATCATAATTAAAAATTAAGGATTCCCAAAAATATCAAATCCCCAAGAGTAAAAAATACTACTGTACAGAAGGTGGTATACTGCGGGAAAGAAGGACCATTTCAGTAGCTTGTGTGCCATGCCCTTGTTCAAAAAAACTCAAAAATATTCTGCATTTAGCAGACTGAGAGAAAAGGTTTTATGAGAAGAAGGTGGTCTCATTTGTAGTTCTTGGTTTATGCAATTCAGGGTACCAGACTCTCTTCTCCATTGCAGCATTAGTCTGTGGGGTGATCTTTCTAAGGCCCTATTTCTGCCATTTCTTTCACACCTTGGGAAAAGTGTGTTACAAATATAGATTAAAACTATTCTTAGACGTTAAATTATTCTCAGTTGTTCAGGTTACATATTTGTGAATGGCTGTTCCATTTTTAGTAATACTCAAAAATATTAATCAGAGTTTCTGCTAGTCAAGTGTTGTTGATGTTACACATGAGGGAATCCGCCTCTGATACTTCAGTTCAGATGCCCCTTCACAAAACAAGTTATTGAGATGCCATTTTGTGGGTTTGGTGCAATTTCAAATCTGAGTTCAGGCTTGATTCATAACAGATGGATTAGATATGCTTCACTGATTTTATTAAGGATATGCTGATAACAAACAACCAGCTGAGGTTCTGAACTAACAAAGCTGAATGTTCAGCACTTCTTAGAATCAGGTCCTTGAGCATGGAAAAAACCCCAGTTATCATCATCTAGAGTTTAGTCCTAATTCTTAAGGTGCTACCTCTCACGATGCTAAAACAACTCGAAAAGGTCACAACGGTAGAAATTTCCTGGGTAGTATTTCTTTCATCTTTAGTTTCTGTGTGAATAGGCCTTGTTTCAATTCTCACCCATGGACAAAACTGAGTGTGTTCTGCTTTCTTCTCTACCGTGCCTAATGAATGACTTATTAGTAATTCCATTTAATGTTGACTGCAGGGAATAGATGAAGGCCCGGAGGGACTCAGACTGATCTCTGACATTATTCGAGAGAAGATGGGAATAGACATCAGTGTGCTGATGGGAGCGAACATTGCCAATGAGGTGGCAGCAGAGAAATTCTGTGAAACCACAATAGGTACTGTCCTGTGTCCACAAATCCTCCTGTCCTCACAGTTGCACACCAAATAGCTCAAATCAGAAGCTGTTGGTTGAATTTCCTGGAATGTTTACACTTAAAAAAGTACTAGGACAATACTGGGAATAGGTGGAAAGAGAGGAGACAATTTTACATGTTCTCACTAGGGTTGTGCCTTAGCATGTGGAATACAAGCATGCTTTTTATCACCCTCCACATTACAAACTGCTTTATTTTATTACTGTGTTTAAGATTTTTCTTGGATTTGCGTGGCTTTATATGGATAAACGATTACATGTTCTATACTTCATCTCAGATATTATGGTCACAGATGGTACCTTTATGCATGTTTGTTTTAGTGTGATTTTTCATTTGGTTTTTTTAAGGTATCAATATCTTGTTTTCTTTTCTCAAAAAACTTTGTTCTCCCAAATGCTGGAATTTTTTTTATTTCCACATTGTCTTGGGTTGAACTGGCAAAACGCCAACTGTCCAAGACAGAGTA
>JAOXXN010000395.1:40430698-40456356 GCA_026770055.1 Myrmophylax atrothorax
ATACAGTATCATTGGTTAGAAGAAGTCAGCTGTCAGCTAGCCCAGCCTAGCTCAAGTCACCTGACAATTCCAGGCCTTGTCTGGCCCCCAAAACCTAAATTTAGGCCCACCTAGGTGAACCCATAACACACGTTGATGTCTGCACACCTTTTTAGCACGAAGGTGTGCCTAGTCTTGGATTTTACAGTTTTTAGACAGGCATATGTGGGTGTATACACATACAAGTACTCACACACAGGAGCAGTGTTCATGTGATTTTTTTTCAGTGTTAATTTTTAGTTTTCTGCATTGTTAGCTTTGTAACCTCCCAGTCACAGCTTTTACACTGAACTTAATTTTGAATGGTTGAGTAACCTGTTACTGTTTAGAAACAATTGTCAGTGGCAGCATGCTCAATTAGTAAAGTGTACTTTACATGCCTTTATCAGTAGGTATTTTTCTGGAATACAGGCTTTAAAATGGTAGAATTGCTCCTGCTGTACTCTTAATCCACATTTGGTTTATTATTAACTGTTCTTTTTAAAGAGAATGATCAAAAAATGGTGAGTGTATAGAGAATTAATGGAATTTTTATTTAGAATCTGTTGCTGAGCAGACAGTGAATTATGAAGAAGTGCAGAGTAACTCAGTGCAGAACTTTTAAGTGCAATGCAGACATGTCCTTGGTCCCTTAGAACAGAAATCTGTCTAGGATGGAGATAGAACAACCTTATCTCTGCTTTTCAGTATTTTGGTTTGTACAGGAAAGACTTAATAACATATAAATAAATACTCATTTTTTTAGCTTTCCTTTCCCTCTCTGAACAGGCAGCAAAATCTTAGAAAATGGCCTTCTCTTCAAGGAACTCCTGCAGACTCCAAACTTCCGAATAACCGTGGTAGATGATGCAGATACGGTTGAGCTTTGTGGTGCTCTGAAGGTAAGATTAAGAGGCTGCAGCTGGTACACACATGAAACAGTGATCCTTATAGAAAAAGAAGAGAGTATTGCCATTTAAGGAATTAAGTTTATTGTGCTTTATATAATACATAAAACTGCTACATAACATTTCCAGAGGATCCAGATGGGAAATTAGAGAGCAGCATGTTCGGAAGCTGGCTTTTAGACCTGGGTCTCACTGTTTTCCAACTTCTCTTTTGACATCTTTCACTTAGCAGTCATGAAACAAGTATTTGTTTCATCTAACTGGTCAATATATTTTTAAATCCATTTTAGTCCCCTTTTTGCAACAGTGTGTTTGCAAAAAGAAAGGGAAGAAGAAGTTGGCATTAATCTTTTCTGTCTGTTGACAAAACTATTCCTCTATTCTGTGGCTTAAACTGTGTGAGCACTTATGTTTTATGGACATACACTGCATAAGGTTTGTGTGGATACCCACATACAGAAATGACCTGAATAGGAAAAAAAATATTTTGGACAGTGACTCATCCAAAATTTTTTTGGTAACAAAATTGATGCTGTCAAAAAGCAAAGGCTAACGATTTTTAATGGCTGTTTTTTCAGGTTACTTACAGGCCATTTGGGAAGGGAAGGCATTAGTTGCTTGGCATCTTGGCCAACATACTGTAGTTCACATTGTCTCATACATATTCTGAATCATTTTTGATGGGTGTAGTGGTTTAGTAGACAATTTGGGTTACTTTTTTATGTTTTGGATAAATTATTTGTCTTGGTTTGGTTTTGCTGCTGAAATTTGTGTAAATTGCATCATTCTCCTGCAAAGCTACCAGACCAAGCAATGATGTCTTTCAGATAATGAGTTTTGATTCCTGCTCAGCAGGAACTAGACTTAACAGCTTTAATAGGATATTTTTTGGCCTACTACTTTTCTTGATAATTCTGTCTTAATAGCTGTCATACTGGAAGTCCTGAGAAGGAGGAGGTTGTGGGTCTGTGCACAGTTGGGCTTAGGCTTTGGAGTTACTGTCTATATAGCAATTTCTCAGTATTGGAGAGCTTGTAATTTGGCTCCACAGCCATTGCTTTAAAATGGTGATGTGGGAGGTTAGCAGAAAAGAAATCCTGTGTAAAAACCCCGTGAAATTAGTCAAGAAGTTTCTTTGAAATCTGATCAGCAAGATGTTTTCTGACTAGCGTAGATTCTTGTTTGATAGAGAAGTTCTGTCCTAGGAAATTTTTATTGCAGACTAATCTTCTGAAAGCGATGAGCCCATTAAACTAAGCAGGTAGTCAGAAGACACTCAAAACTCCACTGTAATTGTGCAAGTCAGGCAAGATACCAATATCTCTTTGGAAAGGCAGAAGAATTTAAATAAATTGTTGCTCTTGACCTGGGAAACTACAAAGGTGAAACTTGTGCAATTTTTTTTGTAGCCTTGTTTTATTCTTCCCTTCTGCTTCATTACTCATCATGCATCCTGCAGACTGAACTCTCTAATTGCATTTCTAAAAAGCTATGTATATTCTGTGTGCTCTAGTAATTTGGTTTTGATTGCAGTATATTTTGTTAACTGAGATGAGACTTCCAAAGAAATACATGGTATAAGCTCTAAACAAAAATTCAATTAAGGATAGAATAATTGGTTTAAAAATGCTGTGCATTTCTTGCCTAATTAAAAGACAGAACTGGTATAAAGTGGCATAAATCAGTCATGCTAGTATAGGTGATGTTTTTAAACATACAACTTTTCCTTAATCTAGGAGAGAATGTTAATAAAATTGTATTTTTGAAAGAATATTTCACTTAAAACCCTTTCTGGTTAATCCTAAATCTTGTGCTGACAGCATGTAAGAAATTTCCTGAGCTGTTCTTAACTCAAACATTGCAAAATCTTATTAATGCATTGGCAACATGTGTGGCTCTGAAAGAAAATAAATAAGCTCAAATTAAACAGATGGGTATGTTTTTATTACCTATGCAAAAGCAAAATGCAAAACTCAGATGTGAATAGCATTTTTTCTTAGAAATTGTACATACTTAGGAGCATTGTTTGCTAAGGGTAACAACAAGAATTGTTGTTTTTAGGGAAAAATCTCATGTGTAGCTTCAGTCAACTGACCAATACTTTCTTAAACATGGAAAGTTACTTCATGAAAAAAATAGTAAAAATTGGCATTATTTAATTTGCTGAAAGGAGGAAATTCCTATTCAGAAGATGATGGTGTTCGTGTTGTGTGAAGATACAGTTATAAAAGCAGAGGATTTACTCTTTACAGCAGTGCCAATTCAAAATGTCAGTATTGTCACTGCAAACTACAGGTAGGAGGACAGAGGTAAGCAGGCAAACATGTCGCTCCAGACTGTCTTTTTGGATGTGGAAATAGTAAAAGCAACTTCTATATTGCTATTTAAAACATGAGGAACAGTACCCTAGTGAAACAGTGTATTCTCACAGGTTCTGCATTTTTCTGTAAATACCAGCTTAGGAAAAGAAGACTTTTCTGTTAGTGCTGGCATAATGGACTAGATGTTAAAAGCCCATACTTAACCTTGCGTTTTATTTCTGCAAGCCTTTTAAACAGGGAAGATTGTCAATGTGGGTAGTTGCCTAAAGGTTGGGAAAAAATACAGAAGGGTAACAAAGAATCCTCTGAGCACAGCTTTCCCTTGCAATAATTTTAGATATGAAATTTGTTCTTTAAAGCCTATTTGAATTCAGACTGTAATAATAGGTATTGCAGCTGGGTGATCATGAGAGAACATGTGCTTGATTGCTATTTATATACATATATATGGAATATCCACTTCATTTACTGTATTTAGATTTGTGGCAATGGGCGGATGGAGATACAGTGAAGTATGGAAATCAGTGCAGTGAAAATGCAGTCTTGTGTCAGCTTGGGGACTGGCTGAATAGACAGTGGTAGTGACTACAAAATCTGATGACACTGAGGAGAAACAGCTGTCTACAGTATCTTGTAGGCTACTGGAACAAAAAGTGCTTGGCACGTTCTTCTCTGTGAGTACTTCTTTCTTTTGAAGACTGATGCACATTTCCCATTTGTTTGGTGACCTTTTCTAAGTGTTGAGGTCAGGAATTAACAACCTACAAATTTGGATAGTTGGTAAGTGTCCAGTTGGCTTTACAGGTGGCCTGACTGAAGGCCGTCTACAACTTTATCTGCCATTTGCCAGATGATGAATGGGCCTTCCTAGGAAATGCTTAAAGGTTATGACACCACTGTAAGGGTGGTGTGTGCAGCTGTGCATATGTATGGATGTACTTCTGGATGCTGATGGATGTGATACTGCAGAGTAGCACAGACCCAAGGCTGTCACCTCTGAGGTGTCCTTAGGGTTCTTACTGCCTGTGCCAGTGGATGGTGTTACAAGCAGTGCAGATGTGAGGCAAGACCGAGCTGGTGTGCGCACCTGGCAGCGTACCTGAGAGGCAACGTAAACACTGGGACCTGCATTCTCGGGGCTAAACTGTACCCAAATCACTTACCCAGTGCAGCAGTGCCAGGGGGGAGTGTGAGAGGAGGAGTGAGAACCTAACCTCTGGATATGGCAAAACGGCCAGCTGCCCAAAGTTCAGGGATCCGGAGAGTTAAAAACCCTCAGGTGGCAGAGCCAAGGACCAAGACAGATGTGACAGTTCTGGTAAGAAGGAGAAGGAGTAGCAGCTATGGTTGTAGTTCAGGTTCCTTCAGGCCCATCTCTAAATTTTATGGTTCCAGCTTAACCTTAAGTAAAGAAATAAGAAGTATAGTGGTGATTTATTGTTTACCAGGTTATGTAATCCAGCATTGTTACTTGCAAAGGTGGTCTTGCAAAGTATATTTAGGGCAGTCACTGTTGGATTGTCAGTCCAGGTATTGTAGAATTCAATTGTGATAGTTTTTTTCTTTTTCCTGAGATGAAGTAGAAATGAAATTCAGGTTTGCCAGGAGCAAGCAAACAGGTTACGCTTAACCTCTCTGGCAGTCCTGCTGATACTGCCTTTGATTTTTTGAGTTTTCATTTCACCTCTCTCACCCATCATGTGAAGCAAGTAGCTTCTCAAAGTTCATATGTAAGCAGGAGGAAAGCAGGCTGTGCTGACCTGTGATGCTGCCTCAGGGAAGTCTGGACATCCCAGGTGAAATAATATTTCTGCTTAGTTCTCTTACTGATCCATTTAATTATGGAGAGGCAGTGGTTGCCTCAGAAATGGCTGGTGCAGCTGTCTTCATGAGCTCTCCATAAACTGTAAACTGTTAAGTTGGATAGTTCTGAGCACTGACTATGTAAGAGAACAATCTGTCAGCAAAGTCTGCAGCCTTGTTGTACTTTTTTTCTTGGTCATCTGTTGAGCTTGTATTTGTGACCTCTGGCATGTTTGCAGCAGGTCAAATGCAAGTAAAAGACACTTTTTCTCATTTGTTCTGACACATAGTGTGAGCACTGCCTTGCATCAGCATTTCTTTTACAGAGAATAGCTTCACTATCCCAGTGATAAAGAAACTGAATCCATTGCTTGCTCATGTTCTAGAATAACTAGGATTAGGACTAACTCCAGCTTCTGGACCAGACGGGGTAAAGACTCACCTCTTAAGGCAAAGTATTTTAGTACCTTAAAATTATATGCAATATAAAAACACCCTGTGTGTCTTGCTTACAGGATACATGCTTTAATGTAAAAAGCTCTTAATGCCAAGATAGGGAAAATGTGTTTGCTCAAGCATGTAGTGGTTTTGAGAGCTCTGAATCACTCAGGCCAAGAGGAACGTTATGTTGCAGTCATTTTAGGATTATTGTGATGGTGGTTTTGAACCTTTGGAACAACAGGTTTGTCTGTAGGCTCTTGCTTATTGGACTCTTAGACTCCCATGTGTGTATGCAAGTACTGCTAGTTTTTACACGGTGGTAGACCTTGTAAATTCATAGTTGTGCCCTCAGGTTATGTAGACCAGGATGTAAGAGTCTCCTAGGCATGGGTGTGTGTTTTAGAGCATAATCCGTTGTCTTGTTTCCACATTATGTGCCAACTGCATAAGAACATACAATGGGGACATTGTACAAACAAGGAGCTTAGTGTTCAGAGCTGGAATCACAACTTCCCTTGTTCCCTACGCCATTTCCTCAGAAGTCACTAGTCGTGGTATGACTCGGTTAATAGAATATTTCTGTTGCTCCAAAGACAAACGTTGCAGAAAGTAGGAGTAGACAACAAAATACCATTGGCCAAATTGTATTGTATATTATGAGCAGGTAGGCCACTTCAAAGTGGAGAGGAAAGTCAAGCAGACAAAGTTGGAGGAAATGGGAAACCTCAGTATTGGAGTATTCAAGAAGCATATGGAAAACCCCAGAGCTTGCTCAAATATGTTTTTGTTTATAGCTGAGTGCTAACTACTTGCAGACTTAATATATAGGTAAAATGCATTTAAGTGGGTTATCCAGTCTGAAAACTTCTTAAATATCTGCTTGACTTCCTCCTGCTTTGCCACCAAATGAGCAGATACTGGAGGTTGCTTTACAAGAGGCATCTGATGAAAACATACCTTGACTGAATTGCCACAGCCAACATTTAAACCAAGGTGATCTGAAGTACCAGCTTTAAAAGCTGACTGTCTCTGGCTGCTGCAGGTCTGATGTTGAGATACCTGTCTGCAAGTTTTAGGGTCATCTTTAGACCTCAGCTAGCTGCTCAAAAAGGTGTGACTGATGCGCTGACCTCATTTGATTTAGAGTCACCTAGCCATGACTGGTCGCACAGCTCTGCAGCAGCCTGGCATTTGTGGTTTTTACAGTCCAAAAAACAAGAAAACCCTGACTGTTAATCAGCCGGTTGCTTTCATTAGCAACTTCTGTTGTTCACTCTTCATCAATAGTTAAAAGTTGGTTTGGTTGGTTGATTTTATTTTTTCCCTGCATTAGGTGCCATAATGTTTGTTCTCCTGTGGTCTCTGTTGAGGTCACTGCTGCTGCTGTTGCATACAAAAAGATATTACTACATCCATTACTTCCTTGTTTGCTTTATCAATATGTCAGAACACCATCTTTTTTGGAATGTTTTGGGGTTTGGTACAGTTTGTTATGGGTTTGGGGGTTTTTTGGTAGGGGCAATGGAACCATGGCTAGTCTCTGCTCTGACTCCCAGGTCAGAAAGTAGTTTTTGTAGTCACGTCACTCAAATGTGTTTCATCTAATTCTAATGTTCTTAAACCAAAGAAGAGACCATATAGCTGATTGCTCTTAAAGAAACAGCACATTCTTTGTAGAATGCTGTCAGCAGGTCTAAGGTAAAAAACAAACAGTTTTTTTGCTAAGGATGTTCATCCTGTGTCATGAACCTCCTGGGAACACCTTGATTAATTTTTACTGTTACAGGAACTCTGCGTATTTGGAAGGACTGGATACTATTGGCTTGGCTGAATTTGATCCCTTAGCATGTCTTCATAGAAGTCAATAAATGTTTCTTAGATGTAGTGTTCCTTTAATCATAAAGAAAATCTGGACAAGAGGACTGTGGGATGTCAGTCTAACTTTACCCCTACCTCAGGGCAGGAATAGCTCAATCTAGCTAAAACCTCGTTCCGGGGTAGTACAACGTGTTTGTTCTTAGAGATAGTCAATAATGATAGCTCCACAGCCTTGGGGGCAGCTTATGGTAGTACTTCAACTATGCTTTTATCCTTGGAAATACTTAGTAATGTGAGGCTTGTCACTTTTTTTACTCTTTTTTTAAAGGTTATCCCACAGGCATCAAAATCCCCAAATCAAAATAACCCAAAGCAACCTAGTCTTTCACTAGTAAATACAGGTTTGCAATTCTTGAAGACATCTGCATTCTGTCTTTTGGTATCTCCTAGGAGTCTGTAAATGATAATTGACTCTTTTCCTGTTTCTCTTCTCATTAGAATATAGTAGCAGTAGGAGCTGGGTTCTGTGATGGTCTTTGCTGCGGAGACAATACCAAAGCTGCCATTATTCGCCTTGGCCTAATGGAGATGATTGCCTTTGCCAAAATATTTTGCAAAGGGCAGGTGTCTACTGCCACTTTCCTGGAGAGCTGTGGAGTTGCTGATCTCATCACAACCTGTTATGGTGGCCGGAATCGACGTGTAGCAGAAGCAGTCGTTAAAACTGGAAAGGTACCTTATTCACTGCGTAAAATATGTTATTGCAAGTGCTAGCACTCCTGGTTTGTTGGAGTAGTAGAGGTATCGTGAATCATGCTAGCTCTACTGAGTGAGTACCCTTCTCTTTCCTCTTGGTTTTTTTCAGTGTGTTGCAAGGCTGGAATGAGTGTAAAGGTGTCCAAAAGGGCGGAGGTGATTTAAAAGAAAAGCTTGAGATGTAAGATGTTGGGAGATGCAGATTTAAGAAGGAGAATATTTATGAACAAGAATATAGGAGAATATTGCATATGCTCAACCAAGGTCACTTTTGAGAAAGAAAAAAGCCTTAGTAAATTTTTTTCCATCCAGTTGATGTCATCAGGCCTCTGGAAACTTCATCATAGCTCTCCTTTATTTTCTTTTCTCCTTTGTTGATTAGTCTATTGAAGAATTAGAGAAAGAAATGTTGAATGGTCAGAAACTGCAAGGCCCACAGACTTCTGCAGAAGTGCATCGCATCCTCAAGCAGAAAGGAATGCTGGACAAGTGAGTAAGAACAGATAAACAAATTTCCACATACCCCTTTTTTATCTTCGTAATTCTTTCTGCATTTTTGGTTTTGCTATCTTCTTAAATGTAATAACCAAAAATAAAACCACTGCAATAAGAGTAGCTTAATCCCTAGTTATCAAATCAGAGAGAGAAGTGAATAGAACCTCAAAATAATACTGGTGTAGATAGAGCTATTAGCGTGATGTTAAATTTGTGAATGTCCTTCTGTTTGCAGGATGTATTATTGCCTTCTGCTACTACAAAAAAGCACAGCAAGTGT
Source organism: Myrmophylax atrothorax (assembly GCA_026770055.1). Lineage (NCBI taxonomy): Eukaryota > Metazoa > Chordata > Aves > Passeriformes > Thamnophilidae > Myrmophylax > Myrmophylax atrothorax. The sequence goes on from JAOXXN010000395.1 coordinate 40,439,539, forward strand.
GTTTTAACATGTGAAAAGAATAAAATGCATGAAAATAGAAGCAGAGCTTCCTGAAGACACTTGTGAAAAGGTTCTGCAGCTCATTTCATAGTAGGAAATTCATTGCTTACCTCCAAAGAGAGGAGCTTTGTTATAAAGGAATCTATATAGGTGATCATCTGAATAGAGTGGCTGCTTCTACCACATGGATTCTAGCTTAGATACCACAGTTCTCTTTCCTAATGTGATTTCCAGTCTGCTGTAGGTTAAAACCTGCCATCTGCTTCTGTAGGTCAGGGCTTTTTTGTGGTATGAAATTCAGCAGATTGTCCTTTGTTCCGTTATGTTTGAGTCAGAACATGTGTGGTTCCCATAGCCACACACAGAGTTGTCTCCTTATGAGATTAAGGGATGCATTTGTCTGTTCCTCTTTGTAGAAGAGGCAAAATAAATAACTGCCAGTCAGAAGACCAAGCCTTTTACTTTTTATTTTCAAAGCAGTTTTTAAAGTCTAATTTTAATGGATCAGCTACATAAAATTATTAATTTTTTAATAGTATCTTTGTATGTAAGGCACCTAAGTCTGTTTCTTCAGTGTACAGTAATGAAGCTAACTGCAGAAAAAATGTAACTAAAATGTTGGCTTCATTCTTTACTGTTTATGATTCCCTAAATGAGACAAGATGCTGTGTTTGAGGAGATTTTTGGTTGGTTGGTTTGTATCCTGTTCTACCCTACAACAAATAGAGTTCATTATAGAAGAGTTCAAGTTGTGTTTTTAATGAAAGACATGAAAACAGAGTGTTGCTAATTTCTTTCTGATATGCCAACATGTATGTGTCAGTTCTTCATAAAAGGTCCCATTCAACAAGACTTTTGAAAACAACTTTCAATGTGTTTTTCAAAAACTATTGCTTTAGAGCACAAAACACAGTGAAGCAGCCATGGTTTCAAAGTGAAGAGGTAAGAGTCTAGTAAGGATAAGATTGTGTGCTCTCGTCCTACAAGAAGTCCCAAGGCTATGCACAGATAATGCAAAAGTCCAAGTTCAGCAGAAGAGCCTTGGTAGCAGGGTTGATGCCTACTGACATCAGCAGTGTAATTACTTTTTTCATGTCCACAGTTGCAGACCTCACCCTCTTGATGTGCTCAGGCCTGAGATGCGTTTGCAGTTTGCCGGCCCTGAGCCTCAGTCAGCCTTGGTACTGGTTTGTGTGTGAGGTGTGGCAGGCCTGTGCACAGCAGTGTTCTCTGTGATAAGCAGCAGGACTTAAGATGTGGTTTGTAGTAGTGGTGCTTCTTCACTGAAAAGTAACTGCCAGTGCTGTATCTACAGCTGTGGGAGATTTGCTTTTGCTTCAGAAGGTTCACATATTTTGTGGCCACCTCTCACATAGGCATAATAATAACTTTGTTGGTGCCTACATTTAAGTTTGTATGGGAACAGCAAATTGAACCTCTCTCCAGCCCAATACATCATACAAAGTGAACAATAAGTAAGGTTTGTAAGAAATGCAAAAGTCTTTGTGTAATTTTTTTTTCTGCAGCTTTCCTAGTAAAGGTTTGTAACCTAAGCAATGTAGTACTGGATTTGAGAGAGCAGCTATGTGGCTGTAGGACAGGGTTTTTCCACCAGTGAAATAAAACCGAAAATCACTTGGATTGACCTGAAATAGTTTTTGCTATTTTTGTCTATTCTCCACAAAAATAAATCAAAATAAGTAGAACATGCATTTCACAGTAAAACATTGAAATGTTGTTTCAGCTGAAAATGAAATTCTACATTTTGAATTAAGCACTTGTAAAAAGCCATAGAAATCATGGGCTGAATTCACAAGCATGTCCTTTCTCCCACTTTTTTCCCCAGTAATGGGGAAATGCTGCATTCAGCCAAGTACCAATCCTGCATGTACCCCTGAGAATGCAATAGTCACCATGGTGTGATGGTACTCCTGGATGGTTCATGGCTTCTCTTGTGACCTCTGGCTCACTTTGAGGAGTCTAGTTTGGAGCAACGTGCTCCTACCAGAGTTGCTGCAGTAACACATGGCAGCAGAGTGTAGGGCCAAGCATGTATGGTGCTCAGTACTGGCTGGGGTTCTGCTCAGTGCTGAAATGGCATTATAGAAAGCTTTAGAGTGAGCGATGGGACAACTTCTAAGGAGACAGTCCTAGTCCAGATGTGCTCCGAATCACTCAGAAAGTAACTATTTCACTGTCTCCAATGCTCCTTATAAAAGACCACGCTGAAATGGCATATGTATTTGAACAGGTAATTAATCCCTAAAATTCACCAGGTTTTGTATGAAAATGGGACTTGTCTGGGTGTCACTGTCCAGAAAGTATGGAATGCAAATACAAATTTCTGTAAAGTGTCTTTACTGGAAGAAGACTTCATATTATCAGAGAAGCCTAAATAATTTGGAGGTTGTTGGAAACATGGCCAATTAAAAAAAAAAAAAAGAAAAAAGTAGATAGGTAATACAGTGTTTTAAAATCCAGGTTTCATTTTGGATTCTTATTAAAAACTTGACCTTCAATGTCTTCTTGGATGTCTTTGTGTCATATTCTGTATTTACCAAATTGTTGCTCAAAAGTAATGCATAACTGATGTGCCAGTCATCCTTTTTTAAGGATGGCCAAAACTATCACACCATTGATGAGGACAGCTGTAAGAACAGCCAGGAAAGATGTGAATGTTTTTAATTTATTTTTTAGATCACTTAATGGTTGTGCCATACATAATGAATGTTGCAGGCTCCATTACAGCTACCTGGGCTACTCAGAGTGACTCATATGGGTTCTGTGTTTATCCAGTGCTTTTCAGCCCAGTGCTAGCACTTGACAAATAGAAAAAGACATTGTTTTTTCTATCTCTTCTTTTTCCCCTCCCTCTTCTCACCCCATTTTATTTTTTTTCATTTAAGAAAATGTTACAGAATAAACTTACATTATCTTTGCTTTCCCCTTATGTTTCCTCAGGTTTCCACTCTTCACTGCTGTGTATCAAATCTGCTATGAAGGGAGGCCTGTCAGAGAGATGATATCCTGCCTTCAGAGTCATCCAGAGCACATGTAAAATCAATCAGGCTGTTGTACTAATGCAGCTTTCTGCCTTTCGAATTTATGTCTGGGTTCAAGTGGATGTATCTATCGTTAAGCTTTGTTCAAAGCCGCTCACTAGGCAACAGTAACAACATGAATGTCACTGAACAAGTATTGTTTTGTGTTATACAGCCTAGTTTGATACAGCATGCAGTGTTGGCTTGGTGATTGTTGTTTTACTGGCTAAAATGCAACTGGTTTAAGACACACAGTACAAAAGTTGCACTACATACCTGGTATATATACACAAGTGTACTTCGAGTGTGTTCCTACACCATAAAACACAAGGTTTTGTTATCTCTTATTAAGGCCTAATCCAAAGTCCACTGGATTGTGACAAGAATCCTACTGGTTTTGATTAGAGACTGAATCAAGCCTATAACCTTGAAATATTAGGAAACTTTCTAGTAGAACTTGATTTTATTATGTATACGCAGTTAAATTTTAACATTTTCCATGCTTGTGACTATATTAATTTAAGCAATGTTAATGCAAAACAAGTGGTAGCAGTTATTCAGGGGGCTACAGGGATATTTTAATGAATGCTAGTAAGAACATTTTCATTTTTGAAAGTTGTTAAAACTGCCAGGTTATTTTGAAACCAATTTCTAAGTGAATTTAAAGGTTTTAATTACACTGTTTTGAAGGGAGTATTCTAGAGGGGGATCATTATCTCCCCTTCTGTTTTTTAATCCTTGCATTTTTATATTTCTCCATTTCTCCCTTACTGTTCCTAGGTGTTAGGCTCTTCTAGAATCCCATTCCCCAAAACAAGCCAGAGATGCTGACCTGGGGGTTCTGAACCCTGGAGCCTATGGTTCATTTTAGTGTTGTACTGGTGGTTGTTCTTCACTGGTACTGGTGGGTGGGTGGGGAAGGATACTCTTGGGTATCCACTGCTCAGAACTGTTGTGCTGTGTTTCTAGCTAAGCTGCAAAATGTAGCAATCCACACAACACTCCAAGAAATGTTAGAGAAATTCCATGGTAGATCATGCTTGTGTTGTCAGAAGGGTTGTGTGCCAGTATGATGACTGCATTCATTTCAGTGCCTGCCAGTGACTGACATGTCACTTGGACTGAAGTCCTGATCCAGCCTCCCCAGTTGTGAAGTTACTCTTTCACTGGACAAATCATTAATGGGTGCTGAATCAATTCCTCTATGACCAGTCTCCCAGAAGGCCTCTCAAAGGCATCTGTCTCTCTTATTCCTGAGGCATCTCAACTAGTTTTTTTCAGGCACCTTGGCTTTATCAGGTAGGTTAATTTTATTTGCTATTGGAAAATTTGTGATTTTACGGGTTTAGGGGTGGAATTGGCTTGGTTGGGGTTTTTTTGTTTTTTTTTGTTTGTTTGTTTTTCTTGTACTAAAGTGTGTGGTCTTTTTTTTTTGGTGAAACATACACTAAGTACATAAAGAGTAAACTCATTCTTCCAGCTGGGAGACAAGGGTTGGCATCAGGATTTATAGAACAGGAATGTCTATCTGCTCTGAATATCCACTCCTAACCTATGAACAGTACCAGAACTGTTTTTCATTGTTCTCAGTGGCAGTTTTAGACCAGAAATCATAAGCACAAACCCATCGTGAAGCTTTAAGTTGTCATTCAAAACTTGCTAAAACAAAGAGGATGCCTGGATTACTCTGAAAAAGGCGAGCATTGGGGCAGCTTTGTGTAGACAGGAAGACGCTTCAGCTCAGAGGTACCAATTCTGTGCTCCTATATTATTTTGCATTAATTTTTGGGAGATCTCATCAAAGTCCTCAGATATTCAGGGATGTGAAAAGTTCTTTTGCCTTACTTCTGATTTAGTGCTAAATATAACAGATGGCCAGAAGTTAAGTGACATCAGGTGTTGGTGTCAATGGGGAACATTACTGGTAGAGCTGACTTGGAGCAATCACTTGCTTAGACGTGTAAGAGGAAGTTTTAAGGTTGCTAGCACTGTTATACTAACGCACACAAGGAGCACACACTCCTCATTACTGCAAAGCTTTCAGTGTGTTTGCTTATGCTTTGTTTTGGTTTTGTTTTTTTAATACGAAATTGATTGGCTTTTCCTTTATATGTGTACATATACATTATATATATAAACTTTTTTTTACATGCAGTATATAGTACCGTAGCATTTTGTAAGATACATAAAGGGCTATATGAGCTAAATGTGGTAAATTAATATATATTTTTAAATTATTTCTTTATTATTCCAATACTACTTCTACCACTGAAACCCCCAAATCTTAATTGTTCTTGTTTTGTACAGAAGCCTGTATTCTAAGGCAAATCCACAGAAAAGGTTTTTATGGAATTCTTTCCTCCAGTCTGTTATGATGTTTTTGTTTTTTTCAGACAAAAAGTGAGGTTTCAGGAACTAAAATAGTTTATTTAAATTTCTATAGCTAGTTCATAATTTGCATTTGCTTTTTAATGCTTGAGAACACAGCTTGTCACTAGGTATTTCTCCCCCACTGTTCATTAAAATCTGTGATTATGGTACTGGAACAGAATGATTAGAGTCCAGTTTTACAAACACTGTTTTGCCTAGTTCTGGGATAGTCTTACTGAAAACGTTAACCCCTGTGTAAGGGGTCATACATTTGTAACTAATTCTTGGTTTATGAACACAAATTATTAAGGAAGGCATTATACTCTAATGATACTTACTGAACTTGCCCTAGACATATATGTACTGATTTTGTTTTAAGTATGGTGGATGCACACCTGTCTGAAGAGTGCAAATAAACATTTTTGTCTTTCAAATCACTTTGGTTTCTGTTGTGTCATTTTGCATGTCTTGTGATCTGTATTTTATTCACTCCATTGAATGTAGGTTTTTGTGGACATGGGATGTAATTGTAGCAGATATGAGGCTGCCATGCAGGAACATAAATTTTAAAAAGAGCTATTTGACATCCAGATGTCAGCATTTTCATTTCTGTCCATTGGGAATACAATTATGGTGCCTTTGACCAATGGAAACAGGTCCTTGTCTTCAGTTCCTTGAGTTGCTGTGGGAGCCACTGGAGGGCACTGGTCAGTAAGTGACTTATTCTGCCTGCTCTGCAGTTACTTCTCATTTATTTCTGAAGTTCCAGAGGTGCTTACGTGATTGCACCTGTCTTACACTGTGTTCCTTTCATTTGGAGCTGGTTATATTTGAACACCAGATGCATATGTTGTAGATCCACTGGAACTGAGAGAAGGGGCTTGGTGTGAAATGCCCAACACCTTATTACCTCTGCCCATGGCTCTGGCTTGCCTGTCATCTAAGACCCTCCTAGTACAGGACCCTCCTAGTACAGCCACTACTTCAGCTCTACAGTCTGTGAGAACTCTCAGCATCACTTCAGTTCCTGTATTGTGTATCCATCAACATTTTTTCTGTTGTATGTTGAAGTCCAAAGGCCTTGGGAAATTACCACATGTTGCTCAGTTTTGCTGGTTTGTACATCAGTGAAACGGGTGGGATGTGTCACAACTGTTTAACCAGAGAAAGGAAGGTCTGCCACTTAGTGTGGGGCACCGTACTGGAAAAAGAGGATGGGCTTTGTGGTGAACAGAATAATGGACTGTCTACTGAAAGCCTCAAACCATTTCATAAAATGAGAGCAATGTCCTAATGCCTTATTTACACATAGGGATACTGAGACAAGTAAAGGTGGTTACCCAGCAAACCTGTGACTGGATGCATTTTATTCCTAATTTTAGGATAGAGTTTCAGCCATTAGGTCCTTTCATGAAATCAACTAGTAGAATAAATATGTAGATATCTCAAGCATACCCTCCAAAAGGGCTTTAATTTTAGTTAGTCTGAATCAACAGGAAAGTAAAAACTACCACAAGAGAATTAGGGTGGATACCTTAGTTTCATGTTATCTTCTGAGGGGGTGGTGTTTTCTGACTAAATCCCTGTGGTACAGGCTGAGTGTCTTTCATGTCTGACTGTAAATAACAGCCAGGCTGTACAAGGAACATGACAGAGAAGAAGTCAATTTCCAATGGCCTGTGCTGATGATTCTTTATAATGCTCCCACCCTGGACTTCATTGTAAGGATGGAGTCATGTGAATGAAGTACATAGATTTCTCAGCAGCTGGTTAATGCTGAAATAAAATGTTGTCCTGGGACACATGGAACTTTATATTATTAGGAAGTGTAAAATACTTATCTTATGCCTGTCTCCAGGCCACATGGAGTTTTCTCCTGTGATTTGTCATGAGCTGATAGAAATCTGAGCACTAAAAGGTAACACTTCTATTGTGAATAATGGATGGGAAGATTATCTGCCTTCAATCCCAACATGTGCAAAGGAGAGGTGTTCAGTGTTCAGGCTGAATGAAACCTGGTTCTCAGTCTGTTCTAACTTGATTTTAGATCACTGCTAATATGCTTTGGATAGGGACATTCAGATACTCTGGATCTATCAGTCTAGTTCTGCTCTTACTGAAAGCAATTGCAGAACTGGATTTTAAGGGAACAGTAGAGTGATGCCCAGCAGAATGGTATCTGTCAGAGTTTCCCCATGTCTGAATTGGATTTACCTATTTGTTATATTTTCCTGTTACCTACAGTATATGTTTTAGAGAGATTTAGTGAAGGGCAATTTTAGGGACAATAGGAACTGTATGTTGATTATTTCTGTAAGTTACTAGAAACAGTATGAATTACTGATTTTAAATTTTTGTTCTTTCTGTAACTCATGCTGAAGGAATCAGTGAATGATAAAATAAAGTGCTGCTCTGACCTGTGAGCAGTCTTGATTGTTTAGGTGAGGATAGCTGCCAAAGTCTTCTCAGTATAACTCACATTGCACTCTGATACAGTTAGTGCTGCTGCCTGTTGTTGCTACACTGCATGTTTCCTTTTCTCAGCTGTCTTTCACCCTACAGCTTTTCTTCATGTCTCTTCCAGCTTCCTTCTTGCCTCTGTATCTGCACCTGTATGTGCCGTTTAGTAGTGCACCTTAAGAAGGGTTTTCATATCAGAAGGTGGGGGTGTGTAAGTGCACACACATGCTCATCTGTAGAGGTAAGCCCTTACCTACCTTTTCTTTTTTGAATGATTGTGTGCACAAATAAGCCTTGTAAGGGACTAGGAATTTTGCAGAGGATTTTAGCAAGGCCACCAAGAGGATTGATGTTCCTTTGTTCAAGGTAATGTCTGTCTGTCTATTTAGAGCTGTTTGGCTGTGAAGCTAGTGCATAGATTTCTTCCAGACCATCCTGGCTGTCTGGGATACCAGTAAGTCAGCTTGGGATAATTGAAAACATTGCTACTATTTTAGGGAAACAGTATCACATCCATGCTACCAGTCATTGGAGCTCTGAAATGTCATGTTTGTAAAAAATAGTGCATATTTCATGTTCAGGTGAAAATAATAGTGACATTAATTGAACTGCTTTGCCCTTTCTTTCTCCAAATTTAGATTGATTATAAACCCTGTTATTGTCATAGGAGCACACTTCAGCTCTCAGTGTTATAGATTCTTTCTGCATGATTTGTGTTTTTGAGGACTTAGTGAACATCTTTCAGTTTGATGATTATTGAGCATAGGCATGTGGTAGGCTCAGAAAGTACAGCCTCGAGGATTTTTAGCTTACATTTTCATCTTTTTGGGGGCTGGAGAGAAATGGAAAGCCAGCCATATCTGTTAGCAAGCACTGGCTGAGTTCCTGATCTACGTCATCTTTAAATACTAGTATTTAAAACAAACATCAAACACAAGTACTTGTGTCAGAGCTGCTCAGTCTGTGAGCCTTTTTTTTTTTAGCATGCTATTCTTTTTTTGTGGTACTTACTCCCTGTATTGTTGCATCAAGAGGTAAACCAACATGTATTGTGATACAAGATTTTGAAGTCTAAATACTTAAAAGGAAAGTGAGCTCAAAGCAAGCTGCTCTGTACTGTGATAGCTGAGCAGAGCCAGCCTTGGCTTTGGATTAAAGCCCAGGTTTTGTACAAGTGTTTTTAGTGGTGTATTTAAACCCGATTTAGGGATTTTTCCAATTTCCACTCACCATGCAGATTTGCAATGGAATGTGACAGATGCTTTGGGTGTTTTGTTGTTTCTGAGCTTTTTTTTTTACTTTATGTAGACTTCATTGGCATAATTTTCTCCAAGCTTCAAGCTGGGTGGTGATTGCAGTAGCACTTAGGCCAGTCTTGCCTTGTGTTTAGTCTTATCCTCCTGGTTTTTTATCTGCATTTTTTTCAGGCTGTAGGCTACTATAGATAAGGAATACCTTTCATTACTCCCAGAGCTTTAGCTAGCATGGGATAAAAGGCTCAGCATACTGCCATGTGCATTTAGCCTTGTCGTATGTTTGTTGCATAGCAGAGAGGCTAAGTGGAATAAAATCTTCCAAACTTGCATTCTCTTGAGTTTCATCCTTATGCCACTCACATCTTTATTCATATATTGACTGTTTTAAAAAAGCAAAAGCTCAAGTTTTTTCCAAATGATGTTCCCTGGTGCAGTTGCTCAGGCAGCCTCAAGTCTCTGGAATACATGATCACAAAAGCTGCTTATGTTGATTCTGATGGGTTCCCATTCTAGAACTGTAGTATCCTGTACTTAGGTGTAGTGTACTTAGTTGCCACACTCACTGAAGTAATTTTTTATCACTCAGAAATTTTGTCTAAATTCTAAAACTTGTAATTCAGCTGCTTGTAACCATTTGGCAGAGGAATGTGCAGTTACCAGGAATGACAATTTCTAGGTGTGGCTTTTCTTCCAAAATACAGTAAATTTCCTTGACAATGCTGGGCACTGTAGAGCAGCAGAGGTCTTTCCTCGTAGGCACAATTAGCTTTCTGAAAGCAATCAGATTGGAAATGGGAGGAGAGAGTGGAATGGGTTTAGACTTCAAACCCTACAGATAAATTGTTTTAAGTGTAATTTGTATATACTATGTGTGGAGAAGAGAGGGAACAATGCAAAGTACTGCACTTGATGGAACACACGGAGTGAGCCCAAGTCAGTTTTAACCAGTTCAAGAGTGGTAATGCAAGAACAGGCACTGAAACACAGGAGTGAAGACCAAGCTGTTGAGAGTTGTTTGGAGCCCCTTTTGGCCCCATTTTCTACCAGGCATAACTTCACTGTAACATCTTAGTGCAGCAATGTTCCCTTCTAAACTAAATCCTGGGAAATGTCTCCTCTGAGATCTTAGCAGTTGTTCAAGAGATTTCACAAGCACACTTGGTATTATCAAAATGCATTGAGATACAACAATTGCTGTTGAAATTCCCCTTCCACCCCATGTATCGCTTCTCCAAGCAAGAGTTGGAAAACTCTGAGATGAGAAAAATATGCTGCTCACGCATTCTAGACAGCTTATACAGAGCAAATATGCACTTTACTCACTTTGCTGTGGGATCATGAGAGTTCAAGTGTTGGTTGCCTCTTCATCAGTTTGTTATTTTTCTCAGAGCTAAGCTAAGAAGAATTAGGTCTGACTAAGTAGTCAGAAATAAGCCCTCAAAGCAAAGTTCCTCAAAAGGTTCCTCCTGAAATTCTGAGAGAATTATCTTCCTTCTGTCTTGCAATTGCAGTTTCAGAGCTAGAAATGGGAGCCCCAGGCAACAGCAAGGTAAGCATAACTCTGGCTATTAGGATTTTTATGTGATCTTAAAACCAAATAATTTTAATGCTGCCAGCAGCTGTGCTGTGGTGTTGCCAAAGGTTGAGGTTAAATGAAATAAACTGAGCAAGAACACTCCAGAGACACTCCTGACTCCAGACGTGGTTTTATTCATCTAAAATACCTCCTGACCTGCAAGTGCACTGAAAATCTTGCTGGTTGCTTCCGTCTGAGAACTTGTTTTGTACACAAGTTCTCCCTTTGCTCAAAGCCAGCAACACTGGATTTTTCATTGCTACTGTAATCAACCCTAAACAGAAGGTAGGTGGCCTGGTTATGGGATTTGTGAATTATCAAATACTATGATGGTGGAAGCACAAGAAGCATTTGTGTGAAATGATTGCATTTAGACAGAACCTGTCACATCAGGGTGGGCTGAGCCAAGGGAGCATTATTGCAGGCTGGAGGATGTAACCTGTAACTAACCTTCTGATTAGATACATACCTGGAAATACCCCTTGAGAGTATTTCCAACACTGGGATCAGTGTTGTTCATTGCTGTTTATGAAGATAATTTATTAAGTACTACATTTCAGCATTGATGAACTCATGTAATCCCCTTAATCATCTTTCTCTTACTTGTGGATTAAATCAGGAAAACCATCTAGCCCATAAAGGTAGAATTGTAGCACAGGCAGGATGCTTGTATGCAAGAAATCATAGAATCATTTAGGTTGGAAAAAACCTCTAAGATCATCAAGTCCAACTGTTAACCCAGCATTGCCATATTACCACCAAACCATGTCCCCAAAATCATGTCATATTCACATGATTTTGGAACATTTGATTCTACCACTTCCCTGAGCAGCTTGTTCCAATGCCTGACCACCCCTTCAATGAAGAAATTTTTCCCAATATCTAGTCTAAACCTTCCTTGGAGCAACTGTGACTCCATCATACTAATACCTAGTTTAAGTATGTCCTTGCTAACTCCAATATTGTTCATTTTTCTGCCCGCTGAAGCAATAATAAAAATATGACCTCCCTGATTAGTCCTTCACTGAAAATAGCAATCATAGCATCCCTTAAAAAGAAAGCACAACAATTTGATGCATGACCTTCATTTGCACACACTGATACAGCTTGTTTCCTAGGCCTCTGATTGAATCCTTTTGAGGAAGGAAAGTGAGTAATTATTTGATTGGCATATTCAGAGAATCACACTGTTTTTGTAAGATCATGTGTTTGATATATTTAGTGACCACATTTTTAAATAAATGTCTGGATCTATGAGACATTCTTTTAATTATATATATACATCTCTGTGTGCATGTATGTATATTTTTTATATACATAATTTAAATTTCTGATGTGCTGAGGAGATGAAAATTAGGCTATCACACAGCCTGTCCTCATCTCCCTTCATAGTCTTTTAACTTACTGGTCAATTCCAGGTGAACAGGACAGAAGTGAAAGATTACCAGAATGTATCAAATTCTTGTAAATGCCAAGAAAATGTGTTGAGGATACCATTATAGAAGAAAAATCTACATGGAGTACATTGCTCTTACAGATACCCCCACTGCAGCCATCACATCCAATAGAGTGTGAACTTTCTCGAACGTGAAGGTGAGCCAACCTCAAAGTTCTTAGGAAACAAAGCTTTTTTATTGTGGGGCATATGGGGACATCTATGTAATTACAAATCTCATGTCATAATTGTCTCACAGTTAGCATTAAGCCAGACATTTGCAAATATATGATGGATTCATTCCCCTCATTTATTAGAGCCACATCCATCACAGAGCATCCTCTACTTACTTCAAATCTAATACTGCAAACCACAAGGCTGTGCCAATTCACATAATTTAAATACCTAGGTAATGAGGTTGCCCTCAGCAGAAACACTGTATTTTAGCTGCACTACAAGCTGTTAGTAAAATCCTTCTTGGTATGTTTTTCTCACGGTTCAAAGAGCTTAGATAGCCTAACTCCTATCAGCTCTTCTCCCAATCTCCTAAAATCCCCCAGTGAAACCCTTCCTTTCTTCTAAAATTCTCTTTTCCCTCACTGATCTCGGAAAGAAGCATTATCCATGCTCAGTAGCTAGTTAGCAGGGTGATAAATGACTTGACAGGATAAGCTTTCTCAAGACATGGCATAAATGGAGTAAGCCTTTGTTCTGAGGAAATCCCAATCCCTCCAAAAAGCAGCCCATCATCAACCCCCCTGACCGTTCTATAGTCTTGTACTGTGCACCATTCTCACATAGCCCAAAGCCTGCAATTTTCATAGCAGACTAAGTGAATTGAGAAATATAACAAAATTTGGCTTTCTGATTCATTTAAAAATCCCAGCAGGATTTGCTAGATCGGCAACAGGCAACACACTCTGTTCCCCATAAGTACATGCAGCCATAACAGAAACATCATTTCTCTCCTGTTTTCTTCAAACTCCTGCTTCCCTTGCAATAGATACTTTTAGGGAACCTAGAACTGGAGAGCACACTAATGCCTTGTATCACTGCACCTGTTTTTTCATGCACTGACAAGAGCTACCAGGTGTCACCAGCTTTGCATAGTGGTTCTTTGCATATCTGTAACACTAATGCTATGAAAGCATCCAGATTTATAGTCACGAGAAGTCTTTGCATATTCTAAAACATTGGTGCCTACACATGTGTCCTGCTTTGAGTTCACTTAACTGTGTTTTGTGCTAGAGAGATTTATTTTTTGGTTTTGTTTCAGGGCTAAGACTGCCCTATAAATGCAAACATGGAGTCATTTTGTTCTTTGTTTCACAGAACTCTTTTGGCACTTGCCTACTTACAAAGGAAAACTGCTGATTTGAAAATACCAATGTCAGACCATTATGTGGTATACTGTGGTCCTCTGTTAACATTTTCCCCTCCTTCTGTAAATGGATAGATGTCAAATGTCCTTATTCCTTACTAAGAGATTGGCTGTGCTGAGCCAGGATGAAGAGCAGTAAAACATCTGCCTGCATTTCTCTGCCCTCTCCTTCCACTCTTGTGTCCCCCAAGACTTAGGTCAGGCTCCCAGTTCTCTTTTCCCACAATTTAGCCCCCTGTGACAGAGCATGTACAGTCTGGCACCTCATCCCAGTCAGCTGCTGCCTTTCTCAGCAGATCCTGCATTCAGCCCATTGTCTTTTTCTCTTTCTCTGGATGAGGATTTTTCCACCCTTAAACCTTGCAGCCCGCCCGCATGAAATTGATTCTGCCTGTACAGCACTTTCATTACCAGCCATGGCCCAGGCATAGCAAGATTCATGAGATCCTTTATTCTGCTGCCATGTCAGGACAAGGAGGTCATGTGTTGGGCATTGGTACTGCATGTGTACTGTACAGCTGGGTGGCCAGAGTGTTAACGAGATTGTCACTTTATGGAATTAATTGGAATTAATTTGTGTGGTTTCTCAAATCACTTAGGTCGTGAGGTCACTTGATCTGTTCAGCCTAGAGAGGAGGAGACTGAGGGGAGAACTCATTGCACTCTACAACTTCCTCATGAGGGGAAGAGGAGCAGCAGGCACTGATCTCTTCTCTGTGGTGACCAGTGACAGGACCCAAGTGAATGATGCAAAGCTGTGTGAGGGAAGGTTTGGGTTGAACATTAGAAAAAGGCTCTTCCCCCAAAGGGTGTTTGGGAACTGGAAAGGCTTCCCAGGGAAGTGGTCACAGCACCAAGCCTGTCTAAGTTCAAGAAGCATTTGGTTGATACTCTCAGGCACTTGGGGATGGTCCTGTGCAGGGCTAAGGGTTGGACTGGATGATCCTTGTTGGTCCCCTCCAACTCAGCATATTCTGTGATTCTGTATAACAAAGACCACAAAATTTGTCAATGTGAGTTTAGTAAAGGGTTTATTTTAAGCAAAACTATAGCTTTGAATTCTAGATTTAAAATGATGGAGAGTCTACTGTTCTACTTAATAAATCATTCAAACAGCTTATTATGCTGTATTATAAAAAAGGTTAAAAAGCCACCAATCAACAAAGATGCTTTATTTTCAGTCTGAGTTTGTCCAACTTCAGCTTCCAGCCATAGCATCTGGTTAGGGTTTCGCCTGCCAGGCACTGGATGTCTTCTCTCTGTGTATATACGCACACAGCAAACTCAAGTCACCTGCTCATAATTTAACATAATATAAGGCACACTTTAAATTATACCAAGCACAGCAGAGTGAGATACCTCTCTTATTTTTTTAAGCCTGCAAGAGAGCTGAGGTGATGTAAACTCTCTCTTTAAACATGGATGGTGCTGTGATGAAACCACAGTGAAATTGTAGTCTTTCATTAGCTATTTAGAAACAAATATAGCATTAACAGTTGAAGGGATGTTTTCCTCCAGCTGTTTTGCACTGGGCTTGGGTGCTGTATAAACATTACCTGCTGTGATTTACATAAACAGTCAAGCACCACCCTTAACGAATAGAAAACATACAGGTCTTCAGTGGAAATGTTTATATTCTCATGTATGTAATCACTCGTGTTTGTAATACAGTAATAGCTAAAGCTGCGTGGTGGACTGCTGACCCTAATGAAAGTATTTATTGGGGAATCTCAGGGACAGCCTGCCTGGACATGCTCGGGGCAGAATGAGCTCCTTCCTCACGTAACACGACACCACACACTCCGGAGTATCCAGGTGGCTCCTGAGTTGCAGGTGTGAGAAGGCACGGGCAGCAGCTGTGCTCGGAGCTGCGCTCTCAGGCTCGCTGAAGAGCAGGACAGCACAGCCAAAGGGAGCTGAGAAGCAGCCTGGGAAATACAATATGGGCAGGCTCTTGCAGGTGCATTACACAACGGAGGTCCCTGGCCCCAAAGTATGAGAACCACAACTTCCATTCTGAGATTTGTACATAGACTTCACACTTTGCACTACAAACTCTTTTTAATTTGATTAGATGTGCTCTCTGCCCTGAAGTTAAGAATATGTGTTCAGTGTGCAGGGACAATGTTTTAAGTGCAAATCAGCTCTGGATGAAGAAAGCAGTTTTTCTTCAGCATAGTTGTGTTTCAGGGCTGGGAGGGACCTTTAGATTCCCAGCGCAGAAAAAACAGCTGGTGAAAGGCTAATGCACAGAAAATACACGGCTTATGTATTTTGTGATTTCTTTTTTTAGCACAGCCTCTATCATCAAGCAGTTTACTTAGTGTCATGATAATGGCTTTCAAAACTGGTAAAAAAAAGTCTTAAAGTCAGTATATTACTGTTCACAGCCTGGAGTTAATTATCTGTATGGCAGTGTGTGTTCTAAGGGAGCTTTTTGGCAGGTGAAGTGACTGTGTGTCTACAGTCAAGACTTTGTCCATATAATTCAAGTAAAGAAAGGAACATTCGTGAGGAGTACAGAACATAAACAGCTAAATCCTGCTTTTTCCAGCCTTGAGGTAGTAACATGCATCTGGTGATCAAATCCCATGCACTGTCATTACTTGGACTGCAGTTTCAATTGGTATTGATTTTATGTCCATTTACTTCAGGGTGCCCAAGCTGCAAAACCAAACAAACCTTGTATTCAGTAATCCCATGTACAAATCTATAGATTTGCTGAATAATAGCCATTGTGGAAATACAGGCAGCTCCTCTATTCCCTCTCTGTTGCAGCAACATTAGGATATCCAAGTATCTCAATCATGACAACCATCTTTACTTTGCAAAATACCAGTTCATACACAGAGACATTTGCCTTGATTGATCATTAGGCATGCCTATGGCAGATGCCACTACCAAGGTACAAATCAAGTATTTCTGGTTTGGGTGAGTATAAATCAGCTTTTCCATACAGTCATAAGCTGCTAAAGAGTAATATATGTTATTAATTATTTACTTAAATACATTTGTAACTCAAAGCCTATACTTGGTCAATTTTGAAAGGCCATTAGGAAATATTCCAAACATTTCTTGATTTAATGCTAACTAAAAATATCTCATCCTCAGATTAGCACAGTGGGATGTCAAGGGTGAGAATATTTGTCCTGGACATCCGACATGAATCCATATTCCTTACGTAAGACCTGGGTTCCACAAAAGTACATTCCTTTCTTGCCCTCTTCAGTTTGCCTGACATTCAGCCTTCCCCCAGCTCTCACCAAGTCTGCTTGTGTTACTGGCTAACTCTCCCCTTC
>JAOXXN010000395.1:40473506-40499494 GCA_026770055.1 Myrmophylax atrothorax
GCTAAGTAAATATAATTTAGTTGGTTGTATATATTGGGATTGTATAATATAAACAGAACTGCAGGAAAAGGCTTGAGTTTTTCAGAGGAACCACTTGGGTGGGAAGGGAAAGCTGGAAGCTTGCATAGTGATATGGAGGCTTTTTATTCAAAAAGTCTGTATGCAGTCAGAGGACATTCAGTATGTTTTCTCCCGAAGCAAGTGCAGAGCATACCTTCACTCATCCTGTAACCCCTCAGCAACTTGCCTGGTGTTACCTTACCTAAAGCTCTTCTCCTTTAACTTTGGTGAGTGTGCTGCATCACTTGCTGCTAATAAATTCCAGATCAGATGCAGACAGCCTTTGACCAGGCCAGTTGCTGCCTTTTTGGCTATTGGTACTACCAGCTGCCTGCCAGCTCAGGTCATGGCCACCAGCACCGATCCAGCAACTGGCCCAGTCACAGGTCTGTCACCTTAACCAGTGACGAGCTGTGACCTGAGTGCTGCAGAGGCTGTTGACTAGTAAACAGTTACAAATCTGCTGCTGAAGTCTGACAAGGTGACTGCCCTCTATTTATCTGCCTTTCTCATTTGCCAGTGGTGGGTGGTGTAGGAGCCTTGTCCTCCCTTCCCATTGGCTTGGCTTATGCCTGTGCATGAGGCTGTGCCCTGAGATGGGGCTGGTGCTCTGGCTGCTGAGTCAGCTCCTGTGACACAGGGATGGGCGGAAGCTGGATGGGATGGAGAGCAGGCAGTGATATTTTAGTCCAGTATTTTGATCTTGTGCTGAGGAGATCTGCCTGAATTTCAGGACAATTCTACCCTGTGCTGGGGCTGTGGATAAGCTTTGCTAAACATGTTTGGGAGTTGTACCAGCTTTCAGTCTTACAACATGCTTGTCTTCCAGATGAAAGTGCTATACCAGCAGAGGAGCTAGAAGGAGAATGTATGGGAAATACCTTTTCACTAAGAGGTGAAATTGCTCTAAACACTTTCAGGCATGTGAGATTCACTAATCCATTGTAATCCCTGTAGTTTGTAGCCATTCTGACATCTGTGAACTGTATTGGAAAATCAGATTTAGCGAGAGAAATGGAACTCAATATGCTTGAAAACCTTAAAAAAATTATTAGCTGTGTCGTGGGGACAGTGAGGCATGAGTGTATGCAGTGAGAGCAGCAGCTCTTGGGAATTCTGTGTGTTTCTGTATTACAGGAGGCAAGTACAGAAGTTCTGATTTCAGGCTGATAGCCCTTCAATGCAGACAGCTGAAGAGGTCTCCATGTCTTGCTGTTCGTTGCAGTTCACAGTTTAGCCTAAGGGTTATACCCCAAACCAGTGACTGGTTTACCTCAAATACACTGGACATTAGAGTGCAGTAATTGAGGAGCAGCTTTGTCTGCAGTCACCCTTGCAGGGCAGCAACCTCTGGCAGAAAAGCGGAGCAAACATCTGAGGGACATTAAATTGTTTCTGCTCACTTATTTAAATCTGGATAAGCCAATGGCTTTGGGTTTTTTTCCCTTGATTGAGGACTTTTCCCCCTTGCATTAGAAAGCTGACGTTTGTAGCCAATTGTTCTGCTCTTTGTTTACACAAAGCCTGTTGAAGCAGGTGGAGAACATTATACCCTGCCTCACACACAGGCATATATACTTAATTTATGGCTTCAGTAGTTTGAATTTCAAGTGTCAGGTATCCCACAGAGCTTTTTACTTTGTTCTTTTATGCTGTATGCACCACTTGAGTATTTATTATGGAGAGCAGACAGGCTATGGGAAGTCCTTCAGGCTTGTAGACTTTTTTCTTCAGAACCTTAAAATGAAAGTTATGGAGAACAGGAACAAGAAGTACTCTAAAAAGATGACTGATCAGTAGAGTAATTTTATGCATTTGGCCAACTAATTTTTTCCTTTGGTGTTAATGTTTCACTTGCATATAATTCTTCATCCTAAAGTTGCTTTAGTACCCTAAATACCCCTGCAAACCATTAAGTGTGAAACAGTCATAACAAGTGTTAAATAGGCCTCTCTTGAAAACTTAATTCTAGATTTGCCCTGTTCTTGATTCCTTCAAAGTAAACTCTTCCTACTGCTACCATAAAAAGAAAAAAAGGGAGATAAAGTGATTTAAAAAACCCAAGGTCAGAAGCAATGTTAGTCTTTGTGATTATCTCTTCGTTCAGTTATATCTTGTCAACAGTTTTGAATATGGCTTTTAGTTCAAAGTTATCTTCGATATATTGGTGACAGATGGAGATTTTGGAAAAGACCATGGCTGGAAACTGACTTCAGAAAAATTCAGATGACAAGTGAGGCTGAAGTTTTTCAGCAATGAGAGCAGTAGTCATTGTGGCAGCTTATTTAGAGATAAGATGAATCTCCTTATTGCAATGTCTGTGCTAAGACTTCATCTCTTTCCAAAAAGCATGTTGTAGGTTCTAATCCTTATACCATTGGCCACATGTCCAAAATGGTCCTTTCTGACTGTGAAGTCTGTGAACACCAATACCTCCAGAACAGCGTATGCAAGTGTTACATATTTATAGGCATGCTGTTCTTCTGTGTTGTCAATGCAAGATGTATCCAGAACACAAATTTACCAGAGAAGAAAGAAGATTTTTTCATTGAGGTACTTGTGGATCAGTCTTTGTAAAATCCTTGATATTTATCTAAAAACATGGATAATGGTTCCTGGGGTTGGACTTTTTTTACCTGGAACTTAATATAGAAATAGTCAAAGGGTGCAATTAGCTTCTGAATAGGCACACAATAACAGATCTGAATGCAAACTTATTTTCTTCTGTTGGTCAGGCAATATTTCAATTTTTGGTGACTAGAGGATTCTATCTCACAGCAAGAAAAAATTGTGTATTGTACTATATTGATTTCTTGGTTTTCAACTTGAAATTAAAAGATACTTTCATTTTAATTTTTTTGAATGAACAGTTAGCATTTTCCTCCTGTGTAAACAGATGTAGAATGCAGCAATAGCTTTTCATAGCAGATACTCTCTTTGAATTTTCCATTGCATCGTATCTGGCTTTATGACTGTGCATTTTAACTATAGGGCAAAATAAAAGTTATTCCCAAAGAAGCCATAAGTTTTCTGTTTTAATGTAACAGCTAATACATGTAAAACAATGCTGTGTGTCCACTAATTATAGGCATCTCTATTTACATGGCCTAACAGGAAGATGGAGATGTAAAAATAGCAGCAAGGAGCCAGTGACATTATTAATAAAGCAGCTGTATACAGCATTGTTCTCTTGAAGAATGCAGACACCATTTAAACAAAGTGGACTACATAAATAAGCAGTCATAATTCATAAGTAACCATTGTTAGGAATTCTCTTTTAAAAATAGTTCACCTTATTAATGTACAAAAGATGGCAGGATTACTTTCCTTGCTGATGTGTGTATTTCATGTGTGTATTCACACATACACCAAATGTTAGAAGGAACTTACAAATCATTGCCTTTTATTGAGAAGCTGGTAGTTTTCTACCCTCAGGAGATATATCCCTTCATGGGGATATATGTCCCCTCTTGAGAGGAAGGAAGATAGTGCTACACAACTTCTCTTAAAGGAAAAGTTTGTATGTAGATAGTAGAGTCAATATCAAGGTTGAAGAAGACTTTTCATGCATATGAAAACAGAACAACAAATCCTTCCTGCTCCATTAAGAAACAATGGTAGTTTTAGTAATAAAGTTTATTATTATTGTTATTATAATAATTATAGCCACATTGGGGAAGACACATTCAGATGGACACAAATGGCCCTCTGTCTTTTGAACTGAGTCTACTTTTGACATTTTCAAGTTTAAATAATAAAAGAAAAAGTAAAATGTGATTACTGACGGTTAGAAATCATTGTATTTTTTCTAATTTTCCTGTATAAGGATGATCATTTCCTCAGAATGCATCTCCCAGAAGTATGTAAACAAACACGTCCTGGGTGTTTGCAGAAGGTTAAACCTGTGCACTCAATTGGTGTGTGTGCTTTATGAAGGACAAGTCGTGTTCAGGGCTCAAGGGCTGTACCACGGCCTTCACCTCCAGAAATATGTCTCTACTGCTTGACTTTAAGGTCTGTGGTCCTTCTCAGAAAAAGTCCCATTTGTTTATGAACCAGTCACTACATTTGCACAAATGAAAGGTACTATGTTAAGTTTGTCATCTGCCCCAACCAGGAAATGCTGCCCTCAAGCCCCTAAAGTGGGAGGGGGTAGACCCTCTCCCCCAGTTAAACTGCAGCTGCACTACTGAAACCCTTTCTGTCTCGGGAAGAGATGCAAAATTCATCATCAACTGACATTCTTGTTGAATGTGAGGAAATTTCCTCCTTTGTCCAGGTCTCGGTCTTGAGTCTGAAAACAGGAATTCAAAAACTTGCCAATGTGATTTCCTTTTTTTTTTTTTTTTCATTTAAATTGCCACAAAGAAGCACTGGAAGCTCCTTCAAGTTCTTCAACCAAGTAGTTGATGTTTTCTACTAATGAGCTCTCAAATGTGCCCATAATTTTATATTATAAAGATCTTCTAAAATTGGAATCTATTGAGTTCTATGGCATTGTATTAATTTGGTGATAGGACTCCTTGAAAATCAACTCAATAAATTACTCCTGTGTTTCATGTGGATCTGTTTTTGTTTCCTTATTCCTGTACAATGACAGAACTGTTTAGAGGACAAACTTGTGAATGTTAATTCTCAATGAAATCACATACAAGTTTTACTCAGAGCTCCAAAATACATTAATATTTGAATGTTTAATACAAACCCATTTATCCTTGTAGCTTCACCGATCATGATTTATAAGCAGGCTTTTGAAAAGAAAAAGTGATCAGAGTATGGAATTTATTTGCTAGCTTTAAATCTGAAGGTATTTGTACTGAATCTTCAAGTTGTTCCCTACAAAATCCATGACCTCTAGAGGCTGCACAAAACCAACCACTAGGAAACAAAGACTTACGTATCCTATGCCATGTGTGTCTCTCTGTGACTACTTTGCTTTGTAATTGATTGCTTTAAAATTCATACTTGAAAGCAGTGGTATGTGAAAATATCCTCAGAAAGCAACTGGAAAGACAGATTGTTTTGTGTTTGATTGTAATATACTACTACTTTACATTTTCCTTTCTCTGGTGCTGAAGGGGAAAATGTAGCAAGAATTCATAAGTAATTCCCAGCTCCATGGTACTGTGGTGTTTGCTGTAGCAGTATCGCTTCAGAGTTTCCTGACAGGGCTGGGAGGTGGCAGTGAATTTGAAATCAACAGCACTGCTGCACAGTGTCAAGGTGGTTTTCTTCTGGAAAATGCTGGGTGGTGGGAGTGATCTCTGCCGCAGCCAGGCCTTGCTGAAGTGGAAGGAAAAGGGAGCAGCAGCATTCCTTTTATTCACATCCCTTGTGACTGTTAGATAAGAGGCCAGGTCGTCTCCTCTCCTCGAGGTTTAGATTCTCTCCTTGACGTTTAGAGATTAAGCACTGTGCAGGTCATTGCCTTCCAACTGTGTCACCCCGTGCCCTTCCGGAGAGGTGAGCAAGTGTTTTTTAGGACAGGCTGTTTGTCTTCAGTAGCATTTTGTACCACACCTCTTTATTTTTACATTTCACTGTGGCCCCGATGGAGCCGCTGATAACAGTAACCAGCGTGTTCTCGATCAGCTGCGGCAGCTCTGAGGTTGCTGGGCTTTCTCCTGGCTGCCCATCACGCTGTATTCTGCGTGAAGGTCCTTTCCTCAGACTATAGAACGTTATGGGCAGAGACAAAGCTGTGTCTTCTGCTGCCTCTGTGTAGATAAAACAATGGGCAGCGCTGTGTTAGCAGGGGTGCATAAGTTAATATATGCACAGTGTACATAGAAATGACTCTGTGTATGCAGATCCCAAGGCAAAAACACAAGCGCTGAGTTAGAATTCCCAGGCATGAGTAAACAGTACGGTGCTTCTGAATGCAGCCCTCAAACTTTAAAGCATTTATTGTGGAAAGTGCCCTGGGACAAGAACCAATCTTTATGCTTTGTACACGTTTTAATGGTCTGTTAATGGTCAACCACTGCTCTGCTGAGAAGATGGATTTTATTATGATGTAATTCAAGCCAGTTTCTTCACTGTTGCTTGAGATTATTCCTCATAATTGCACTTTAGAAACAAATGATATATTGATGTGGCATGTAATCATCTCATCCTATTCTATAAACACTTTTGCAGCTTGCAGTCCCTGGTTGCCAGGGTCGTCTGCAGGAAAGTAAGGCAAGTTAAAACCAGAAGGTAGTAATGGTGGTTGTAGTGGTTCTGTTCAGTGGTTGGTGTAGTCCAGTATTCAGTTTCTAACAATGAGTGATACTGAAAACATAGGGAGGAGTGTAAGAAGGAGAACATACTGCAAGGCTCTTCTCTGCTATAGTTTCCTAGCTTCTAGCAAACTGAACATTTAGGAATTTCCAGTGCTGAGGATTGCATCTTGACTGTTGTGTAGGTACATAACATATACAGGCAGGGCTGACCCAGGGTGTGTATGATGTTTCCTATGGCATTGTGTTATGTATTGGGTTTTTTTCTTCTTCTTCTTGATTATTTTATTTAGTTTTAAATGGCCATTTCATTCTGTTTGTTCTTCAACTTTTTGTGTGATAATGTAGCAGGATACTTCTTGTGTTGGAAGTCATAATCCAGTCCTTGTTCCCTTCTTTATGCTACCTGCCATTCTGCAGACTTCTGTCCTGACCTCTTTCAGTCCTCAAAAGAAAATTAAACTCATCCTTTTTTTCCAGCTTTAACTTCCTTTTCTTGTAGGAGCCATTCTCTGTGCCTTGCATAACCCAACTGAATCAATTTGGAAATGTGAGAGAGGAATGGGCAGAACATACTCTATGTGTGGGCACACCATTGATATATAGCACTGTGATATATACTGTTTGATAGAGGTTTTTATTACTTTATTCCTTTCCTAAGAGTTTCTAATCTTCCATTGTGACATTTTTGATCACATGGAAAAAAAATTACAACCCGAGCACAGTCTTATTCCTTGTTTACCTTCTGAATATCCACTACCCTACCTCTAGTTACAAACAGAACTTCATGGGAAAGTGTAAGAAATCTTTTGTAGTGATTTCACATATTTGATGTAAGATATCTGTGTTTTCTAGAAAACAACTCTTGTTCTTTTAATTTAAGCTACCTCCTTTAGGTCTGTGTTACTGCTGTTAGCTCTGGTCTCACACATTCCATGCATATTTCTCAGGTGAAGCACCCTGGGAGTGCTGTAAAATGCTGCTGGGATGGACAGAACTGATTTCCTTACTGACTCCCACTTGTGAGTTACTTTTCTCAGCTTCCAGCTGCACCATATCTCAGAGCTTCCTCACCCATGAGCTGCAGTGCATTCCATAGAGTCAACAGTGGAGGCTGGAGAAGGAGCACCTTTGTGATTTATTCATTCTAACAGGCTGTAGACTCATTAAGGTGACATGAGATTGGGTGTGCTACTGCATTTTGCTCAGGTGTTACTGTCCTTATGCCCAGATAGCACTGCAGTATTGCTGTACCCATTCTGATCAGAAAAGTAAGTTTCCCAGTTGCATGCCAGCCACTGCCTCTGTCTCTCCACTCTTCCCAATGAGACCTTGTGGTTTCTTGGGCACTCCTGTTCGCTGGCTCTGCCCCAGTGTGAATCCTTCAGTAAGAGCAAGCGGATGCCCTTGTTTACGCCTGCGGTGGCTGGTTCAGGGCATCGTCACTGCACGGCTGACCTGGATAATGGGCAGCAAGATCTGAACACCGGGACTGGCCCTTCTTTATTGGCTCACACGCCAGCAGGTCTGGCCTCTGGTTTTATAGGAAAAGGTGCTCTTAGACTCTTTCCTGGGGATTTGGGGTAGGTGTGGGAGGACTTCCCTTCTTTGTGGAGCTGTGGGAAAGGCAGTAGAGGTCTGTCAGCTCTTAAAGGGCTTTGTCTGAATTCTCTTTCCGGAATAGGTGTGTTCCCTATGGAATGAAATGTCTGCCAGCGGGCTTTGACCCATTTCAAGCCTGGGTCAGGAGGTTTTCTGACATGTCACAGGACTTGGACTACGCTCATGGGTAATAGAGTTCAGTCTTTAGAGAACACATACTTCTGGAGCACATTTTGGCACATGTTGCTTTCAGTAGTTTTCTTTCTTGGGAAATCTATGCTAAAAACCCAACCCTGTGAGGGGAGTTTTCTGGAGTTATGGTCAGTATTGCCAGTATTTTGAGCCCATTTAACCTGTAGTGAGGGGTATGTGCAGGTGCTGTCACAGAGCCAAGAGCATGACAGACATTTTGAAGACATGTGAGAAGATTTAACACTGAAATTGGTTGCTTGAAAGTAATTTAAAAGGTATTCAGACAATTTTTAGAAATTCTGGAAAAATAGAAGAAACTGAATTTTGTAGTTTTATTAGAAATAAAAGTATTTTCAAAAGTGGGAGGGACTTGGGACCCATAGCTGATACTTCAGTTTGATGCTAAGAGTTGTACTGTATAAATGATAAAATTGGTATGATCTGTGAATTTTCTGGCATGTTTCTGCAAGTGAGGTGGATTTTTTATATTTTTCCTGGGAAGGCAAAGCCCTGAGAAGTTTCAGCAAAAGTACAAGGCTTTTCCTTTATTTGGTGTACAACCTGCAAAACCAAGCAAAGGATTTTTTTCCCCTGTAAAGCCCGAGTTCTCTTCTGCAAAACTGACTCACTAGAAGACATTTTGGGTGAATCACAAAGTTTTCCTCCCCTGGAGCTCTTGGCAAAATAAAAGCTTCCAACTGCTGATGCAACAGAGTGCTTATGGAGGAAAAGTGGTGTGCAGTGTGGTTTTTAATGGGGAGGGGATAGTAGTGGTTGGTTGATGTCAACTCATTTTAAGGTTTTGAGTTAAAAAGAATGTTTAAGGCGGGCAGTAGGCTAAGACCATGTATTGATTAGATTATTATGGAGTACGTGAACATGGCCCTTAAAATTTCAAAGACACTTAAGCAAGGTTGTTCTATCTTTAAAAAATATAGCTGGGAAACGTTTTTGAACTTCCTCATCTTTACTCAGTGTTAATAGAAATAGTTCAAGTTTTGATCTTTCCAGTTTGAAAATATGTTTATCACCTTCTCTCTGACTGCAGCACAAATAAGATTTGTATTTTACTCTGGACTGATATTTGGTTTATCCAGTGCTTGTAGGCTTTCATACAGTTTTTTTCTTATATAATTTTATTTTTCTTTTTTTTTTTTAAGTAAAACACATTAATTCTTATTTTGACGAATTTGTGGATAAACCTACATTTGATGTTGCTGTTGTACCTGGCATGGAAGTGAACCTGTTAAAGTTACTTTGTGCAGACACTCTAGCTTAGAATTTACCCTTGTGAAAGATTTGTATGTATGTATCGCTTATTTTGAGTGTTTCCTTTCAATTTGCATGGGTTCAGCATGGTATGGAAATTTCCCTGATGTTACTGCTGGGCATCTGAAGCCTGCGGCAACTATCCCTTCTAAAGCGGTTTTACTAAAAAACAAACAAACAAAAAAAACCAAACCAAACCCCCCTCCCAAACCAATGATGGTGCTCTCTCTAGTGGCAGCAGGCGGAATTGTTGTATGTCACGTCGTAGATGGTGTAAAAGAGCACAAAAATTCTGATTTAAAGACATTATTTAAGTGCAGTGCAAACATTTGCTCCACTTAGCCATAGATTGGAATAAATAGTTAAAAAAAGGTCCTTCTGTATTTGTAAAATACAATACAATTAAATCTGCCTGTTCTTATGTCTGACTGTCCTGGACATGTCTTACAGGAACACTAGAGGGACAGTGCTCTTTCTCCCTCTTTTTTTCTCCTTGAAAACCACACCACCAGCAGCACCACCGAATCAGAGAAAAGGATGGAGGTTTAGACATTCATAGGCTGCTTGTGCTGCTGCTGAGGTAGTTCCTAACTTGTGATTTAGTAGTGAAATAATGATGTGCAATAATTTAGAAAGGTCTCTCTTTTTTCTAGTCATAAATCTCCTTTCTTGGGAAGGAGAGGCAAGATGTCTTGCTTTCTACTTGTTGGATTCTGTCCATGTTTAGGTGGCTTTGCATACAGGAGACAATTCATGCTGCAAAAGCACAACTATCCTTCTGCCATCATTTCCATCTGTGCCAGTAGCAACTCCATATGAATCCTGCAATGCTTATTATTGCAGGAAGCATCTCTTGGGTAAAGGATAGGAAAGCTTCAGGCAAACGTCTTTTTTTTCTTAATTTTATGAGCCTTTTTTTATAGATGAGCCTTGGGTTATTCTTCCTGTCAGTTCTGCTACAATGAAACTTCTTTTTCCTTTGAAAGGGATGCATAGCATTTTTAACCATATTGCTGAGTTAACCACCCCAGATAAATGCTGCAGAATTCCTAACACTGGCATCCCTGGAGAGGAGTTGTTACATTGTAGCCTTTTTAAATGCCGTTTGCAGGTACAAATTTTGGTCTGCAGTTTTTAAGCTACTTCAAAAAGCAAAACTGTACACACAGATTAAAGCTCACACCTCCTTTCATTCCTGCTGGCTTGTACCAGTGACATGAGACAAGATGTGTCTCATGTACTAGGCAACAAAGCCTTTTTTTTTAAGTGACTAAATAGTCTGATAGTTTTGAAGTTCTCGACACTGCAGAAGAATTATGGCACTTATTTAAGGGTTTGAATATGCAATTAAGCATCTAATTTTAAACCTGCACACTCAATAATATTGGACTTTGCTGTGAAGTTACTTCCTTTTAATGGTATCTGCCAACTGCTGAAGTATGCATTAGTGCATTTGACGTATTAATGCACTTTAGTAATGGAGCTACCTGACCAAGCAGCAGCCAAATGACCACAAAATAGATGTCTGAGTTGAAATCACAGACTGCCATAAACAAAGGAACACTGCCTGCCTTTATCATGCACTGAAATCCCTGTTTCTAAGCTGACTTGAAAAGCTGGACCCAGCTGGTAGAGCCCTTATGGTCTTAGGACCCTACATTCCCTCCCATTGATTACCACATGCATTATTTTCTTGGGTCATCTTGATGCTTTTTCCTCTCCCTTTCTCAAGCTCATTTTTACAGGTTTGTAGTATGTTGAAGTAATTCTAATTAAGCATATTCTGACTTGCTCATAAATTCAAATCAAATACTTAGCTGTTATTAATACACTGTAGCCTACTTGGCTATGATGAGATTGGGCCTTTCCTGGCTGCTGAGTGGAGCTTTCTGCCTTGTGTTTCAGCCCACCTGAGGCAGTGTGGGTGGCTGTGCACTGTCTGTGCACGCTGAATGACTGCCAACACTCCCCAGGTGGTGCAGTTGCTGGTCTTTGCTTTACGGTGCTGTGTTCCTATCACTCACTTGCCAGATTCTGTACACTGGGCGCTCATTGCGATGACATTTGAATATAGTCCAATTTTTCCCAGTGGGGAGGTTTGATATCAAATCAGTAGGAAAAGCAGAGTTCTCAGCTCCAGCAAATACACAAGTGTCATCCAGTTTGTACTGATCTGTTGAACAGCAAACCTGCAACGTAAGGGACAGTCAGAATATTACAAGACAGGCTTTTACCACTGCAGAAGCAATCTCAGTATTTAACATGCTGAGAAGACAAGCTAATCACGAAAGACTTGTCTAGATGTCTGTATTCCTCTGCCTCCTTGGGTATTTTGTAGATGCTGACAGTGAGTGTGAACTTTAAATCAATTTATTGTGTATGTTTACATATGCAGTGAAACCATTTGCCATATCATTTAACTACACACTCTGAATTGTTGACCATGAGCTGATCTGACCTTTTCAGGTCTAATCAAGAAATCTAAAATATTATTTTAGCCTGTCAGCTCCAGTAATATGCTGTAAGAGTATCTGGATCTAACTGAAAATGTCAAATGCACTCTAATATGCAACCCATCAAAGTTACGATGCAAGAACTGGTTAAGAATATAAATCTGTAACATCTGTGCTGCATCTCAATTCCCTGGATAAATTATTCTGCCATTGATACAAGCTAGCTAAAAACATGCATTTAAAACAATTCTTTGTAACACATGTGAGATATGCAGCCATTTAAAAAATATTAAAATGATCTTGAAAGAGGATTGATAACACCAGGTTAGAATATTACTGGAAAGAACAGTGACCACTGTGAATATCAGTGCTCTAGTGAATGTCTTCTTCCTTTGTTGTGTGGTAATGTAAGATTAGTGGTCTCACATAAGCCCAGAATTTTCCTTTTTAATTTTAATAATTTGCTGCTTGTGAAGATTTCACTCTTTTAATCCTTTATATAAGCAGAGGTGTCCTTATCAATCTCATTAGTATTAAAGATTTTTCAGTCTTGTGCATTTTATGAAAAAATCTACTTTTATTTTTAAAAGCATTCCAAAAACCAACACAGTTTTCAGGAGAGTGTTTAATGATGTTTTATTTCTTTACTTGCCTCATATTCCAAGTTTCTGTTGGTATTTTACTACATACTTCGATTTAGGATAAATATCCCTTTAATAATTATTTATCAAGCATGACACCAGTTATTTGTTGGTATAATTTCTGGATGATGAATTTAAATTTGGATTAAGGTGGAAGGGCATAATGAAAAACAACTTTGTATCCCAATAAAATAGTATTTTGTTAGCTAAACAGTCTATCAAGGTTGTTTAATCTTGAAACAGTTGTTACACTAAAATTGAGTTGTTTTTTATCTGGTTGTGGATAGTTCGTGCAATTTGAGGTCCTATTAACTGAATTGCTACGGTTAGTAAAAAGATATTGGAAGTGGAATTAAAATGAGCTACTGGGAGCATTGCTGAACTGGTAACTTCCCATTGGAAATAGCGCATGTTTCCAAGTACCAGTTAACGCTATTTGAGCTGTTCCTCTGAGGCAATGCTGCCCTCCCCTGGTAGGCTGTGAAAAGTAGGAATTTTTATCGCAGTCTGAGCAAGTTCTACAGCTTCCTATTAAAGAGAAATTGCTGAATTGGTGAAAATTATGGGAACAAAATATGCTTTTAAACAGATCATTATATGCCTTTTCTATTAAAAGGCAAAAAACCCCAAACAAACCATGAAACAGGTATTTGTGCAGTGCTTTTATGTATGCATGGTGCAGATGTGGATGAATACAAGAAATACACGTGAATCTACTGTGAATACACAAGACAATAGATTGAGAGTTGATCTAAGTTTGGGTGGCAATTTGGAGGATGAATTGAAGGCAAAATAAACAGATACAAGGTATTAACAGGAGCGATTACAATAGTTTTTTCACAGTATAGTTTTTGTCTTGTAAGCATCAATGATAAATCTTTAAACATTATATACATATTCAATTCTGCAATAGAAAAGTGAATGGGACCATGGCCAGCAGCTTGCATGGGAATGGGATTAGCTCTTGTGCAAATGAAGCTGTAGCAAAACCATCCTCTCCTGTCAGGGGCTATTGGTTATAAAGATATCACCACAGGCTCAGGAAGTCCCTTCACTGCACATTCCTGAGAGCTGAGGAAGATAGTCTAAGGAAATACTACTATTGCATGGTCTATTCTTCTCTATGTATTTCCTCAGATACCTATTACTAACCACTGCTAGAAATAGAATATCGGGGTAGAAGGTGCTTTAGGTTGTCCAGCTGACTGTTGTCTGTTAACTGTGTTGCTATTTGCTGTAATTTTATAATCTTTCTATTTCTCACTGCTAGGCAATTTTGCCGTAGTGCAGATAGCAGAAAGAGATAAGCCTCATTGCAAATACAAACACTTTAGTTCCCTCATCTGACTCCAGTAAAGTGTGTGGTGTAGGGTTTGGGGGTTTTGTGTGTGTTTGTTTGGTTTAAAGGTATAAAATATCCCTTTCTTTTTTTCAACTGAAATTTTTCTAATTTCTGGGCAACTTGCAACACACACAATTTTTTTTTCCTATGGTATATGACTTGACTTTTGTTTTGTTTGCTCCTTATTCCTCTTAATGCATTGGAGATCACCTAACACTGGAGAAAACTGGAGAGAGTATGTTAAAACCTCTGTTCATGCATGTCTTCATGTCTTATATGTGAACAGATTGCCACATTGGGCATCAGGAGGGAGTTTTTTACCTCAGACTGGTTTGCTTGAGGACTTTACTTGAGTGTGAGTTCTT
The DNA here is from genome assembly GCA_026770055.1 of Myrmophylax atrothorax. Classification (NCBI taxonomy): domain Eukaryota; kingdom Metazoa; phylum Chordata; class Aves; order Passeriformes; family Thamnophilidae; genus Myrmophylax; species Myrmophylax atrothorax. The sequence continues at coordinate 40,487,652 of JAOXXN010000395.1, forward strand.
GTCTACTATTTAGGGTCAGGTCACTTGGGAGGTGTTTTAAGGACTGTGGAATACAATGACATTGCGGACCTGACTTGCTCTGCTGGAGTTACAGTCACATGTTGCAGTGGTGTGGGTATTTTACTACTACCCTATGTCGTAAGGTCCTGGGAGTTGGTTTGTGCCTGTGGTGCCTGCCAGTCCACAGAGCAAGTGGGGACTATTTTGAACTGCACTCCAGCCAGTCAGTTACCTGTGGTTGTGGCAGACAGAACCTGAAGATCCCACTGGTGTTTCACAGGGATTCTTTTGTTTCTATAGTGGCTTTGCTGAGAGTGAAATAGTATTGTTTACCTTCGTGCACATCGGCTAGTAGGCTATAATAAGCCATTGTTTTGAGAGTTGGCTGTAAAACCAGTGCAAGTATGGCTCCATAATAGTTAAAGGTGAACTAAATCCCTGCTAATAACACCCAGGTCATGGATTTGATACCTGTATGGGCTGTTCACTTAAGAGGTAGACGTGATGATCTGTGTGGGTCCCTACCAACTCAGAATATTCTGTGACTTTTTTCTGTAAATAAACAGATTAAATGTTTTCTCCTTTGTGACACCCTGCCACAATAAAAGAAGTTTTATATGCTCTTTTTTGTTAGATTAGTATTCTGTCAGTGTAACATCCCAACTCAGCTCATCAAACGGTATGTGAATGGCTGTGATGTCACTCCTTGACCTAGAACAAATATTTGATGTCTAAGACTGTCTAACAGTTTACTTTCTTCTCCATAACTTTTGCAGGTATTGGGGCTGCTGGTGTGGACCCTGATTGCTGGAACAGAATACTTTCTATATCCAGCCTTTGGCTGGGTGATGTTTGTAGCTGTGTTCTACTGGGTTCTCACAGTCTTCTTTCTGATCATCTACATGACAATGACCTACACTAGGATCCCCCAGGTGCCATGGACCATGGTGGTAAATGCACTCATTCTTTGTTGTTTCAAGTTTGCTGGGTCGTGAAGAGAATAAAATATTGGTGCATTCCATGGGTGTAGTTAACCAACTGTACTTGTGCTCTTTGCAGATTTTTCCCTAATGACTGTGTGGCTGTGTACCTGCAGTATTTAACCTTTATGTTACCCAGACTTTTAAAACACTTTTCCTGTGAAGTTTCGATTTTGTTCAGTGGTTGATGCAGTGACTTGATTTTTAATAGTATGCATATGACTGATACTTACACGGTGACCTCTTTTTCTCTCTGTAGTGGTTACGTCCCATAAAGAATGAGTCTGTGCTGCCTCTGAGCTAACAGACCTGGCCATATGGCTTGAACAGCAGAAATCCCTACTAGAATCAACACTATCAATTAGAACTGAAAGCTGAGCTCTCAAAACATGAGTCTTCCTCTGCTAAAGTAAAAGCAAAGGTGCTTCAGAGGTAGCAACAGTCTGACAATCCTTGTGTAGTCTACTGTGAAAAGAGTGCTTAGAACTAAGAGTTATATATATGTAAAATATGTACCACATAATCCTTTGCTTTTAGCTCAAGTCTTAAAGCAAATCAGATAAACAGCTAATGTAATTATAGAAAAAATTCACAGGCACTTAAAATTCAAATCTAGTTTTATGGTTTCAACAAACCTGGCTAGCTCTAACTCTCTACAGTATATTTTTACATCATTTGCATAACAGGCTGGTCTTCAGGATAACAGATCCTGAAAGTCATTGTCATCTCAGCCAGATGGCTATTTGTGACCCATCCAAGAATTACTATAAATTTTAGCCTTGAATTTTTCAGATACAGAGATACCATTCTGTTCTTTTTTTTTTTAGTAGTAGTATTTTTATTTATGTATTTATTTTTTACTAGCTAGAGATTATTGACTAAATTCTGTTATTTTTAGGATGAAATGTATTTGACTTCTGTGTTGCTAACAGCTTGTTATCAGCTATATTGTGTGTGTGACTAAAATTGAATACTAGAATACTCTATTAGTCTTCCCATTTGCTGCTGTAATAAATAGCCAGCTATAGCAATGACTAATAAGAACAACCAGGATTACATTCAGATAGCTTTTCTGTTTTCAAGTTTCATGACCAGCAATTACCATTAAGGCTGTAATACTGCTATAGAAATGTTGAATTATTTCAATTGCAGCAGTAATGTGTCTGGGTACATATAAAGGTTGGGGTTTTTTTTCCCCATTGCGTTAGGTGTAAGTAAAGTACATTCAAAGGGAAAGCATCTTTGTATCCATTTGAATAAAGCTTTGGTCATTACCCTTCTTTCATCAGTTGAATGCTATTATCAGACAACTGCACATAAATGAGTTGACCTTAATCTATGTGGAAGACAAGCAGGAGCATTTGATTTGTTTCTGCTTCGTATCGAGTGTATTTCTTGCTCTGAGTGCCAAACATGTTGTAGATAAGATCACATAAATGCAAGTCCAAAATGCAGACTCACTGTATATTAAAGGGTAATATAAAAGGAAAATAAATGCAAAATAAATAAAAGATGCTTGCATTCCAACTTGTTTTGCCCTAAGGTATTAAAAGAGCTGCGGGGAACAGCCTTTGAGTTGGTCCTCTGTTGCTCCTGTCTGGCCAAGAGGAATGCTGAATCTCTTTTCAGAGAGGTGTTGTTAATGTCTTCACTCAAAAGAGCATGACACACACCTTTTTAAGTGAGAGAGTTTGCACCAACCCTTGCCCTATTCTCTGAAGTATCCTGAATTTCAGTATCTGCTGGTTATTGCTCTGCCTCCTTAGGCGACAGTTAGCTTAAACTGTTTCTATTGTAAGCAGTATCCAAAATTACATCTGGACTTCTCTGTCATAAATTCACTTTTTGCAGGTTAAGCACATTACCAAATTGCTTAAAATGCAGTTACTTTTACTGCAAATTAACCCAAAGGACATGCTTCAAAACTGACTTTCCTTAATAGTTCAAGTTCTTTGCTAAAACAATCAATGGAAGCTTTTAAAATCTGGTAAATTTGAATTCAAGAAGCAGATGGTAATTTAGCATGAACCATTTGGTTTGAGTAATATATTGGCAGTAGAGGCCCAATCAGCTTGCATTGCATTCCATCTTCCCCAACAGTGTTATTTCCCAGAGCAGCACTTCTCAGAAATTATGTTCTTTTTTCTTTTCTACATGACAAGATATTGCTGGGATTTGTAGCTTTCCAGGGTAATTGAGTCTTTTTGGAACAGGAAATCTGAAAATAACAACAACAAATAACTCTAGGTAGTCAAATTTAGAGTTTCTAAATCAGCCCTTTACAGAAGTTCTCCTGAACCTCGCAATTGCTGGCATCTTATCCTAAAATTGACAGTTTGATATTTTATTGCCGTAATGCCCAGATAAAATCAGGGGTAAGATCTGTGGATAGAGATAATACCTTTTATTAGATCACCTGACATAGGTGAGATGAAGCTCACCTAATTTTAAATGTGTGAATCAAACCTCAGGTTGGAGCCCTTGGACTCTATCTGAGTGCTGAGGTGCTGCCCATGGTTCCCTGCAGAAGGGTATGTAAGTGGCTCTTTTCCACTGTTCCTTCTGAACTTCACTTCTTGAGCTGCAGCTCTTTTTTAGGTTCTGCCAGAGTTGGTGACCAGTGAATTAAGTAGTGAGTAACTGGCATATATTCCTATCATCCACTGGGTCACACCATGGAAATTAGTAAGTTGGAGCCGCATCAATATTTAGACAACTGGAGCAACAAGAGTTAAGGGTTATATTTCTGTGACACTCTGGAGTGCAGATACGGGGCAGAAGCTGAAGGGAGCTGATTATGTGCAATGTTAGGACCTGGTCTATATTGAGTTACCTGCAATTGTAACTAGATGCAAAGCGCATCACAGGTATTCCACTTAAACATGGCACCAGTGAAGTAAAAGTATATTTTATGACCAAATTCGTGCCTTAGACTAGTAGCAGGGTAGGGGTTTGGGGGATTTTTTTTTTTTAATAACAAACTTCCTATAGCCGTGACCAACTAGGGAGTAAGTAAAGGACAATGTATTTAAATTATGTACCTTAAAAAAACCCTCATACATTTTTCTCTTCGATCTTCTTAGACTTCTCTCTTCCTTTCCTGTTCTCTCTCACATGCAAAACCCAAACGAACTTCTTGTTTGTTCTCCGTAGTGTTTTGTGAGATCAGTGTTATCTGCTTTATTTCTTTCTTAGTAATGAACATAAGTACCCTGAGACAGTAACTTTGTTCCTCGGAAGAGAAAATGCAGCATCTGCCATCGAGGGGTCTTGATGACCCATGTAGTCCATTCAGACTGTTCTCCTCCTTGGTTTTACCTGTTTGTTTCTCCTCTCAAAAACAGATAGAAGTGAAAGGTGCTGAAAGGTGGAAGAATACAACTAAGAAGAAAAAAATCACCTTCTTTTTCTCCTCCAGAAGTGGAGAAAATGAAGTTTTGGAAGCTTTATAGAGATTCTTCATATGCTATCCCTTATCAAGTCCTACAATACATCTTTGTGTAGATTAGAAATGTAAATGAAATACGGTTTTATTTTGGTTTGGTTTTATTGTTTGTTTCATGTAGTCATATTCTTACTGCCTAACCCTTAGTTTGGGATAACCAAACTGTGTTCTTGTTTTTGCTTTTGGACAATCACAACACACCAACTTTAAGACTTTTCTGGATTTAGCACGATGAAGATAACAGTTGGTCCAAAATGCGCTTTAATGTTTATGGATCTTCAAAGCAGTTAAGTTTTAATCTTACAGATAGAAGCTTGGAAGAAGGTAAAAATAGCTAAGAATCACATTTCTAATGTACACTGCATGTGTTCAGTGTATTTCAGAGGAGAGTTTTTAATTGTGGCAAACAAATGAATGTGCATATTAATTACTTATGTTCATTTTTTCAACAGGGCCTGTGTTTTAATGGAAGTGCCTTTGTTTTGTACCTCATTGCTGCCATTGTAGATGCATCTTCAGTTACCAAAGATCTGGACAATCACAATTACAACAGCTGGGCAGCTTCTTCTGTGAGTTTGGTTTTTTGTTTAAATCAGTTCTATGTCCAATAAATAAATGAAGGCTCACTGGAAGTGTGGGTTGAGGTTGCATGTGTTCTGGTTTTTGAAAAACTGAAGAGTGACATAGAAGGTTACACACAAAATCTATAGGTAGCTGTAGTTTAGTCTATAGTTTTTGGAGGTGACTAGAAATTCCACCAGGAGACGACAGTCACATCAGAAAAGGTAGTAATGTTTTAAAGATCACACTGATTTTCCCCTCCCCACCCCCATTTATTATCTCCCTGGCAGAGGGTAGAGCCTGCACATGAGAGTAGTCAAAGATTGTGTGAGCACCAAGTCACCTCAATGCATTTGGAGAACTTCAAAAGCAATTTAAACTAAATCAGCTGACTTTGCATGCATGTGGATAAGATGTATTCAGCTTCCCATGGGCTAAGCCATATACACAGCACCTTTGGGAAGGCCCTGAAAGTGCTGTTGCTGTTTCTACACTGATCTCCCAGTTACAGCCTCAACTTTTGACTAGTCTTTCTTTTGAGTTGCGTGGGCAACGCCTGAAATGTGAGATAACTTTCCATTGTTTTAAAGTGGATGCAAATCATTAATTAGTCTGACATTACTATCTTGCTGCTGAGATTTAGAAATCCAAGTCAGTCAAAGCAGATGAAAAATAACTTTAAAAAGAAAAAAAGAAGAGCCTTGTCACTCATGAGTAGATGAACACATTCCCTAGCTAAGAGAGTTGTAAAAGAACTTTTTGCATGTTGTGGCAACAGTAGTCAAATCCAATTGTTTACAGTAATTCCAAAGCATGGCTACTTTGCTGACTGTTCATGCTCCTGCAGTTGTCCTTCGTACTATTCACAAATCCTGTCTGAAGCTTACTGTATATGGCCATGAAGACAGACACTTGAACACCTGCTCTGTTTTTGCCTTGGGAATTGGATGACTACAGCCCTGTCACCTCAGTGGTGTTCAGGGTCTGTTCCCCCTGGCAGTTTGTAGCTATCGATCTGTTACTCAGCCACTGCAGTTGACAGGAGCTTGCTTGCTGCTACATAAGCTTCAATGCTGATTAAGGTTTTATGCATTGTGCATGAATGCTCAGTGTCTCATGGGATGTTTGGATTCTCTTCTAATACCTCCTAATAATGTTTATCTAATGCAGTGTCTAAATAAACTATTAAATGTAGATTCTTCCTTTCCAAACCCATTAAGGGTTTCATGGATAAAGGATTTAGCAAATCGTCTATCCCCAGTAGTCATTCTGTTAGAGCTTTTATTTAAGAAGAAACAAAATAATTAGAAAAGAATGCTACAGTTTTCTATTGTAATAAGATTTCACATCATCATCTATAGTTTTTTGTGCTTCAGATTAAATTTGCATGAGGCAAGACTCACCAAGAGCCCTGTGTTCAAAGGTTTAGTTTTACTGCCTGGATGCATATTTAGCAGTGCCCTTCCCTTAGAGCTGCAGTGCCTACATAGGCCAATGATGGCATATAAGCAAGGAACAATTGTAAAATCATAGATTTTTTTTTAGTCTGGAAGGGACTTCTGGAGGTCATCTGGTCCAACTCTTTCCCTTTCTAAAGCAGGGCTGATTCCTATCAGGCTACCAGGGCCTTATCCACTTGAGTTTTGAGTGTTTTCAAGGATGGCTATTCTACAGCACCTCTAGGCCTCTCTTGCCATGCTTGATTATTTACATGGTGATTTATTTTTGTTTCCTAATATCTAATTGAAATTTCCTGTCTTGTAACTTGGGTTTGTTCCTTCTTGTTCACTGCTCACCTCTTGGAAAAGTGGTGTTAATCGTTTTTGCAGTGACAGCTTTATTTGGTTCATTACCAGCACAAACCATTCTGGTATTATCATCAAGACCATATTGAACATTGTCTGTTTTGAACAACATGCAGTGATTAACAAGAACTTAAGCACTGGTGCTGAATTGGACTTTATCAGTGCAACTGAAATAGTTCACAGCTGCTCTTTGGTTTCTCTGTGTGTGCTGCAAGGGCTGCAGGAGCAACACCACTCATACTGTGTAGCTTTAATTTGGAAACATAACATAAATCTAGCCTGCTCAGAAGGGTTATTCTGTTACCAGTTTCTGCCAAAGCTGGAATATGACAATGTGGTTGCTGTCACTGTTATTTGCACTGAGGAATACCTTTATTCATCAGTGGAGGACTTCTGGAATTGGCAACCTGATCAATAGTGATGTTTGAGAACACGTCTGGACCTGCATTTGAATGCTACTTTTCTCTGTAAACAAACCTGTTTTGGTGCACTGTGTGCCATACTGAAGTACAGGTGGGCTGTAGGGAATCCCTGAAACAGCAGCAGGACAGGAATGTCAGCTTGAGCTCACACTGTCCCATGAACTACCCCTCAGGCTTTAAAAGCAGCAAGTATAGGAGTGGTGGCAGTTCAGTCTGTAGGATCCACAGTGAGGCAGCACAATGTGGAGTTTATAAAGGAAGTTGAAACATGCCATGTCTGCTTCTAGGCCCATATTTCTGTGCATACTATAAGCTTACTTACACAGTGTTGACTGTGATGGCCACACAAGTGCAAGGAGGTGAGCATGTGTCATTTTGGTCAGCCTGCTATTTTTCTTTTCCCAAATCCCATAAATATTTTTTTCTTAGAAATGACAGTGCTCTCAAATATATTTTTTCCTAATATAGTTTTTCTCCTTTCTCTACAGTTCTTTGCCTTCGTGGTTACCTCCTGCTATGCTGGAAATACATATTTTAGCTTTATATCCTGGCGATCACGAACTTTGCAGTAAATATTTTGTTAAAATTAATTCTGTGGTATAAAATGTCTTCAGGATTATTCACTTTTGATAAAAGGTTGGAAGAGGAGTGAGGCATTTTTGAACATTTCTGCTAGAATTGACAAAATATAAACTGAGATCAAATGATTATTTATAATAATGCCATCTTTAGAGACATCTTACACTGTATTGTATAATAAAATGTCATACTGCTTCTTTTAAAATTAACATGGTATTTTTCTAGACATTGTATAGCTGTTACTACTAAACCTTTAATAAGTCTTATTCAATGTGCCAAGTTTGTAAATGTAACTTTTTAAATGTTACATGTGTACTTTTGATACTGAGTGCTACAAATCAAAACTTAAGTTTGATATTGTCTCATTATTATGTATAAAGCCTGACATTGTGCAGAAAAAAAACACCTGAAACTTTAAAAAGAAATAAATAAATGACCCAACTGTGCATGTTTTGTAAACTGGGAGTGGAATGTTGTTTTTTTAATTTCTTTTTCAGGGTATAATATCTACTACTAAGAATTCAGATGATCCTGTCAGTTTGCATATTCTAACAGCTTGTCACATCATGAGGTTGCCTTTGGAACTTGTTACTGTAGGTCTGAAGCTCACTGGAGGAATGTTGTGCCCGAGACACATTATCTTAACAGGTTTCTCAGATCCAGCAGGCTCCAAAGCATAAGCCCAGACATCAGTCCCTTAGTTCTCAGTGCTTAACCAACTGAGAGTATCACAAATCACTGGCTATAGGTAATACTTTTTGTTTCTCAGTGGACTGAGGTTTGGTGGTTTTTTTCTCCTCAGATTAGGCCATTAGTGTGTTCTAATTCAAATCCAGGCTTCTAAATCATATGAAATGATATAAAGAATAAATCCATAGAACTTTGAAGACACCAATGCTAGAAACCAAGAAATTCCTGCCTCTTTTCCTGTCTAGTGGCATCATCTGCGCCTTGTTAGTTTAACAAATGAAGCTGATGCTCATATTTAAATATCTTTGAGTCAAACAGAAGTATGACAGGAGATCATGACTTTCAAAACAGACATCTTTGAAAATTACTTTTAAATACAAATTACCTAAGGAATTTTTCCAGGAATTATGTGGAGAGTGTAAGGTTGTGATCATTTTGTGATGTTATTTAAAGTTTTGTGATGTTATTTAAAAGATTTGGACTGTCTTCCAGTTTTCAAATACTTACTTGGATGATTATATAGGGTAGTAGAGAAAACTTACTGCTTAAAAAACCCTTCTCTATTTCTCCTTGTAACTAAACAGGGTGTGGTTCCTTGCATATGTGCCTTGCAGAAGGTTTATCAGCAACCAGCTAATGCTGTTCTCGATCACATGGTTTTGTTGTTGATTATCTGTTGGAGTCACAGGATTTCAGTGGAAGAGAAGCCAAGGTATTATTTAAAAATCTATATTTGTCTGCAAGTTGCCTTGGCCTGCACAACATAGTTCAGGGTATCTGTTACTTGCTAAAATTACCCAGTTGTGAGAAGGAAGAATGGCTACCAACTATGCATTTTATCTACACAGATAAAACGTCTCATTAAAATCTCGTATGCTTTTTTCCATTGCTGGAAAAAGAATCAAAAGCATCAAAATGATTCAAATGTCAGCAGATAAAATGTGACTAGAAATATAGCCAAAAATAAAATCTTTTCAGTGAGTTCTCCTCAGTAAACATACTTTAGCAGTACTAGAAATACTTGTAAAAATTACATTTAATATACTTGTTTTAAGTCCAAAGAATGTGACTGTGTTTGCACAAGCACTTCATGATTTTGTGGTAACTATAATATTCTGGTCCAAGTCATAACTCAGACATCATTTGTGGATAGAAGTGGTAAGAGGGAGTAGAGCTAAGAGAAAGTTTTATGTTTCATCCAGTTTATCTAAAACTGTCATGGAAATTGTGTGTTGCATGTCAGAATAAACCCATTAATGAAGGACAAAACCAGACAACGAATGACTCTGCCAAAGTATCTACCTGCTCTCTGAGTGTTCAATGCTGATCCTCAAGAGAAGATGTGCAGTATGACTTCCAAAGACAAATTAGTGAGTTGAATCCTTAATTCTGAATTTTAAAAAATACATACTAGGCGAAAATTTGCTTTGTTCTTGGCCTTGCTTTTTTTTCCCCCACAAACATTGCTTACCTGCCTTTTACTTCCCATGCTCTTTCTCGTCTGTCTCCTTTCTCATCTGTTGCCCAGATACCAACCTGTCTTTCAAGTGTTCTGAATATCTAGTTGAAATTGGAGGAATCTGTACAAACTGAGCATTCCTTTGGAAGTTTGCTCCTCCTATTTCAGGCCTGAAGAAAGCCCTAAGCACCCAAAAGGTTATCTTCCAGTGCATTAAGTCTTAAATATTGATTTGCAAACTACGACTTGATATATTTGTATGTTCTAATAATGATAAAGATGAGCTAGATGTTGTTTATCATATAACAATTAAAACAAGACATAGCTGTGAGCATAGGTTAGTACTCATAAGATTGAAAGAAACTTTAAAAGAACAACTGGTAAGTAATGAAGTCATTAGTGAAATTCATAATACAGATATTTAGAAAAATAAACAAAATGCTAATCACCTTGCAAAATGAAGGTATTTGACATTATAAATAACTTGTTTCAGACAGTCTCTCTGAAAACTCTTATATGTAAGGATGCTTGATGTCAACTTATGGCTGTCAATCTTCATTTATTAAGGAGTGGTCAGTACATTTTTTCATCATCATACATAACACACATGTATGTACATAGGCATAAAGACAAAGTTAATAGCATGAGAACTATAATAAAAATTTCAAATGTAACTATTACATTATAGATTGTGTTATAGATTGACTTTGCCCCAGTGGTTTACAAAGGATGCCTGTATTGCAGAGTAGAAAATATGACTGTTATTCTGCTTGTATTAAAGGTATTTTTATTTCACTGGGCTGAACTTGGATCACCAGGGCCCTAGCCACAGACACAGTTTCAAAAGAAATAAAGAACAAAAGAAGCTGAATCAGCAGGTAAGAAAACTGTATTTCCTAATAGGAAGTGCAGAAGTTACTAGAACCTTCCTCCACAGGGCTTATAGAAACCTAGACCATGCACACTTCTGAATCGGAACTGTAAGGAGAAGAGGGGGGGGAAAAGGTAGCTGTTTAGAAACAGAGCAACTTTTTTTCTCATCAGCTTGTGTTTTACTGCTGTGGAGGCAGCCAGTGCTGTAGATTTCGTATCTAATGACATAGGATAAAATGTGGGACAAATAATATCTTTTATTGCAACTACTAGCTGGTTTAATGGAAGTCCAAAATCATGTACTACTTAGTCTACTGCGGACCATTGCCCACACTGGCAAGCACACGCTGGCCGTGTAAATTGCCTACACTAGTCCCTTATTTGTGTTGGATATCATCAGGACTAACCTGTCTTCCATCCTAGAACAATTTTAGTTGCTGAAGGAGCTATTAAATACTAAATATGAACAGAATGTCCATCCTACCTCCAGAACAGAGCAGCAGAGGATGGGATTACAATTCAAATGAGTATAAAAGTGACACATGCCCAGCTCAGAGGCCAGCTATTACCTCACTTGTCAGAAAGCAAAACAAGCTATTTTTAAACATGAGGAAATATTTATCTTCCTTTTCTGAGTTTTGTTAGTATGTCTGCATGATTTAATTCAAACAACGGGTCTGAGACACTTGGACAGTCATTACAGTTCTGCCTGTTGCTGCCCACTTAACGAAAATGGGTTTTGGTTGTGAATCAGAAGGTTTGTGGTTTTTCTTTTTTTGTAAGAATAAATGTTGTGTGGGAAGACGCTGTTTGCAGCTGTACCTGCACACCGAAGCGCAGGGGTAGCTCCTCTCCAGGAGCGTGGCTGACACGTCGAGGGGCTCTTTCAGGATCCCAGGAAAAAGCTGCTCACCGCTGCAGTGGCCGGTTCGCTGCGCAGCTCCCCTCCCGGGACCCCGCACTGTCCCGTGAGGCGTCTCCTGCTCACCTGGCAACCTTCCCTTCGGGTTGTTTCCCTGTAACCATGCT
>JAOXXN010000395.1:40499834-40532130 GCA_026770055.1 Myrmophylax atrothorax
CTCGGCCCCCGCCAGCCCCGGGGGCGCCGCGTCCCGCCCCGTCCGCCCCGCCCCGTCCCATCCCGTCCCGTTCCCCCGTCCCGGGCCGGGCAGGGCGAGGGAGCGCGGCACGGAGCCATGTCTCACGGGGCACGGGTGATCCGCACCGGGGTGAGCAGCGGCGGCCCCGCGGCCGCGCCGTCCCTCACCGTCGCCTCCTCCTCGGCGGGCTCGGACGCGGAGCTCATGGACGGCTCCTATTTCCGCTCCTGCGCCGGCATGCTGAAGGTGGCCCAGATGGTAAGGGGCGAGTGGGGCGTGGGTGGCCCCTGGGGTCTGCTATTGGGGCCGTTGGAGCCCCCCGGGGTGCCGCGCTCATCCCTGCGGGTCGGCTCCTGAGGCGACCGGTCTGGAGAGCGTCGTCACGGGGTGCTGGGGCCGCGGCTCCTGGCGGGTTTGGTCTCTGCGATGTTGCCCCCCAGCTCTGGCAGCAGGACGAAAAGTTCATGTTCCTCTGGCAAAGCGAAGCGTTACGGTCTGTCAGGAGCTGCCTCTGCGCCTTCCTAAAGCGGCGACGAGCACTTCTGCTCAGAAGAACGTGCATGAGCCCAGAGTAGCCAGTGTTAACTTTTTGTCACTATTAACGGTAAAACCGCGATGTTACAGCACATCGTGGTGTTACAGAACATCGTGCTGCAGTGAACACCTCATTCCTCAGCATGGGTAAGTTTTTGGGAGTGATCTGGTAAGGGTGAGCACCACAGCTGAGACTGCTGGTCCAGCTGGCTCCGTGCCCTGTCTGTCAAGAGATCTCCAAGCAGTGACCTAGTGGCACAGGGAGGGACGTGGGAGATGCATGGCTGAAATTCAAAAGGAATCAATAGCAGAGCACTCTCAGAATGTGAGCTGATGCCTTAACTTGACTTAGTGCAGGCAATTCAGCTCCATGCAGATCAGATGCAGAGTCGATTAACAGATGGATAAGCTCTGTCTCGTGTCTGTGGCACACAATTATCTGTGGAGAGATTTGCCAGCTTAATTACAGCAGTGGCAGTGAATAATGCTTAGGGAAAGAGGATGGAAAACATCATGTAGCAATACCTCTAGAATTTTCATCCTGCAAAAATTTGCACCTTGACAACATTTTGTGTTGGAGTTGTTGCCTTCATCTTTTACAAACTCTCAATGCCTGTTTCCCCCTGCCTTTATTTGTCCAGTCAGTTTTTGAATATTGTGTATGTTATTAGTGCCCAGGTTCCTAAACACATTAGAAGGTTACTGTGGAGTAATATCAAATCCTGAAGTTTCTCCTTAAAAGCTGCCCAGTTTCTTCCAGTTTGTTATTAGCCATCAGCCCTTAGAAATGAGCCTTGGTAGCAAGAGGTAAAGTTGCATGTGACTGGTCATGGCAACCTGCACTTGCTGAGCATTTGTCCTGCACTTGGGAGTCCTCAGGATTGTCCCGTACTATGAATTCTGTTTGGTAGGAACACGAACAGTTGTCTGCTGCCTACTTGTTGCTTGGGTTCTTCCCAAACCATTGAGTGCATCTGGAGAACCTCTTCAGGAGACAAGAGGCTGTAGCCCTAAAACAGTAGACTCGTGCATTGCTGATGAGCTAAAAGTCTTTTTGCTTTCACTACTGTGGAAAGAACAGTTCCTTTTATGGACAAGAAATAACTGGTCCTCTCTGCTCTCCATCCTGCTGTTGTGTCACTACAGCTATCACAAGTGACTCTTAAAGCTAGCATGGCATGCTTCTTTGTGCTGTAATGTCAGTTTTTGTTGCACATGTTAAGTGTGTGCATACTTCACATGCTTTGCATATTTTCATGTACTGGATGTAAATCTATGTAATTTTATGTAATACTTCACATAGTTTACATAAAGTCATATTTTATCAATGCCATGCAATGTAAAATTCATCAGAATTCAAGTGGCTTCCTGTGGTGACTTTAACAGAGGCTAAAAAAATGTAAATTATTTTCCCTTTGCACTCATTCAGCTTCACATTCTTCTATTTCTCTGCTTTCTAGTTTGCCTGTAAATAACATCAGTAGGAGTTACCTCAGGTATTCAGGGAACTTTTGGCAAATGAACTTCTTTTAATATCACTCATCACAGTAATGTCTTCTCACATAATTTCCTAAGAAAACTAGATGTTTCTGCTGTAGTATGTAGAAATAACCAGGATAGGTTAGTTCTAGATTAACTCCTGCACTCAATAAATGGGGAGAGCTAAATATTTTCACAACTCTCCTTTATCTCTTTTCAGGCAGTGTTTCTCTATGTCCACAGATCCATTTGTGTTAGCATTCAGTTCTTCTAGAATGAAGTGATGGCAGTATCTTTAAAATTTCTTTATGCCAAATCTATAAACATTCCTGCACTGGTGTTAACATGGCTGGTGGGACTGAAGGAGAACCATTGTACTGGCAGACAGCAAAAGTAAGGTCTTTGGGTTAGATACATCACACTAAGTTGTGCACTGGGCCTCTGGTTGTGGTTATGAAGAGGAAATATTACTATTTTTGTTAATCTCCTTTCTTCCTTGGTCCCTTTTACCAAGAAGTAAAGGATATGATAGAAAGCAAGAAAGAAATACTACATAATTTACTATATGTTAAGGGCTGTCTGTTGTGCTTGCAAGCTAAAAACCAAAAAAATCTATGTGCATGGAATAATTCTAATAGATGACAACAATATATAATGGAAATTGTTTGAAAGAAATAGAAGATAATTTTACAGCTGTTCTTCTGTAACACAGAAGGACTAAAAATAAGGAATATTGAAGAGATTGTGCAATGTGAATTGCTGCTAATTTCTGAATGTTACCAGTGCCTTCTCTTGAAATTCTGGGTGCTGTGAGAATGAAATTAGGCAGAGCAAGAAGTGTTTCTTGCTTGCAAGCCTACACAAATTCCTTTACTTTTTGCTAAAGAATTTCTTTAACCTTGCAGAATGATTATAGCTTTGAAAAGACAATGTATTTTATGCATTGACTTCATAGCTTAGGGAATGGTCTGTAAATATTTTGAAAATGAAATGGAGGAGAAAACATAGCTATATGACTTGTGTATTTTGTGTGGCAGTAAGACAGTTTGAAACCTGCATTTCCATGTGTGACTATTGCCACTGTTAGCTGGGGCTCCATTTTCAAAATCCTGTCTGAATTGTACCTCTGATTTTAATAGATGTTACAAAGTATCTTACATGTTTAACTTACTTCAGATAGTTTGTTAACATAGCTTTCGCTTTCTCTTTCCTTTTTTTCCCTTCCCTTTCCCCCCTTTTCTTCTCCCCATTTTCGGTGGTTGTTTTGGTGTTTACAGTTCTGTCAAGATCTCTTACATTCACAGGGATACACGCAGGATCCCAGATCCCAGTGTGGCCACCTCGGTTCTATACCAGCAGTGTACTAAGTAAGTGTGTGGGTGTGTATCAGTGTGCACAGTACACTTAGACCAGAGAAACTGAACGACTTGAATTTTAGGCAGCCTGACAAAACCGATACACGTGGCAGTCTTCAGCATGTCACACTAGCTGTGCTCATCTGTTTGAAGCTCGTTTGCTTTGTGCCTGTGCTACTGCTGGTTTGTTTTATGGTAAGACTTTCTAGGAACCTCTGTTGTTTAGCTTGGCAAGTTCTCAAGAAATGGGTTCTGGAAGCTTTTTGAGGCATCCTGCGCCATTAGAGACAGCAGTGTGAGTGTGCATCCCTACTGACACCAGGGCGGCTCAAGTGCCACTGCTGAGAGTTCCAAACAGGTCTGATTCAGCTGAATTTCTCTGAGAGCCCTATGTGTTTTTTATATTTTTACTGCTGAAGTCTGGAGAATGCCACTGATGCTGTAATAGACCAGGTCCTGCTTTCAGCACGGCCTGTGCTTGTCACTGGAGCCTATATAGGTATCCCACCATCTTAGGCACTTGGCTGGCAGGAACGGCTGTGATTGTATTACTGTCCAAAGTGTCTGATGCAGAGACTTGCAGGACTGCGAGCAATACAGACTGAAGAGAGAAAAGGAGTGTTGAGAGCTCACATGTAGGAGAACCAGCACAGCACAGCACATGATTGTGTAGGTCTTTCAGGCTTCTCAAACTGTTCTTGAGCTTCTCCTTTTTTCTGGACTCTGAGGGGTGTGGAGTGACCCATGGCCTTCTTTGCCTCTCTTTCACCTCCTTCAGGTTGGGCCAAGCTAACTTTGGGCACAGTTCAAACTGAAGGTGATTGTTCCCAGAATAACACTGTTGTTACTGTTACAATAGCTCTGTCACAGTTAGCACAGCCTCAGAATACAGGTGTTTTTAAGCTAAAAACAGTGCTGATTCTGTCAGCCCAATATGAGCCAGGAAAGAGCAGTTTCAGCAGACAGAACAGAAAATCAAAATTAACTTCTCAAGGCTGAAGAAAATATTTACCTTGGAAGCAATTCCAAGGTAAAAGAAGGATAAACTCAATAAAACTTAACAACATCATTTTAACTTGTTAAAAATGCTAAGGCAATAGCTAAAGCTTTTCTGCTGAGTATCTATTTAATTTCCAAAGTATGTCTTGACAAAAGCAATGACATGCTTGACAAGTGAATGGCCAGCAAGACAGTCTGTAATTCTGAGTAACTCTGAAGTGTGCTGAAACCTCTCTGGGCTATTTGCATACCAACATACAGTAGAAAATAGTATTCAAGAGCATATTCATTCATCTAACACTGAAAGCTAGCAAATGCTGGTAGTTAGTTGCTGGAGCCAAGTTCCATTTCTGAACATGCTCTATGATATCAGACAAATTTACTGGGGAGCTATATTCAGAAAAAGTTGAAATGTACAAAGAAAGCAAAATCTGCTTGTGCAAGAAAACAATTCCTAATCAAAACCATTGATACAAGAAAGGGAAATTCACTCACGATGCTTGGAATTATTTGAGAGCTACTCAATCTTCTAACTTGATCTTGAGACTGAAGCATCTTTCTGTCCATGGAGGTGATTGACATAAAACATCTAATTCTTTTCAGCAGTGCTTCAGTGACATATGATTTTGCCTCTATGGTAATGAAGCTGCTCAGTCAAAAGTGAGGGATTCTGGTGATATGCAGAGATGCTAAAACTGCAAGCCTGCCTGTTAGTCTTGTGCAGCCTGCATTTTCTGGTGGAATGAGGAAAACCAGCCCAAGAATGTGCAAGTGCCTTCAGTCTGAACCAGTGTGATAAACTACTGGCTAAGCAGTAAGACATGTTTTTAGAAGCAAAGTTATTTTGAGGCCAAGGTCAGAGCTATGTGTAGCAGCTATGTAGGTGCTAATTATTTTTGTTGTTCTGCTAGAAGCTGCATAAAAGGACCTTGCTGGGCATACTGAGCAAAGAGAGAAAAAGTTATCTAAGATGGCTCCAAAATAAGCAGTAGCAGTGAGGAATGTCCAAGCCTAGTAATTAAACCCAATTAGAACTGGGAAGTCCTGTTATTTCCACTCTGAGAACACTGAAACAGGCGGGCTTGGCCAGTTGTCCTTTTTCCATGCCTCTGCTCTGGGTGGCCATTTTACAATTTCTGTCCAGGTATTTGCATAAGAGTTGGGAGCAAACAGCGTTTTCTCTGCATGTTAACCAAGGAGTGCTTCGTGGTAGGCTGACACAGTTTTATTTGATGAGGTAAAATTTCACAGTCTTCAGCCAGAACTTCACCAGCTTAAGGAATTTTTTTCTTTCTGTTCTGTCTCCGTGCAGCTGTTCTCAGCTGCAATGATGCAGATGTTCCCCAGGTTACACAGTACCAGGGAACTAACAGAGCCTTACATCAGCTCTCTGGTTTTCTTTTTTCTGCATGAGTTTTTAGGGAACAGTGCAGCCATAGAGGCTGCTGTCAGCAAGAGCAAGTGTCTGGCACAGAAGAGCAGGAAATACATAAGCTTGAAGTGGTTCCATGTGTTTCAAACCACAAGCTGAGAATGTAGTCCTTTTTCTTTTTCCTCTTGAGCAGGGGAAGATTTTGTACCATCTGTTTTAATTTGTATCTATCTCTTTCAGCAAAAAAAGAAAGTAGTAATTTTTCTGATGTTGAAACTGCTCTAGAAGGCTAAAAAAATCAACTCCAGTACATTTTGCAAGAAGACAATTATAGTAATTATTAAACACTAGGGTATCTCTGTTCTGAATGTGTCAGTGAATGTTTTGTTTGTATCCTAAAAGAGGCTTCCTCGAAGCACAAAGTTGGAGCCATCTTTCATTGCTCATTTGACTCATCCATTAGGATTTGTTGCAATACATTCGTTAGCAACCTGTGTGCACACAGTGCTCTTTCTATAGAGGTAATTGAACAGGGCTTAGCAAATACATTTTCTGAAACAACAAAAAAAAGGAAATGAAGCCCAGAAATTTACCACATCACCTGAGACATGTTTAGTATGCCTGAAAGAGCAGAGTGAAGTATTGCCAGTAGTTTCCTGGCACAATTGTTCTATGGGAAATTAGATTTGCAAATGCCATTTAAAAGTCTTAATCAGGTGCACATTGTGTCCATGGATAGTAAGACGTGGTGAAGAGCATGGATTCTTACGTCTGTTAAGATGTGTAAGAGCAATGTATTCCCTGTCTTCACTCTGTTTGGAGATGGTGTCCCTTTGAACATCCTCCTCTCCAACCACAGAGTAACAGAAACCAGCAGATCACCTGTCTACAAGTTCAACCTCCATCTACTCAGAGCCTATAAGTGATAAAGAGCATCTTGTCAGGCATCCTTCACTGAGTTCCAGGGCTGTATAAGCTGGAACAATTTGTTGTGTCTCATCCTGATCCAGTAGAAGCTGTGCCTTAGTGAGAGAAGCACAGTTGACCCTGAGGCTCTGGTACCTGCTCTGCATTGCTGGGCTATTGTCCCCCAAAGCCAGACAGTGTTTGCTTCTGTGAGTAAGTGTTTCCTCCACTCCCCTCCCTGGGGAGTCCTGTGAGGTATTCACTCAGTAGCTGAGCTGTCTCCTTTGTCACGTCATGTGTGCTGTGGCCTTGTCCTCCTATTTTGTGGTGATATGTAAAGTATACAGCAGCCAGAAATTGCTACTTTCTGTACTCAGAGATCAAACTCTGAAATTGCTGTGATTTCCTTTCATCCACCTGTGAGCTTCCTCTTTGCGTAACTCAGATTCTTAAGGGTCATTTGATGAATAGAATGGTGGGGACAGATGTGCCTGACTAGTCAAGGCTAGGTGTCTGCAGCTTTCAAAGCCAAGACAAACTTGCCTGCTGTTTTTGCAACAATAGCAGCAGCTGCAATGCTTATGGGTTCCTCTTTTGCTCACAGCTTCCCATAAGGAAAATAGAAGCATGATGATGACAAGATTGAGAAGCTGCCTTCAGGGGGAATTTCTTATAAAGGTTTTGGTGTTGTTTGTTTTTTAGAAGTACCACTGGTGAATTCAAGAAACAAGTCCTGACTGCTGGGAAAGAAGTATGCTGTTAACAAGAAATGACCAATAACAGCTGCAGAAGTGCAGAATGACTTAGCCTATTTTCCTCAAGTTTGTAATCATGCTCTGTGAGAGCTCTTTTCTCTGACTGCGAAAAGCACAGTCCCCCGTTGCTGCTTCTCACCTGCTGGCTAGTTGAGCCTTTAGGCAATTGATTAAGTATACAACTTTTAAGTAGGCAGAGGAGTGCTGTCCCAGTGTATTTGAGAGGCCTGCGAGTCTCCAGGCAGCCACTGAAAGCTGTCAGCTGTGACAGTGCCACAGGGGATTCTCATCTATTCTCATATTTCACCCTCATTCATTGCCCCTCACTTCTCTGGCACCTTGCCAAGCATCAAATGTTTGCACTTAGAAAAGGTCATTCTTTTGTCTGCTAAGGCCCAGCCTGATCAGCAGCCAGGTCGTGATGATGCCAGATGATCTGGAAATTGTCATGTTGTTTTCAGGAACTCGTCCCTGTTTTGTCCTGATAAAAATTATGATGTGCCAGCACAGTTAACAATGTGGACTTCGGTGATGTAACCAAGTCCTCCTCTTATTCAAGGAGACCTTGCTCAAGGCTCCGTTGCCATGGCCAGCAAAGCCTTTGCTGGCGATGGTGGATGTGAAGTTTTTAACTGCTATCTGTGCGCCTGCCAGCTGTCGGTGTGGTGTTCTCTGAGGCAGGGAGCGATAGGGCAGGTGTCAACTGACGAGCAGAATCAGTCAAGCACTAAATGCCTCATACAGTGAGAACAGGTTGTGTTGTGAGCAGCAACTCTGAGGGGAATGATGAACATATTGCTTGCTGGGGGTTTGCAGGCAGAGGCACTGAGACTTCACTGTGCAGTTTGCAAGTTATCCTCGATCTCAATAACAACTTCCAGAAAGATGAGATTGGTTTTTGGGATTTGTTTGTTTGTTTGTTTGTTTTGCATTTTTTGAGGGTTTTGTGAATCTAGTATGATAATTTAACTAGAATGATCATTGCCATGAGGTACTGGTTTTATGTTATATGTTTTTATCTGAGTTTTAAGAGGCTGTGTACTGCTAGATATGTATTGGATATCCAGGTCAAGGTGGAAACTTTGCAGCTTGTTGTGCAGAGTTTGTGGGTGTTTGTTAGTAATAAATAAACACTGGGCTCCAAGCAGCCAGCCAGTCTGAGGTAGGCTGGGCTGGTCAGCCAACATGGGCTCCTTCTCTGTAGCTGGCATTGGCATGTATGTTTAGTGAAACCACTTTTAGACAGCCATCAAATTTTTTTACAAGAGCTCTGTAGCTCACAGGTAAGGAGTAAGCTCTTTCTCTATGGTGTATCACTGGCAATGTGGGACTGTATTGACTTTTTAAAGGGGAAACAATACAAACAACCCAAACAATATATCTGAGAATGGTTCAGAGCAGTGGTTCCAGAAGTGCCTTGCTCCTACAAGGAACTCATCTTTCCAGCTGACTAAAAGGAAGCATGGCAAGTGAGTCTCCTGCCCACAAGGAGGGCTCCCTCTCCAGACCCAGGGCTGGCGAGCTGTGTTGCTTTTGCAGCACCAGCCTCAAAGTACAAAGTTCTCTAGCAATGTCTACATACCCTACGTGTTTTTGAACCTCCATGAGCATGTATATTCCTGTGCTTCATTTTTGGATTCCATACTGCCATTGAGAGCACTGTTCTGCTATTGTTAAAGGCAGTTCAAACCTCTTAATTTTTAAGTTCTACCAAACCAGCTTGCGCTGGCCTACAGTTCTCCTTCTGGTCTTTTTCTTGCCTCAGAAGCACCTCTGTGCTTGATGCGATGTTTCTTTGTCCACTGTGGGCTGTTTTCTGCTGTCATTCTGTCTGAATCCTGCGTTTACAGATCAAGGGAACAGTTAACATGGCTCTCCAGAGAGATCCAGGTGTTGCAAGTGCTTGCTTTGCAGAAGAGAGAAGTAACAATCACAGCACACTGTGCAATTTCTGAATCTGGAGAGATGTGGTTATATCAATCCCTTCATTTTTTGCTTGCTATCACCAGATCCTCAACTTTTTACTAGAGGACTCTGGAGATTCAAGTCACTTGCAATGTTTTTTACTTCCTATAATCTTCTGAGTTATGATACAGGGATTGTCCCTGCAAGATAGATGTTGTCCTACAGTGGAGTGAACTGCAGCAGGAGCCATGTGCACACGTGCTTTTTCTAAATGGACTTTGTTGGTGTAGGACACAAATTGCCAACAAGCACCACAACTGGAAGGAGGGCAGAGAGCACAGGCTGAGCTAGGGATTGTATTTTTGCATCTGCAGAAAAAAACCCCCAACCCAGTTATATAGAGGATGTATCTCTGCTCTTACCTGAAAGAGCAGGTGAGATCTGATTTGGGGATTATGACTTGATGGGAGAGACCACTGGAGCAGGTGCAAGGCTACCTGTTACCTGTTGCCCACTTAGAGAATTAATTCCTTATTAACAGATGAACAACCTACGTGCTCACAAAGCACAGGGCTCTTCTGGCTTTGTCCAGAGTAGTCCTTTCAGTCATTGCAGGTGGCACCTCTTTGAAAGTCAGAGGGAAAGCAGCTGTGATTCCCAGAGTTAGAACCCTGCTGGGGCATTTTCAGTATTTAAAATTCTGATCCTATCCTTTGCAGACAGGCTAACAGTCAGCTGCGCTA
This sequence comes from Myrmophylax atrothorax, assembly GCA_026770055.1. Taxonomy (NCBI): domain Eukaryota; kingdom Metazoa; phylum Chordata; class Aves; order Passeriformes; family Thamnophilidae; genus Myrmophylax; species Myrmophylax atrothorax. The sequence continues at coordinate 40,509,904 of JAOXXN010000395.1, forward strand.
TTAATACTGTTTTGCCATGAGTTTCATGTGTTTTGGGAATTGTTTCCAACTTGCCTACGGTGCTTGTGCAATGTTACTTAGTTGCTGCAGTATTTTGAGTGTTGCGTGTGCATCTGTGATATAGGTTGGAAAAAAATTGCTGATAATACTTTTATAGTTGAAATGTTTTGAATTTGATTTTTAAACAAATCTGTTAAAATTGGATTGATGAGAAAACAAAATAAAATTATGAGGTTATTGTTGGCAGCAAATATTTGATTTTTTTATTAATTCACTGCCTGATGACAATATAGCTTATTATTTGCCACAAAACCATGAAGTCCTCAGGTTTCAGTTAATAAAGTGCAGGATTGTGGTGTGCCTTTCAGCGTGGTGCAACGGCGGTGCAGGCGGCTGTGGGGGTTGAGGCAGGAACTAGTTCAGCTGGCAGGGGCAGGATTGGAGTCCTGCATGCACTGTGATCAGTGGTAGGCAGGACTTTACGGCAGCCAGTCATTATAAAGAAATGCCTTTTTAATGATCATGTCTAACACCCTGCAACAAGGGCTCTTTAATAATGTCCTTCATATGTGGGTTCTGGGATTACCCCACATGCTTTCCTACCACTGAGGCCTGTGCCTGAGCAGATAGATAACTTCTTAGTAATAGATAAAGACTACCACTTGCTTGTACTTAGCATTGTCCTCTTATCAGAATTGTAGAGGGTCTAAATAAGATTATTTTGTCTTTTCTCACTCTTCCACCATTTTTATCTTCAATAAATAGCCTGTGGATGGTGGTGCACAAGAGAAGTGCACATCAGAAGCCAGGCAGCCTCCTTGTTTTAAGCAGCCAGACAAGAAGGAAATCTGCCCAGACACAGGGGCTGAGAGATTATTGTGCAACCAAAACCTGACTGCTTCACAGAACCATGCACTTGAAGGCAGCTGATTTCATATGTCATTAATGAGGTTTCAAATGAACTGTGCTTTTTTATCTTCTTCTTCTAGTAGGGGTTTGTCTGTTACAGCTCACATTTCCAACACTGCCCTGGAAGAAGGAAAACTTGATTACAGCAGCAGCCAACATTGCTGCTTAAATTAGCTGAACAAGTCTTGCATGATCTACAATTGGCCTGTAACCTTGACCTGTGCTTTGCTTGTCATTCTGTTTTGGGAAACTGTTAAAAAATTATTTTACTCTACTAGAAGTATGTCCTTAATATTATGTGAGTGTTGTTTCACTATGTTGAGGTGTAACATTTGGAAATGCACAGCTGCAGTCAGTGACATTTCTCCAGGGCATGGTTATCCTGATTGGCTCACATAGTGATGGAAAATTCCATTTACCATCTTGGCTGGTGTCATAAGATGGAAACTTTGACTTTTTTCATTCAAATACAAAAAGCATTTAGCTCTTGCTATGTTGGTTTTTTAAAACGGCTGTGATGAAACTGTGTGAGAGTCAGTGCTGTCCTTTGCTCCAAATCTGTAGACACAGTTTCTATACAGTTGCTCGCACTAGAATGTGGATAAGTTTTAAGAGAGTGGAAATCAAATAGATTTTATCAATTCCATGGGTAGTTCTCAGGGTCTCTCCTCTTTTCAGATTCAGGAGGAGGGACATTTAAAGCAGTACAAAGGTTCATCAGTCCTCCAGCAAGTACAATAGATGAAAAAGAAAGGCACTTTCAGGTACTGCCAACTACCAACTGGAGACTGGTAAACCAGAGCTGCTGCCTACAGTCTTTGTGCAGGTGTAGCACTGGGCTGAATCCTATCCCTGGACATTTTTCCCCTGAATGGTGCTAATTTTTAGTTAGCTAATTGCAGTATATGTCCTGATGCAAGAGAGTGGAGAAGATAGCTAGGACACCTCAAAAGAGGGAGTTGTGGTGCATTGGCATATGTAGAGGGAAATTCAAATGGGAGAGAATGAGAGATACAAAGGAGAAGAAATACAGAATGTATTGTAGGGAAAGACTAGGAAAGGGGAATAAGCAGAAAGAAAAGAAAGCAAACACTGGAGACAAAAAGTTACAGTATGACTTCTTATGGGATAGTATAGTAGAGGGGAGTACAGTCAATTAAAAACAAGAAAATATTCTGAGAAGCACAAGGATGTGGTTGTACATTGTCTGGCAAAGAAATGAAATGATGAGATAACACAGCGCTGAGTGGATTGCATGTGACACTGTGTATGGCACAGAATTATGATCAAACTTTGAGATAACAGTTATAGTGTTTTTCTAGAACTAGGTACCCTGAGGCAATTTTGCTTCTTATTAACATTATCTTTCCTCCCTGCAGTTTAGTTGGCATTTCACATCTTATTTCTATATAGGAAAAGAAAATTATTATCCATAGTTTAGAATTACATGGTAGGACAGCAGTTTCAGGCTGTCGGTTCCATATATGATCTTGGGATTTGCAAAAAACATATTCAGTATTTTTGTGCAATGGAGATTTTTAATATTGTTCTTTTACTAGAAGGCAGCAGCTGGAAATCCAGACAAGTGGTAGGCCACATACAATGGGTTAATCCCAGCCAGCAGCCAAACATCTCCCCAACCTCTCACTCCCCTCCCTGTAGGATAGGGAGAAAATAGAAGGAAGGCAAAAAGATCCATGGATCAAGAAAATGGCAGCTTTTAAGGAAAACAAAGCTGCACACACAAGCAAAGCAGTAAATTCCTTCACTACTTGCCATCAACAAAAGTGTCCAAGGCCAGGCTGGATGGGGCTCTGAGCAATCTGGTCTATTGGAAAGTGTCTGTGCCCATGGCAGGGAAATTGTAAATAGAGGGTCTTTAAGGTTCTTTCTGACCCAAACCATTCTGAGTCTATGATTCTATATGCAATGGTTGCTTGGGAAGAGAAACACCATAACCTAAAACATTTCCTCTTAAACCTCTTTTTCCTGAGATTTTGTCACTGACCACGACATCATGGCCTGGAAAATCCCATTGCTCAGTTGGAGCCAGCTGTGACTTGTCCACTTGAGAGCCTGCTCTGGGATGAGGGGAGGGAGAAGAGAGAAAGAAAGCATTGCTGCTGTGCAAGCACTGTTCAGCAGCAGCCGGAAGACTGATGTGTTATCAAAACATTTTAACCACAGAAAGCCCAGCGCCACACGAGCTGCTGTGAAGGCAGTTTGTATCACACCCACAGCCAGCACACCACTGCAGGACGGGGTGTTGCACAGGCACAGGGGAAAGGGGAACCTCTGCTTCACAGTCATTAATTAGAATTGTGGAAGAACAGCTGGATACGAGTGAGTGATAATGTGCGCTGCAGAAAAGTCAGGGATGGTCAAGAGGATGAGTAGTAAAGTAGTCAAAGCATGAAAGATTACACTTCCAGTTAGAAAACAATTTATTTGCAATGTCCTATGCATGGTGGGGTTTTTTTGCAAAACAGGATCACAGTCTATTATAAGTAAATAAATGACAGATAGGAAATAAATACTGATTTCCATTTTACAGTGAGCTAGGACTGTCATGTTTATCTTTTGTGCTGTGGTAGCTACAGATTGACCACAAAGCAACTTGCAGAAGACCAGCCTTTTGATGCTGTTTGCTTGTTTTGTGGCTTCCTCCTCAGATGGTTTTCCCACATGCTTGTCTGTTGTATATGAGATCTGTTTATTGTTGGTTTGGGCTTTTGGATGGCAGGACATGGCAAAAAAAAGATGAGGCGTTTTTTGTTTGGTTTTCGTTTTTAGTGGGCATCTATTCTCATTTACACTGTAAAGGAAAACAGTCATCTTGCCCTAGATGTTTATTAGTTGTGCTCAGAATTTTTGCCTTATTTTACATGTCTAAAATGTTTTGAAGGTGAAAACCTTTAGCACAATAAATGTGAAGTCCTTATTGGTCCTCATTTGGTGCATGGGGGAGCTGAAGTGGTGAAATACATGATTTACTGAAATTCAGACAGAAATCTGGTTACAAAACTGGGGTCAGGATTCGAGAGAGTGACTTTCAATTTCTCCCTTGTTGTGTTAGTGTTTGCCTGTGGAAATGGGCCTCTCATGCTCAGAACATTAGGTTTTCCTTTAGAGTAGGTTGCTGTCAGTATTGGAGATCATGCTGGATTTATGTTTGTGCAGGTAGCTGTGTCTGAGGAAAATTTACTTCTCTCCAAACATTACAAAAGAATTAAGTATTGGTAGTAAAGCCAGAGCTTTATTTATGACATCCATTAGAGCAGGACAGTAGAAAAAGATCATACAAAGCACTTGCAGAGATTGATTCCTGGGTTATAAAATTGTTCCGTGACCAGATAAACTACAGCCTTCTACCGTGGGCAGCAAATGCTCAGGGCCAGCTGGCCTGTAGGTAACATGGAGAACAAAACAAGGCCTTTTCTTTGTTACCCTCAGGGCACTAGTGAGGAAAATTGCACCTCTCTTGCCTGGTGGGCATGCAGCTCTGCCTGCAGCTCTGCCCCTTCCTTGCAGCAGGTGATTCTCTGTTAAGCTTCTGAATTTGCAGGTTTGTCCCATCCGAGCTTTTCCATCTTTGCCATGCATTCCAGCAGGACCCAGTGTTAGTGAAGTGGAGCACAGCCCATTAGTCCTGAGATGCAGGCAGCTCTTGAGCAGTTTCGTGGTGGTCTCTGTGACTGATGACAGGACTGGAAACTGCAGGAGGATCTAGACACAAGAGAGGTGGAGGATTGTCTTTCTGGCTTGCTCTGGGTCCCAGCATCATGTCCAGCCCACTCCTGTGAAGCTTTCTCTGCAACCTGATTGCATCAGCAGCACTACAGTCAGCCAAGAGTGAGCACGGGGAGTTAGGTGGAATTCAAACCATCTGAAATCAGAAGTACAACAGCATCTGGGCCTAATGCTATGGGCCTTTTTTCCAGTGTGCATTTGCTTTAGGAGTAATTAGAATTTGGATTTTCTTCCTACATATATAATCTCTTCTTAATACCAAAGCACAATTTCTGTCCTTTCCTTAAGAAGGTGTTAAATTTTCCTGCAGTGGAAGATTTACTTCCTTGAAGTCTTGATGCACATTTTCCTTCTTTTTTACTGAGTGCAATAATGACCAGTGGACTTCAGATGTTCATTCTTTGTCAGGGACAAGAAGAAATAAGGAGAAAACCAGCTGATTTTTTTAAAAACCCCCAGCATTCCAGGGAACACTTCAAGCAGCAGTTTGTAGCACAGGGAAAGGGAATCTATCCCTCTTGTGCAGTCCTTCCCTATCATCTCTAGCCTGAGAAGTATAGAAGGAAAGTGTGGCATTCTGAACAGATTGATGTAATGTGTATGAGAAGGAAGGATGATCTAGAGAATTACAGACTGGTCATCTGCACCTCAGCCCCTTGAAAAATGATGAAGAAAATTCTCCTGGCAAACATCTGCAAACACATGAAGGACAAGAAAGTGATCAGAAGTAGTCAGCATGGATTTACAGAGGGGAAATCATGCTTTACCAGCCTTACTGCCATCTGTAATGAGGTGACTAGTTTGGTGGACAAGGGAAGAGTGATGGATGTTGTTTACCTCAATCTTAGTAAGGTTATGGTCTCCCATAACATCCTCACAGACAAGCTGACAGGGTATGGGTTATATAAGTGGGCAGTGTGATGGATTAAAAGTGTCTGAATGGCAGAGTGTTGCAGAAGGTTGTGGTACAAAGTCCTTTGAGGCCAATCACTAGTGGTGTACCCCAGGGGTCAGTACTGTTCCACATCTTCATTAATGACCTGGATGAAGGGGCAGAGTGCACTCTTGGAAAGTTTGTAGATGATGAAAAGCATGGGAGGAGTGGCTGATGAGCCAGAGGGTTGTGCTGCCATGGAGAGGGACCTTGACAGTCTGGAGAGAGAGGAATGTCATCAAGTTCAACACAGGGAAATGCCAAGTCCTGTGTCTGGGGTTATCTGAGGGTAAGCCCCTCTGCACCAGTACAAGAGTGGGAGCCATTTGGCTGGAAAGCAGTTTTGCAGGGAAGACTTTGGAATCCTGCGGGACAAGAAGCTGACCAGGAGTCATAAATGTGCTCTTGTGGTTGAGGTGGCCAACAGCATCTTGGGCTGCTTTAGGAAGAAGGCCATATGAGGAAAGAACAAATTATGTTTCATTTTTTTGGTAGAGCTGAGTTAACTTCAGATCAGAATGGAGCTTAGGCTTGGGAACATACGTCAGTGCCATTCAAGAGCCAACATTTTCCACAGGCACTTTGAAGAGGATGTGATTATCTCATCTCCAGCTCAAAATAGAGAAGAGAATGCAGATTCTGTAAGAGTCTTGCAGACACTGTTATTGTCTTTTCTGTCTGGTAAGTCATTGAGTGCCTCCCAGCAATTGCTGACTGCCTTTAGCTCACATTGACTTCACTGTGACATAATTCCTGATATATAGCAGTGTCCCTAAACATCCTTCATGACTTACTTCAAATATCTGGTCCAAAGGAAAGTCAAGAAGTGGATTAGTTTAAGCAAGTCAACTTTTATGAAACAATATGGAACTTTATTTAAATCCAAAAATTCCTCCTTGGAGTTGATTGATGCATATGTTCTTACTTTTGCTTCTCAGAAACCAGAAAGCACTTAAATGGTGTCCTGCTATGTGTCCCTCACCCCTTTTGTAATGCAGGTCTGGATATACTGTGGAGCACATTGAAATCTTCTGACTGACCATCATTTGACCTGCACTTCTGGTCACACTGGCTTGCTGGCTATGTGTTACATGTGTGCTGCTCTCACAATCTGTGAAATGCTATATTTGAAATGGAAATAGCAGTGCCCTGGATTTTTTTGTGCCCTCAGTTTTTATTTTCAAGGTGTATTAACCTGCTACTCTGAGCAGAGATGCATAAAGAACAGTCATAACATTTGATCACTTTAGTGCTTTGCCATTCATTTCTCTCTATCTCTCTCTCTGTGCCACAGGCTGACTTCTAAGATCTATGTTGAACTGTATCCCAGACAGTTACATATTCATCATTTTATCACTCTGGAAATGGGAAACCCAGGGGGAAAGAAATACAGTCATCACCCGGTATATCATGATAAACCAATATCTAGTGAAGAAACTTCAGTATTTGTCACTTTTAAGAAACAAATGATATTATGTGGCTCTATTTCCTACATTGGTTAGCATTATTTTTCAACATGTGGGTTTTAAACTCAGTACCTGGCAGCCATGCAGGCAATATAGTATGGCAGACAACTGTTACAAAGTTGTTGATAGGGTCCCCTTTGCACATGTCCTGTGAAACAGAATTACGTGCCTCTGATCAGAGGACCCTCTTTAGAAATTGCAGATAAATCTCATATTGCGAAATTCATACTAAGTAAACCTGTGAAAGAAATACCTGTTGCCATGCAGTGATTTCTTCCTACCTGTGTGCTGATCTTAAATCAAAGAAGGGAGAATTTTTGCTAGTTGGTTTTGGAGTTGTTTTCATTGTGAAGTAGTCTTGAAATAGAAAGCATGTTTGTTCAAATCCTCGGTTCTACCCCATTGGTAGGAGCTGAGCAGATTCTTCACTGTATTTTCCTGTTTCTGAGGAATATAACACCTCAGATGATTTTTCTGTCCTTGGATGGCTCACCTTCTTTCTGCTTCTCAGTTTTTATACCTTTTAATTGAAAAGAAAAATACTTTTATGCTTCCATGAAATTGAGAGAACTGGGTCTAATTTAGACCAAGGGGTTTTTTCTCATGCTTTTTATTATTTGGATGGTGGTAGTACTTCAAGGATCCAGCCCTCATTTTCCTTTGTACACCATAAAAAAGTTGCTGAAGTTAATTGTTCACGCACGAAATGAGCAAGTAGGCAGATTTAATATTTCTGTGAATTAACACTTCCTTCTTGGTTTGTATAGTGTAATTGAAACAGGGAACTGATTATTGTGAAGACATGTGAATAAAGGAGACCCCTTCTAGCCTTTGGTGATTAGAGAAGTGTTGTCCTCATTCCACCATCCAAGAGGAGGCCTCAGTGCTTGCTGTAACTTCTTGTTGAGGCTTCCTATAGAATGAAATGTCATTAAATTGAGTTCTGTGTTATGAAAATAATAGTTGTGTCTTGCATAACTTCAAGTGTTCTCCTAGATTATAGGGCAAATGATCTCCTTCTGACTGTTCAAGGTATTCAGTGGCTAAGTCAGACAACTCTTCTTAACCGACATTAAGATTCAAGGGACTGAGATGGATGGTCTGTGGCCACCTGATTCAGAGTGGTACTGGCTGCTGCCATCCTGCCTGCTCAGTCCTTCCTGTCTTTTCCATTGGAATCCTAACTTCACCCTCACATTTCCTTGCTCACCTGACCCTGTCTTGTGTGATGGCTGAGTCAGAGTAAAGCTATTTACTTTTTATTTAGTAGTTCACTTTTCTGCTGGCTTCGTACACTGAGGTGGCTCAGCACAGATGAATCAGGACAGGAAGGAGAAGATGACAGATGCCGTGGCCCCTCATGAAACTACTGCTTCATGTAGACCTGCTATAGGTAGACATTTATTGGACCAAACTGCATCCAAATTATCTCATAATTGAAGAACTGGGCCAGAGTTCTTTAAATGCTGAATCATGGAGAGTATTGCTTTGTTGTCTTCTATGAAGTGTGGCATATGAACCTCTGCCATGCACAAGGTCCAAGACTTTGTGCACTTAGGATTCTCCAGTGGTTAGGCAGTGAGACCCAGAGGTCAGGAGTGCTACAGACAGAAGCACTGAACGTGCAGGATGCTGCTCTCATGTCACACTCCCAAACCAGAGGGCAAGAACACATTTTGGGAGACAGGGACAAAGCAGTATCGTGCATTTCCAAAGGCACCTGTGACCTCCATTCTTGAGAAGCACAGAATATGATCTAACCCTGGATCTCCTAGTCCTGTGTCTGCTTCAAAGAGAGGAGATGTAGGCTCACTGTAGTGCAGAACCCCCTCACTGTCTTGGATTGAGCATCACTTACAATGCTAATAACAACTACTTGGACTACCACAGTAAAAATAATGGAGCTGGACCAGCTCTGACATATAGCTTAGCCACTTGTATAGGGAAGAATCTAGAGCAGGTGAAACCTGGTTAATACTATGGTAAGGAGAATCTAAACTATGTTGTTTGGGCATTGGGGTTTCTTTTCTCTTTTAATCTTAAGGAAATTATTCTGATAATGAATGCAGTTCATTAGGAGTTTGGAAGATGAGTGTGGAGGAAAAGATGGTGCAGTCTTGAAGTTCAGGCTTCATCAGATAGTTTTTTAATGTCTATGAGAAGCACTTAAAATGTTAATCATTGCTGCTGCTGACTGACTTTGGGTGAACTAAAAATTACAGTGGCTGAAAGCATGCATTGATGAAGTCTGTAATAAGAAAATATTTTAGTATATTCTCAGTAGATTTATTTCAATCACCCAGGTTAGCTAGCCTGGTGGAAAGAGCAAGATTAGTAAAATAAACAAGTAGGTTTAGATTTTAAAAAATGAAATAGTTTTTGTCATTTGCAAGCCTACAGCTGAAAGCTGTACAATAATGCTTTATAGTTTTATGTGACAATGTTAGCATATTAAAGCTTTGCGAGCGGGGTGAATTAATCAATTCCCCCAAATGTTAATATTATTTGCTATGATGCTGCCTTACAGTCCTCTAATACTCCTGCTCTGTAGGTAGTAGAAGAGTAAAACTGTTAGCTCAGTTGCAGCCAGGTCCTTCAAATTTGCATGTGAAAAGTGTCACTAAGTGAAAGTAATGGTGCATCTATTCACAGACACCTCCATTTTTACAGCTTTCACTTATTTCCTTCTGAAAGTCGGTGGGGTTTAGTTACTTCAGTTGATGGTGCAATTCCATGCATTCAGTTCCTTTTCTCTATTTGAGACCTTTTCTATTGTACATAGAGACTTTTCCAGGTTGGGTTCTTCAGGCTGAAACTGCTGCTTTGCTTGTGGCAGTTGTCCTTTCCCCACTCCTAATGGTTGCTTCAGCTCATTTATCAGCAGATTATAAAACATTATTATCATGCTCATTACTTTGTCCTCCATTTTGTTGGGACCATCCAATTTACATTAGATATTGGTCTTCTCTTTCTAAGTGCCATCTCCACGACCCTCTGAGCACCACTGTAAAAATCTTTAATGCACATTTGTCTTCCAGATCTCACTGCTGATTGGATTCATCAGTGTAAATAACTCTCCATGGACAGACTACAGCGCATACAGCTTCTTTCAGATTGTCACCATGTGCGACTTGGTTATGATTTTGTTCTTCTACATTACCCACATTTTCAGGATCTACAGGAAGCTCTCTTGCGTTAGCTGGCCACTTGCGGTAAGCCTGTCACTTGGCCTGGACTCCTTGCCTCTCTTGGGGGTTGGTATCTCAATTTCTTAGTCCATTTTCTTGTGCTGTCTCACAGTGTTAGGCTGTATTTTTCTTAATTCTTTTTTGCCTTGTATGCAAATCCTTCCGTTATTAGTATTCAGTTCAGCAGATGCTGTAATTGTAAGATTTTTTAGCTGATTGGGATCAGATCCCTCCCTCCTTCACACAGATATAAATCCAGATTTACTCCAGGGAAGGCAATAGTGTTATTCTGAGACAACTGAAAAGAGGCTACTGATTATTGAGCCTTCAGCAGATGGTTCCTAGCTCAGGTCATTTAGAGCGGCTAAGGGATTGCTGAAGTACCAAATCATAGTATTAGAATTCATGTACTACATCCTGTCCCAAAATAAAGGCAGTGAGTGCTATTTAAGTCAAATGTGTCTCTTTTTGGTATGGTTTTAGGTAATTTAAACAATAGCAAGAAATTGAAGCCTCAACCTGATTACCATAGCCTGGCCATTCCTGGGATATCCTGCAGGATGTTCCTGCCTCATTCCCACATTTCCTGTACACATCCATCTCTCATATCCCAACAGAGAACTAATGAGCAGCATAGAAAATGTGGGACCTGAACTTTCTCAATAGCTCTGGGTCAGGTCAACTAACAGAAGAGTTCTGTATGGAATGATGGATTTTAATAACCTCTTAGAACACGCCTCCCTTGCACATAGTGACATGTTAGTTCTATAGAGGAAGGACCAAAGGAGTGGGGAAAACCAACTGGAGAGATATAGAAGGAATTTGAAATCCAAGAATTGGTTGGATGGCATTTAATGGAAGCTGTGTAAATAGTTTACAGATCTAAGATAACAGTTTGTCCATCCATCCACTTTTAACCAGAGAGAAAAATTTAATTTTCTCCTCCTTTAGCTGAAGAATATGGTTAGAGTTTTTCTTTTTAAATGTATGCCACCACTACCTGTCTCTAAAGGTACTTATTTTTCTAGAAATAATACAAATGCAGGTATTGAAATAAAGTATTAGTAAGCTAATAAATGACAGTTTTGTGAAGCAGCATTTATAATGTGTGCATGGTTGTAACAGGACAATGCCATTTTGGCCTCTGCGTAGGCTGCTTTTGTTTTTTTGTTCTGTGTTTAATCATTCTTCAATGTTCCAGAGCCACTATTGGGTTTAAGGCAGTGAAGTGTGTAGCTGCTCAGCTTCAGAGAGTTTTGTGGGATGTGATGCTTGAACACTGCTGCTCTTTACAAAATAAAAAACCTCCTTATCAGTCACACATTTAGGTATCTTTAGAACAGAATAGGAAGATGTGTGAGAGACTTTGGGAAACTACAGCTAGCATTAAGATGAGTTCCCTGGCAAGATTTCTATGTTGCAATCAGGGGTGTGATTTGTAGTCAGTAAAGTTGCAGTGGTTCAAGAGGTGCTTCAGCACTGACACCTTTTATAGCTTGGAAGTATTTTTCCAGAGGGGCACTCTCCTGGCCTTGCCAGGGGTTGATCCTCCACCTAATTTAGCCTTTGATAAATCTGTTGCACCTCTGCCCATCCCTCAGTCTCCTCTAAAGCAGTGGTGTGTGCACAGCTTTATTTGCTGTCTCTAAGGAGGCAATGGAGTGTCTAATTTGCCTGCTGCGTCATGGACTAGCCAGAGAAGCCTCCTCGTGGAAATAATGTATTCTAGCAAATGCAGGGGTTGGGATCTTGGTTACCTGAAACAAGGTTACGAATGAGGGAGGCAAGGTGCTGTCTCAGAGCCTACTTTATGGCAAAAATCCTTCTCAGCTCTTTATAAGCATCTGAGCAGAGGGAAACTGATAGGATAGATGCTTCTGGGCTTTCATTGAACAATTTCCTCTGGGGACTATATTCTATCTTGTGTTTTGAGACAGAATCTCTCCTCTCCCTTATACATGGCATCTGGTTCACACTGGTAGTGCAGTGCAGTTAAGTAAGCAGATACTCCACTGCCCACTCCAGACATGCCCAGGAAACAACCCATGTGCAAACACACACATCGGTTGCCGTAAGCTTTGTGAAGATTCAGAATATCAATCCACAGATAACCCCTGCTTGTAGCAAGGTAAAACTGACTCCTGGACTGATACTCATCACACCAGAGAAGATCTTAAATTTGGTGCCTTGGTGCTCTCCCAGAAAAACCCATGTCATCATGTTTTACTGCAGTTGTCCTTTTTGTGGCTTCCCTCCTGGTTGGAGTTTTGGTTGATCTGAGTCATTAGTAAATCCAGCAGTAGATCCACTGCTTACTTTTTAAGATTATCAAAAGTAGGAGCATTTGGTTTTCCACTTATGCCATTCTGTATAGTTTTTAAGGCTTCTTCCTTCCTCCAGAACCATCCCTTTAAGTAAGGTGCATCCTTGATGCAATAAAGATACGTTTCATCCTCAGTAATGTACCAGGTTGAATTGAAAGGATTGCATTCATACCCAGGAAATCTTATTCCAGTGACATTAGTGGACCTGAAGATTGTCTCTCTCTCCTTTTTTGGACAGAAACTGAGGTTTGGTACAAAATCCACTCACAAGGTGGGGTATTAAGGGTTTTTTTAATATTGTTTTGCTTTTTTTTCTTTTTCTTTTGTTACTAGTGTTTTGTTCTCTGGGTTTGAGCCACTTCTGCCAACTTATTTTTTACTGAGGCATATCAAAATGTTTTCATGATAAGATACCCTTCTAATGCAGACTGTATTGTCTTTACAGGAGTTCCTTCATTACTTAATTGGTACAATTCTGCTTCTCATTGCATCGATCATAGCAGCATCCAAGAGTTACAATTTGACTGGACTTGTGGCTGGAGCGGTAAGACTGTGTTTATTAGTCTTGACATTTTTAAATTTGCAATATATATCAAGGAGGACATTGGAAATCTGTTATTTGTAATTTTATTTTCTTACAAACTTGCCTTGCTTGTGTCTTGGTTGGGTAAACTCCCTTCTAGCTCATTTCAGTGAATGTTCTGTAACACAGTGCCAACAAAAACATTTTTTTGCGAGACTCCAGGCTCACCACTAAAGTGGGTATTTGTCCTGTCAGAGTGTTGAAACCAAAGACTTCTGCTTTAACTCATTGGAACTAATGTGTTTAGGGGAAGAATTAAGACAATTCAGGTTTGACAAAAATCTGTTGTAGCTGGAAGTTACCTAAAGGATTGCACCCCAGTCTTTGGCTTTTGACATCTCTTGTTCCTGAACAGAGCCCTGTTCAAGATAATTTCTCCTGAGCTAAAACCCACCGAGGCCCTGCACTGACTGACTGGAAGATGCTCTGTTCCTCTGTTGGCTGGAGGGCTTTGTAGAGAGAGGCAGGACTTAGGAGTGTGGGTGACAGTATTTTCACAGCAGCAGGACCAGAAATACAACTCCTCCAGAATAATGAATTGCTTTCAGAAACTTAGTCCAGATGATGCAAACAGACTAAAAGACTTACCTGACTTGTTTATTTGGCAGACAGCAGGGAAAGACTTGTTTAAATGGGGTAGTAAAAGAACAGTAATCAGAGGTGCTGGAAACAGTCCTTTCTTTGGTGCAGAATCCCAGTGAGTTTAGAAGGTGAGACTCCATGCTGCTGACCAGCTTTTTCTCCCTCCTTGTATATGACTCTCAGAATATCTTTCAGTTGTTGTTTACACAAGACATAAGCTGCTATTATACTATGGGAACTCTTATTTTTTTAGTATTTTGGCAGAATTGAGTAAAAAAGTCACCTTTCTGGGGCTGTTAATCTCATAAAATATGTAGCTGAATATACAAAAGTGTCCATACATGTATGGAATATGTGTCATCTAATGCTCTGTAAATATTTGTGGTTTGTTTGTTTTCTCATCCAGACTTTCGGGTTCCTGGCTACAATACTATGTATTTTAAGCATGTGGTCATCCTACAAGGTTTCGTGCATCACACAGTCAACAAGTAAGTATCATGCTTGGTAACTGCCAGAATGCTTCCCAGAATGAATATTTATATTTTCTGCCACAGGGCTGTGTCGACCTGGAAGGATTTATTAATGTTTTCGTTGTTGTTACTCAAAATTACTCACAAAGCAATAACTCTGTATTTTCTGTCCACACAAATGTATCACAGCTACTGACATCTGTTAACAAGAACTACAAGAGCAAATTAACCTGCTTCTAGCAAATACTGAACATATCAATGCTTTCTTTCCTCCCTCCCGAACCCCCTACCAAAAAGGTTTCCTGCGTGTTTCTTAATAAATTAGATTAATTTGTTTGTAGCAACAAAAGTGACCCTGTCTTCCTTTTCAAAGATGCATCTGTGTGACTCCACCACCTGTGCAAGAAGTCTGCCTTACAAAACAGGATACCAAAGAGGAGCATCCACTACCGAGGAGAGAGAATGGGTATTTTGTTACTGGCCTGGTCAGCTGGTAGCTTTGGAAGATCTACTTGAATGCCTATGCAAAACAACGTTGTGAACCAAAGTATTTTTGCTCTCCCCACTTCTCCCCACCCAAAGAAGTTTATAATGGAGAACCTGCTCGTTTCAGAGAAAGACAACTTCTGTCTCACAAGCTGGGCTGTGCTCATTTCCAGCAATTTGCAATAAGTATATTTAAAACTTGGACAGCGATTTGGTTCTCCTTTCAGAGGGATGGAAAAATTCATTCTGATTTCCTCTATCTGTTTACACAAGGGAAATCCTGCAAATTCCTACCTGATTCTTAACTTACAAGGATGATTTGTTTAAGAAAGAAACTGTTGCAAACTGATTTGTGCCTGGATAAGATGACCCAAATCTTTGTTACCTCTTTCTATGACAACTATGGACTTTTTCAAATATCAGCTCAGCCAGCGTAAAAAATTATGAACTGCAAGTTGAATACATCACTGCAAACACTCCTTCCTAGCACCAATAGTACATGATGAAATCGAGAATTTTCTCCATGAATTTTTATAGGTTATGAGCAACCAAAGATTATTCTTAAGAACTTCCTTTTGCCAAATACAGGAAAATACATACCCAAGAATATATGTTTAATGTTTTGTGGGATTTTTTTTTTTTGCTTTTCAGAGTAAGATCTGTTCTGTAGAAAATTTCTGTGTATTTCCTATAAATTATTCTCTTTGGAATCTAACAGTGTTTATGGAAAGCCTATTGTGAATGGAGCAATGAGTGTCTTTCTCTTACTTTTGGTTTGTCTCTGCCTCAGCTGGAATCCATGCTCTGCTCAGAGTCTGGACAGACAAAACAGTTCAGTTTTGTCCAGGCTGGTATGATCATGGTGTGTAACTTTCAGCTCTGAGCCTGCTTGGTACCTTTGTCTTTCCTTCTGCAGTCCATCTCTGGTGAGCTGGAAATTCTTTACAGGGAAAAAGGAAGTGCAGGCCCCTTCTCCTCCTTGGTGCTTCTCCTTTCATGTCTAGCTGTGAAGTAGAACTTGTACTCATAAGTTGGTTTCTTCTGTCAAGACAACTGCCTGATGGTGCAGCAGAAGTAGGATTTATACAGTTTACCAGGGACAAACTGGAGGAAAAAGCACTTTCTGGCCTACTAGGTGTTTTTGTATTTGTCTGAAATCCTGCATCAATACTGCTAAGTAATTTAATGGTACTCTCAGAAAATTCTTTTTGTGTCTTGTAGCAGGTCAACATACATTGCTATTTGTTGCCACCTTTTTTTTTTTCTCCCACATGAATATATGCATCTTTACTTAATTTTTTTTAACTCATTAACAAGAGAAATGGGGCAACCGCTGGTGTCAAAAATTTTGAATAAGTAAATGAAAATAACTGAGCAGATAACCTAGAGAGGTAGGAATCCCCCTCCTAATGGTTCACAGTTTCTGTGATTCTTCTTGCTATTCCTTTCCAGAAGTGCCCTATTTACAGCAACATAGAGCAGGAAACAATTTGAAAGTGCTGCTTGTGGATGTAGATACATACATTCACTCCAAGATAAACTGCTTTAACATTAATATAGAGGATTATTCAAATAAAACTATGTAGCAGGTATTTATAGTGTTAGGAATTTCATATTGACTATTCTTTACTTCTTCACAACAGCCAACTCTGGCCTGCTTTTCTGCCCCATGCCTTCAGATTATATGTTTTGTGTTTGGTCAGAAATGGGCCATTTTTTTGATTTTTAACCATCTGAATTGGGCATGCCTCAAAGACTCTCTTGCTTAAGAGAACAGACATTGTTCTGAACTAGAAATCCACTGTTAGCAGTGTCAGTGACAGTTAAGGCTTTCTTACCCTACCAGCACAGGACCAATCAAATGGCCAAGGGGCTTCATTCTGGGCACTTTGAGTTAAAATGTCTGCAGAAGAAGGTACAGACACATACATGTATGTATGTGTAATTTTTTGCAACAGGGGTGCTTAATCACCAGTCCTCCTGCCAAGACTTGACTTAACTACAGTTTTTGGAAACCAGCACTCTGACTTTAATTTGGACTGATACGGTAGATATTTAAGGATATCTCTTCTGTTCCCCCAGGGAAAAGAGATGTGCACTATTTCTCCTTCACCTCCTGAGATACCACCTCAGATAGACAGTAGCAACATTCCTACCAGCTTTAACCCCAGCTGGCAATCCTGTGAGGATCCAGTGCTCTGCTGCAGATGGTGTGAATGCAGCTGAGACCTCAGCGCTGCAGTGGCAGTGGGGAGAAGCACATGCTAAGGATTGAGGCTGGCACCTGAGCTTGCTCTGAAGAAAAAGCTGTTTCCACTTTCTGCTGGAATCATGCCCCCTCTCCTGTCACTTGTCACTGTAAGGAGGAGGAAGAAAAATTTTGTGCAGTCTCACTACCAAAGAATTTCTGAACTGTGTTCTGTGATCATCCAAAGAATATGTTTTGTTGCAAGTGCACTTGTTTATACTGGATCAAGAGAAGTAAGCTACAAGTGCCCTTTTTTTTTTGTGCCTATCGACAGGGCTGAGGTGTGCCTGCAGCTTTTGCTGTTATGACAGTGCTGGGTCCATAGACCCACCAGATGCTCTTAATGTGTGATGCTTTCAGGCTGGAAAACTGACATCTCTCTGCCAAAGTTTTCTTGCTTTCCCCAAATGCTCCGTGTGAAGCATGTCTACCAAGAAAAGCACAGATTTTCTGGTATCACCAGCTCTACTGGGGGTCTTTGAATGACAGCTCCGTCTGGCAGGGAATTAGGCACCTCTCTACTGTAGTTCTGCCAGCAAAAGTGTTTTAAGTTTCCTTCAGTGCCAACCTGGTATGAAAGCTCCATCTGTCTGCAACTTTGTCAAATATGAGATTCCAGCTGTTTTAGAAATAAACTCTGTTAGCTATTTGGGTGATGTAGAGAATCATATTGTTGTCCTCTTCATTTTTTTTCCTTCCTCTACTACAGCAGGGACTTTCTCTCTGGGGAGTGTCAGAATACATCCTGTAACTGGAGGACAATAGGTAAGAGCCACAGAAAAACCTGGTCTCCTGCTGTTGTGTTTGGATGTGCTGGTCTCCAACTCTCCCACCCAGAAGTTGTCCATCCCCTCCAGCTCCAAGATGAGTGTAGTATATCCTTTGAACTAACACAGGTAGAGTTCAGTTTTTAATTTTTTGAAAAATTAAAATGTAAATGTTGGGAGAAGAAAACTGGTAGTACAAACTGTTTCATACTGTGGAAAAAAAACCCTCAAGTTTGAGCTCTGGGGGCTTAAGATAAGTTAGTGGGTTTGTTGGGTAGAAAGTGGGAAAATAAGAAGGGGAAATGAAACTTTTGTAAAAAGAGGAAGGGTGGCTTTGAAAAGCTTGAGGACCACAATGCTGAATGAAGGTACTGCAGGTTATGTGACAGCCTGCACACCTTTGCTGACAAATGGTTGTGTTTTTCACTGTTCGGAAACAAATCTCTGTGTGGAGCTTAGAGAGGGTAGCAGGACACTAGGATAATGATAACTTTTAATCATTTGTGTGTGTTTGTGGTGAGGGGTGTTAAGTGATGCTCAGAGAAGGTGACTAGGAACTTAGTAGGACAAAAAGGAGGAGGCAAGAAGGAGGACCAAGTGCAAACATTAGTAGAAAGCTCATGAGGGGATGAACTAATGTAAGTGCAATACGTACTAATAGAAATGGTGGCAGGTATCAACAGTTTCTGGCTGTTCCAGTAATTAAAGGGCAACCCTGCCTGGACTGATAGGAAGAAAAGATAGATAAAAGTGCTTGCCTGCACTTCATAGCCTGTGTCTGGGATTTTCATGTTCTGCTAAAGCTGCAGGAGGATGCAAGAGATCTGACAGAGAGGCTGTGGAACATGGCAGCAAGTTGCCATATGCTCTGCCCTGTTTAACTTAAGATTGCTCAGGGCTCCACTGTTCTTAGGGACAACATGGAGCAAAATGCTGCTGCTGAGGCTGTGTGCTGGCCAGTGGCCTTGGCCATCCCTCCAGCCTGGGGCAAAGTACAGACCTGCTTTTAGACTGAGTGCCATCTGAAAGCCAAGGAAAGCTGCAGTTACATATTGCTGGGCCCTACTGATGAGCTTGACTCTGGGCTGGCATCCTGGAGGTGCTGCTGGTTGTATGAGATGTGGTAAGGGAAGTTGGTACCAGAGAAGGGGTCTGTGGGAGGCCCACAACCTGTTCTTTCTGCCTGCAGGGATTTACACCCAGGGGTCAAGAGAGAGCCCTCATCACAAACCCCTATGGTCCTCTCTGTTGGGGCTGTATCAGGTTTCAAAACAAGTGCAAGGGCAAGGGCCGTGCCCTTGGCTTACCTTTTGCTCCTCTGCAGACACACAGGGCTCTAAGGCCATCCTGTTGGGAACAGGCAGCCCTTGCTTTCAGGTCCCAGGGCTTCTTTAATCCTGCTACCTGAAAGCAGGTCAGAAAGTCACTCTGGTGCTTGTCATCTTCCTCTCCTGGAGAAGGACAATTACTTTTTTCCAGCACAGGGGCATCTGGAAAACAGGAAGAGCACTAAGTGCTGTTGGCTGCTCCTCTCTGTTCCTTCTAGAGGTCACTGATTACCCAGAGTTGGCTATTTTGGAGTTTATTTCTGTCCTGCCTGTCCCTGAGCCCAGAGTCCCTCAGCCCCAGCAAGTCCCCTGGGTCCGCACTCTGGTTTCTCACGGCCAGCATGGCCAGTATGTGCTGCCATTTATTACTGGGACTGACCAGTATACAGAGAGTTCCCACCATCCAGGGGCTTGCATAAAAGTTAAATAAAGGCGCTGTATTTCTAAATAACTGATGATTTATCCTCTTATAATCTCATATCTGCACTGTTTTACTGATTTGCTGATTTATTAAATGTTGAACAAGCTCTCATCACCTGTTTGAACCAGTCCCTCTGCCTTGGAGCAGTTGGCAAAAATAATCTGTCTGCTTTTTTGGCCTCTACATCTGTCTGAGCTGCTTACAGCGAAAGTGAAGCTGTCTGTCCATGCCCAGAAGCAGCACTTCACACAGGTAGGAAGACTGAAGTTAAGAAAAATAAAGAAGAAAAAAAAAAATTCAGCATCACAGGGGTTTCCTGCCTCAAGGGTGATGTAGCTGCCAAGACAAGCTTTCAGATTTACATGAAGGCAGAATTTAGATACCAAAATCTTTGCCATTGTTCTGGCTTAGTGCTGTGAAAGCTTGGCTTTAACAAGCCAGTGCTGAGTAGCCAAAGGCATGATATTATGGCTGCTTGTTATGTGCTGTGAGGAATAGTAGTATGACAGGGATGGAGATGGAGGAGAATCCTGCCTTTTGGGGTGGTGAGGAAAGAGGACGAGAAAAGAAAGTGTAGATGAAGAAGCTAAAAATCCAGGGGTCACTGCAGAGTAGCAGCACTACCAGACTTTTCCTGAGGGAGCAGCTCAGAATAGTGCTGTTCCTTGGGTTACTGTTTTTGTGTCGCTTCCTGTATGTAACGCCACCTCCAGCAGCACCTGGTTTTTGCATATTGCTGAGCTACAGTTTTACAGAAGGCATGTAAGATAAATATTTTCAAAAGCACTTTTCTCACTGTGTAAATGCTAACTGACTCTCAGGTGAGATGTGTGTTTGAGCAGAGTATGTCCTTCAGAGCACTAGTGAGCCATGAAGGCCAGAGCTTTGGAAGTAAAAGAAAAGATTAGGATTTAGATAAATTTACTTCAATTAAAATGTGTTTTTGTTAATCCTGGCTTGGACAGAGTTGAATTCAGAGTGCCCAAGATAATGTAATATGTATGATTTATTGCTCTTTAGATGTTTACAGACCTAGAATAACAGCAATACAAAAGCAACCATTTGAAAGGAATAAACTGCAACATCTAAAGCATTAGCAAAAAAAGCAGCAGTCCTGCCCTCCTCACTGTGACAAGGACTTGTGCCAGCAGTGTGAAGTAACATGGGAATGCACAGGTGTCCTGGTGCCAACACTCGGTGCTACAAAGCCCTGGGGTTACTCTGAGTGGCCCAGAGATGATTTGAGCCCTGCCTGGTGTGCAGAGATGCTGCCATGCACATCACCTTCAAAGCCACTCTCATGGATGACTGCAGAGAGGTGTGCCCACAGGCTGGGACCGTGCAAAGACAGATAGGCAACTGTGCAGCAAGCCAAGCACCTGGGGGAAACAGGGAACAGCACAGAGGAAAAGGAACAGGCAGGGTGCTCTGTGCTTTGTGTGTGTGGGTATCTACAGAAGAAAGTCATCTGTGGTGGTGAAGGAAACACCTGTGTGTTTCTGCGGCCAATGAAGGGGCTACCGAAAGGCCAAGAAGACTACACCAACTTCTGAAGTGGAGCTGGCATCTGTGTCAATGACATGGTAGGCCAAGCACACTGGTGGGGCATTCCTCCCCCCAGGGCTGAATATCCCCAAGCCACTAATGTAGAGTCATTGCTAAATTAAGTATGTCTGAACCACTTGTTCTTTTCTTACATGTTCGCACTTGTGCAGAAAGAGCAACAGCAGACAGGCAGCCCTGTTGGCAGAGGAGGAATTGCAGCAAGACTCCAGACACTTGGGGAAGAAAACTCCACAGGTGTAGACTAGGAGGCACCTAACCCTTTGGCAATGCAAGGTTAAATGAGGAAGCACTCATTCTGCACCTATTTTTACAGCTCAAAAAGAGTAAACACCATTCTCCCAGGAAAAAGCACAGTGTGTCTTGGAGCCTATTTGCACTGGACTAGCCTTAATACCCAGCCACTCTCCCCTGCACATTCAGTGAAGAAAGAGAAGGGCAACGGTGAATCACAGCACCAGTGACTAAGAGTGCAGGAGTTACCCTTCCCCACTGATTCACCCTCTGGATGTGCTTCTTCCTCCATCATCTACCAGGGGGGATTGGCCTCTCAGCTGGAATATCTCAGGGTAGAGCTGAGGAGAGACTCCTTCCACTTTTCCATATGGAGCTAGGGCAACACCCATCTATTAATTCCAGCACTTGTAGCTCAGCATTTAACAGAGCTGATGCTGTAGCTGGGTGGATGGGAAGGGACCAGGCTAGGAGTGTGATGTTACCTTAAAGCCTGTAGCTCTCGAAAAGTATCTATTTGCAGCTTCTTTCTATTACATCTGCAGGTCATCTGGGATGGTAGGGTATGATTCCCTCTTCTCTCCGAGTACAGCCCTGTCAGCACACACAATTACACTAATACAACTTTATTTTATTAAGGTTATTGGGGGTTATATGAAGTGGACTGGTGCTGGTGGCTTTGTCCCACCAAGAGTACAAAGCACAGCTCTGCTGGTATAATAGCTCCTTTAAATCAGAAGTGCTTTGTCCATCTAGCACAGCCTACTGTTATTTCTACATCTGTAAATCACCCTTAACATAAAACTTAATGATCTGCATCCCCCTTTTTCATGAACCCCTGCCAAACAAGAGCACAATGCTGCAGCTGTGGCTATTAAGCTATGGTGGCAGCAAAGCACTCCATTAATACCTCATGCTCAGCAGTTCATGATGCATGAGAGCTGAATAATTATGCCCTTGTTACCCTCAAATGA
>JAOXXN010000395.1:40532230-40547195 GCA_026770055.1 Myrmophylax atrothorax
CTTGTTACCCTCAAATGGGAGGCACAATTGCCAGAAACAACCGTTTACAATTAAAAAAGAAACTGTATCAAGTCAAGGACAACATTAGTTCATTCATAAAACAAGCCTTTCTGAGCAAAAGGACTATGAGGCAGAAAACAGGCTTATGTTAACGAGACACTTGTTTCTAGAGCTCTGTTGTACACCTTCAGATAGACCTCCATTGCCACTTTATCCCAGCTGTTTGGAGAAACTAGCAGGCAGAGCTTTACCCAAAGCTCTTGTTGCTATGAATTGCTCTGATACAGAGGTTTAGTTCAGATTTGAGGTAGAGGAATAGGAAGCAGGGCTTTAACAATGTATCAAAACCCAGTGATCTGAAGCACTTGAAACCCAGCAGACAGGCAAAGGAGACTGAAAACAGGTGTTAACAATGAAAACAGGAGTGATTAAGTCTGTCCTTGCTAAGGATGCCTTGCTGCTCACACCAGCATAGCAGCTCCACACCTTTGGTTAGTGGAGCACAGAGATCAGAGAACAATTAAGTACCTGTCTCTTCCTTACCTACAGCTCAACATGAACAGGGATTGCAGAATCATGTCTGCGCTGATATTTCTGGAAGAGTGACAGCTGGTGCAAAGGAAGTAGTTAAAAGGAGGGCTGCAGTGCAGGCAGACTCATATTATTTTGAGCAACATTGCAGCATTCTCTCAGCAAGGGTAGAGCATATGGTAACAAAAAACCTGTCATGCTTTTTGTCTTACAATATTTGCTTTCAGTGAGTCCAAGTGAACACTAAAAAGAGAGCTCTGAAGTACACCCCAAGCTTAGCACTGCAGAATAGTACACGCTTTCATGCAGCACATCTAACAACACATACCTGACTGGGTATTTGCTGTCCTTCTCTGGCTGCACATGAGACATGACACAGAACAACGTGCTTATGCTGTCACCTCCTTGTGAAGCCCTGACTCTCACCTCAGGACTTGCCAACTTCAAAACATTCAAGTCTGGTTTATTTTCCCACCAATAATTCAGCCAAGAGATAATAGGTCATAAGAAACAAACTGAGTAGGTGATCAGGACACGTGGGCTGGTCAAAGCAAGTTTCACTGGGATGCCTGAGGAGGACTGGAATTGCAAGAAGTCCTGTCTGGCATGCTTTACAGCTGTGTCTGCCAACATTTCTGGTTGTGGCCCTGATTGTTTCTCCAGCATGCATAATTCACATTTTTTGATAATAAGCTTCTCTCATTTAACTTCCCAAGAGTCCAGGAAATGCTCGGGTACTCCCCACTCCTTTCCTTTCCCACAAAGGATCCATAGACTCTTCATTGAAAACCACAGTGTACTACAGACCACAAAAATCTCCAATGCCACAATGCAGTGTTGTAGGTGGCAGACACCATCATGCAGCTGAAGCTAGACTTGAATTTTTAAAAACATCTATTGACAGGTTACAAAACAAAAGAAATACACGTAAACTGCTTTTAAACTGCTCAGGTAAAGTATCTCTTTGAGACAATATTGATCTGATTATATTATCAAAAACCTTCAAGCTACATTTTGAGAAATAAGCATATGATTGGAAACAGTATCCCTAAAATAAACAGTTCGATTTATAGCCACACTGACAAGAGAGGGCACAGAGGCTTCAACTCCAATGAACGTACAGGTGAGAAGAGGGTTAAGTCCTCGAGACCAAATTATTTCAATCATAGGATCATCTTTGCCCTCTTGTGGGCAAACCTCTCTCCTGCAGCTTCTCAGCAGGTTCCTGCGCAGACAGCATGAACAATTAAAACTACATTGCTGGCCTCCCCTGTGCTTCCTTCCGCAGGCAAAGAATAGCTATTCCAAACCCAAAGAGCAGTCACACCCAAAACCCAGCCAAGCAGTGAAGCTTGCTTGGTTCCTGCACAACAGCAGCTCTGCAACAGAGCAGGTGGCTGGTTGTGCTCCTCACTGTAAGGAGAAGCTCATCCCAAAGCAAGGGAGTATGTACGTGCCTTGAACAATGGATGGACAGACAGCAGTGACGAGGCGGTGCCTGTGCACTCACAAAGGAAAGCCACAGACTACTAGCCCATATTCTGCCTTGCTGCACTATTCAGGTAATTTACAGTACACTAGTTTGGATTACACTCTTGAGAAAGGAGTTGCCATGTCTTAAACTGTGGTCATGATTGAAATTGTTAAATCTAGGACTTCTGAGTTATTTTCTCATGGTGTGTAAATCCACCAGTGACATACCCTTTTGCTGCAACATTTTGCCTCACTTGCTTTCTTGCATCTAGTTTTCAAATGTAATTAAAAAGCATTAGAGACCTTTTTCCCTTATGAATCCTCACAGTTACGCTCATCTCCGTCAACTTCATCAATGTCACCTTTCCCATTACAATATAAAGGAGAATACACTGTGGCATTCCAGTTTCAGTGCCAACAACGAAGGAAATGTCACTCCCCTCCTGTGTACCAGATGACCACCAGGTAATAAGCAATCTGTAGCATTATGAGACAAAAAAAGTGCTACCCTGCCAGAAACCATGCAGGTTTATTTCCTTTTACTCACCCCCTACCACTGATAGTCAACCAAACAATTTTTAAAGGATCCAGTGGCTCTCCCTCAACCAAATCACTCAGTCACCTGTGTTTTTCTACACCAGAATAAATTGTTTGTTCTCAACACCTTCTGTTAGGTCATGCTCCTTCCTTTAGCAAGTTGGCCACTTTACTTGTTTTAGCTCCATGTAATCAAGGCAAAAGGAAAGCAGCATTTGGGTTATGCTTGTCGCAGCAACCCATAGACCACAGTATGTAAAGGCCACTGCAAATGAGTTTTGCAGAGCCCTGTGGTCAGAGGCAACACTGACCTTATCAGACCTTTTCTCCTGGGAACCTTCAGTGACAATACCCAGCTTTGCAAGGTGGACCCTCTTCCCCAGCAACAGGCAAACACAATGCAAGCTCTTTCCTCCAAACCAGGAACAAAGAATGATGTTATTTCCTATGGCTGGCTCTAGGAGAACTAAATAGCAACACCAAATCATAAAAGTCAAAACAAAAAACACTTTTTACTAATATTTTATTTAAAAAATGATTACAAAATATTTTATAAAGTTCTTTAGATCAAGAAAGCATAATACATTAAAAGAGTCCACAGGTTTAAAATAAAAAAAAAAAAGGCATTAAAAAATTATTTATATAGAAATTCAAGGCAATACTGGCAACAAAACTATATTTTTTTATTTTATATATATATAAAATTATTGTATTATCATCCTGATTTCATAAACATTAAAAATCACTTAAATTCTCAAAGGTATTACAAGTGATACATAGTTCTGACCAGCACAAAATATAATATCTAGAGAACTGCTTATGGTTACAGCAATAGACTAAAACAGAGATGAATTTCCATCTTAAAGGCACCACCACCATCTTGATTCATAAAAATTTTTTAGAACCTTTCAAAAATTTCACAAAGTATTTCCCTTCAGTGTAGGAAGCTTGGTACTTTTAAGGCACAAATTTGAATGAGGATCACCGTGACAGCTACTATGCAAAACCATCTTGTGCTGAGCTCCGAGAATTCTGTGAGATCATTCACTGCTCTTTCAAGTTGGAAGGTGCAAAGGTACAACTCAGCTGTAACAGACCAAACCCCTTCCCTGCTATTTTGAAGCACAGAGTACAAACAGTAAGGCACAATTCCTTCCCATCCTCAGAACCAAAGGGCACTGGTAGCACTGTGATTTTAATGTGGGTTAAACACCAAACACAAAAATGAACATTCACAATCTATGCAATTCGCAGTGCAGTTTTTTAGAACAGGAACTCACAGTCCAGCCATGGAACAAGTCCCTGTGTGTCTTGGAGAAACCTTTCCACTCATTCTCAAGGCACTGTAAATAAAGCCTGAAAGTGGGTGCAGAACCTTTAAATATTTTTGGACAGGCTCAGCTGGAAAACACCAGAGCTTTTTAATGTCTGAGCAGGCTTGCAACACCACCGCCAAGCACTGCGGTGAAGAATGGAGAAGACAATCCCCAGATATACATACTGTGCCAGTTGCTTCTTTCCACAGGCTTTACTACCAGTTAAGATGCACAGAGATGGTTACTTTGCAAAGAGAAGAAATTTGAGACAGCTGCACGTAACAGCACTTCTGCCAGAGTTCCCACCACTCTCCTGAACTCCTAATCTACTTAAGTCAAAATCAGCCACCTTAATGGCAGCAATTTAAATAGCTGGTTTAAATAAGGGAGGCTGATTTCATCAGAAGCAGGCTGGGAAACAAGCAAACTGCTTTGCTGACAGAGCATGGGAGGGGTAAGAGACATCCAGACACACACACAGAGCTCCTGCAGAACCAGACATTTAATGTGGTTCCAACAGCATTCTCTAGGATCAGCCTAATTAAAAGGCAAATATTTAAAGCCAGCACCTGACACCAGAAGCATCAAAGGGGGCATGTCAAGACTGCAGGAGACGAGTCTGCTCAGTCACTGCAGCAAGAAAGCCTCTCCTGCTCCCAGCCTGGGAGGGCAGAGGAGCAAGGAGTGATAAGGAAAGCTAAGAAGACACAGAAAGCTGATAAAGCAGTTGAGAAAATGACTTAACAGAAGCAGAGAACAGCATACACACTGGCAAACTCACTTCTCAACTACTTCAAAAAACAACAAAAAGAACACCTTATGAGGAGTTTAGGATTAACAGTGCTATCATGCATGTTAGCCAACAACTGGTTTGGAAGCAACAATTTAGCAACTGCCTTAAATCTATAACCAATATGTGATTTGCTTGTAGTATTCTAACTACTGTGTGACAGGTTATTATCAGGTAAACTGCCAAGGCAGAGAGATGACTTACAGATCCCTTTTTGTACCAGTATCTCCAGTTCAGGAATGGACACCAGGAACATAGCACTTAGGTGAAAAGTCTATAAAAAATGCAAGCAAACGCAGACCTCTACTAACATATTTTCAAGTTGAGAAAAATTACAGGAAAAATGACTACAAGATAAAAATCCTGCCATGATGCTGCATTGCTTAATAAATATCAGCAGTACAGTGTTGCTCTTATGCTGTATTTACAGCTATTAATTACAGATGAAGATTTAGAGACTATAGACATTTTCATTTGAAAACAAATTCAGTAGAATCTTAGGCAATAAAAAAAGAAAAAATAAGGGAAAACCCCTCAAAACGTTAGAATTTTGATCACAGAGACATGATGCTCGAAAGTAAGACATTACAGATCACAGCAGAGATATTTCTTACTATGGATATTTTGTATCACCAGTAACAATAGTTGTAAGCAAAACATCTCTAATCTACCCAGTTACCAGAGACATCTATAGCAAGTTCTGTACACCTACACTGAGATCAAGTTTTAGTGCAAATGAAGACTAATAAATACAAGGAAAAAAAAGCCAGTCCAAAGAGCATTTCTTCTTCACAACACAGGAAATTCTATGAAGGAAAGTATCTCTTTTATGCATAGCTCTGAAACCAAGCTACAGCTTTAACTTGGTGCTTCACACCACCTGTCAAAATTCTACATCCTCCAAGCAAAGTGTAGTGTTAGGCTTAATCATAGAATCAATTGGGTTGGAAAAGACCTCCGAGTTCATCAAGTCCAATCCTTGGTCCAACTCCAGTCCATTTACCAGATCATGGCACTCAGTGCCACATCCAATATCAGTTTAAAAACCTCCAGGGATGGTGACTCCACCACCTCTCTGGGCAGGCCATTCCAATGCCTGATTACTCTCTCTGGAAAGGATTTTTTCCCGATATCCAACGTAAATCTTCCCTAGCAGAGCTTAAGCCTGTGTCCCCTTGTCCTACTGAGTCTCAGGCCATAGGGAGAGAACATCCCAAACTCACGTTCATCAGAAAGTTGCAGCAATGGAAAAAAAATCTTTAACCTGCTATTACACTCCTTTGTCTTACAACAGTTTCCTCTTCCCTTCCCAAATACCGCTTGCTCACCAGTTTCTGGAGGACTTAGTCTCAATGCTGCCACCACAGGTTACAGGACTATGAACATGTCAGACTGGGGGACTGACAAAATGGAGTTAATGCCTGGAAGACACAGCAGATGTCATGAGCACTCAAACAAGAATGGGTTTTGCATAATCAGCTTTTTCTCATTTGCTTTAGTATTTTGGAACTTCTCCGGGCTTACAGCTCTGCTTTTGAAGGCTTTCTTCTTAGGCGAGGTGGAGCACCTTGCTTCTACCTCAGACATCTGAAAAACACTTTTTCACCACTTCATTCCTTTCACAGCCATCAGCACCTGGTCTGACACATCCATCACTTGTCTGAATATGTGTTGCATCAGTGGTGTTTCTTGCAGACCTACAGACTCGTTTTCAAAACAGATCGAGGATACAAGTGCTTATTTACCTGTTTACCAACAGCGCTAGTCATATTTATAAACACAGAAAATGGTGAGGTTCATAACCATTCTGGCAAAACTCAGCATTATCTGTGGATAGACAAGCTGCATATGGTATTAATCTTGCAAGCATCATTCATCAGGCTAGTACCAGTGGGCTCCAAGGTTTTTCCCACTGATATCCTTCTTTCTACTTTTGGAGTTACTTCATGCAAATATTTATTCTTTATCTTACTCTTCTCACAGCTGGCTTTTCAAGTTTCTTCTTGCAACTTTCATAGCTTTTCAAACAATCTGAAAGAAGATTCTGGCATACAATTCCAAACTTTGAAAATCATGGGGTGCAAAACTGTCTCCTTAATATACCATTTACTTTACCCTCCCCACAAAACCCCTACAGTCATTCCATTAAACTGATCTCCACAGAGAGAACTGAGACACAGGAATAGTAGAAAACCGCAAAAGCCCTTATGTAAGGATAAGCAATTCTGTAATGTTCAAATTAGGTATCCCTTTCACATTCAGTTTGACCAAGTACAAAAGTGAAATCTGCTGTACTAATGTATAACTCGTAACAAAAGCATCTGGTCCCTTTATGCAGGAAATATCTCTAGGCTGTATCTCAGAATTTATGCCTCTTATATCAACATTTGTAGTCACCTCTGCCAAAATCAAATCAGCACATTGATTGTGTGTTGTCCTGAAGTTATTCTAGTTAGACCCAAGGTTGTTTAGTGCATGTCACCTGAGCAGGTGTCAAGAGCAGTTATTAAGCAGGACAAGGTACCTTAGAACATCATGCTCAAGATGCCATTACTTGACCTAAGGCTCTATCAAAATCTGTGATGCACAATGCGTACAAAACTGATTAGAATGAAGAGACAGTAGTTGTTACCTACAGTGCACTGAAAGTTCATTTTAGTTTGGTCCGTTAATAAAAAAAGAAAAAAAGAAAAAAAAGAAACTCTTTTGGGAAGTTAGCTTTGTTTATTTAATGGCTGATTTTCTGTGGCACTCGGAGCGTTACCAGGATTTTCAGAACGTCCAGCAATATTTTGGTTTCGCCTCTGAATGTACAGTATAACAAATTCAACGGCAAATGCAACACTTGCAAGAAATCCAAATACCTGTGAAAGTGAAAGAAATACCTGTTTTTAAAATGCATATACAGTAACAGTATCCAAACACTGTTTAGAGAGATTTGCTGGACCATTTACATACATTAATAACATTTATATATTACGATTATAGTCCTCCTTAAATCAGTTTCCATTTAAATTAGAAACAGATCAGAATGCATAATTTTAGCATACTTAATACAGAACATTTTACAGTTTTCATTCTTTTAACCAAGTGTGAGCCATATACTGTGTTCTAAACAGCCCTTAATAGTAAAAGTATATTAATTTTGTTGCCAAAATCAGTTATTAAAGCAGTGTGGCATTGGTGATATAGCAGAGTATTTATCCAAGAGATGGCTGTTCATTAAAGAGAGTAAATGAAGAAGAGTAACACATGGAAGGTGAAGGGAGATGAAGTCGGCAGACCCTAAGCAAGTCCTTACTGTGTGGGCAAAGGAAAACAAAATGACACTCTGTGAATGACATTTTGTTATTAGCCTTGGCAAAACAGAGGTAAGGAGAAAGCTGTTATTAGTAGCTTCTTTGAAAGAAGGAAAGAAACACGTTCACTATTGTAACTCTACTTAGATTTTACACAACTGGTTTGGCCCAAAGAAATTTGACACTAGTAAGTATTAAATCAGGGTAGTTTTTATTTTTTCTGCACCAGAAAAAAACCAAACATGAAGGACTTTATATTCAAACTATTAGGTCTGCATATATCAACATCACAGAAGACTACTACAAAAGTGTGCATCTCTAGTAGCTTATCCTGCCTGTGGAACAGAATGATCTTGCTTTCTTTTCTAACTCATTTTTCTCATTCAAGAATAAAATCAAAATTTGATGTTTTAAACTGACACATTCACAATTCCAAGATTACTCAAAAGAAGTGTGAATGACTAGGGAATTAAGACATCCACAGCATCCCAAAACCTCTTCAGTGCCTTGCCCTGAGCCTCTTCAGTGTTCCTTGGAAGATGCATGCCCTGTTGCTCTACCACTTCTGTCACTGAGGAAATTGCTGCTCTTACTGCAGCCTTTGCAAGTCAGCACTGTCCACACATGCTTTGCAATGCTGGGCAAAAACCAGTTTCTTGCTGACTTTGTGAGGGGTGGCATTGACTGGACAATTGAGGAAAAAAAAGTTATTTCAGAAGCAGAATATCAGAGAACTGGGGAAGCTGCAAAAAATGACAGCATTGACACACAACAGATGACAGAAAACAGCACAAATCCAGGAGAGCTCCCCAGCTGGCAAATGCTAGAGAGCTGCAAGTCCACACAGAGCTTTGCAGCAATCTTTCGAAATGCCTGCTCTTTGGATTTCCTTTGGTAAGTTTCTGGAAGGTCTGAAATAGCTAATTCCTCCTGAAACATCACAATGCACTGAGTTCTATTCCCTGCCCAGTTTCTTCCCTGCAAATTGAGTGAAGTTTAGAGGGCAGAGAAATTAACATACCAGATATTAACAAAGTAAATCCTGCCATTTTAAGACTTACCAATGCAACACTTTCAACAGCAGAGTCAGGGCTGGTCGCAGCAAACACTATTGATGCTACCAGAAACCAGGCACCTATGACTGGCATGGCCCAAAGATTCTGCAAATATAAAAAACCTGATGTTATTGAATTGTAGATAGGTTACATGAAGAGAACAAGTATCATAGCAGCAGCTGAGTTAACCTGCCAGTGAATTTATATTTTGAAACTTTATGCTAATGGAAACTTCAGAAAATACATTTTACAACTACATTCATACCAACATTCAACATTATCAGCTACTTAAAAGAGTCTCCCCCTGGTTTTTGTCTTTTAAAAGAATTTAATTAATTTCACCTAACTTTTTTCACAATCAAGTTCAACCCTGAGACAACTATGTTGGCTACCTGCAGGATTAATCCCTATGTAAAACATTTGGGAAATTAGAAACCTGGAACTCATTCAAATTTTTACAACACTCCCTTAACTGTACCTTCACATAAAACCCCTACTGTTTACTCTGAAGGCAAATAGGAAGGGACACTTGTAAGACAGTATAATGTTCTTATTGACTTTACAGAGCAACTTGCTCCCACTGCTGGATCTTCTGAAATATAAAATCATAAACTGTAACGAGTATGATCGTTACCAAAAAGAAGGTAGGCTACACCCAGGAGGAAAACAGACAGGGTAAACTGATAAATTACAGGCATCATGCTGGCAGTGCACTGTGTTCCATGCTGGCAGTGCACTGTATTCCATGCTGGCAGTGCACTGTACTCCATACATGTACATATACACGATGGCTGTGCAGTACTATTAGTCTGTGTGAAAGACTTTTTCACAAAAATCCTAAAATCCTGCAGGTAGCCAACATGACAATTTTGGAAAAGTTCTCAATGTAAAAGGGACTCTCAAAGTTTGGTCATTTTTAAACTATAAACTACTCCTCAAATGAAGAAGAAAAAGAGATTCATTCTGCATAGCCTTTTTACTCCCCAGCAGTCTTTATGCACTTTGTCTTAAAAAAAAATAAATTTCCTTACCAGTTTCTCTACTTTATCTTTCCCCAGTGTTTCATATACATCAGTGCAATACACACACAGAATCAGGAGGCTCAAAAAAAAGGCACTGCAACTTGTGAATTCAAAGAAGTAAAGTCCACCACAACTGATGCATTCCTCCACAATTTCTTCACAAATTACAGCCACAAAAGAGAGCATCTGCAAACAAAGAACATGCTTGAGTTGGGGCAAGTCTCTAATATTTTCAGCAAACAGACACCTCTGATGTGAACACTAATAAAAGCAGCTGTGAGGAAAATCCTCCATCTACAAAAAGTCTGGTAAATGCTGCACTATTTTCTTACAGGCAGAAATAATTATATAATGACACGGTTTACACTTACTGTTAAAGGTGGTTGATAAACTACACTCAAGTAAGCTTGAGCACACTGCCAAACACAAACCTCTTGATCAGACAGTCAAGATTCATGTTTCGTGGTTTTGTGCAACTGCCAGTTGGAGGCAGAGGAGGAAGAGGCAGCTCGGAGAGCACACATCCTGCTCAGAGCAAGCAAAAATGCCATTGCTCCCTACTTACAGCTGCACTCAGCTTGAAATGCGTTTGGGTCCAGGGCAGTGGGGAAACTGGGCAGCACGGACACACTCAGCTACCTCCCTAGAAGTTTACAGCTCATATTACTTTGCTTGATAAAACTTCAGAGGAAGTACATGTAGCCAACAGCTCATGTGCTTATGACCCAGTAATGACAGAAGCTGCGGTTGGAACCACAACTTTAAATCATATTTAAGCTACATTGGACATGATGTAGAAGTTTATCTTCACTTTCCTGACCCAGGATGTCTTGAGGAAAGAACATGAGTTAATTCCTACTGCTGAATTTTCTGCTATTTTATTGTACAATAAAGAATATCACTTTATTTAACTGTTCTCTTATTTTGGCCACTTCTTGCTAGTTTCTTTCATCCTATAAAGTTGACACAGCTTTATAGATCCTTTTAGTACGGAGTTCACCAAATTAAAACAAAACTATTAGTAGGAATCAGGCTATACAGTCATAAAATTGAGACTGATATAAGGATGATGACCATACTTTCAGTAAGAGTATATGAGCAATAATGAGGCTGAACAGTTCTTCTTTAAAAAAAAAATCAAACAATTTCAGAAGCCTTGGAAAATAACCACCTGTCTTTGGTTTCTGTTTTCTGACAGTAAAAACAAGAACAACAATTGAGCAGCAGGAACTGTAAATTCCCCCTGCTAAGCCAGACCTCAGAAGGGAACTTCAAAGAATCATGTTTTGAAAACGTTACAATCACGTAAAGTAAACAGGAGCTCTGAAAGGGAAAGAACCCGAGCTGGGAAACTGCACTATTACTATCGGCCTCCACATTCTTCCCTTCTCTCCTGCAGTGACCGGCAATGCAAACTTCTCAGCACCCCTCACACCTAAAACAGTGACTACAGTGGCTGTCCAAGGAATGTTTTGAACTCTGAATTTCCAATTTTTATCTATTTCTTTGCATTTCAAAACATCTGCTTATCTGCATCCAAAGTCTTTTGATTTCACATTTTTCACAAGGTCAGATATGTTTTCATGTATAGTGCTGTTTCTTTTCATAAGCACTGCAAACCGAATGCCATTGCTTTCACCTGCGTGGAACAGAACAGAAAGGAAATAAACTCATCCTTAAACGAAGGTATAAGTCCAGATAACCATTATATGACCTAAATAACTGAAAAAAACCTCTCCACTGAGTGTACAAACAAACTGGAAAAAAATCCCACTCAAAGAACAGTTACAAAGGGTTCTGTATCAAATACATGGGATTTATCAAGTGGAATCCTGTGTGAGACTTGTTCAAATCAATGTTCACTTTTTATTAATAAGCTGAATAATAAAATAGAGCATATCAATAAAAACACTTTGGCTTGAAGAACTTTGATTAAGTTCTTTGATTACGTTAGTGTATCAATAGCACATTTATAAGACGCCAGGCACTTCTGCTTGGGTTTCTTAATTGGCTTCTTGATATCACTATCAGAAAAAAAAGGAATTATTCTGCTGTTGTACTACAAAAAAAAAAGAATAGTTTTAAATACCAAAAGCATTGTTGGAGAAGCAGTTGTTTTAGGGTTTTCTTTATTTTATTTATTCCTATCTGTCTGTATGTACACAAGAAATTAAACAGTCCCTTCATCTGCCCCTTTGAGCAAGAAGTTACTCATTGATACTGACATCATTGTTGGAAGTTTCTAAACAAGTGTCAGGTTTGAAAGGAGATTTAATAAGTGAAAGGCTATAAAAGAATGCTACAAAATTAGAGCAGATCAATGAACTTGCCAACAGGCCTGTGAAAATGCTCGGCAGTGGTATTCCCAGCACAAAATCCTCCAGTTCAGATGGGTGGACACAATCATTCCCTATAGGCAGGGCTACTACAGGAAGTGAGTAGCTTACAAAAAGAGCAGATTATTTAGGACTGAATTACAATTTTCCTTTCCACTAAAGTCATTTTCCTTTAAGTCAAACAATAGTTGATGACAACTATTTCTCCTTTAGATAAGAATTCGTTTCTACCCCAATCTCAGCACAATACACATTGTGCCATTTACCTTTGTGCAGAATTTGAACCAGTCATGGATGAACAAAAACGTTCTACCTATTTAAAAAAAAAAAAGCCCAAACAACAACAATCTAAAAACCCATGCAGTAACATGCCTCTCAGCATCCTTTTGGCAGCCACATTTTCCTTTTTTCATTTGCCCAAAAGAACATGCTAAGGTTACAATGTATGCCATTATTAATCTGAAAAAAGGTGTCTCTTAGGTCTAGAAGCCAGTTTTCTGCAGGTGATTTCACAGCACTTCATCAAACACTCGATCACTTCTATAATGAAGAGAGCTCATTTTCTGATTGCAATACCCTGTTTAGCAGAGTGATTATCAGGGCCTAACCCCAGTAACAACCAGTACTGGAACACAAAGCTAACAAATGTTAGTGACCATCACTGCCATTTCCAAAAATCAACATTTTCCCAAAACAGGAACCTTTCTCTTACTGCAGAGACTGAGACTTCCACCTTCCAGAATTTCTGGGGCTTGTTTAAAGTGTTTTAATCAAGAACTCCAAGATCTGTACATTTTGATAAAGGGTTACAAAAAGGGAGAAAGAAAAAGGTTGGACATTAGGAGAGTGAACAACTACAACTCCATTTCTTTTTCCTCTCACTGACAGATGGATGCAGTCCATAAACTGCTAATTATTTAGGAGCATATTGAACAGCTATTCATCCTGTTTAGGAGAATAATAATTTTTCTTCGTCCTACCTAGAAAGCTTTATAAATAATTAAACAGTTTAAGACTTTGGTGCACCAGCAAATCTGCATATGTAATCACTTATTTTATTTTAGTCGATGAACTCACCTATATAAATGATCTATTTATCAGGGAACAACAGCCAGCAGATCCTACTTTATTAATTTCCAGTAGTTGAAGTAAAAGTTTATGTCCTATATTTATTGAAAGCATTCTTGGATGTGACTTTTTTAAATACTCTTAAAAGACTTCATCTTTGGTGGTGTTACCATTACCTTTACCAGTACTGAAGAATATTACATTTTTGGTCAAGGGTTTTGACTGCGTACAAGACAAAGCTTCAAAACCAAATGTCCTCTTTTCTGCAATGGTGAAGTAACGAGAAAGGGTCGGAAATCACCTACAATTCCTGTAAGCATGACACATTTGACTAAAAAGCCACTGTGTTGGCCGCAAAGTGTAGGGTGACACGCACTCACAGCCAGCTGCCCTTCCCCCCTGTGGGTTTCACTACCTCCCTGCCAGTTCCTGAGGACGATGCCCCCTCACGTCCCATCAGCAGCCACACCGGTACATGTCGGGAGAGCCAGGCACAGAACAAACAGGATTTTGAGCCCAACTGCTCAATGTGTCCAGGAACAACATTACATGCAGCAAAGAAGCAAGGAGAACATAAGCCTTTTGTCTCCTACTGGGACCAGGACTGCCCGACACGGAGTGATGTCTCCTGCAATGGGCCACCACCAATACTACACGTGTCTGGTGGAATTTTCTACCCTGAATCCCGGGAGAAACGAGCGCCCTGGTTTTGGCAGGGCCAGTGCAGAGTGACGGGCCCACCGATGGGCTGCAGGAGCAGCAGGAGAGGGAGGTCTGGAGCGCACGGCCCCGTAAGCCCTTCCCTGTTACACTGCCCTATCGTCAGGTTCAGCCAAAGGCTTCCACCTCCTGTTTTCATCCAGTGTGACGCTCAGAAGAAAATACTCAGCGTCCTGCGAGGTTTCGCTCAGATTCCAAGGCAGGGCAGCAGGTTCCCAGGCCAGCAGCAGCCGAACCACGCCGGCCATCAGGTGTCAGCACCTCCGCCAGCCGCTCGGGCAGGAAAGATGAACACTCCCGTCACTTTCCCACCATGAAACACTCTGATCCTGCCTTACAGGGCACCGCGCCGGCTTTCCCCCCGAGCCACAGGTCTGCAGAGCTTTAGTGACCCCATGCCACGTCCCAGGCCAGGACATCTTCCCGGCGGGGCCACCCCCTGACTCCTGTGCAGGGCCATCTCGGCAGCCTGCGCTGGGCCGGCGAGGAGGTTAATTTTTAAGCGGCTGGGGGCTCTTAAAGCCGAAGGTCATCCCAACACGCTCGTTTCCGCCCCGCCGGGCTCAGCCGGCCCCAGGCAGCCCTTCCTCCTGCCGCGGGGATGGGATGCTCGCCCGCCGCAGGGCACTCACCGCCTGCGCCCCCTTGGCCGGCAGCCGCCACCCCGGCAGGTGCCGCAGCGTGCAGCCCAGCGGGCGGCGGCCCGGCCGCTTCGCCTCCGGCTCCGTGGTCTCGTTGTACACCGCGCCGTTCTCCATGGCCGGGCCGGGCCGCCGGCTGGGAAAAAGCGAAAGCAAAAGGGCGGCAGCGGCAGCGGC
>JAOXXN010000395.1:40563880-40582365 GCA_026770055.1 Myrmophylax atrothorax
CTTCCCTTTACCACAGCACAAACGATGACAATGTAGGCGTGATATCGGCATCTCAAATCTAGGTCTGGCTAAACTAAGCACTAAGCAGTATTTAATACGCTTCTTTAAAAAATTAAATTTAAAAGTAATAAAAAGACAGCAACAGCTTCTGTGCATTGTCTCTGTACCAATACAAGAGAAGGCAGTGGACCTTTGCCTACAGCAATTCACACTTCTTTCCTTCCCCCATAACCTCATCCTATAGAATTGCTGAACACAGAGGAGACTGCATATTTAGGACAAAAAAAGCAAGATCATACTTAAATGAATTATCTTGTTGTTACTTTAGGGAGCTTGTCAAGTAAGATGTGCTGTTTTGTGAACTGACTCCTAATCATGGAATTGGAGGCCAGTAAAGAAATTCAAGGTAAGGGGACATGCTCAGAACTCCTGCAGCTCTGTAAAAAAACAAAACTAAAATTTTAATTCAACATTGCCTGTCGGGGCAGCTGAAGCAGACTGCCAGCTACAGTGAAGGAGTTGCATCCTACTCTGGTACAGATGCAAATACTCTTTTAAGCTTGTCATACTTAATATGAAGAATTAATTGAGTCATTATCATCTTTATGTGTTAAAGGATACACTGTAAGCAAAACCGTCTGATATGTGACTGAATGAAGTCAAAGTGTTCATCTCTGTAGTCATGCTCTTTTTCCAGAACACTGATGGCATCACACTGTCAAAATAAACACAAAATTAATATACCACTTGCAGGCACCTGCTCAAATAGCAGTGCTGCTACACATCCAGTTTACAAGGGGAAAGGCAGATGGAGTGGGGTGAGGTAGTGCAAAGGCAAACAAAAACTTGCTAAAATAGTTTAGAAGCATAACTGAACCTTTTTATTTTTCATATATAACCATAGGTATATATAAGGGGTCAGCACTAAGTTAGGAGTTAAAGTGACTGGCATTTTTCATGCACTTCCTCTCCCCACTCCAATGCAATAACTCAAAAGTCTTTGTTGAAAACTTACCCACTAAATGACATCATCATTGTTTACCTAATGGTTTTTTTACACACCATGGCACTACAAGACAGTGTTTTTAAAATCCAGTTACTAACTAGCCCTTTGCAGAGGAAGGCAAAAGCAAGGAATGTGAAAGCAGAAAAAGAAAAAAGGTGTGGGGAGAAGAATAACAGAGCTGTTGGGTGAGAAAGAAGGTGCTGCTCAAATGAGAGGGTTAGCATTCCAGTGAAGGAACAGCATATACATCAGAAGGTTTATGCCCTCACTGAGGGCCAGCAGAGGCTGTAGATGCAATATGCTTAGTGCCAATGAGAACTGAAGAGCCAGGGGGAGGAAAAATAACAAAAACAGCCACAGGAGAGCCACACCATTGTTCTGTTTTCTTTAGATTAAGAATATGGTTACATATCTAACGGAAACCAAAAGAGATCACAAACACCTGAAAAAAATTAATAGAGCAGCACTTTACTAACTGTAACTCTCAAATATGTTCATCTTCAGAAAGAAGATCAGAAATATTAAAAAAACTTATCAAAACACTATTTTCATATTAAGGAGGACTGTGGAAATCAAGGGGAATTCTAGTTGCTTATTGAATAGCTCAATTCTGTGAGCAAAACCAGATCCTAGGTGTTTCTCCATTCCTTGAAAACTGGTAGAACTAAAGGAAAAGCTAATTCCAAAACAACATGCAATGAGGGGTTCCAGAAAATAACCAACCTTCAATATTAAAGACAGAATTCTTCAACAAGATCCTCAGATTAACTTAATAACCACATGCTTCCCACCCCAAATCCACAATTGACAGAGTTGCTTAAACTAAATATACAAAAAACCTAAAACGTGAAACAAACCTTTGTACAAACTACTACTACTGGAATGCCTAAGTTACATGTTAGTGTATCTGCACCCAGGGGTAAAATCACACTGTCATCTTTGTCTTCCTGTAATGAAGTATTTCTTCTCTGTGGAGAAGCTGGAAAATCCTCGCCTGGTTCTATATATTCCTGGAAGTCTCTTACCACTGTAAGTAAAAAAAGTTGTATTAAAACATCAGCTACTTTATTATTTCAACAATGATTTCCACTGCCATTGATCTCTAGCACTGTTGCTTGCATAGTAATTCTGCATCTTTATGTTGAAAAAAATGGAGCATGCACCTAGCACTGATTAGTTGTTTGCTCTGTGCAGCACAGGAGAGAATTAGCAAGTCTGGGATCTACTGGATTGGCAGCCAGAACATGATCAGATAAAACTGTCTACAAGGACAACATGAAACCACTTTTATTTTATCACTGGGGAACCACTAGGAGTTGCTATTAACAATTACACTTTCATCTGTTTCCTAAAGGACTAAGTTTCCTTCCATTCTTGGCAAAATTAATGTAACAGTTTGTCAGAGTAAATAGAATTAAGCCCTACACATACTGCTTAGCAGCTACCGCATACCAGGTTTTACCTGCAAACCCTTTGTCCATTCTTCTCTTTGTACCATGAATTATAGCAATAATAAACAAAAAAGAGTAGAATACACAAGCACTAGTAATTAACTAGCTTTATAATTAGTTAATAGCATTTTAAATATTTGGTATGCTTCTAAAATAGATCAGATACTACTTTAAAATTTAGCACAGAGGGTAAGTCAGAACCTAACTTTCTATTTTCTAATTCTTGTTGTAACTGTCTTGTTATGTTCTGCTCCTTACACTCAAGCCTCTAATTACACAATCACTTACTATTCCTGCAGTCAGGCATGCAATATTAGGCATAAAATATCTGTATCTTTCACCTCACATGTCCTCTTTCACATGGCAGAAACAGGATTCTACCAAACCAAACCACTGACTCCTATTTCCATGAGTAGCACATCCTGATTCAGCAGCAGAAGTCAGGCAGGGCAGTTCAGCTGTACCACACAGGGGCAGCTCAACTACCCCAGTACGGTCTCACTTCCTTGTCCCCATTTATGGTAACTTCACTTGACTGACTGAAGCCCTCCAAATTCATATTTAGAAAAGCATTTGTGGATTTAAAAGAGCAAGACTTAGTAAATCAACACCCAAGAGGAAAAATTATATCAGGTCAAGATTATTCAATTTTTCTGCAGATCTCTGAGTTCACAATAACAAAAAGCACGTGCACAGATTATAATCTCTACCTGAACAGTCAGCTTGGGCTCTTACTCAGGGTCTGCTGCTACTTCAGTCTGGCCTGAGAGCTTGTGAGAGCTTCCCAAATTATTTGAATGTGTTTTAAACCCAGAGTTCTCACCAAGATATGCCGGTCACTCAGAGTCTTTCCTGAACAGTATCCTGTCTGTTCTGGGATAATAACATAAACTAAAAATGACACTACTCCAATGCTACCAATCCTGCAGTGGATTCCTAAAATTCCCACTGTATGATCATAACATACTGATCTTTATGCAAATACAGGAAACATTAAAAAGGAGGAAGGATTTAGTACATCACAGCTCAAAGACTGAAATACAATCTCAGGTCTTCCTTAGATGCACAATTTCATTAGACACAGATTAACTCTGTAAAGAGGGAGGGCTCTTGCAACCCTTCACACGCAGGTGCTACAGAACCCCAAACCCCTTTCTACACGAGTTCTAGTCCTCACAGGATCTGTCTTGGACAGGAGCTAAGCTTCTAGAATGGGAAGACAAACACAATAAAATACCTCCAGAAAACTACACACACAAACCCTCAGTGGATTTCAGTCCTGTTAGCAAGTCAAACTACCTCTCAGGAGCACTGAGCCTGACACAAGAATAAAGTAGGACCATGTAGCCAAAAGTCAGGCAAGCAGGACTCCAGCCTGCTCCTTTTGGCAGCATCAAGCTCCTGCCCGCCTAGCAACACATCTTGAGCCACATCACAGGAGAATCAAAACAAAAAACAGCTTCCAGTCACATCTGGATTGTGTCCAGGGCTTCTGTTACACCCAATGTGCAGATTCTCAATATCTACCAGATGATAAAAGAACAAAAGAACAGACAAAACTAAATGAATAGCACTTTTTCTTGACTCATCTCGTTGCTTACAGTTTCTGGATTTTGTAGAGTTTCACTATTCTGTTCACTCAAATCAGTAAAGAAGCAAAATTACCAGCTACACAATTTTGGTAACAAAGACATTGCATTCTTACTACTTTCATCCAGCAAAATCCTATCCTGAAACTGTATCAGGATGTTTAATGCATACAAACAAACACACACTAACTTCCACTCCCAAAAAACAAAACAAAAACCACATCCAAATGACCTCAGCTCCTCCCTCCTGAACAAGTTCTTTTCGAGCAAGGTATGGTTTTCAAGGATGATAGTTCCCTTAGAAGAATTTCTCTCTTAAAAGGAGAAACAAAACAACCACCTTTCCCGCCACAGCCCCCATTCCAAAGTATCTGTAACTGTTGCCTTACAATTTATCACAGCACAGCTACAACCTACATTTCTAAAATAGCTGTTCAGCAATCTGGCAACTCAGATGCTTAAGAACAGAGTTAAGAACAGTTAAAGAGTGACTTCAGACTTACCAAGTCTAATCATACTATTTGATCTTAACACACAGTTTCTCAAACGCTCTTCCTTGTAGTAATTCACTGAGAGATGAATGGGAAAGATTCATGTTTTATTACACCCAAGGAAATACTGTGGGTGCCCAAAAGTAACATGGAGCCCTAATGTTAGCAAGTTCAGTCAGACAGTTTAAGGAATCCCGAAAGATCTTTGTGTTCTGCAACTTTAAAACTAAAAAGAGAAGACACTGACGGAGCTATATGCTATCCATGCCAAACCCAACATATAGCTGTGTTAATTGTCAGTAATAGTTATGATAAAAATCTTCAAGTAGAAAGGGCCCAGACATGGCCATGTTGTCATGAACCCTCTCAACATTTACACTTTTGGCAGGCACAGAACAGGTCCCAAATTCTCCAACTGAGTATTTACAGGAACCATTATGAAGCTGATGTAGTGACCTGCCTTTTAAATAAATAAATAAAATGAAAAATTGAAAGCTTTCCTTGGAGAATCTCATCTAGAAAAAATATTTAAAATGCAAGATTGTAATTTCATCTGTGTTCGTTCTGAAAGTTTTTTCCCCCTAAACTGTTACTCTGTTAGAAAGAAGTACTAGTATTGCTCACATAGCTACTTGAGACTTATCTGAAGCTTGACTGCCTTGATAACTCCTAATTTTAAGTAACATTTCCAAAGAATGAAACAGACTGCAATGGAGACATTAAATGGTGCAGAAAGCATTAAGCATATTTAAATGGGTTCCTGTGTATTTGCAGAATACTCACACTTTTGTTCCATTTCTTTCATTTCTTCAGGAGGAATTTTTAACTTGTCAATATGTTCTCTTACAACACTTGCCCATTTTTGTAAAGAATCCAATGCAGTCCAAGGTCTAGACATGTCTACTACCAACATAATTAGAGTGTCCTTTAGAGAGCTTGCCTCCATTGCAAATTTAAGAAGACCTTTGTGATA
Source organism: Myrmophylax atrothorax (assembly GCA_026770055.1). Classification (NCBI taxonomy): domain Eukaryota; kingdom Metazoa; phylum Chordata; class Aves; order Passeriformes; family Thamnophilidae; genus Myrmophylax; species Myrmophylax atrothorax. The sequence continues at coordinate 40,569,391 of JAOXXN010000395.1, forward strand.
CAGGTCACCATCCAAAATCCATACATTACATCTTGTTTGGTCTATAAAAAAAGGAAAAAACATTTTATGAGATTTACTTGAAACACCCCACTACATAATGGCTATTGAATCTTCTTTAGACATGTAAAATACAAGGACGAAAGCAGATGACACGTTTTATCAGTTGATTGAGCACACACAACATCACAGCAAACTGCAGCTTGTGGAGACAAGCTTCTCCTCTTCCAAACCCTGATGTTTACTGGCTGATAACTCAAGATCTCAAATACATCATCTGAAAGGGAGAATCCAGAGATGGCAATCAACATTTCCAAAATAGTTGTTCACCATTTTAGAGAGGAAAAATGTTTTCTTCAAGACGCAACTTAGAAGAGCAGAACTGGGTGAACTCAGTCATCCCTTCTCAGCCCTTGGTCTGCTCGTGTCCCCTGCAAGACTCCACTGTGACATGCCTAGATAACTCTTAAAGTACAGAATGTACCTTGGTCATTCAAAAAATTGAAGAGCTGCAAGTTTCTAATGATTGAGACGGACTTAAAGTTATTCCAATTTGCGAACAGGGCAATCACCATAAAAACAGACCATCCCACTGCTTTTTTTTCCTCTAAAAACCCACCATACTCCAATATTCACAGACACTTCTGCAGTTAATGAGGAGCTGTTGATTCAAAATTAAGGAGCTTAATATAATTACATTTTGCCTTCAGGTAAGCTTTTATCACTTGTTACAGAAGTTTGACTTAGATCAAACTCCCAGTACTCTTAAACCTGGATTCAAGTCATCTTTGACATTAATAGCTTGGCATGAAAGTCAGAAAAGCAGATGATTTCATTAAAAAAAATAAAAAAAGAGGGCCAATTTCTTCTGATTCTCTTCCTACATGTGTTTGTGCTTATAGTATAGAAAGGAATCCCTATTTTTCCCCAAAGCTTCCAGTACATCCTTATTCAGCCTTTAACTCCAGGTATTTGGATCTTAAACACACTTTTTACTTTTCAGCCATGCCTTCACCCAAGTTTTTGGGCTGGTAGTTTTTGGGTTTTCTTGTTGTTTGTTTTTTAAGTCTCCTTTAGCATCATGCACATTTTCCTCCCCTTCAATCCATGGTGGTAGTCCTGCAGATTCTGTGCCACCAAGACAAAGGCTTCTCTGTAGGCTCATGGTAACTACTCGCTACAGCAACTGAAATGGAAGACAGAAGTCTGGGCACCTGCAGGCCTGAGGAGTGCAATCCATTCAGAATGTTGCTGCTAAGCCTGCTTCCCTGGGCTTTTCTCATCAGCCTTTTCTTTTGAAAGGTCCCTCTCCTCCTCTACCACTTTAAGTGGTCACTCATGGTATCTACTAAGAGAATTACACTAACAAACTTCTTTATGATACAAATCACTTCTGGCCTAAGCTGGACTTGTTCAAACAATAAAGAAAGAAAAACATCCTAAATATCACACTGCTGAGCCACTGCTTTCAAATTGGTTTAAGATACTGTTAGAAATACAAACTTACCATCTCTGTCTTCATCATGCACATTTAAATACAAATACTCCATTCCTCTTCCTTTTTTGTATTCCTCTATTCCTTGAATTTTTCCTATTAAGCTAGTTTTACCTGCTCCATCTTCACCTGGAGAGACAGAAGACAGCATTCAATCTTTAATCACAGTTATATATTATAAACTACCTGGGGCAGTAAGGGAACCATACCCTAACAGGGTGATAGACCTCATTGAAATTTTGAAATATAGCAGCTTTTGCCCTAATCATCCATCTGTCCTAAGTGCATGTCTCAGCTTCTAGTCTTATTTCTAGTTATTGATAAATGCACTTCTGCCACTAACTATTCTATCTGAAATAGGCTCTTACATCTGTCTTTAAAAAGAGAAGTTAAGGAGTAGTTAAACACTTCAAACAATTTCAGTCTTTCAACTACAACCGAAGTAGTAACAAAGTTCTTCTAATGTAGTTTCTCTTGCAGTCAGAGGAACACAATTTAGAACTCTCTCACATCAAACAGAACACACCACCAAGCTGAGTCAGGCAAATCTGTTTCCTTGGCTTTTATGGGTTGGTTTCTTTCAATATTTTGCCTGTTACAGGTCTAAAGAAATCTTAAAAAGAGGTGACAAACAGTAAGCCCATTGTCTTATGGTATACCCCTGTGTGTTTGGGTAGCAGAGAGGGGCAAGCCCTGCAATCCGGATTCATCCACTCCTGTTCTCTTCCCTCCAAAGGGAGGTCAGGTAACCAATGAACTTTACAGCACATGCACAGTGTGAACACCCCAACTGCTGCCACAGACTCTTCTTAAAAAATCTTATTTTTAGTCCTGTGCCCCAGACTTGGAAAACTTCACATGCAGCTTTTCCAGTTTGAAAGAGTAATCAAGCTGAATTTGGACACAAAGCGGGTTTGCCACTCTAATTTGCAGTGCGATGAGTATGTAACAATTGGACATTAGAAAGTTCTTGAAACTCACTCACAGGTTATAAAATTAAGATTAATCCCAAGTCCCCAAGAGGCACCTTATCAGTTTCATGTCAAACACAGTATTTTTTCCCAAAGTCTCTCCTATACAGAGAGAGTATAAACATTCGCTTTTAAACACATAACAAAGAGGAAAGTTCAAGGGCAGTAATTTTCACTGCTAAACATAAGGATGTTTTCCCTTTACAGGGAACTGACCATGATCTTACAGACAATACTATGGCTACATTAAAAACACTACAGATATAACCACTGGAAAGAGCAGAAAAATCATACTTTAATAGACTGAGTTTGAATTTGCTTAACATATCATTCCTAAGATTACCACATGAAATCTTCAATTTAGAGGTAGGCTTTATTTTCATAATTCACTAACAGTCTAGAAAACGTAAGAAGACTGCTTACTTTAAGGAGTCCAGGGGATTTTACTCAACTGAATGAAAAAAACTATTTTAAATGAAAAATATTTTGAAAATAGAAAAAAGGAGAGACAGAGAAAGAAGACCAGAACTGAACTTTAAAGTCTAGTTTAGACAAATTAAGTGAAAAACTAAGTTGTATGAATTTAACTTTTTCATAATTTAAGAGTTCATCTGAGTTCCTTAACTGTATTATATATATATCAAGACATACTTGAACAAACAATTATAGCTAGTTTTAAATAACCATTGAAAAGCACCACTATTTTCTAGTCACATAACAAGTTTTCCTCTTCTTGTAAGGATATTCTTTTAAATAAAAATTCTGATGAAGTGCAGAGTTCAAGCTTCATCCCCAGAGATCAGTTACAATTCATCCTCTGCCCTCACCCAAGTACTTATCCAAGCTTCTTAAAATTGTTATCTAAAAACAACTGGAAAGATTTTATTAGCTGCTGCTATGACATGTTATGGAGCTACTTCAACTTCTGTCAACAATGTCTGTATGATTCATTGTGCTATTTTACCTTTTTGAACAGGCAGCTTCAATTAACTTGTGCCAGCAGAAGGCTCAACAGGTAAGACAAAACAAAATTTATTATTCCTTTTAATGAGGGGTTGCAGTGAACAGCTTTCTTAGTTTCTCAAAACACCTGAGTGCCAGCTAAGTGCTCTTGCATGCTAGTTTGTTTCACACAGGTGGCAATAAAGATTTCAATGTGCTTGCACTGGGAAAATTTGGTATCTTCTACAAAGTGGATTTGCCAGTTCTTAACAAAAGTAGCTGCAATGAGTCTAAAAAACATCTGTGGTTATGAAAAGTTCTATACCTGACCAAAGATCCACTTCAGCAGTCTAAACTAAAACATACTTACACAGGTGCTAATACCTATGCAACTGTTGTTTGAAAGTGCTCATGCTAAACAATACAGGCTAACATACCTCCCACAAGCCCCTTACTTATCATGGCTCTGTGTTATGTCATTTCCTCTCCATCCTCACGTTTCCAAATGCCTGAAGGAAATTGGAGTCCAATATTGTTAATATCTTATGGCAAAAAGAGAGCTGGACTTTTATTTCCTCCCCTCCTGAAAGAAATTTTATCAGTACAGTGTAAGACAAGTCGATTTGACATAAAATCAGTATCTCTGGATAAACGCACACACAGTAATTTCTGCCTTCCGGTACAGAATTACCCAAATCTAATCTGTTCCTTGAAGAGGACTGTCTACTCCCTTCTCATTAGCAAACACCCACCCATTTCAGAACACCAAGGTCAGGTAGGTGGCTCACTGATGCACACACCTATATTGTACAGGTCACTGCATGCACAGCAGTGCTCATCTGTCACTATAAAGCCAGAATGATGCATCAGTGAAGTTTGAAGGGATTGGTACTAATTTCATTAATTACTTGGGTAAATGAAGAGAACAGTACAGGTCACAGAGTGTATAAGAGAAATCAGAAGATTTGTGAAGAAAGAGTTAGAAGCAACATGGGCAATGACCTAAAACAAGTTAGCAAGGCATAAACCAACAAGTTTACAAACAGGATAACTCACCTGCAAGAGTGCAAGACAGCTGCCTAGCCAAATGTGCCTTATTGCATAGGATATTCAGAGTTCTTGACATATTTAAGCCAATTTACAGTCAGTAATTTTTCAATGTTACTGAAAAAGCTGTCAGAAAGTAAAACCAGGACCATCATCCATGACATAAGGACTTCTTCTTTTTTGCCAAACAATTGATCATATAAAGTGAGGTAAAGATAACTGTCTTGCCCAAGAGAACATAAAATCAGAATAGAATGGTTTGGGTTGAAAGGAAACCCCACACTTGCCTAACACAACATACTAAGACTTGAGGTTTCATCTGTCTCTACTTTCTATGTTTAGCATAATGAATAGACCTTTTAAAACTGTGAAAACTGCAAATGTATTTGCATCCTCGTTATCAATTTATTTTTTTCCAACCTGAAGACTTCAATATAAAACATTTGAAAAGTCAACACACTTTGAATATACTGAGTTATGCTAGAAAAGAGCAGCAGTAGGATTTTGCTTTGTAGCTACTCTTCAGCAACCATATCAAAATAGAAATCAATCTTAAACCAGTGCTTATCTAAAACTAAGTTTTCCTTCTAAGTTTATACAATGCTAACTTTTAAGGCTTCTCAAAACTCAAACATTTTATAGTAATGTCTTTAGTGTGTATGGAATGTTCTCTCCCCTATAGGAGGGGGAAACATTTGTGAGGAAATTAAGGTTTGATAGATAATGTGCAGCATAATAATACAATTAGCATTAAGTACTACCAGGGACACATATAACAGTATATATGCTTTGAAAAAAATCTCAACAAGAGTACGTATCTACACATATACTGTACGGCATTTGAAATTACAAACCTTAATACATTCAAGCATGTTTATATTTTTTGTTGTCTCTGGATATGTCTTAACTATCTGATATTAATGCTGCTTAACTTCAGACAAAAGCACAATATCATATTACCTAGGCTTAAACATCAGTGCATACTAATATTATGGAAGAGAAGGCTTTGTTAGTGCTACTGAAGAAATACAGAAAACAGAGCCTTATGTACCTTCAAAAGAGTTATCATCACCCTCCACTTCATTTCAAAATTTTAAGATGGAAAATCCTCTAGCTTCTTCTTTATTTCTAACTGGGGGATTATTAAATTAATAACTAACTTCTGCACATAAACTCACAGAGCAAAACATTTCTGACATGCAATTTTTGATACGTAATTTCAAGGTAGAAGAAAAATCAGGTAGATTTTGCATTCTTCTTTTGCAAATAACATAAAAGGTTCTCCTTTTTCAGAGTAAATACTAAAGAATTAAAATTGCCCATTACATCAAACTGCACTCACACATTAATACTAAATAAGGAAACAGAAGTGATGCTTCTCCCAAGCAGTGCTATCCACCAAAGCTGAACACAAGCAAAAGAGAAACAACAGATTTAATTTTGCACAGAAGTCAGGCTGAGAAGCAGCTGAAACAAAGCCAACCCAATCTGCTCACACACGGTATTTCACCATCTTGTTAACAAAATGGGAAGTCAACTAAACAAAAGCAGTTACATTTTTATGCCCACACTTTTACCACTTCACTCAGGGTTTAGGGCTGTCAAAGCTTCTCTGTCCAAGGTGCTACTCTGTCCACAAAACAGAGTTTGGTAACATCCTTCTTATTGCTGGCCTCAAACATATAGGAAACTGTAGTAATAGAAACCCTTCCCAGCCTCCTGCCTTCTCACTACTCCAGGAAAACTGCATGTTTACTAAGCAGAAAATCAAGTATCACTAAATGTTCTGCTACAATATAGAATTTAGCAGAATGGTCACCCACAGACAGGAAGGATGGGCAATGAGGTGAATGAATTGCCTCTGTGAAGGCAGGCAAGCAGGCACTTACCTGTGTACTGCTGCACAAACTGCTCAGCCACAAACTATCACATCAGAGAGGGCCTAGGCTCTATTAGAGAACTTCTTCAAACTCTCAACTACACACTTTAAAATTCAGACTATTTACTACTTCTGCTATTTCCACATTTCTTTCAGTCTAGAAAATTAAAATAGAAGTAGATTTTCACTTTTAAAAGAAGATGTTCCTAACTTCTCACAGAAGTCTGTACATGAAAGAGCAATCAGTATGTTATCCCCAGGACAGACATGAGTTTTGACTTTTTATTTAAATTGCTTTTCTATTGTAAAATTCCAGTGTGATTAAAATATGTCAAGGCAAAGAAGCAAGAAGTGAACATTTCTTTTGTGTCATCAGCATAGATGGTCTGCCCCTCTTCGATTCAGGGCTTTGATTTTTTTTTTCAACAGCTCTTTGAAAAACTCTGGATGCACTTAATTGTTTGTAATCTATAATCTTACTGGTGCATTGATGGGAGTTTGTTTGTTTGCTTTTAAACCCATCAATTAAAATTCAGCTTGACATGAAAATTATACAACTCATCTCTAAAAAAATCTGAACATGTTCAAACAAGGTCAAACAAAACCAGAAATGGTCCCAATTAACACCTTCTGCACATCCCACACCCTCAAGCATATTTTTGTGAATTAGCTTTCAACTTTTTGCAATGCAAAAGACAGCTTCTAGGTAGAATGATTTAGAACATCTAACACCTGTAACCTAAAATATTGAATATTTTTGTGAATAGAAAACATCCATCTTGCTTAAATATAATAGAACAAAGCCATCAAGTCTAAACACGAGTTACTGAATGGGGCCAAGAGGCCATCCCAGAATACCAGAGCAATCACTATTCTACACCACGTGGAATGACTGAATCCTGATACACTGGTGTAGAGACATAATGGTTTTCTTCCTACTAGAACCAAGCACGTGAACTATAGCCATTCTCAAGATAAAACACTTCTCACAAGCTAATAACTGCCTATTCTACAGCTGCATATTAGTGAGAGGCTTGTTCCCACTTTCTATACTAATTGAAGAATGTCTTTTGCAGAACAAGACCAAAATAATCAGAGTAAGCCAAATTTAGTTTGCTTTCAAAGAACTGAAGAACAAAATTAACTATGCTGAGGAGATCCCTCAAAACATGGAAGCTCACAATAAGTAGGCCATATCAAGCCTTCATAAAACTTGCCACTAAATTATCATTCACTCATTGGATAAAAAGTTTCTCCTACTCCAAGTTTGTTTTACTCTTCAAGTCTTCTTCCTCACATACCATTCATTTGGTATCTTTGTGGCACTGAAAAATTATGTCACTTTTCTGAGAAGCACCTTGATTGCACTTCTGTGTTTCAACATGATGGGAAGCAGATCGTAGACAAGTCTTCCAACACCTCTTTTGTCAAGGCCTGCACCACAAGAATACATGGCCTGACTGTGGAAACAGGTACAGCAGCAACAGCGTTACTTATGCTTGGAGAGAAAGCCAAATATTGAAGAGAATGCTACAGTGAATACAAACAGCATCTGTTTCTAACACAAGCCTCCCTTCACACAGCAGGATGTGATCCAGTGTATTTTCCCAGGTTCACCACCAGAACAGAATAATCCCATGGTACTATCCAAGGGACACCTTTATTGGTCCTCCTGCCCCTAACCTGCCTGGCAAACAGAGAGGCACAATTCCTTTCACTGTTCTTCACCTTTGGAGCTATTTCAGAGATAGATCCAGTAACCAGCATCACCATGATGAGACAAACAATATAAATGCATATATATAAATACATATAAATGCAATTCAAGAATTTCAGAACGTCCCACACTGTTCCAAGTGAGTTTTACTACACAGCACGCATGGAATTCTGGCTTTTTGGAAGGGTATTGTAGCAGGAAGGACACTACAAAAAAGTACTACTTAATTCTAAAAAAAATCTAGCTACAAACCAAGCAATTAGAATTTTATCTAGGTCAATGTCCCATCAAAACAATTGACACTGTAGGAGTAAAACTCTGCTGACTGAAACAAAATTTGACTACATTTGGAAGGCTTTCATCACCAGCAGAAGGTGAACAAGTTGCAGTAAGAGGAGGAAAACAAGCTCTCTGACTTAACTTCTGCAGTCCTATGGAATCAAGAAACATTTGGAACTAACAATATGTACAGTGTGAACAAGCAGTATGTCATCAATTATACTGATGAACAGATCACAGTGAAACTTTCAGGTGTTTTAACAGGAAAAAATAAAATGGAAAACTAATTTTTATAATGCTGAGTACAAATTTAACTAAGCAGATATATACTCTCATGACAATTAGCTGTATTGGAACTTAGGAAGTTCACTATATTTCACAGGTCCACTAAAAGAAAGAGCTCAAAGATTCAAACCAACAGGCCTGGCCTTGCTGGAATAAAGAGGAAATGTGGACACAAGCCAGTTGAACTCTCACTGCCCAGGAAACAAAGCCTTTATCATCAAGTGGAGTAAAATGCATAAAGAAAACCAAAATGCTAGTGATGCAGTAGAAGAATAAGTGTGCAACACAGATATGTAGAGTCAGGTGTACATGTGTCTCTGGATGGTTTAAAACTGTTAGAATTGTAGGCACAGAATACACTATGCTCTGGAAACAGAGGAATGTATGAAATACAAGGCCAGAAAGGAAACAACTATTCAATTCACTTGCCAGCTGGGAGCCTGTTTTCTGGTGCACCCTGGAGTGACTTTCAACATTCCTGCTTGAATGTATGCTGTAGTTTATTGGATAAATGATTAGTTCAGGTCTCTGTATCCAAGTCTCCACACATTCTATAGCACTATGGATTCCATCTGTAATCTTCAATGGTGACTTGTCAGCTGCTCTCTCTACTCCACTTGCTGGTTAAGATACAATTGTATCAGAAAGGAAAGGAACAGGAGAGATCCCAGCTATAAGCATCAGCTTTCTTATCACAGTCAACAAAATGCATCTCCTGCAACCAACTACCTTTATTACACAAGTGAGCAGAAGAGACAGTCCAGGAGGGAAAGAAGAAAAAGGGAAGCAAGAACAATAAAAACACACTCGTTTGGTTACCTGCAAAAAGTAGGCAGAAATGTCAGTGAGAGCACTTAATTTCCTTAAGAAGGCAGGGACATCTTATATTTTCTGCAGGTATAGTTTGCTAAATGAGGTAGCTGTGGTCACTGTGACAGAACTGCCTAGGAATCAGAGCATAAATGACTTACATAAAGTTTAGAAAAGCTTGTGATTTTATTATTTGTTCATACAAGAACAGAAAAATGCTTTCATGCTACATGTGCTGCCAATCAGTACAAAGTCTTTACAGAAAAACAGTTATTGTAAAAATGTCTGCTAGTGAAAAATTTGTAAGTTAATTAATATTTGTCTGATTTTGAGAAGAGGATTACCAATATTAAGTGAACACCTTCACTTCATAAAAGTATGTGTCATATCTAGAGATTAACATTTGGCATTCCAGTTTCCTTTAGTTATTGCTGTGATACCTTGAACTGCTTTCCAGGTACTTAAAAATGAGATGTTAACATAGCTAAAAACAAATACTGAAACAGCAGAATTAGCATGCCAGACACAGACAGGCTCCCAGAACAACTAGGCATACAAATATATGCACTGTTTGAAAACTATAAATGCTGTAGGCAAATTAGAAACCTGTCCTAGAAAACAAAAGAACACTCCATGGTGGGTTTTTCTGGTTGGCTTTTTGGGGTGGGGGAGTGGGATGTAGGAAGCTTAGGGAATCTTTTTAAAATGCAGATTGCAATGAAAATAAGCACTCATTTGTTACCATATATCATGTTTCAGCTGGTAAGTTTTGACCAATATGACTGTTTATACAGCAAATATTTGCCTGCCACAAAATGCATGAAAACCATCAAGACTTTGTTCAGCTTTACAACTTCTGCTTAAAACTGCTGAAAGCATAATGAAAGTGAAAATAATCATGGCAAGAAGTGATCTGTATTAATAATAAAAGTTAGTACAAAAATATCTAAAGGAAAAAACCTTGAACATAGAAGAAATGTGAGGTAACAGGGAAATTGCAAACACACAGCTCAATAACCCAAAGAGAGCTTCACATACTGAATTTGTCCAATACAGAATACATAAGAGCTCTCCTTTTTCAGTGCCAGTGTGCTTCAGGAGCAACATGATGACTTGCAAATAAACAACAAAGGTTAGGTATTCTCGCATGGCTATGGTCCTCAGTGGCCAGTCCTGAGATCTGATGCTCTTTTTCCTAAATACATGTCAAGCTTTTTTTCCCCCCCCCCTTGGACCAAGGACTTATAGAAAACACAATTTCTAAGCAAGAACCAGAATTTCTTCTACAAACCTGCACATTTTTTAAAAAAATGCATCACTCATAAAATAAAAGTATTACATTAAGTCATTCAGTAAGCTCTACATAAATGGTAAAAAAGAAAATTTCTGTACGAAAGGTTGAACATCACAAACTGACTGAGCTTTTGGAAGCATTCTGTGGTGTCTGCTCTAGCTCTGAAGAAAGGAGTCTCCAGTTATGGAGTGCTACGAATAACCTGACTATGAACAGAGAGGAAAAACAAAGACCGTAATCTTCTTGACAAGGATTACAGCTTGAAGAGGAGTCTTCCAACTTCAACAAGGACAATCATCCAATTTAGGTTCAAAGTATCACATCAAAAGCTGTCAATCATTATGAAATTTTTTCTTTCTTTAATATCACTAGAACTTCCAATTTCAGTATCTTAATTATGTAACATAAAAAGTAACAAATTAAAGGGGAGTAAGTCTTCTAACAGCTTCACTAGACCATGCACAGTCTTCTCTCAGTCAGATTTAAGTCACCGCTCAGCTTATCAAAGCAGGAAGAAAAGAATCAGTGAATGCTTTAGGATTACGCAGGGAAAAAAACCTTACGTGAAAAGACTCAAGAGTATAAACCACAAGACTACACAGAATCAGAGCGTGCATAGAGTCTGCACAAGTGTCTTTACTGAGTTTTAACCACGTGTCCAAATATGAACACACAGGTCTTCCTGGGGACAGGGAGGTTGGCAAAGGACTCAAAGAAACATCTACTTATAAATCTACCCACTTGGATCCCTTATGTTGTCTACTGGTAATAGTATTTAACAGTCTTTCAGGAAAAAAACCAACAAGAAAGCAACAAAAAATAAAAAGCCATACCACTAATAATAATAGCAATAATATATTCATACGCACATGAATCTGATGCTTGGGAACATCCATTTCTTTTCCCCCCGCCCCCGAAGTTTTTGATTTTGACGTGTCATTCTTCCTCTTTCCCTCAACAGTGAACGGCAGACGGATCTGTCACTATCGCCCTATCAAAGTCCCATTCCGCACCTCCTCACCCTGGCCAGGTTGGACTAAGGCACTGGGTGGGGATAAGGGGCAGCAGCCCGCGATGCCGCCGCACCACTCGCCTTTGCTGCGGCTGCCGACACGCTCGGCGCGAGTGGGCAGGGCAGGGCAGCGCCGGCACAGCCCACACGGCCCGCCCGCCTCCGGCCCACGGGCAGCACCGTCACCGACACCGCTCGGGCCACGGAAGCAGTTTTTGTGTCCGCATGACACACCACAAGGACCAGAAGAGCAGCACCGCTGGCTCGAACGGGGAGGTCTCAGGACCCGCACGCAGCCCGAAGCCAACGCTCGGGGGGAGAAAGACAATAAAAGCTCCCCATCCAATTCACCTAAACTAAGGAACCAGGGTGGGGGCAGGACAGCGAGGGTGTTATGGCGGGGTACCTGCGATAAAGGGGCGTATCTACAGCATCCTTGGATACTGCATATCCAAAAGGAAGCCGAGCCATGTAATGGAAGAAGCGAGAGGGTTAAGACAACACCTTGCCATCCATGAACCCCCCTCCCCTTGGGGCGCTAAACAAGGGAAGCTCCAGGTCCCCAAGGGAGGGCTCAGGAGACAGCTCGTGTGCGGTGGGGATGGAGCGGGAGCGGGATGCCATTCTCAGCCTATGTGCGGCGGGGAAGGGAGAGGGATCGGGATGCTTTCCTCACCCAGCAGGAGGACGTTCTTCCCCGAAGGCAGCTTAGAGCGGGAGCGCGTGGACACCTCGCTGAGGATGCAGGACCTGGCGCGGAGAGACAGCAACCCTTAGGAGGGGACTGCGGCTTCCTCCCGGTTCCCACCCTCGCCATCTCCCGGGAGGGGGGACAGGACACGGGGGGCAGGGCAGGAACTGCCACTGCCAAGGGAGGTGCCCCCGCCCAGTGACCGAGCGGGACTGAGCGCCAGCGGGAGCGCGGATTATCCACCCCCCCCTCCCCTGGCCGCCCCAGGGCAGGAGCCGCGGAGGGCGGCGGCGGCCAGCGCGCCCGGGGCCGCGGGGCGGGGCGCAGGGCGCTCACCAGAGGTTCTGCCCATCGTCCTCGTCGCCGCCCGCCCGCAGCTCCGCGTTGTTGTTGTTGGTCGTGGCCGCAGAGGCGGCGGACGAGGCCGAGGAAAAGCCGGCAGCCGAGCCGAGCCCGGGAGCAGCAGAGGAGCCGAAGGAGCCGGCTCTCCCCACCGCCGCCGCCATCTTCGCTGCTGCCTCCTCCTCCTCCCCTCCCTCCTGCCCCGCCGCCTCCC
>JAOXXN010000395.1:40595847-40605966 GCA_026770055.1 Myrmophylax atrothorax
AAGCTTTGACACAAATGCAGGTGGAATATTGGATTCATCAGTGTGAATTCAACCTTCAATCCCAAAATTATACTTTACACCACTAAAGGCTGCTATTTAGTGTAGCTACTTCAAGAGCTAAATAGTTGCTACTTCATTACTTAATTGTTATGCTGTTTGGCAATGAGAGTGCTGTAGATTTTCCTTCTCTTCTAAACAGGTAAGCAAACTGCACAATCCAAGCTGAAGGTTTTAACTCAGACAAAACATTCAATATAACTCCATTAACCTTAATATGTGCTACTTTATGTCTAAAATACTGATTAAACTTTGTACTGAGGCAACTTCATACTGAGCTATATCAGGAGATTACATTATGCTTTTACTAATTTTAGCTAAGGAAAGTCAACATAAACTTGGTAGAGTTACAACATTTTAAACCATTATTATAGTCAATGTCTGCCCATGTGTGGCCCTAATCTGCCTGAGGAAGTGCCACAGTTAAGCAGCTTGATTGCTTGTGATACCTCAGTAGTGTTTCTTAGAACTAGTTGCAGAATTTCTGCAGTATTGCACTATTCAGGCAATAGATGACACAGATTTACAAGGGACCTTGTATGTTTCTACTTATTTTAATACTAATTTTTCTGATTGGGCATATATTACTTAATGTTTGTTTTTATGTGACCTTCATGGCAAACTGCCAAGTTAAATTTTACTCAACATGCATTTTTGGAGGGAGGAGATGCACTTCCTAACATAAACTACTTAGTACTTTGGTATGAACAGAGACTGCAATTGTTACGTGAAATCTCACGGAACCCAAGCTTGTCAGATTTTTGCCAGAAACTTGCTGGTTGCCTGCCAGCTCATCTACCCATCCACTTGGCAGGTGGCCCATCCTTCCAAGAGCTGCAGCTGCCTCCTCGTCGGGGATGGCAGCACTTCCAGGGCTGCTGGCTCCGGAGCAGGTGGCCAGATGGAATTTCTCTCAGGTGCCACCCAAAGGGTCCCCATTGTCACAGGGTGATGTGCTCTGTGGGCAGCCTGTCTCCTGGCAAGGTGGTAACCTGAGGAACTTTCTCTTGTGCCAGCTTTTAGTAGTTTTCTAAGAATTTGTTTTATAGGTGAACATCCTATTCCTGTCACAAGGAAGGCCTTGGATCTGAAAAGAGGGATATGTGCCTTTAGCACATCATTTTGTAGCAGTGCTGGTCCCAAGGTTCATGGAGAAATGACACAAAATCCAACAGCATGTCTAGAGGAATGTTGCTTTCTAAAGTTGGAATTTGGCTTCTGACAGAGCACTGGGTTCTGTAGAGGTTTTGTGCTTTGCTTTTAATCTTAATAGACATTCTTGGTTCTCCTACAAATGCCTAATCTTATTTTAGATTCAATCAGAGCTCAGAAGTATCTCATGGACTTACCTGCAAGTTTTTAATCAGTTAGATATTCATGGTAGTTGATACAACCTTGGTATTAGTAATGTATTGTGAAAGACCTGTAAGAATAAATAAAAGCTGATAAGCTTTATGTTGGTGTGTACATGGGGGTTGACCTTAGTAGTTTTTCTCCTATCTTTTTAGGGCTGAGAACAGTACAGTTTAATAGCACAGAGCATTCTGGGGCATATAACTCTTCATGTTTGTATAAAAGGAAGTGCTAACTCAAATGGGTTAATAAATAATACATGCACACAAGGCAATTTTTCTTTCTTTTCCTGATTATTCTTTAATATTTTACTGCATTTTGAATAGCTTGCTAGAAAACTCATCTTTCCTAATGGAGCTCTCCTCCAAAAATACATCAGTTCTACAATAACAGGCATGGTTGGAGAAGAACTGTTTTTTCTGCTCCAGCTCTTGCTTATAGATTGCTACTAAATTCCATCTAAATAAATAAATATCAAATTTATTGAAGCTAAATAATGATATTGAAAGACACATGTTAATGTAATGAAGCAACTGTGACACACCAGATATTTTATAGGCTTGTCTGGAGATGATACCTTTTTTTATGATTGCCCTCCAGAAAAATAAGAATTTTTAATTAACATAATATACTAGAGCATAAGATAATGGTTCTTATAATCATTTGTCAAATAGAAACACTGATACTATAGAATATGACACTCTGATAAAATTTGTTCAGCTTGGAAACTTTTTCAGTGAATTTACATAGTGATTTAACTTCATACCTTGCTGCACTTAAGTTTGTAAATCCATTCCTGAAGTTCCTAGTGGGGTAGAATAACAGTGTCAGAATGTATGTGGATAGTCTTTTTCCCTCTACAGTGTTGTCAAACAGTGCAAGAACTGAAGGACCAAACATTGCTTTCTTTAATGGGACCAATGGCTTGTCAAAATCAGTACAAAACATGGAAACACTATAATTAAAAAAAAATTAAAATTCCTCTCCCGTTTCTCATCTAGTACAATATGTTGGGATGGGTTTGCCTTATTGTGCATTTAGCAAATGCTTCCAGTGAGCTGTCCAAAGTGAAACCAAGTTCAATTGATTTGCCTGTGTGCTACACCAGCTTTGTATGTATTGAAAGCATTGGAGCTCTGGTAATAATAAAATTCAAATGAAATAGAAATAAATCGTACATGCTGTTTCTTGCTGACATGATGACAAGTAGTTTCTCTCTGATTTTATTATTTCTTTGCACTAGCCAATATAAAACTTCTGCTAGCATTTCACAACACTTTCAGATTATAAATAGTTGCCTAACTCCATTATTGCTTATGCACTTAGAAACAATATAAAGCAGACTGCGATGGCCACTCTTCAGCTACGTACTGGCATAGCTCCAGCTGCATAGCTGTTGACTTGAGGATTTAGATACAAACTTAAAGTTAAGCCCATGCTTAACTACTTTGTCAGTCTGTTTGTCTCCCTCTGCCTCATTGCTCTTACTCTGAAATAAAATCTATGAGATTTAGCTCATTCTGACATATGAATGAATGTTCATGTATTTCTATATGCTCTTCGTTCCCAAGGCCATGGTGGATACACTCTTGTTTGAAGCTTGAAGGAAAGACTTTCCACTGTGACTTCCAGAGTGGTGTGAGCTGTGTGTACTCGGGGTGTGATGTGTGTCTGTTCTCAAAGGCCATGTTAGATGGGCTTCCCATCTAACCAAAACTTCTGTCAGCAGGTAGACTGCATTTCAGAATAAACCCTCTGGGAATCAGCTCCAGAACTCATGCTTTTTGCAGCAGTTGTAAATTAAGGCCTCTTTTTTGTGGCTTTTAATTTAAATTACTTACAGGTATCAATAACTTGATAAACATTTTAAAATGGTATTTAAAAACATTTACAGGAAAATACTACATCAATAATAGTAGCAAAGATTTAAAAAGTGAGTTGCATAAGAGCTATTTTATAGCCTGATATTGTAATCTCATATACACAACAAAAGTTATTACACAAAAAAAAGTATAATAAAATTATGAGTGTAGGCAGTGGCTTTCATAAACAGTGCAAGTTCTTCTAATACTTAATAAACTAAGAGATTTTACTAGAAGTGTATTTCTGTGATTTATGTGCATTCTTCCCCAAAATGGCATGCAGCTATAATAAGGTTTAGTTGGGCACTTATGCATGACCAAATTAATGAGTGTGATATTTGACTGTCTAGAGAGCTGTGGATATATTTAAACAAAAATTTTTATACCTGCTTTAATTATCCTGCTAAATCAGGTGTTAAGTAACAATATTGGCATATATCACAGGGAAAAAAACCCCACATTTGAAGCACAGATTTCCTTAAATTTTATTTCCTAACCATTTTGACAGCATGCCCATGTATCTCTTCATAGTTTAGTATTTGCTAGATGTACTGCAGTTTCCCCTGGCATATGTGTCCTGTAAGGCAAGGGACAACAGAATCAAGAAATAAACATCTGACCATGTCACAAATCCAATTAACTCTGACAAGGGCTAGTAAAGTCAAGTGAATAACAGAGCACTGCTGTCTGGTAGCAGCTTTGTAGACAGTAGGACACCAGCTGGACAAAGCAGAAGTACTTCAGGCAGCTGAATTTTCTGCATCCCCTAAGACCATCTTATACCCTGGCGAGGTCACAGCACTGTAGCATTTTCGAGTGTCACATCTCATCTTTCACTGTTTCTAAGCGGCAGAGAGGAGCAGGGAAGCATTCCCCTCACAGAATGTAAAGTATTTGCTAATGTCATTACAAGGTAATGCAGTGAAGCAGAAACTGTGGTTAACATGGCACAGCCTCTCCTCAGCCACCACCGTGCTGGGTTATGATAAACCTACAGTAGATTGCGGTGCAACAATCCTCGGGCAGAAATTCTGGTGGTTGTCTGGTCCCAGGACCTGTTCATGTTAAAAGTAATGCTCCTTTTTTAGATCTTGACACATGTAGTTAAATGGAACTGAAGGTGGCTTTGCTGGTCTGCTGCATTCATTCATGCCTGAGACTCGAAAATGTGGGTGAATTTCTCATCTTGAGTACAGCAGGTCAATCTGGTGACATTCCTTTGGCAAAGTTAATTTGGATTTATCTTGAGAGGAGAATCCATTCCCTGACCTTCTAACTGGAAATTGAAATTCTTCACTGCTTGTTTCTACAAAGGAAATACATACTCCATTTACTTTATCTATGTAATCCAGACAACACTCTGTTACACTTGGAAATTCTACAGTTTGGTTTCTCTTCTTGCTCTAACCTATTTCACAGTCATGCAGCATCCCTATGTAAAATGCTCACTTTCCATTTACAGTGGAGTAATGGAAGAAATTTTAGACCCATCAAGTACTATACAATATTCAGTGTTATTACTGTTAATTGTCAGAATTATTTGCAGCTCCTAATAACCTACTTTTCTAGTTGTCAGAACACTCAGATGTGTAGCTCCTCAGCTTTAACATGGGCGCTAAAACTGAAACAAAGGGCTATCCTCAGCTTTGGGATGGAGGAAAGAATGTTTCTTTGGGAAATAACATGAAAATTGGGGTTTGTTCATATCTCACAGCTAGTTTGCAGCTGACAAGCACTGGAAATTTCCCAGGAGTTTATTAATATTTCTATTTAATTGCAACTAACATTAAATTAACTTCAGCAACATTTTCCAAAGGGAGATTTCTCAGGTTTTTGGATTTCTGATCTAGAAACCAGACACAAATACACACAATGACTCAGTGGTTAGGTTATTAAATTATTAGATTTAGAGCAGGAAGCTGAAACTATTTCCCCTCTCCTAATTCTGCATGTTTGTATGCACTGCATCTTTTGAATCTTTTCCCCCTGCAACTTGAAGAGATATTTGTTCTCACATAGAGGGTAGAAAAAAAGAAAACAACTTCAAGAAGTCTGCCTGTTTTCTAGTTAATCTTAGTCTTGGTCCCATCTCTCCTCACACTGAGAAAGTAACATTGGGTGAAATGGGTAAATTTAAGTGTCAGGATGGTCTCTGAATCAAGAGAAAGAGCAAGGAAATAATAATGTGCAAGATTGCTTCTACAGAAAATTCAAAATTAAACTTACCATCATGCTTCTACATTTTTCTAACTGCATTGGAACTTGATCTTTTTGCTACAACTTTGGACAGAAATAGAATTTAGCAAATGGATATATGCTGTAGATGCAGCACAGGCATATGCTGACATACGATCACCATATGTCAGTCCTCAGTGATTCTCGAGCTCCTGAGACATGTTTTGTTCTTTAAACAGCTCTCCATCTTTTTAACATTTTGGAACACATTGGCTATTTTCATTACGCTTTTTTCTCTTTCCTTTGAAGCCACACGGATTTATGACTGACTTAGATTAGGCAGAAAGAACGGATAGAAGGAAACTAAAATAGCTTTCAGAGGTTACTACTACAGTCAAATTTGGAACTTCAAGTGTCAACATGAACTATTGAAATAAAATAAAGTCAACATTAATCTTTATAAATAAAGAAAACATACGGATTGGAATTTTTGTCCTGGGTTCATCCAGGATCACATACAGTATTTTATTCTTAGTATCTAACGTGGCAAGTTAAAATTTAATTAAAAACCCCAAACAACAAAAACCTTTGTGTTTAATTATGTATCATTAAAAGCTGAGATTTTGACTTGGAGATTGTCTTGAGTCAGAACCTCCCAGACTCACACAGAGAACAGTGGTAGCTGTCAGCAGGGTATTTCCTGTCGGTTTTCACTACAAACAAATAAATTTGATGTTTTCATATGATCTGCAGATGTGCTGCATGAAGGCATTTAGGTGCAAGTTTTACAGAGGCCAACAATTTTAGGCAAGTAACACGTAAACAGACTTCTGGTCTCTTGAAAAACAACTCCATCACAATAGTAGTAGAAAAATGGTACAGAATACAGAATATATTCTTTGACTTTTGCAACATCTCATGTAGGCTTTATCAGTGAAATAATTTGTATCGTTAGTGAAAAAAGAATTGCTTCATATATCGCAAGAGGGAAATCATCTCTTTCTGAATGTCTGGATTGATGCTGAGAATAATAACTACCATAAACAAGTCATTAGTAAAAATTTAGTTTTCCAATTTAAAGAGGACTCCTGCCTGGAGACATAATTTCTCAATGAACTCCAGCCTCCTAGCTGTTGCAAACCAAAGAGATCAAGTGTTAGACTTTCCTACAAAGTGTTCATATCAGCTTAGGCCAGCACAGGAAGAATTCTTAAGACTGTGCTGAAAGAACCAACGTTTCCTCAAAGCCTCTGACTTGACACAGGTACATTTGCTTTCTATTTTGGCATCTCAGAAAGGGTCACAGCTCTGCAGTGTAGAAGGGCATAAAGCAGTGCTTGACACATTGGGCATAAACACATATGTCATGCAGACATCCTCCTCTTATGAATAAATCAATTCCTGCTTGCACTAAAAGGCACTGATGTAATCACAAAATGGTTTAGAGGCTTTTTGCTCTGAACTGTGTAACATTGGAAGTTTTGCTGCTCTGCAAGTTATGGATTGGGCCTTAGTACACCTCTGTTGAAATAAAGGTCCTTCTGACAAGGTGAGTAAATGGAAACAAGGGTCCATAAGCTTTGGGCTGGCCTTCTCCACTGGGAAGTAAACAACCCAAAATGTATGATGGTATGAGGATAGCTCTCCTCCCACAACTCTTTGGTTTCCAGAGTAATTGCAGTTGGGTGCGCAGATTTCTCCAAGATGATGCTTGAAAGGAAAAGTTACAAAGATGACATAAAACTGTATTTTGTTTCTTATCCTAGGAAAGCCCTACATGGCACAATTTGGGTGTTCTCTGGACTTAAACCCATTAGCAGAAAAAGATAATGATGCTTTTATGAGAGCCAAATGGAGGGACAACACATAACAATATCATACACAAGCAAAATCAGAGCAGAACTAGAATGAGGGAAGGGGGAGGTAGATGATGGCCTGAAGGAGTCATTTATTACGTACTATAATGTGAGGAAAAGAAGAGCATCCCTTTCAAAAGGGAATCAGAAATTTATTTGGGATATTATGGCATTGTTCCTCAAAATCCCTTATATGTTCCACTGTTGTCTGTGTTTCTCAGTGCTACTGCCTTGCTCTCAGTAATTTTGCATCTGCTTGTTCTTGTTCCATATCTCAATATTGGTGCAGTCCTGTCTGTCTAAGCTTCTCTCCCAGGCTCAGCATCTCTATTTGATTGTGAGGAAAGCTGTCACAGTGGCAAACACTGTCAGAAAAATAGTCTTTTTGGTTTACATGTGCAGGCAAGAGGTAAGAAGGCCTTACTCAAGGTATTTTCCTGGCACTGCTACTGTGGCTGCAAGACAAAGGCTATTGTTCCTTCCCCTGCACCACCAAGCAATGCATGTTCCAGCATCAGAGTGAAGAGCAGGATCTGAAACAAGTAAAACAGTGGCACTCAGAAACTGCAGGGATGAGCAAAATCCTTCTGCCTATGAAGTCTTCATGTAGACAGTGGAGGCTGGGGTGAAATGTATCTGCATTAGACAGGTGAAAGGAGAACTTGATGCTTCTTAGAAGTCCTGTAGTTGAGGAAGTTTTGTGAGATAGCTTTATTTCAGGGGATTTCAGAGTGGGTGATAGAGATGTGTGGTACTGGACCAGTTTCCCCCTGATGCAAAGTCATTTCTGTATGAGGATATACTGGGGATGTGAAGAACCTCAGCTCCTGCTGTTTACACTTGTCAATCCACTCCTGCTATTCTGAGTTACTTGCTAAAGTAAACACAGACTATGCTGGTTTATTCACTGCACACAGACAGAACAAAAACTCCCAAGAGCTTGTGATGCACCATAATTTTTCAGGAAAATATAGCTCTCTGAAAGCAAAAATACTGAATTTAAATGAGATTCACAGCAATATGTTTTATTGACTTTGAGAGACAGATTCTGAAAAAGAGGCTTGCCAGGCTGAGACTTAATAGCTACATTCGGCAGACTTACACTGGGTTACATTGTAAATAAGAATTCCATTGGCCCACTGGAAAAGAACCTGGGGTGCTGGTCACCAGCTGGCTGAATATGAGCCAGCAGTGTGCCCAGGTGGTCAGGAAGCCCAGTGGCATCCTGGCCTGTATCAGGATCAATGTGGCCAGCAGTACCAGGGCCGTGACCATCCTCAGCGCTGGCCAGTCCTGGGTTCAGTTCTGGGCCCTTCACTACGAGAAAGACATTGACATGCTGGAGCAGGTCCAGAGGAGGCCACAAGGCGGGTGAAGGGTCTGGAACACAAGTCCTGTGAGGAGCAGCTGAGGGAGCTGGGGGTGTTTAGCCTGGAGAAAAGGAGGCTCAGGGGTGACCTTATCACTCTCTACAACTACTTGAAAGGAGTTTGTAGCCAGGTGGGGGTCGGCCTCTTCTGCCAGTGACAGGACAAGAGGAAACACCTCAAACTGCACCAAAGGAGGTTTAGGTGGGACATTGGGAAGAATTTTTTTCACTGAAAGGGTGGTTAATCAATGGAACAAGTTGGTGGAGCCACTGTCCCTGGAAGTGTTTAAAAAACGACTAGATGTAACACCAGTGCTTATGGTTTAGTTGGCATGGTGGTGGCCTGACAGAGGTTGGGCTCGGTGATCTTGGAGGTCTTTTCCAACCTTAGTGACTGTGATTCTGTCACCCGTAGGGGGCAGAGAGTATTTAAACACGCCTTGCTTTATTGTATAGTGCCACCTAGGGAGTAAAGGCTTTTAAACTTTACAGTGGCAAAGGAGAGGGACCTCTATTAATAACAGACAAAGCATTTCTTACAATAAACCATTTGCCTTTTGGAATATATTAGGGAAACAAAGTGGCGCTGAGATTTCTGTGCTGTGGAATCTGGCAAAAGAATTGTAACTTTAACAGTTCCCTCTGGAGCTGGCCATACTCCTCTCTCTTCCATAGTGAGTAAAAAAAGAGAGCCCTGTCTGGCTCCTCTGCATTCATCCACAGAGTCCCTGTCCAAAAGTCCAAACAAAATGTGGCTGCTGAGCCTACAACCACACATCTCAGCACAGGTGAATGCTTAAATACTACAGATAGATGTCGTCATAGAATCAGTTGGGTCATAAAAAACCTCTGAGATCATCCAGTCCAACCTGTAACTGAACACACCTTGTCAACTAGACCACAGCACCAAGTGCCACGTCCAGTTAGTTTCCTGAACACCTCCAGGGATGGTGACTCCACCACCTGGAGCAGCAGCCTGTTGCCAGTGCTTAACCACCCTTTCAGTGAAAAAAATCTTCCTAATATGCAACCTGAACCTCCCTAGAGCAACTTGAGGCTTTGTTCTGCCACTGCCATTTATCCCAGGCCTCGTACTTTAATGACAAAGCTAATGACAACCACAACAAATGCTGTTTGGGGTCTTCAGTCTGGTAAGGCTGCTTTGTCCCGCCGCCCAGCACTGAATTCCAGGGACACTCCAAACTGGCTGCTCCGGAGGGGACCACAGACTGGGTCAGGTTGGAAGGGACCACAGAGGGGCACCCGGTCCAACCTTCCTGCTCAGGCAGGGGATCCCAGAGCACAGGGTTGCGCCCAGGGAGGGAGACTCCACAACCGCTCCGGGCAACCCGTTCCAGCGCACCCGCACAGGACAGAAGTTCTTCCTCATGTTCAGGTGGAACAGCTGCGCGTCAGTTTCTGCCCGTGGCCTCTTGTCCTGTTGGCA
>JAOXXN010000395.1:40609931-40620806 GCA_026770055.1 Myrmophylax atrothorax
ACACCGGCAGGGCCCGGCGCGGACGGGCCCCTGCCCTCGGCAGGCCGCGCTGGGCGGTTTCCCCCTCCTGGCCTTGAAGGGCTCGCCGGGAGCGCCCTGTGGACGTACCGGCGGGGAGGGTGGAGGCTCCCAGCGCTTCATAACCCCTGCAGAAGTGGAGCTTCTGGGTTAATTTGTTAAACTGGGGCATGCAGAAGGTGCGAGGGAGATTATAACTCTCGGTGGTGCTGCTGGAGCTCAGGCTGATTCCCTCGGGGCTGCTGCTTTGGTTTCAGGGCGCGAGTGGGTCTGCTCTGAACTCGGCCCTGAAAAGGCACTCGAGACAGAAATCACCGAGACTAAAAAATAAGTCGCCATCTGGTAAACAGGCAGTAAATTTCAAATGCAGTTGCTGTGTAACACCCCAGCACTGATAAGTTCCTGCTCGTCCATCTGCCATAAGATTCCCCATCATCCCCACAAGTCTTCCTTGCAGGAAAGCTCCTTCCCTCAGATGGCAGCTCGGGAGGAGAAGAGGGCAGAATTGCACTACGGAATTGCACAATTGTATTTAATAGAATCGTCGAAAATCCTGAGTTGGAAGTGACCCGCAAGGACCATCCTGGCCCTACATGGGACAGTCCCAAGAATCACACCATGCACGTTGCCCAAACGCTTCTTGAACTCTGCCAGGCTTGGTGCTGTGACCACTTCCCTGGGGAGCCTGTTCAGTGCCCAGCCGCCCTCTGGGGGAAAAGTCTTTTCCCGATATCCAACCTAAGCCTCCCCGACACAGCTTCATGCCATTCCTTGGGTCCTGTCCCTGGTCACTTGTGTTCTCTGGGGAGTTTTCAGTTGGTTTTGTGTGATGGGAGTGTTATTTAAAATTACCTTAAGCATTTTTTCTTTGGATGCCAAATACGAAATGCCTGAGTATCTGGAAAATAATTATGGGGAAAATTATTATACTGTACTGAGTGATGTTTACTAAACCATCAGGTGTTTTTAATAAGAATTGTAAGTAACTCCTAAACTACAAGGAAAAAAAATTGCATTAGTTTTTCAGTATTTTTGGTCATTGTTCTTTGAAGTGTTGAAGGAACTTTTCAGTTGTACTTTCTTAAAATTACGTGCCCAAATGACTCAAAGGTGTGAGCTATAGCAAGATATTCTACATGCTGTGCTTCTTCATAGCAGTGAGCTACAATTAGCTTTCCACTGAGAAGTGTTCACTTCTTATTGCATGGCACAAAAGCAGCCTATTATACCTATACTGGTAGTGATGGGCATCATACAGAAGGTAAAATGTAAGTCTTGGTGCCACAAACTGTTGTTATAACGGCTGGCTACTGCCTGGTCTTCATACCCTTCAAAATGCTTTTGGAGCAAGAGTCATGTGATAGATTCCTCACCTTTCAAGAAAGAGATTCTCCCCCTGCCTATAGAGTTTGGAAATAAAAAATAATTCCAGAGATGCTCTCTTGTTCAGCAGCACAGTTCATGGAAGATGTAATTTACAGGGCGTAGGAACAAGAGAGCTCAGGAACAGCAGTCCTTGGAGAAACGGAGAGCAGGTATGAGAAGGATAATGATTGCAGTCACTCTCAGGTGTCTTCAGGTATGTGTATGTGGGAGATGTGCCTTCTTGTTACTTTGATGATATTGTGGCAGCAAGGCCATGAGGAGAGCAATCTCCCTTTCCAGGTGGCAGTCTCATGCTTTTCCTTGTTCTCCTCTCATAGAGCCAGTTTTCCCGAAGTTCTGCTGCCCACCATGATGTGACTTCCCCAGCAGCAGCAGCTGCCTGCTTGTGCAAAGCAACAGCCTCTGTGACATAGTGTTTCTGCTTCTCAGCCCCAGGATCAATAGCTAGGAAGATAATTCCCTGGCTGGATTCTTTAACTTCCAGCTCAGTGGTGCAGCTTCCTCCAGATCAAAATCTGAGTGGCTGATTTTTATATCCTTTTCCAGGTTGCCCCTTCTGCCCCTCATCAGCCTGACAAGTTTAGTTTTGGAGTTGCTCTGTACTCATGAAGGTTAGACAAATGGAAAGTTAAACAAATGTTAATACAATTTACAGAGATAAATCAAGTCCTGTCCTTGTGAAGCAGAGCATCTGTGCTGTTCTGGATGTTCCAGCTGATACCTGTAGCTACTGTATGGCTGGGAGCGTGTTGGAGGTGACTGGTGTGCCATGTGTTACCCACACCACGTGCTTCTGCAAGGATGCCAGAGGTCTCTGGATCAGAGCCAGCAAGTGGCATGCTGGATGTTTTGCCAAGGAACGATTTTCCTCCTTGTTGCACTTTTAGATGCCTCAAGGAATATGGAAGTAATAGTTTTATTTGCAAGCACTGGGATGGCCATTTGCAGCCAACAGCAGTACTTCCCCCCACCCCTCATTGAGGTGGAATTGCTGGATTCTGTCCACTGTCTTGTGCCAGCTCTCAGGTGATTCATGTTGGAGGGATCTCTTGCTAATAAAGATCAGCTGAAGCTGAACAAGAATGTCAGTATTACATTGGACTGGAATGACCGTTAAGTCTTCCATGGGTTTCAGTGTGTTTGGACAGAAAGGACAGAGAACAGCTAAAGTGGGTTTTTTTAAAGGACAAAGCTATGCTGTCAACTATGTCAGCTGGACTTTAGTTTTATTTTCTCAGTTCAGGTTTCACAAACCTGCTTTGTTTACTGAGTTGTAGCAGGCGTGGCTGACTGGATTACAGCCATAAAACTTACTTTTTAGGAGAAGGGACAGCTCTTTTTTTCCTTAAAGTAGATGGGTTTTTTAACGTACCAACTCACTTAGAGACAGTGAAATCTGAAGACCTGTCCTAATTTTTCCCCAGTAAATACATCAAACAGCTGTGTAAGGGGTGTTTTATTGCAGACCTTAGACAAGTGTCTCTTGTTTTATCTGTCACTTAACTGCAGACATTTTTCTTCAGGACGCAGACTTCATTTGAGATGCTGGGTTTATGACCCTGCATACAATGGCATTGGTCAGTAATGCACTCGGTAGTTGATGGCTCTCTGCGAGGTAAACTTGCATGTTGCTCAGACTGAGAGTTACCAGCTTCAAAAGTTTAGGAGTCCCAAGGCTCTGCACTGTGTTTGCTTTTACTAGCACAGTCTGAAAGTCATGCTGAGCAAGTACAGCAGATAACAGAACTGTTAGTGTGAAAGTTTGAGGGAAGATGCATTTGCATATTTGCTCCTGTTCTAGAGATCCTTGGAGGGTGAGAGCTTTCTGTTCATCTGTATAACCATAAGGTTTGGAGCAGGAATCAGATCTATGCTATATTTAGCTTGAAGGAGAGGTGCTTCTTGTTCCTTTCCTTTTTTGCTGTGGAAAGCCTTTGGCACATAAAACATTTTCTGAGCTTCTTTATGTTTTAAATTTCTCTTCTGCCTCTCCCTTTCAGGGAGAAGGCAGTGCAAGTGGTGTTGATCAATGCCTTATGCAGTCAGATTTTACAGCAGGTGTAGGCCCCTGAGGGTCCATCCCTCAGAGTACTGAAATTGCTGAATCCTGAGTTTTGTCTAAATCACAATGGGTTGTGCTTGCAGGTGTAAGATTGTTGGGATTTTAAAATCTCAACTTTGTTGACATCTTGAAAGTCACAACCAAATATTTATAATTCCTGCTCAAATGTGTTATTGCAAAGGGCAGTGGAAGGGATCTCACTGTCTTCCCAGCCACAGGCACAA
Organism: Myrmophylax atrothorax; assembly: GCA_026770055.1. Taxonomy (NCBI): domain Eukaryota; kingdom Metazoa; phylum Chordata; class Aves; order Passeriformes; family Thamnophilidae; genus Myrmophylax; species Myrmophylax atrothorax. The sequence continues at coordinate 40,613,622 of JAOXXN010000395.1, forward strand.
ACTTAATAGATTATTGTCTGTTTCCTGCTCACTGTGGATGGTAATTGATGAATCCTCTGAGGTGTGGCTGTCCCTGCTGTTGCTGTTTGCCCTATATTTGTAAATTTTCCTAGTCACTAGTGGGCAACCCAGATATATTGGTGGTGACAGGGGATGGATTTTGCAGAGGAGCTCATAGCTGTGTTTTCATTTGTTCAAAGTGAAAACAAAATTACAAGAGTTTGCATTACATCTCTGAATTCTAGGGAAGAGAAATAAGGGATTGACTTCACAAAGCCTACCCAGCCTATTAGGATAGCAAAAGATAGGTTGGAGCAAATCTTCCACTGTGAAATTCAAGATACAGTTTTCTGCAGAAGCAAAAGTCATTGCTGGTTTCTAAAGTCTCAAAGTTACAAAGTTTCACAAACAAATGATTTTTGTATGTTCTAGCACATTAGCTAACACTCTTAGAAATAATCTGTCTGGTGTGGTGGTTGTGTGGTTGGTTTTTTTACCTCCAGTGGTTTGTGTTCGTCAGAAGGAAGGGCTTAGTGGGGTGGGTTTTTTTCCAGCTTCTTTGGTGTGGAATGTCTGTGCTTTCTAATGCAACTTCACCGAATTCTTAATTACATGATCACAACAGGATTTAGTTGACTTCTTTCTGAAAAATATGCTCAATAGTGACTGAAGCAAACCATTAGGAATTCTATGTAAAAGAGATGGAAGGCAGTTATAACTTTTATTGCATAAAGGGGCCACCATCATAACTGCTACATATTTTTCTTGTTGTCTTAGTCTGGAAAAGGATATAGTAGAACTGGAGAAGATTCTGAGGAAAAAAACGTGAGGAAGATGCAGAATAAACTGCTCCTGCCCACATCAAAAGAGAGAGAGTTCAAAGAAAGATCCATACAATTTGGAGAGAGGCTGAAAAAGTGACTAGGCAGCATTTGCTTGTGCCTTGCAGTATAATCACTAAACAGCATTTGATGGAGTGTGTTGAAGACAACAAAAGTATAGAAAGGGTTTTTTTAAATAATGTGTCAGGTCTGTCACTGATTATTAACAATGATTGTTCCATTGCAGCCTCTTTTTTAGGAAGATACTTTTCCAAAGCAGGGAGCTGTGTGGAAGGTCCAGTGTTTACTGTGCTTTGTGCTGATTTCCAGAGCATCTCTTGCTTGCTGTTTAGGAAGCAGCATACAGGATGCATGGATTTTCACCTCTCAGCCAGTGTGGTACCTATTTTATGATGCATGGACTTCACTGCTGGTTTTTGAGTAAAATAAGACAATCCTAGTGTATGGTTGCAGCTTTAAAGAGAAATCTAAACTATATGGATTGTCAGCTAACTTGCAGGCCTTTGGTTATTGATTGAGCACAGTAATTTACATTTTATGGAGAGGAATTCACTAGTGTAGAATAATTTGGGATATTGTAGTAGGAGATGTAACTTGGGATACAGATAGTGTAGTAGTGAGATTGTGGCAGTTATCTGGAAAGTTAATTGTACTGGCAGGAGGATCTTGAGAACTGGAAGAAACAAAATAGCTGTCATCACACTTGCAAACTTTTTTGTAATTTTCTGTCCACGTTACAGATCAAGGTACGGAGAAACATGAAGGAGCAGGTACTTCTGGGATTACAGATCAGGAAAAGGAGTTGTCCAGCAGTGCATTACAAGCGTTTCAGGTGAGACAAAGCCAAACTCTGAGACTTCTAATTTACCACATAACTGCTAAATGGGCCTATGTAATTGTTTTTCCTGTTTTTTTTTAAATACAGTTGCAAATGCATCAACAGATTATTATGTGGAAAGTAGCACTAATTGTGTTGTAAAATCAGCACATGCATTTTCTCTCTGATGTGATGTGAGAAGACTGAACAGGGTACTTGAACAAGAACATGTTTAATCTTGCTTCAAAACCGTAGTAACCTTAAAAGCTGTGTGGGGATTTAATTAGAAGAAGCAGGCTGCTATTCTGTGCCAGCATTGGAAATACATGATCTCTCTGAAAAATTAATCATTTCAACCTAAAAATGTTGTGTTAAAGGGTTTAAAGGAACCATGTGTATTTTAAAAAAAGCAACACAACAAACCTTTTTGTGTTTTAGCATCATGCCCCATTTCACTTTCATATACTGCTCTGTCACTTGCATTAAAACATATTCTGCAATGCATAACACCTACAGGTGGTATTTACTACCTGTTTTGTGTTTCTTGGAAGACTCTGTGTGTGTGTGTGTGTGTGTGTGTGTGTTAAAACTTGGATACCAGGTCTTTTGATTTGTTTAGTTATTTTTTTGTGTTGTCTCCTAATTTTATTTGGTGAGACAGGAAGTATAATTGCTTTCCCTTTCAACTGTTGTATCTCTGTCTCCAAAATGCCTTGTGTTAATTCGGTTTTGGATGTGTGAAACAGGTCAAGGGGAAGAATTTAAATGCTCTTTTTTGAGATTCCTGCTTGAATGTTTCACTCAGTATTTTAAATTTGTCTGGAATGTTGTTACATGACATGTTGTTACATGTTGTGCATGTAGTTGGTCCTTAAACTGACTACAGCTGGTGTTGTTCACTGATGTCTTCTTGAATGCTGTCTGGCTCAATTATTCTTTTTCAATCATGTTTTTATCATTGGTGTTTGATCCTGAGAACTGAAGGCACAGCAGAGTTATTTGTTTTCCACCTTGCCCACAGACCTACATGACTAAAATACTTTTGATCTGATGATGACTCCATCTTTACTTTTTTACTGGTCCAGTGTTTTTGATTTATCTCATGATGTTTTTCTTGTTTTAAGAACTCCCTAAATTCATGGAGTTGAGGTGGCAATGCATGTGAGCAGAACTAATCTGGTGTTTGGTTTGCCAATTTTCTTGCTATTGAGTAGCTGTAAATAGCATTGTGGACTGCCTTGCGTTCTGCTTTATCATATTACGCTTGAAATTTCAGTCTTGACAGAATTTCTATAAAATTGGATATTGCATTATAGTTCCTTTCTAGTAGAGGGGCATAAAGGACCGTGAGCTAATGAGAAACATTGCAAAATAAGCTGAGTATGTAAAGGTTCAAGGTTTGTAGTCCAGCCATGGTTAGAAGCCTTGTTGCTGTGATCTGAAAGCTGCTTCTGTTGAAGAGGAGCTCTGAGCATGAGCACAGGAAGAGAATCACTGGGAGATGAACTGTCCTGATTTAAGAACAGACCAGCAGTTGAGTTGCAAGTCCCCGTGTTTGTGCACATGATCAGTAGGCAATCTGTGCTGCTGGTGCGTAGAGCAGTGAAAATGCTGTCAGCGTCCTGCTACATCTGCCTCTCTGGGAGTTGTGTAACTGGGCTTTCATGGGAGACTGAAGGAACTGGAATGGTTCCATTGAGAGTAGCTGCAGAATGGCAACTTGCTTGGAAAGAGCAGAAGGCCCTCGGAGTCCACCTCTGCTGTATTCTTTCCTTAATAGAGGAAGTTAGTCAGGAGCTGAGGAGAAGCTCCATGGAACAGCTCTTGAAAAGGAGGAGGAAGTGGAGGGTGGTTGTAGTACTGGAGAGCTTAGCTTTTGGTGTGAACCATTGACAGAGATGGAAATGAATCTGCTTATCTGTCTGATCACATTGGAGGTAACCCTGATATGAAAGAGGCGAGTGTGATCCTTCCTGTGTAGGAATGGCACAGTTGAGAGTTAAGTGTCATTTAGGCTTAGCGTAGTTGAAAGAGTCAGGAATTCTCTTTCATTCCTTGATGCCACTGAATTCCTCCTGTACCAACACAGAAAAGACCAAAACTGAGAGCAGGCAGAGGTGAGCCTTTCTGAAGTCCTTGTTTATTCCTGAGGTCAAAGAAAGGGATTTTTTGATTAAATCACACATCAGTGGAGCATCATGCTTTGCTCCTAGTTTCTGTTTAGGCCTGCTTGGGTGACTGAATACTTCATCCAGCAGCTAAAACTTGTAAAAATGTTTTTTAAACCTATAGTTGGAAAGTGACACCCTCTTTTTCCAACCTGTCTTAAGCTGACTTCCATAGATTAAATTGTAGCTCACTATATATCCAGGTGAAGTGAAGGATGAATGTAAAATGTTGGTCTGGGACTTGTGTAAGCAACTGCAGCCTCTCAATGTTCATGTAATGGGGAAAGGTTATGAAAACTGAGCAAACAGAGTATTGAAACTTAATATATGACTAAGAGAAATCAGAATCACATTTGTCATGGAAATGTCTGTTTGTCATAATCAACTATGTAATTTGTCCTTCACCAGATTATTTTTGAAGTTTGGGTATGGCTTCAATGTTTAGTTTTAGTTTGCATACATGTTAATCTGCCTGAATAATGAACTGTGTGTGTAGGCATTTAGTTCACTTCACTTGCTGCTGAAAAGGAAAGACTTTGTATCTTCTAATGCATCTTTCTGGTATGTGTGCAATTTCCAGGCTGGGAACTATGATGCTTGCTTACAACACCTGAATACCCTTCAAGACATCAACAAAGATGACTACAAAATTACTTTGAACACTGCTGTTGCAGAATTCTGTAAGAGTAACCAGACTACAACAGACAATTTGAGACAAACCCTTAACCAGCTGAAAAACCAGGTAATGCAAACGTTGACATAATACATAATTGACATAATTTTGAGCACAGCTAATGGTGGTCACATCTTCCAGTGAAATAGGAGTAAAACTTGTGCCCCTTGTCCTTTAGCTTTAATAAAAGTATAAGAAAATAACATTATTTTTAAGCATTTGTGTCAGTTTAATCTTTTAGAACAATTTTTTTAGTTATGTTTTTAGTTATTGTTCAAATTGATCTGAGTATAATCATTAACACCTGCTATGTTCTTTCAGTAGAAAGTTCCTTAACCTGGAATAGTTTGTGAAATAATAAAAAGTGAAAATATTACTTTACTACTCAGTTGACAGCTATCTATTTAATTGTGTATTTTTTTGTGGGTTTATGTGCAACAACAGTAAAGTTTATTAGATTATAACTCTTACCTATCTTTAGAGAAATTCTTAGCTTTGGATTATTTTTTTAAATATCTGATGCTTTAAAATCATAGGTACTGAAAGTTTGATGAAATGAGTGGGGTTTTTTTCAGGTTCACTCTGTTGTTGAAGAAATGGATGGTTTGGATGATGTTGAGAACAGTATGCTGTACTACAATCAGGCTGTTATTCTGTATCATCTGCGCCAGTACACGGAGGCTATATCAGTTGGGGAGAAGCTGTACCAGTTCATAGAACCTTTTGGTATGTAGACAAGAGTTTTGTTCATGCAATAACTACAGAAAGATCATTCAGTCATTCTTGCTGTCAGACTGACTTGTCAGATTTGTTATTTGCCTAATATGATTTTAAAAAGTAGATAGGGTTTGGGATGAAGAATGTTTTACTTATATCAAGGGCAAGAACAAAATTTGGGGGGAAGGTACTTCAGAGACATTTAGCAGAGAAGTATGAGGAAACTGAAATGGATTTTTTACATGAAAAGGTATTTATGTAAATGATATGTACAAAGTAATGGAATGTTTTAAATCTAGTATTTTTACTTTTGCCATACTTGTATGAAATAGCTTCATAATCCTTGTTGAATTTTACAAGTGAGAAGGCTGAGGGGTGTGTGTGTGTGTCAATAAATTAGGGAAATGCTACTGTGCTTCTCTTTCAATTCCTCACAGTTCTCAATATGCATAATTGGGACCTACTCTGTGAAGTCAGATGTGTTTGTCCAGAATCTTTCCAAGTTCTGTGGGATTCTGCATTTGCATGTGTCTCTCTGTTTAGATGCTGCATCTTTGGTGTTGATCTTGCTTGGATCAATTCTCCTAAGTTGTGAACATGAAACACTTGCTAAGCTGTCTTTAGTCTCTGCTCCTGTGCTGATGCCATTTGAGTGAATGAGCTTTCTTTTCAGTGCACGTAGCTATGGATGTGTTTCAGTGTATGTGCACTTAGCTTGGTGGCTGCATTTTTTTTCTTATGTAATATATTGGGTTTTCTCCAAATGTTGCATAGATGCACTTTATAGTAATTTTTTTTCCCGGTCATATTTGGAAGGTTTAGTATTAGAGCTGTAAAATATTTTTTACTTCTTTGCTTTATACAGAAGAGAAGTTTGCCCAGGCTGTGTGCTTCTTGCTAGTAGACTTATACCTGTTAACTTACCAAGCTGAGAAAGCCTTGCATCTGCTTGCTGTCCTGGAAAAAATGATTTCACAGGGCAACAATAACAGCAAGAATGGAAAAAATGAGGTAAATGAGCTTAAAATCATATGAATGTCACTAAGTCTTTACCACAAGTATGCTTTAACTGAATCCAAAGTTGGTATTTTAAAGTACTTTTGAAGTATAAAACTCATCTGTAGCTTTGGACACCAACTTAGACACGTTAATAACTGAGTTAATTGTGTACAGCAGTTGTTTATTCCTTCTCTTTCACCTTTTCTCTTACACAAAGGGAGCTAAGATGTCTTTGAGTCAGAGACTTGCATTGGAAAGACAGTTGTCTGCAGGGTCAATACATGTAATTGTCCTTGTTTGTCCTGGATTATGACCATATGAGCCCTAAATCTGAGACAGAAATCCGTGTCTGAGAGGAAGTGCAATTGAGTAGCATACGATGGGAAATAAAGTATCTTTTTTCCATAGTATCTGAAAGTATGAGGTGGACTTTGAAATGAAGTCCATTGCACCTCTGTTGGAAAACTCAGTAGAATCAGTAGTGGCTTGGAAGTGAAAAGAGGACACTTCAATCTTTTCCTGTTGGTGGAATGTCACACAAGAGAAAATGTTTTGTCTTTAAGTGTATAGTAATTCTACTGAAGGAAATATTAAAGAGATACTGTAGAATGTGCAGAGAATCCTTCTGGGTAAAATATTCTTCTCAACTGCAGAGTAATGTAATGTAACACTAATGCTATTATAAGAATTCTATTTTCATAGGCTAGTGTAGTTGTGGATTTTGATTGTTAAGCTGAAGTTACAATTTTTGCTGGTATATTTTGATGTTAAATACTGTCAAATACTCCTAAATAATTATTTATGTGAGTCGAATGTGTCAACTGAATTTAAATGGTGACTAACAGTAACACTTCCATTTTTTTTTGTTTGACAGTCAGGTAATAATACAAATAAAGATTCCTCAAATCAAAAAGCTGAAAGTGGAGCTTTAATAGAAGTTGCTAAATCTAAGATACATCAGGTTAGTGA
>JAOXXN010000395.1:40620824-40633790 GCA_026770055.1 Myrmophylax atrothorax
ACGTTTCTTCAAGGTTTTTTTAAAATGAAGTTCCATCTTCTTCAAATCTAGTTTAGCATGAGTTGTGGTACCCTGTCTTGTCCTTGCTGTAAAACAAAGGAATGAGTTTATCTATTACTTCCTTTTTGTAACATCCATATACAGCAAAAAACATGACCTAACACAACCACCTCCTCCATTTCAGTCCCTGCAGTTCATAAAAATTTCTTTCAACTGCAGTTAGCTGCACTGTTTATACCTGTTAGACCTCCAAAAGTCTAAATCAGCTGATGTTTTATTTCATTGTACTGTTGTGTTGCAAAACATGTGAAGAAACAGAATGCTTCTCTATCAGCATTCACTTACTAATGCTTTCAGCCTGGTAGGTGAATGTCTGGGGATTAAGAGGTCACATTATTTTAGTTAGTTTGTCACTTTGGGTGGTAGTATCTGTGTTTGAATAGAGAGCAGCTGTTGACCATTGAACAAAATGTTCATCTGCTTATTGTAAATATAAGACCTATAAATATCTTGTTAAAAGTCTGAATAGCATTTCTTTTTTATGAAGACTTTTTGAACAGATTTTTACTACGCATTTTAAAGATATATATGAAAGATGCATAGTAAATCCCTAGGTAGGGTTCCTCTTGGAAACCTGCACAAGTTATTGCATATTATTTAAGAAATTTAATTTTTCCACAGTATAAGGTGAGGGCCTACATCCAGATGAAGTCACTCAAAGCATGCAAAAGGGAGATCAAGTCTGTTATGAATACAGCTGGGAATGTAAGTATTCTTAAGACTACTGTTTTTCAAAACTAGATGTCAATGTTATCTATCTTAAAACTGAATTTGCTATTGTTTTGTTTGGGGGGGGGTGTTTGTTGTTGGGGTTTGTTTTGATTTCAGTGTTTGTGGGTTTTTTTTTGTTTGGTTGGGGTTTTTGTGTTTGTTTGTTTTCAGGTGGTTTTTTTTACTACATATTTGTGAGGTTTATGTCTTCCTGGAAAGCAGTTTCTTGTTTTATATAGAAGTTGTCAACTCAGAATTACATCCAACATCCCAAATCAGTTCTGCATTAACTGAGAAGCAGGGAATGGGAGAAAAGCACTTCCCTTTTGTTGCCAGTTTCAACAGCTGCTATTTGAACAGAAATCCTTCTGGATCATGAGGTCTCTGTTGGCAGACCGGAAAGATGAGAGTCTGGGAGTAACTCTGCAGGGAGGGAAATGTGGGGAGAAATGTGCTGGAAGGCAGGTTGGAGAAAGTTTGGAGATCCTCTGCACGTGGCCTTTGCCATGACAGAGCTCTCTGGAATAACAGTGGGTTTGAGAGCAGCCATAAAGAGTGCATGTGATTTGGTAGTTCAGAAGGGACTGTTAATCATGTGCTCAACAAAGAAATGCTGCTGCTTGAAAGTAATGGGGCCTAAGCCCATTTAATTTAAAAATGGCAGTGGAGGCAAGCTGTTTGTCAAGTGATTTAACAGCAGCAGTTGAAATCATGAACTGCAAGAGAACTAACTATTGTTTTCTCCTTCACAGTCAGCTCCTTCTCTCTTTCTTAAGAGCAATTTCGAATATTTGAGAGGCAATTATCGTAAAGCTGTCAAACTCTTAAACAGTGCAAACATTGCTGAACACCCAGGCTTCATGAAAACAGGTAAAATAGGAAACCTTCATCCTGAGAGTACTCGAATGTGTAGTGTAATAGGACTACTTGTCCTTGTTAATTTTAAGCATATTAATGATTATTTGGGTAGGTCCTGAATGTCATGGATTTATATGCTAGATATGCTTTCATCTTTCTTGTGCTCCTTCATGAAACACTGTGGTGTTTCTCACTGAATGTTCTTGTAGACAGTGCTGTGATTGGCAATGAAAATTGATATGTGAAGGTGTAAATGTAGTATTTGCAAGGCTAGTAATTGAGGCTCTAAATCAAGAAATGAAACAAAAGGCAACTTACAAGATCTAGAATTGAAATCTCACTTTGTAGGTGGAGAGGAGACTGTAGCAGTTGTGATGATGATTGTGGGGGAATTGCAGATGTTTCATGAAATGTTAAGGTTTGACTTCTATTGTATGTGATTTTAAACTTCTTATCTCTAGAAAGTGTATATGTGTGCACATGCACAGAACAGCATGTTAACCTGTTGTTTTTCAGACATGAGTTATTTGTATACCATAAATTACCTGTATTTTTACACTCATTGTATATAGTATTTAAATATATTTGAGTTTTAATTGGCAGTTTAAAATGTCAGTTTAAAAATAGAGAGAGAATGCTGTGTCTTGTGTCAGTACATAGCTAGGATTTAAAAAAATACTTGTGCTGTAAAATGACTGAATTTCTTTGCTGTTTTGTTCAATACTGGTTTGGTGATAGTACTTCTAATTTCCTGTCCTGTAAGACTCTTTTTTACCTAGTAGATATTGCTACATAAATTACTTAGATGATAGAAGTCTGAATTGACACTCTCAATAAATTGTTTAAACTTCTATATTTGCAGTTAAGTTCCATAGAAAACATTAAAAAGAATTGCCATAGTGCCTATTTGCACAGTAGAGTGTTCACTTATTAGTCTTCCTAGTTTCTGACTAAAATAATGTCTGTTGAATGTATAATGGCCTGTTTCTTGGTAATTTGGACTCTTAGGGGATTTTTTTTCCTGTTTTTCTTTATTATCTTTAAAGATTCAGTTACCAGCAAATAAGATGAAAGTTTATATTTTTGTCCTTTAGAAGGAAGTTTTGACAGTGTTACCTAAACATGATATATTTAGAAAGAGGAGTGTATTTCCTGCTTGTGTGGTGGGGTTGGCATATTTGTTTATTTTATAAAACTTAGGCAGATAATGTGATTTGACCTTTTCACTTTTATAAGAGTCATCTGTTAGAGGACTTGAAGTGCTTGCATGCCGAGTTCTATGGAAACCTCCAGGTGAACTCACTTCAACTTGCCATCTGTCAAATTGGCTTTATATCTGGCCCTCCTAGAATATGGTGCACAAGATCTGGGAATCTGTGGTCAACTCTCCACGAGAACTAGGATGGTGGGCAGAAATGTATGTTTTTAAAATGGATGTGAGGCAGGGACATAACTCATAATCCATTAACATGTTTCATAGACTGCCATAATATGCTGACCTGTGAGAGAGGGGTTGGAGCATTTCATGGGCTCAGCAACAGTTTTCAGTTTGTGGAAATGGTCTTTGCTTGTTCTCTCAGGTGAATGCTTACGGTGTATGTTCTGGAACAATCTTGGCTGCATCCACTTTGCAATGGGAAAGCACAATTTAGGAATTTTTTACTTTAAAAAAGCCTTGCAAGAAAATGATAATGCCTGTGCACAGCTGGGAACGGGCAGCTCAGATCCAGGTAAGGAAGAGATTAAAGTAAATGGTGGAAGAGGAGTGGGTGAATCAAGAAAATAGAGGGTAGAAGGTTTCAGTAGTTACCAGCAAAATTCCTGTCCCGTCTCTCTGTGGAGGACAGGATAAGGAGGGTGAGAATCTTGACAATAACTTGATTTCAAAGCATAGTTGCTGTTACCAGAAATGCATAACAATGATAATGAAATATTTCATGGTCACTGCAGCCAAAGCTGCCCTTGAGCTTCACGTTCCCCACCAGCCCTTCCTTGTTGGTGAGTACAAGGTCCAACATAGCACCTCTCTGCACTGGCTCTTGCAGCACTTGGGGAAGGAAGTTCCCATAAGCACATTCCAGAAATCTGGATTGTTTGTGCACTGCTGTGTTATCCCTTCAACAGATAGCAGGGCTAAGGCCTGTGAAAGTGAGGCAGCTCCCATCTGACTATAGGGGGTCTCAGCACTCAGTCTTCATCATTTTCATTTCTTGTTCTCTTTAAAATCTACTTACTATCACGCATTTTATTCTTTTTCCTATTCCTCCCCTGGACCAAAGTGCAGCCTTAGGTATCAGTGTGAAGACAGAAAATGTTTCAGCCTCATTAACAACAAAGTGGTTTTCTTCTGGAGTTTCAATGAGTAACAAAGATGGGTATTCTCACATATTTGGGATTCGGTAGTATTTATAATATTTTAGCTTGAGTGACAAGGAACATTTGTGGTTAGCATTTAATGTACTCCAATCTTTATTAATAAACAATACAATTAATTTATCATTGATACCAGTTATGATGTGAAAGGAATTTATTCACAGAGGAGACTAGTGAATTTTTGTGATGAAAGTGGGGTTTTGGTAATTTTGGGGTGTTTTCCACAGCTTCCATCTTCCTCTTAGACTTCTGTTTTCTGCTCTCCTGAGCTGCACATCCAATATGATGTAATCCTTTTCTGCAGGTAAAAAATTTTCAGGGAGACCCATGTGTACACTACTGACTAACAAACGGTATGAGTTGCTCTATAATTGTGGAATTCAGCTCTTGCACATTGGGAGGCCCTTGGCTGCCTTTGAATGCCTGATTGAGGCAGTGCAGGTTTATCACTCAAACCCTCGTCTGTGGCTGAGAATAGCAGAATGCTGCATTGCTGCCAATAAAGGGGTAAGTAGCTTTGCACATTTCTTTTTAAAAATGACGTGGTCACAAAAAAGTAGGATTAATACCTAGAGTTAAGCTGTGCATTTTAGAGCCCTAATTTGCAACATCTCCATCTGAGTCCAAGTTGATTATTTTTTGTGTACATGTGTTTTTGTGTGTTTAATCTGAAGCTGAAGCAGGTGGAAGGCAATCTTTGCATGTGATCTTCTCTTCTTCATGCAGCCAAAGTTTCAGTGTTTCCTCACTCATGTGCCATTAGAGATTGAGAGGGGTGAGACTGTACTGTGGGTAGCCTGTAAGTGGCATAGGCTGAGGAAGCAGAGATGAGCCTGCTTCATCCTGAAGCTGTCACGGTCACAGCAGCTGGGCACTGAATCTCTTCTTAGCTGCTGAGACTTCACCTTCTTCTGCTGGCAAAGTTGGTGGAAACTTGCTGATGGCAGTGTATTGCATGTTCTCTGGGGCAACTTTGTTTAGGATAAACCCACATGTTAAGATTCAGAAAAGTGGGGACAGGTTCGTGTTTGCTCTTTGAAGAGAAAACTTCACTAAAACAGTATGTCTGTGAAATTAAGATATACTGTACTTGATTCTCTGTGAAACTAATTCACCCCTTATGTGTGAGAGAGTGAGTTTGTAATCTGTAATTGCATCATCTGTGCAGTTATTTCCACAGTATGCCCACTTCACTCACCACACAGGATGTGTGGGGTTAATTGAACAAATACCTATATTCACTCTACTTCCCCTCCACTCCTGAATTCTTTTTTCCCTCTCGGGATGGTCTGTGTGCATTTATTTACTGCACAGTATCCAAATCCTTCCAAATACAAAATTCCTAACTTTTCCCTTGGGAATTTCAAAGGTGCTCATTATTTCGCTATCTATTTCATAAAATTTAAGAAAGATACTCAAAACTTTATGGCTTTATAGCAGAGTTTTTCTTATACCCCCATTTCACAAGCACAGCACTGAAGTTTCAAGAGTGTCGTGTCAAAAACAGACTGAATTTTATTGTATAAGTGCTGACTGTAGTCAGATTGCTCTTGGTTTTATAAAGCACGGTGAGTGCAGGACAAAACAGCTTTCTTCATATTCACTTTGCAATTTTGTGTGTCTGTCCTACTGGATACAGGTCACACACAGATAAAAGACATCTGATCATCTCTAGTGAAAAGCTGAGTATGAAAGAGTGGATTAGCTTAGGTTTTGTGGCAAAACCCCAAACCTGGGATTCCATTTATGGGGACAGAGTTTAGCAGTCTGGAAAAGCGAAATGCAGGCCCTTATGGGGCACTTCTCCATCTACTGCAGAGTAGCCAAAGCAATGGGTTATACCAGGCTCGTGAGGCTTTCTTCCTGCTGCAGTTATGATGTCGTGTGGTGTACCAGAGAGCCTTGAATTCATGTCACAAAACCAGCAGGTTGATTATCAAATTCATAATTTTAGAAGAATTATGTTTGTATGCTGTTAATATTAAAGGCAATGAGGAAGTGTCTTTAAATTATAAGTTAGATTTGCAACATGACAAGTGAAGCCCTAAAGCCAGTAGTGTGTTTTTATTTGACCTTGTAAATCGATTTGCAGTAATATTCCTTGCAATAATATTCCTTTATATGTAAGTATAGGTTCATACACTTATGCTCTGAACATCATGCAGAAAAGTCATTTCACTGAAGCTAATTTTCACTCACTTTAGTATTTTAGTTTATAAAATATAGATGGAAGAAGATTCCCTTTTAAAATGTGCATTTTAAGCACCGTTTTTGAAATACGTGCTTTGTATCGAAACTCATGTATGTATTTTTTATTTGAAAATAAATGCTATTATGTCCATATTCTTTTTCACAATAGATTCTGATAAATTTTCTGAAAAGCAATAGCTATTTGAAGTTCAGATTTAGGGTTTTTCCTTAGAACTGCGACTCTTTATTGCTGATTTCATTTACCAATGAAGTTAAGATTGCTCATGATAAAACAAACCCCAGTAAATACAGTGTAGAGATAATTCTTGGGACTGACAGTTAGGGTGCTTTGAGTTCGTTTGACCCCAGAATGTCTGCATACTCAAAAATCTGTCAAACCAGTTAATTTCATGTATCATTTCATATGTTACTGTTCAGCTTCTTGCTCCCCATGGAATGGTTTGAGAGCAGCTTTTTCAGAGACCATTCTGAATGCTGTGTAAGCAGGGAGAGAAGATGGCAAGTGTTACAGTGCCAGTTCTGAATATTATTTGGCAGATCATATTGTTTCTTTTTAGATATCCTGTCAGTTCTTTTAATATGACTTGGTTCATTGTTCTTTGCTTTCAAAACAGAGGAGAAACTAGGTCAGTAGGCTATCAGACAAGCTGTCAGAACTAATCTGTGCTTGCCCTGTGTGCAGTAAAACCCCTCTGCAACACAAAGACAATAGAAGGTGCCTGATCCTTCCTTGTACTTAAGCTTTCAAACCGTGCCCATTATTAATTCTTATATTTTAGCAAGGTTCAAGGTCTTTTTCTAGCTTTCACTTATTTTGTCAAGCTCTCATGCAACAGCCTTGATATTTAAGTTCTTTTTTTTCCCTTTTTCCTTTTAGACATCAGAACAAGAGACTAAAGGTCTTCCCAGCAAAAAGGGCATTGTGCAATCTATAGTAGGTCAAGGCTACCACCGTAAGATAGTCCTGGCATCCCAGTCCATACAGAATGTTGTCTATAAGTAAGTGTATTTTCCATGGGTTATTTTGTTGGTACAGTTTTGTTAAGGGTATGTATCTGTTTATCAAAGGTTTTAAAACTGTTGTGGAATAACTGTTCATTCACGTACTGAAGAGAGAGGCTCGCCAAAGGCACAGGGAGTCCTACTGGAACATGGTTTGTGCCTCCTCAGGGATGGCCAGCAGAGGGCTTAGCTGTGTGTTCGTGGGAACTAAGAGGAGCATTAAAGCTTGCAATTGATTTGTCTGAAATGTGTATTTCCAGATTACTAAATCTGGCCTCTTTTTCTCACTTAAATCTTTGTTTTCAGTAGTCTACTTTAGAAAAGTGCAGGAAGATTCTCGTTGCTCTGCCATAAAACTTCAGGAAGTGAAATCAAGAAAAACAAAGAGAACTACTTTATAACTATATGGTTGAATCTATTTGGGCATTGTGGTGTGCTTTCAGTGTGTAAAAATAGCAAGACACATACATCCTTGTAAATTCAATCTGTTATATTAAAACATTATTTAATGTTTTTAGGATAAAGTTATTTCAGATATTTCCAGAGCTCTGCTTTTATTTTTTAATTTAGTAGGATTGCTACTTACTGGTTCCATCTTGTGTGTCTCTTTAAGTGATGGGCAGTCCTCAGCAATACCTGTAGCCAGTATGGAGTTTGCAGCGATTTGTCTAAGAAATGCCTTGCTGCTACTGCCAGAAGATCAACAGGAGCCAAAGCAGGAAAATGGATCTAAAACCAGTAGTCAGCTGGGGGGAAATGCAGAAAACAGTGAAAGCAGTGAAGCATGCAGGTAAACAGAGTTGGATATAAACCTTTCTTTCTGCACAGAGTAACTCTGGGCTGACATCTGTGTCTGCTACTTACCCTGTTTGGGTAGCGGAAACAATCACATACTTGTAAATTCTCTTAGCACTGTTGGCCTGTCCAAGGAAATTGTTTAGCTGCTCATTGTTTTAATTGCTGGTATGCTAATTTAAGAATAAAATACTGAGTTGATTCCTACTAGTCCTAACAACTTTATTAAATTAGACAGTGAAATTATTTTTTCACTGACCATATTTTTTCTGTGCTGCAAATGTTATGTTTTCCCACACCCTCCCGCTGTGCATATCGGTATTTCTCTAATTGTAAGTGAAGTTTCACATGTTAACAGTGATTTTGGGTGTCTGCACGTGCATCATGTACTTGATTCAATATATATATGTAAGTGTCCAGCAGCTCAGTTATAAATATTTCTCCATTATCAGATTTGACATTCATCAGCCCTAGAATGCTTTGTTGTGTTTATTGTAGACTAGAAATGGGAAACTAGATTTAGAAGGTAAGTAGGAAAGCAGCATGGAGCAATTGCTTAATAAAATTTACTTCACAAAAGAGTTTAAGAAAAACCTTTTTTTATCCTTAAAGTTTCAGAAAATGTAACCTGTAGACACTGTATGTCAAAGGAAGGTGTCCTAATTTTTTGCAGCAGTCCTGATACATTCTTGACTGCCTTTTGAAGAGTAACTTTGACCATAGTTTGCACTTTAATTAAAGACCATTTTGAGAGGGGCAGTGTTACAATAACTGGAAAGCATCTGTGTTAGAACTTGAACTACTTGGAGAGTAATGAAAAAACAAAATGTTTTTGCCAGACTCAAGTACAGTTAAATTTAAAAAGATAAAATCCATTTGTCACATGGCAGGATTCACTGCACACATGCTGTATTGCACAGGCACAGAGTGCAGCCTTATATATTCTGAGGTTGCCTGGACATTAGACTGTGGCTTGGGGTCAGTGGCTGTTACTGCCACAGCAATATTTGAAAGCTGTTCTCTGTAACTCTTTTTTTCCAATTACAGTTTATCTTGTAAAGTGACCAATGATTTTTGGGAGTCTGGTGGGGTTGTGGTTTATTGTTGTGAGGGGGGTTGTGTTTGGGTTTCTCTGTATTTTTGCTTGGTTGGTTAGTTTTGTGCATTTTTTTGTTTGTTTGTGGTGTATTTTTTTTTCTTGGGGTGTTTTTTGTTTTTTCTTTCTGCCCTGCTGAGGTGGTTGTGAAGGAACTTTCCCTGGCAAGTTTGTGTGCAGCCTATTGGGATGAACCTTCTCTTGTTTAAATGGGACTTCAATTTAAGCTTATGGGGCTCGCTAAGGAGCAGTGATGAAAACAAAATGGTGGCCCTTATTCAGACAAAACCTCCTTTTTTGTATTTTGTTGAGGTGGGTTTTGTTTATTTTTGTTGGAGTGAGGAAAGGAAAACATGCCTTGTATGGGAAGATCCTTTACTACCTTCTGTTTTCAAAACCAGATGCTTCTTCAACTGAAAAAAGTTAAAGAAAGGACTCCCTCATATCTCCCAGTGGTCACTGCCAACTGCAAAATACCCACAACAAAAGAGGCTGTTCTTGAATTTGTGTGTCACATTCTGAAAGGTTCTCTAAGGATTTGTCCCTTCTGACAAGGGAATCTCTGTGAGAGAACAGTAAAACATATAAGGCATTTGAAGAAAATCACACTAATTGAACAGGACGGTTTTGAAGCAAATCCCACTAATTGAGCAGCCTGACTCTTAAGGCAGATTCTTCTCTTACTCCCAAGAAAACAGCAAACACTTTTAGTGGTTAAGGGTATTTTTTAATCTAATTTTTGGCAAAGGCATGAAGTATATACTCTACAGCAATATTGAGTATAGATTTCCTTGGAGTTTTTTTGCTCTCTGTTTTGAATGTCTGAGTTGCAGTTATCTGCCCATTGCAAACAGGTAAGATAAGAAACTTATAAATTAAAAAGTTCTTGTTAAGTGGACAAACTCAGTTTCACGTCTGAATTCTTTCTAAGTCAGTTTCCAAACCTGTCAGTGTTTCTCTCTGCCATTAGCAAGGCAAAGCTGTCTCTTCAGTTCCCGTTCCAGTCGTACTTCTTAAACAGGAGGAATATGTGCTCCCAGAAAAAGGCAAGCACAATTTCAGACAGAGGAATTTTATTTTTTAAAAAAAGACATTTTGAAATAAAATTAAGGGCAGCTAGAAGTCTAAAGGAAGCTGTAGCCCTTTGTGGGTGATCTTTCTAGAATATTTATGTAACTAGTTTTTAAGATGTCTGGAGAGAGAACTAGTTTACTGCTTTTCTTCCTGGCTAAAAGAAAAGAGGTTAAAAATGCAGTAAATTCTGTGTCACTCCAGTTAAAAATGCTTATCCTACACTGAACTTCAAAAATAGCTCAAGGCTGTGGAGAATAGTGTGGGTTGTTTGGTCTGTCGGTCAGATCCTTTCCAGCAAATGTCCCACTTCTTCCTTCTCAACTAGAACAGCTTGAATAAGAGCATGTACCTCAATCTCTGCATAGCCTCAATTCCTTGTATTTTAGGCTGTAAGAATTTTTTATGTCCTTTTAAATGGAGTGAATAAATACCAGTGCTTTTTACACTAAGAATTTTTAAATTAATTGCTATAATAAGTCATCCATTATAATTAATACACTGTTTTTATTCTAGCAATAAAAGTCATGAAGGGGATAAATTCATTGCAGCTCCTCCTTCTTCGCCTTTGAAGAAACAGGAATTAGAGAATTTAAGGCAAGTAAATAATATAAAATATTCACCACTAAATGAGCCTCCTCCTAAACTGTGATTGGCAGCTGTTTTTGTAGACACCTGCAGCGTTGAATTGTAGCTGTTGGTGTAATCTTTTCTCAAATATGTGTGCTTCCTTTCTTCAGGGCTTTGCGTCTGAACAAGTAGAAACCATCCAGAAATTCAGTTTAGGAGGTAGATTGGTCTGTTTGATCCCCCTATCCCTCTGAGACCACGATAAGGCTGGTTTGGATTTCAGTCCCACAGCATATGCTTGTTGGATGGGAAAAAAATGAAAGTGGAAAATGGCATTGCTGCTTTTACCAGTGAGAATGGTGTTCCTTTCAGCAGGACTAGATCCACAGTTTGCATAAAATAGAAAATAAAAATGCCTCTGCCCAGGCATTTGACTTCCTCACCATGGAAGAACATTAGTAAAATATGACTGTAGATTTTTTTCATGTTCTCCAAGATTGTTAAACTACTTGTTCAGCAAGTCAGAGTGTTCTCCAAACAGAGTAACTTGCACTTGTCTAAGTATCACATTATCTAGAACCTCTTTACTTTTCCCCAGCAAGCTTATAATTTGCTGGCAATGTTAATTATTCCAGGTGACTGCCAGCCCTTTGAAAATCTTTCTTACTATAAAGCTTGCACCTGTTTAGGAAAAATAAATATGTTTCAAATTTCTTTATACTGTTTTCCATACAGTGATTTCCCACTTGAACTTTTGGGTAAACACTTTATTCCAGCCTAGCTCCAGGTAACCTGAGTTTCATAATGATCAGTTTAACCTTTACTTTGCTTCACTGTGTGTAGCCAATGTACTTGTCTCCACCTAAAAGCACTTTAGCAGGAACCTGTGAGGAGATGCTACTGAGACCATGATTATTTATTCTGAAGTGGTGCAAGAGTCTGCTACCCAAAATAGAAACTGCTGAATTAAAAACAGTGATATGGGTTGTTTGTGGGGGTTTTTTCTGCTCCTGACTGTTGAAAATGTGGCTGCCATATGTCAAAATTATGTGGTGTCACTTTGTGATATTTTTTTTTCAATACCTAGTCTTTTTCTTTCACAATCAGCTTTTGTTATGTCCTGATGAAATCTGACAACATGTCAGAAAAAAACTTATCAGTTTAGCAAGAAGTACACTGCTTCTGGTAAAGAACATCAGAGAAGGAAAGGAAAAGCATTAATTTATTTTTTTGCACAGAATCTCGAGGAGATGACACCCCTAGAAAATGATTCTGCTCAAACTATTTCTAAGCTTCTGAAGATAGTTATGAAAAGCAAAATACGTTGCATGCAAATAGTAGTCTTGTGTATATATATTGTATATAGTTAGGATGTTCCTGTAGTCTTGCTCACTAAAGAGCTAAGTGAGAACATGAAAATTCTTGTCAAGTCAGGGAAAACTAAGAAGAAAAAATTCTGGATGTTGTCAAGGATTATCCTAAGCAATACACGTTTATTGTATTCAGCTTTTCCCTCTTAAATCACGGACTGAAAAACCTTTGTTGCTTCTAGAACTGAACCAGGCAACTCAAGTGCCTTTTTTGCATGATTTTGTACAGTTGCACATTCTGATAAGAGTTCAAAATGACTGACTTGACTTTGCCCCTGAATGGTGCTTAAAAAACTAAAAAAGGTTTACATGTAAAGTGTATTGTTTGGTACTTGTGCATGAATCAGTTAAGCAGACTGTTCTCATACTAAGCAGTAATTCAATTGCAAGGTTTTAAAAGCAACAAGCAGAAGTCTGAGTACACCAAACATTGCTAAGAATTTATGCATTGAAAGTGGAAACTCCAGGTTTTTCTTGTGAGTTTCTTCTAAACAGTTGTCCTTGCTGCTTCTCATCCTCTGAAAAGCCAATTCCCCAGTTCTGCTCTCAGTCTGTGGTGTGTTTCAGCACACCAGAACAACCCAACACTGTTAGGGTACTTCAGAAGTAAAGTTCTGGAAGACAACAGTGCTGCATTTGGAAAATTTTGTAGACTTTATTGTAAAGGTTAAGATGGATAGCAACAGACCTTGTTGTAATCTTTTTCTCCCTAGATTGAAGTATTTGTGTGAGAATATTAAATTTATCCTCCAGAGCAGATAGAGGAATAATTTGATGACCCACTTTGTCCTGAATGGATCTGATCTGCAAGCCCTTGCTATAAGGCATATGATCCAATTTTACCCCTTT
>JAOXXN010000395.1:40633890-40667009 GCA_026770055.1 Myrmophylax atrothorax
CTTTTTCCCTTTCTTTTGACTCTTCTGTTAGCCATCTCCAGTCCATTGCTATCCTTTGTTTATTTGCTTACTTGTATTTTTGAAGCATGTATACCTAGTTACTGTATATGCTATTCCAGTATCATCACTGACATTGCTAATAACTTTGCAGGTAACACTGTAAGAACTACCATTGCCCACCAGTGTGCCTTCTCTCTTCTCCACATCTACCAGTTTTGCCTCATTTCTCCATTTAAAGGTTGCAGCGGTCTGTTTGGCCCTGCCATAATATTTGAAGCTTACAATGATTATCACCTGCAGCTGTTTCACACTCTTCTTCCTCACTCAGAGCCACTGTGTAGCTCTTCCCCATCTCCCCTTTGCTGGTGCTGAATTTCCCCATTGAGTAAGCTCAGTTTGCATTCTGTATTTCTTAATATTTTGTATTGTCTGCCTGTGTTGGAACATAAGAAGTACATAGTTTGTATCCACTGTTGTGCTTAGTTAGCTATTTGAAATTATTTCAGATTAGTGATGTTCTCTAAATGGTTTACAAGTGTCATTTTTGGTGCCTTCATAGTAAGTTTTGAAAAACTGGATTTGCTCTGACTCACATTTTCCCTGAAAATAAGGCAAGTCAGATGCGGAGTTTGGGTTCCATAAACTTGCAGTCTGTGTGGGCTGACAAGTCTTGTTGCCTAGACCTACACAAGAGGCTGTTTGACATAATCTGGCAGTTTAAAAAAAACATTTTTCTTTTTCCTCATGCAAAGGCAGTTTTATTTATGGCATGCAGAGGCTTGGTGATGCTGGAAGTCTGCTGTGCTCAAAGGCGACCTGTGGAGTTCTGTCAGGATCCTGACCGGGGTGAAAAACTAGTTTGTCTTTTCCCTTGTGGGGCAATTCTTCTGCTCCGATTGGCTGTCAGCTCTCCTGAGCATTTGGTTCAGCCAACTCAACAATGGATCCAAGTGCACAAGAACTGCAGGGAAGAGAACTCGAGTATTGCCCTTTTTAGATGGCTGTTGATGAAGCATCTCACCAGCTTAAACAGTGACAAGTCCTTAGAGCAGAGGAGTAGGTTTCAGTTTTGCTGGACTTGCCTGTTGTGTGATTGGAACACATTTTGTGTTGAAATTTACACTCTCGGAAATAAAAATAGGCTTAAAAAAGTTGTGGGAAATAAAAGACACATTGATGTAAAGGGCAGTAGCAGCCAACAGTGCCAGCCCTGACTTGTGTCTAAGGGTGTTTCGCTGGTGATGCTCAGTAGCATCTCTGCTGATTTGCACTGTGCTTCCTTGAGGCAGAGACAAGAGGCTAGTAGGAGCAGGCTGCTGTTACAGAGATGTTGTTTCCCTGTTCCATCCCCCTCCCCAGTCACAACCTTTCAGAAATATTTTAGGTTTGGGACTTGAGCTGGGGAAGCTTTCCTCTCCCTCTCTCGAGCTTTTGTATGTGTTCAGATTTGATGTGACATCTGGGCACGATGGAGAGGAAGTGGGGGGTAGGGAGAAACACTGGAGAAGTTTCTTATCCTGCTTGTGCATAATTAAGGAGCATGCCTCCTGGGAAAGGGGAATAAAGGCACCCCAGGTCCTGCCACGAATTACATGACTTACTGCTGGACCAAAAGTGGGCTTGACAGTTGCCAGAAGGTTGGCACAATAATAGCCTGCCTACCAGCGGGGCAGGCGCAGGCTCTCCTCCCATCGCTCCCAACGGGAGACTCCCTCCACTCAGAGGATCCACTTGTTCTCCCTGGAGAACAGAGTCCTGCTCACAGCAGGGCATTGTGGGCAGAGGCTTATGCCCTGAGGACAAGGCAGGCTGCACTGAATGATGTTTTACCAAGTGGAAAATATCCCCAAGTGCTGTGTTTGGGGAGGGGGGAGTTATTACAAAGTGTGAAGCTTGGCCTAATGATGGCATCCTGACGTGGGGTTACTGTTTGAAGGTGGAAAATGTGAGTTCAGATTTCATTACAGGAACTGCCAGAGATTCTGTGGTTTTGGAAAGACAAGAAAGTCTGTAACAGCAACAAAATGCCATAGATCAGTCAGAATCTTGGCACTGGTTACAGGTCTCAATTGAACACAAAACTGGAAATGCCAATTTCTCCAGTGTTTATTGTCTCCCTCTGTGCAGACATTGTACAATAGAATATGTTACAGTTTAAGTGATTGTTACTGTGTGTCTGTAGATTGTGCCTTACACAAATCTGCTACCTTTTCTGCAGCAGCAGGTGAAGTCAGTGCAAATGGGAGTCCAAGGCAAAACAATAATAAGAGTGTGAGAAAGGGAAACTGTCCATGAGGAAAAATGACACATGGTGAAGTCCATCTTACTGTAATCTGTTAGTTATTATCAAAACTGTAAAATCTTACTTAGCACACCATGGTGTTCTTTGGTTTATGCTGTAAAACAATTGAGCCCATAGATAATGAACCCCTAACTCTTTAAGTCATTATTGAAAATTTAGGATTTATTTCTTCAGCACTTAACAAGAAAAAATGTAACAGCTGCATTTGGAATCACGGAATTCTTCATTTAACATACTGGCTTTCTCCCCCTCCCTTTTTTCTTTTTTTTTTCTGTGTGTTTCCCTCCAGGTGCTCAATACTTGCGTGTAGCGCTTACGTGGCTCTGGCTTTGGGGGACAACCTTATGGCATTGAATCACGCAGATAAACTTCTTCAGCAACCAAAGCTGTCAG
Source organism: Myrmophylax atrothorax (assembly GCA_026770055.1). NCBI lineage: Eukaryota > Metazoa > Chordata > Aves > Passeriformes > Thamnophilidae > Myrmophylax > Myrmophylax atrothorax. Next base: position 40,636,586 of record JAOXXN010000395.1, read on the forward strand.
GGTCTCTCAAGTAAGTCTGATGGGGTAATTTCTTCTTTCTCAGCCCTGCTGTTCACTGGAGAGTTCTGAGTTGAAGCTTCAAATGTCTGTAGTTGCTTGCCCGTTCTGTATCTGATGCAAAGAATTGCTTGGCCTGCTGCTGTTCTTGTTGAAGCCCTGACTAAATGTCCATTGACACACAGGAACGTGAATCTCCTTCTTTGTGTATGAATTCCACGTAATTCAGAATGTATTGCTGCTTTTGTTGCTGTTTCTCCAGCTCTGGGTCCCATGTCACAGCAGGACCATCAGGTCTCTGTGGTGATTCACTGTGGGATTGCACGTGCTTGTGTTGGCACAGCACAGGGGGCAGGGCTGTGCAGCTGGAGGTTGGCTACATCAGCCCAAAGCAGCATCCTGCTGAAAGATTACTTAAGAAGCTACAGCCTCAGAGGGGAAGGTGTGCTCAGTCACTGCTGTACCCATCTCGTGTGTGCAGGACTGGCCCTGCCTCTGCTACCAGTGCTTATACAGGTTCCATTCTTCAGTTTCTCCTGTTCAGCTTTCACTTGACGCTGTTATTTTTGAGGGATCTCCGAAGCTCACCAGTTCTCTTACAGCTGTACAAATTCAAAAAAGGCACCTTTAGCCCCATCCTTCTGACCTTGTTTGTGCATTTAATACCTATGTCATACACAAGGTAAAATATAGTAGAGGTTTTTATGCTAGTAATATTTTTCAAAACTGGTAATGTACTTGCAGAAGGCAAGCTAACTTGTGCTTACATTTATATGCTAGCAGCATACTCTAAAATGGTCTATGCCACTTACATTCTTTGGCTCCTATGCCTCAGACCACTGCAGGAGCTCATTTTTTTGCACAGTCACTGTATAAGCAAGATCCTTGAGGAGTTTGCAAGGTAACATATACCATTATGTAATGTAAGAAATGCTAAATGACAGGTTTTCTGCAAAGACAAAGAGCCATATATCTTGGTCCCACGAAAATAGGCTTTTTTATTGAATATAAAGTCACTTAACACTTTAAATTATAAATATATGTGTATTCTGGGGTAGATTTTGTTAAATTCTCTGAGATAAAGCCATACCAATGTACTTTCTTTGTGGAATGGCAATTCCTGTGCATGGATAAATTGTCATTACTCGGGTGCAGATTTTTTTTTTACAGCTCTAGTGCCCAAAACTGTAAATTGGTAGAACAGGGTATTATGACAATACCTTATGAGCAAGTTAACTTCCAGGCAGGTGTTTCCACTAATAGTTTCCATGTGCTCATGTTAAAAACTCCACTCAGTTTGTCTTACCTCACAAACTGTGAGGATTGCTGTGCTGATATGTAACCCTTTGCTGTTATAGGTTTCTGGGGCATTTGTATGCAGCAGAAGCTCTCATCTCTCTAGACAGAATATCTGATGCCATCACTCACTTGAACCCTGAGAATGTCACTGATGTGTCCCTCGGGATCTCTTCAAATGAGCAGGATCAAGGTTAATTCATCCACACTTCATTACAGCTGGTTATGCTTTCAGCTGTCTTACTGCTGTAACTTTCTAGATACAAATATGAATATGATTAAGATACTTTAAGACTGGGTTGTTTGGGGTGGGGGTTGTCTGGTTTTTTTGTTGTTTCTGTTTTTAGTTTCCTGGCTTTAGTTCCTACTTTGTGTTTGGTGTGTCTTTTCCCTGTTAGTTGTTCCTATGAGGTGGTTAATTCTGTAATGTAAAGAGAACTGTATATTGTAGCATTCTGGCTTGTTTGAAGGGAACTTCTGAAAGCTGCTTTTGTTAAGTGTGCAATTATGGTTAAGTTTGGGCTTCATACTGTCTCTTCCAGTTTATTAGTCTCTAAACCAGGCTTTGGAGTACAGTGAAGTCTACTTTAGAGAGACAGAAGTGGGGAGTACTTAGTTAATCTGTATCTTAATCTTCTTGATGGGAGTGTGTATTCTGTGAGAGAAAAATACCTCAGATCCCATCTGCATAGTGAAGGCCACAGCAGCTCTGATTTGAGTGCCATTCTGCAGTTTAAACTTCCCTGTACTCATCCACAAATCTGAAACTTTGAAGATAGGAAGTCTTAAGCGATATAAACTCTTGAGCAAACTGCTGTTTTACCTCTTTAATGTCAGACTGTGAAGAGAGAATCAAATTTCTATCTTTGTATCATTTTTGTAATAAGCTTTTAAAAAGCTCACAGAAAGTAATGGGGTTTGTGGTTTTATTTATTTTTTTTATTTGCAGGGTCTGACAAAGGAGAGAATGAGGCAATGGAATCTAGTAAGTACCAGCCACTGTATTCAGCAGAGTACAAGAACTTACTTGGCCAGTTTGGAATGAAAGTGTAAGAAAAAGCATTTTTTCATTGCAGCTGGCAAGCAAACCCCCCAGTGTTACCCCAGTTCGGTCACGTCTGCGCGAACAATGATGCTGTTTAACCTTGGAAGTGCTTACTGTTTGAGGAGTGAATATGACAAAGCTCGAAAGTGTCTTCATCAGGTATGAAAAACAAATCTCAAGGCAGTGTAGGGACAAGTGTATTTCCTTCAAAGTGCCATTTAGATCACAGCAAATTCTGTTGATGTCATAGTGCAGGTTTGTTTGTGGACGTTGCCGAGATGATCTTTCTGTTCTGTCCTCATGACCCAGTCTCTGTTGGTTACATGAAATGAAGGACTACAAGTTTCTTACTTGTGTAGAAAGTTCAGTGCCATTATAGGAAGCATTTAATTTTTAACTTAGGTCATATCAAAACAGTAGAAGATGATTAGGAAGCCTTTTCAATTTTTCTAAGTTTGCTTGTTTGGTTTTTTTGTGGGTTTTTTAATGCTCCAATGGTAATTGTTACATTTTAGAGGAGGTTTTCTTCCTAATCAGTTAATAACTCACCATTAGAGCAGCTTTTATCTTTAGGGCTGTGAGAATCAACTGCAGTTCTACTGGAAGTGTGTTCCTTGTCTGCCTCTTGTCCCAAGAATTCTCAAGTGCTGCTTTTGAAATGCTGTCTTCACTTGGCCTGTGTCATGTCAGTTGGCCTTTCTCAGGGGTGGGACCCATCTCTTTCAGTGATGATGTTTGTCACTTTTTGCAGCCATTCCTGGCTGTCAGGAAGACTGTTAGGATGGACTGTTGAGCTGCAAACTGCAAAGCAGTCTTCCAAATTACATCACATTAGTTGTATAAGTGAACAGATTTAAATTCTGTGAGACTCTCAGCTGCTTCAGGCATTGTCCAGCTCATTTTCCTCCTGAGGATTCTTATGGTGGGGCAGGTGTCTGTGCCTGGGCTCTGCAGCACCTGTGCAAAGCCCAAAGGAGGGCCTAGCCAGCCATGGATGTAAAATAGAGGTCTCTGCATCTACAACAAACTCATGACTTCATAGCTGAAAAACAGTTGTATACAAAAATCTAATGAATGATCCTTGTTACCTGTATTCTGAACTTTGGAGCAGGGAAGGTTACCTTTTTCACCTGTCATCTCACCAAGAAACCACAGGAGGCTGGCCCAGGAATTACAGATCCATGGGAACATAAGCACACAGCAGATGGTTGTGCTAATTAGTATGAAACAGTCTTGCCATGCAGATAATGTCATGCTCTCTCCTTGCATGTTTAAACCTGATAGAGTGTATTAGTTTGAAAAAATCTGCTCTTAATCAATGAATTGTTACTTGATTACCTAATATGGTGGTAGCAATCTTGTCAAGAGGCCCTTTCTTTGTGCTGGATCTTTTTCTTAAGCATTTTTTCTCCCCACCCTCTTCTTTTTCAATAAGGCTGCTTCGCTGATACACCCCAAAGAGATCCCTCCAGAAGCGATCCTGCTGGCTGTATATCTTGAATTACAGAATGGTAAGTTTGGAAATGTTCTGTCAACCTATATTTTGGATACAAAGAGAGGAGAGCAGTAGTCACCATTCCCACTCTATAGAGTTGTGCCAGTATTTTGAATGGTACCCTTTAGGCCCTGCCTCCATTTTACACTGCTGTGGATCCGCACCTTCATTTCCAATTTATTGCCATCCTGTTCTTACACACTCCAGACTTCTTAAACATTGATTTCCTGAACTGAAGTCTTCTATACTTTATGCCTAAGTCAGCAGACTTGGATAGGCTTGATCAGGTTTGTACTATAAATAGGGTTTGAGAGGCTTTCTGTTAAAATACAACCACAATCCATGTTTCCCAAAGAAGCCATGTCAAAGCCTATGTAGTAAATATGGCAGTAAATTTTGTAATATTGATAACTTTCTCTTCCAAAATGCTTCCTTTTGAAGAGTCACTGTATTCATATGGGGGGAAAACTTATGGGAAACTGGAAAGGTTGTGCTTGAATTCTGTGGCATGGGCAGACTGGTGCAGCTGCTGATTGAAGCTGTCAGGGTTGCAGGCCTGTGTCCCTTGGGCTTAATATCCAAGTGGTGTGAAATGGTCTGTTCCTTTCAGTCCTCTTACATTGTGGGCAGGTAAAGGAACCAACTATTTGCAATCAGAACTGAGACTTCTGCAAAGTTTTTCTTACAAAGATGCTTCTAACTTGGAATTTTGGAAACCTTTCTTTCTGCAACAAAGATGTACAGAGCAGAACAGAGCAGAAAGTGGGATTTTAAATCTCTCACCCCCTTTTAAGTATATAACCAAAAGAGGCTGAAGACATTTTTTATTCTATAAATGACAGTGGTGCATCTCTTCTGAAACTAAAGCTTTAGTGAAAGTATTTGTAAGAGGGAGAAATATTTTCTTCAGAACTCAGCACCTTTTCTCCTACAATTTTACAGGTTTAATTTTTAACAAAGAGTAAGTTTTCTGTTTGTATTGGTGTTTATTTGATGGACCATGCATACAGTTGAAAATAAGATTTTTTGTTTTAAAAACATTTTATATATACCCTTGTTATTTGCATTACTGTCTGCAGTGTCAACAGTGTGAGGGCATTTTGTGTGAGATCTAGTCTCACTTTGCAGCTGGGAGAGAGGAGGTGCCTTCAGGAATACAGAAGGTGCTCTGGCATCTTCCAGCTTTGAGGCAAAAGCTTGATGCCTTCACCTAAGAATAGGTAGAGCTAAGAAAGAGTACTTACTTCAAGTTTGTGTTGTGTGTCAGCATTTCACAGAACAGGAAGACTGCTGGTGGATGGGGCCTGGGCTGAGGGCTCTTGCCAGCTTTGTCCCTAGAACAGGAATCTCTGCATCATAAAATGGTGTTTCAGTTCTTTTAATCAGAGGTTGTCTTGTAGGTAACACACAGCTGGCACTGCAGATCATCAAGAGGAACCAGCTGCTCCCCTCTGTGAAAACACTCTCAGATGTGCGGAAAAAGCCTGTTTTCCAGCCTGTCCACTCCATCCAGCCCATTCAGATGCCAGCGTTCACCACTGTTCAAAGGAAGTGAGGTTGTTCTTCAACCTGCTGCTGCTGTGCCCATGGGGGCTTGGGATTTTGTATATTTTTTTAATCTAGGACACCTGAATACCCCAATTGCTGCAGTGTGTTTGTTTATGTAAATTTTTAATAAAACATGTAAACAAACTCACTTGTTTTTAAAAGTTATTTCATGAACAGCAAGAGGTTGGTATCTATTTTGAATGGGAGTGGCAGTTCACTTACCAAAATGAAGTGGTTAATGAAATATATAATTTAGGCCTTTGTGAAGAGAAGTGACTGGAAGGAGAAAATCAGTTACCTGAACCAAAGGTTTGAAATGGCAGTGTTTTGACACAAAAGCCTTTGCCCAACTTTGGGGAGGTGATGTAGCTCCAGTCCTCTATCCTGCAGGAGCTGCAAGCTGGGGCGCTGCTGTCAGTGAAACTGCCCTTCAGCTGTGGGGGGTGAAGGCTTTGCCAAAATGACTGGTCAGGAAGGGCAGAACATGCAAAGCAGTTGTCAGTGCTGGGCAACAGTAGTGGTTCAGCTGGATGGAGGCCTCAGTTGGCTTTTTTGTTTGTTTGTTTTTCCTCTCCCTGGTTATGTTTGCCCAAAAGAAAGGTATAATGGTGCAGGCACAGTGGAAGAGTGCCTGGTTGTAAGAAAAATGTTTTCTGGTTTGGTTTTTTTTTTAATGCAGTTTTCACTGTAGAGGAATACCCCTCTCTTTCAAAAAAAGATAATCTGCCTTTAACCAAGAGGATGTAAAATGGCAGCATAATCAAGGACTCTCTATTTACTTATTGCAAGCATAGGAAAAGCAATGAGCCATCCTACCTTGGGGCTCAGGGCAGACATAAGATAATTGGTGCCCAGCATGGAATGACCCAGCTATTTCAGCTTTTGCCCTGATAATCTCCATGATAGAGTTGAGCTAACACCTTATCTTCCCGTGCTGCTGGCATTGTACTTTGCCTCCAGCCACCACCAGGAAGGTCACTTTTCCAAGTGCTCAGTATGGAGCTTGAGGCAGTGCAGATGTGTGCAGGAGATGAAGGCAGCAGCATAGCCCTGGATCCATGATCTTGAAGAAAAAAGAAGCAGAACAGTAAGTGTATTCAACAACGTGTAAGTCATGGAATGAGCACAGGTGTGTCGTCTCCAGCAGGAAGTTTGACACCTGCTACCAGCCCTCCTGTTAGATAATTGGCTTCCCTGTTTTACAAGCCTTTCAGAATAAAGACCAAGTAGGTGCCTCTTTCAGTAACTTTTCTATTACTACAGAAGGTAATTAAACAAACCAGGAAAAAATAGGTAGAGATCACTTTTCTGAAAGAAGAAAGGGACCTGATACATCCAAGTCAAAATAGAGTGACTGATGAAATAGTAAAAAGGTTAAAGATGCTCCCTGTGTGGTCCCAGGCCCCGAACAGAGAATATTCTTCCCTGTCCTTCTCCGCCCCGACAGGAATGCGGGGTATTCATATGCAAAAGATGCTTCTGCCTCGCTCTAGCGGTGGCAGCTCCGCCCGGAGGCATCCAGCGCTCCCCCGGCTGGGGAAGGATGCAGTTGTTGTTCCCCAGTTAACTTGCATCTTATCGCGCACCACGTGAGCCGTAGCCCTCAGCCCCAGGGCAGCTGCAGTCAGCAATCACAGCAGCTACAGGAGAGGAAAAAAACCCAGTGTCAAAACACAGGTAGAAAGAGGATGTGTCCTCTGCTCTGGCACTGCCATAATCACAGTCCAGTTTCTCTTCCCTCAGTTTCTTTTAGGTTCTGATAGCAAAGTAAAACTACAAGCTGTGCTGTGGGAGAAGCAGGGGGGAGCAGGAGCAGCACAGGTTCAGCTGTGTGTTGTTAGTAAACTCAATAATGCTTATCATTTTAGTTTGGTGAAAACCTTTAGCTGAACTCATGGCCCTGGTGCAAGAACTGGACAGGACTTGTTCAGCAGTGTCCAAAGCCATCTCCTGGTCTTCAACTGAGCCTCCAGGTTCCAGCTGTTTTCAGGGAGAGAGCACAGAGGAGCCAAGGGAACAGAGTTATCATGTGATGCTGGACAAACTCACCTAGGCAGGGCAGCCTTCATCCCCTCCTTCACAGGGCCTTCTCTCTCAACCTTCCCACAACTTGATCTCTGACATGTTGCCAGCTGCTCCAGCAGGAAGGAGTCTAGTCAAGGATTTTGATGGATAGAGCACAGCATAGTGCGAAGGGTCCTACAGTTGTACAGGGCCTGAAAGTGTCTCAGCTTTGAAGAGCTAAAAACAGTCAGCAGTTTCAGAGCCTGGAATCCACCTCCACTGCTACCCACCCTGGGAATTCAGGCTGTGGCCTTCATTCTCAAACCTTACTTGAAGACCACCTTTCCCCGCTCAGCATTTCTTTTTAAGCCTTTTCCAAAGCAGGAAAGAAAAAGGGCACCTTTTCCCCTTGCCCAACTCACATCAGCAGTCTGCCCTGCAAGGTGCCAGAGACACCTACTATTAAATATTCTGATGGCTTTGCTTTACACTGCCACTCAGAAGCAGCATTCCTTCACAGTTGGAAAGGTGAAGAAATGGAAGCCTAGAAATGGACCTAAAGCTAAACCAGGAACTTTCTGGCAAAATACTGTGAAAAATGCATGGAGTTACAGGCAGTGAGTTTACTATCACAACTCTCCTCTAGTCAAGATGGTGAGGATTTTTTCTAATAGAACAGACAAGTAAGAGTTTTTAACACTGCATCAACACTTTTTTTTTTTTAAACACACTTCAGTACTTCTCCCCCTCTCCCCTTTCAAAGCAGATGCTTCTGGTTAAAGTTTTCAGCAGTCACTATCTGGAGACAGCCACGTTCAAATTCAGGGAGGGGCTTTTTCTTTTTTTGCATCCTGACAAAAGAAAAAGCTTTTGAGTAACACAAAAACACACACACAGATCTGCCATGAAAAAAACCATCACATTTATTTGATTAAACAAAAATAAAATAAACTGCATAGGAACATTTTAAAGTCCAGAGAGACACTGACTTCGTTTTAAGGCTGCCAGTAGCTGATACATCGTCTCCTTGCTACATCCTTCAGCCTTCCCTATGGACCACAAAGATACATTCAGAAGCCTCCATTAACACAAGGGCTCTAACATTTTGCTCACTTATTCTACATAAAAGTTTGCACATAACCTGTCATGATTTCTTCTCTTACTCAAAATCTGTCAATTAAAAATTATGTCACTTTTTGTCCAGCTAGAAACATAACGCCCTATTTAGGACACAGCAGTTCTTGTCACAGCCTGTCTCACTTTCAGTTAGATACAAAAGCTCTGAGCAGATCATTAATAGCACAGCACTGTCTGTCCTCCTGAGATATTTTATTATTATTAGTCATGGTTAATGACTAAAGTAGAAAAAACCAAACTGCAAGATATGAGGACACTACAAAACCAAATCAAGTCCGGACACCCAACATCCAAGGACTGACAAAATCATCCTGGATCCTAACGCAAACCTGCACCAACACAATGCTTCTTATAAATCAGTAGTGAAAATTTTGTAAGATTGGGCCATAACCTACAGCCAATTAAATGAGGGGAGAAAAATGCATGTTTGACAGTTTTCATGTGAATGGCTTGATTTTGCTCAAGGCTTCCAATTTCTATTTGAATTAAATCACAGGCATGTGTTCAACACCCTCAACTACTCCAACAAACTGAGCACAAACCAAGTAGTGCATGACAGGTAATGCACAATACAAACAAAAGTCACATACATAAGAAACCCCCACCAACTCAGGTGACTAAGCAAACCTTACAAACTAGTTAAAAACTTCTTAGTCATTTTAGAAGGAAAAAAAACTAAAAAAAAAAACCAAACCAGAAACAGACATCTCTTCCTCTGAAGGAAAACTACTACATTGTCTGAAAAGTACTCTACAAACCTATAAAAGGATTTTTTTTTAACTAGTCTGGTAGTTCAAAAGGAAGTTACTTAACTACATCAGTACACAGACACTTAACATTCAGTCAGTAAGGCTCTATGAAAAGAGCTTAACAAATTATCTACCTGAGTTTGTAAGTTGATACAATCATTAATAGAAGGTCTAAGACCATGCAGGTACACAAAGCATTTTTAGAACCATTATTGGTTGAACAATGATGGAAAAAGATGCCAGTCTGGCTTGATAACCCGTAAGATCACTTAGAGACATCAATGTACGTTTTCCACCACAACATTTACCAAACTAAACACAGTCTATTGTTATTAGGGGTCTCCTATACCCACTTCTGCCACCCCTGAATATGAACTGGTGAGGAAAAAAAGATTTTTTTTTCCCCCCGCCCTCCATAGAGTAGTCTGAACATGTGCTTCTGCAACTTTACTCCACAGGTAAAACACGGGGTATGTTGCACATCCCTATTAAAGTTGCATAAACCCCCAAGACAGCGGTTTTAAACTGCCTCTCCTGAGTACGTTTGAACCTAAACTGCCCTCCAGGAATAGGAACTTGGTTGCTTTGTCATGGTGGAAAAAATCCCATTGAGTCAAGAAAGCTACTAATACAATCACCAAGTCAATTAAAAAAAATAAATCAGGATCTTATTCCCTTCAAGCATTTGGTACAGCATTGTGTTTACAGCAATCGTAACACCAGTCTTTCCAAACAGGACACACTGGTAGGCATGCCTAAGTTTTTCTCTTGTAGAGAGAAGACCTAAAGGTCTTACGGACATAGAACACTGCAAATGAACATGAATTTTGTCACGCCAGCTAGTAGTGTCATAATACTGAACAAAAGTTTACACTCCCTTAGCACGTAGTGTAACCAGAACAAACTCAGACATGTTTCAGGTCTCAGTCCAGTCTGCCTGAACATTTGGTTTTATTTACGGATTCTCTAGCAAGGGCAGTTTTATATCTCCATAGGCAGGCAGCAAAAACAACAGCAAACAAAAGCAAGCAGTCACCACACGGTACACACTTAGTATCTCTGTTGCAATTACAATGCTTTTCCAACAAGCAGGATGAATCCTTCCCCCAGGCAGATTATCAACTCTTTCTCTAACCTGTCTGATGCTAAATTGAGGTAGATGATTTACTTCTGCAGAGTGAGGTAGAACTTCGAACAAAAGATAGTGGCATCTCTAGTTGTGCATTTTGTACCACAGCAAACTGGGTTTCAAACTCCCAAGGACTCAAAGACCAAAGGTACAATATTTGTCTAACTCAAGTACCAGTGTTCCTTTTTTATACAGTTCCAAACTGTTTGTCTAAATATTTCTACTTTTAAATACCCTATTAGTTTTTGGCACCATTTGGCTTACACTCCTTTAAAAATAAACAAAACTTTGGCACAATTTTTTTTTTTTAAACCTAGAACTGAACAACGAAGTCTTATGATCAAAGTTATGGCAAGATGAGCCTATACACCTGCTGTCTTCAAAAATTAATTTTGGTTTAACTGTAACATAACAGACTGGGCCCACTTTCATGCAATTCCAAGGGAATGCCACATCCAAGTGCCTTGTTCTTTCTCCCAGCTTGATTATGTCTGGCCCCAACATGCATTTGCTTCCAGATGGTGTCTTCCTTCCCTCGCTTTCTTTGAAAGTTTAAGGTTCATGGGCTTCCTTAAATAAGTTATATTTAAAAGGTACAAAATAAAAAGGAGTGAGTTATCTGAAGGACCTGCATTATCAAGGACTGAATTGGCTTCAGTTAGCTACTGAAGTTCCTCAAGTAATTCTGAGAAAGGACAAGACCACTCACAGGCTGAGCACCCAAACCAGCCAGCCCTACTGCTGACACAACATTTTGTCAAACAAAAGGTTTAGAGAGCCACTGGTTTAAGCTGGCATAGTAAAAATCCTTTGGGAGTTCTAGCAGACAGCTCTGTCACCCACATTTGCTGTTCCCCAGTGGAGAGGCACACGCTCACTTCACCTTTCTCCAGGCTAATTCCCCTAGTTAAGAAGGTTACTCTGACTGCTTGTTTGGTTTGCAATCCAGCTTCCAAGCCTTGCTTTTCTGCAATCCAGCTTCCAAGCCTTGCTTTTCCTCTCTGCATGTATATACATTATGATACTTGGGCATTAACCTGAGAACATGCATGGAAAAGCAGAGCAAGATTTGAATCTCATTTAAGTCTACTACTTTTAAAAAGCCCCTATGGGGCATCTGATGTTGGCATTGTATATTAGCACTACTTCTTTTCATTGCATATAAACCACTCCATTTTATAAGCTACACTACCACTTTTCAATGAGATCAAGTGTGCTTAGCACTATCTCTGACAAAGATAAGGAATTCCTTTTGGGTAGCTAAATAGTAGTGTTTTTAAAACAAGAAAGCTCCCCAACACACGAGGTCAAACACTTGAGGTTCAGTTTGCAAGCAAATCCCACTGAGTTAAATAAACAGCAAGTTATAAAGAGTTCAAGTCATTCCTGTTCCTGACTGAGCTGGGCTGGGGCTTGTGCAATGGCTCCATACAAAACAGCAAAGGGCACCTCCAGTGTCTTCCACCTTCTGCACTGTGCAGGCTGGAGAGGGGCAAAGGGTTCCTCCAGTTCAACACCATCCTGACTGCATACCTTTTTTTTTTTTTAAATGCCTGGAAGAACAACTCCCTTCTAGCCCCAGAGAAGGGTGAACGTGACAAGCATTAAAGCACAAGAGCATATCTAGGACACTTCAACACTGTCAGTCACTCTGGTCAAAGTATTAAGAGACCTGGCATTTCCATTAACATGACAGGATAAATGCAAGGACACTGCAAACTAAACATTTAAAGCTTTCTAAACCAGTATTCTTTGGTATCTAGATCTTGCAGGCTATTAGTTTTCACAGCCCACCTTGCTGAATTCTTGGGCTGAATGATACAAGACAAACATGGACATCTGTCACAACTGTAAGCCACCCACAAGAAGGGAGGCATGTTCACAAGCAGAACTTGCTAAAGTTGAAGGTAAACTAGCTTTCTCTCATACACATATTTTGAGGGGCCACAAAAAATTAACGACAGGCATCTGCATAAAAGATTATCCTTTAAAGACTGTTTTTAAACCATGCCATCTTAAGATTAAGCCTAACTGAAACACACTGCTTTGAAGAGTTTGCTTCCCCTGAGGCTTTGGCTGAAAGGCAGCACAGTTGTTTTATCCCATTTAATTTACGTGGTTTTCCTCACCCTTCTCTTGAAAGAGGTTTTGCCACCTCGGTAATCTTTCTTGTGTCTTTCTGGTCCTTTAGTTTAAACCTCCTCTAAAGTGGCAGCTATCTCTGCACACATCATCAGTATTTCTACGAAACCCAGAAAGTTAACATTCCTTGGAGGGGAAAAGCAGCAAGAAGGAAAGTGCACCTTGTGATTCCTCACGAACTTGTAAAGAGCCTTTCAGTCTCAGGTCAATTTTGTGCATGGTGGCTGGCAGAGAGATGAACCCTTTCCTTGGAGGATGGTTAAGGCTCTTCAGACTTTTTGACAATGAACCATGTTTATGTTTCAGAGATCTCCTGCAAACAGTAAGGTAAATCCCATGGCATTTCCAAGCCTTAAGAGTACTGATGCGAGAGTTTTTCCACCGAAGAGAGAAAGAGGGAGTTCACAGTTCCCTACTTTAACCATTCTTGTTTGCCAACACCAGGGGGTGAAGCTACAGGTCTGCAGAGATCATATCTGCATTAACACCTAAACTGGAATGCAAGAAATTGGAGAATAAACCCAAATCCTTCCAGGGACTCAAGCCACATTTTGCTAAAGAGATCTCTATTTTCCCCAAAGTCTCTGCTTCTCAGAAAACCTGTTTTTATATCCCCAAAAGGGCAAACTTCCTCCTGCCTACAAGCTTTTAAAGATCATATACAAGTATTTTACACAGAATTCTTTGGTACTGCCCTGGGGAAAAAGCAGCAAAGTTTCACCTTGGTGCAGTTTGCCTTACACTGGTACTGGTAACTATTCACTCGGATCTGTAGCAAGAGATCCTGTAGCAGGGAGCTACAGGCCCACCCTAAAAGCTACAGTAGGCATTCCTAAATTCTTCAGTCCAGCTCTCTGGGGAAGCCAGAAGATGAAAAGTGATAGAGTTATTGCAATCCTCTTTACACAACAACAGCAACAACAAAAAAACCCCACCAACCTGGCGACTTCTCTAAAACACACCCTGAATCTCCAAAGCTGTGCTTATTTCTTACTTTTGGAAAAAGGTACCACTTCCAACAAATTCAAACATGATTCCCTTAAAGTCTCTCTATAGGAAGGGGCAAAAAAGGCTAGTCATTTCACAAGAAAGTAAATCAAAAGGGTTTGATTTTCCCTGTTTCAATGCTCCTTGTAACCTCTTCTGTCATCCAGAGAGTAGGTGCACTGATACGAACAAACAATAACTTTTTAAAAACTAATTTAGCTTTCAGTTAAAAAAGGATCAAAAGAAATACTCAATGACAGGACACACTAAAGGAAGCCTTGCTTTTCATCTAAATTTGTAATAACAGCACTAAGCCACTAAAATCAACAATTTGGTTTAAACTTAAAGAATTTTTGTGCATTTTCATCAGCTTCACTTTGTGCTGTTAGATTATGTCTTTCAAAAAAAAAATATACAGAAATGCCAAAAAGATGCAAACTTGCTCTTCCTGGCGAGTGAATCCCACTCACTTTCACAAAACGTTCAAAGTAATCTGGGAACAAGATGCTGTGCTCACCAGCAAATCAAACACACTGAGGTATAAAAAGGAGAACAGGAAAAAGTTCTCTGCTGCAGCAGCAATTAAAAAAAAACAACAAACCCCACAAAACAAAAGTCCCTCCCTCCCATATCCCCACCCACAGAACTGCAGTATGGTCAAGAACACAAAATTCTCTACAAACACCTACTACCATTTTCTCCATTTAAAAAAATTACATAGCGCCTTTTTTTGGCTTAGTCTAACAGAACTCGCCACACAAACCACCTAATGTGCACAGCAACACTTGTTTGTGCATGAAACCCCAACCGGGGGAGGGAAAGAGGTATAACGTTCTGAACTGAGTGTGTGGGGATGGGGAGGGGGCAAGAAACTGGGGGGGGAAGGGAGGACAATGAGGTAGATAGAATTCAATTTTACAGGCTCACACCCTGCAGAAAAGATAAGTACATTCATCTGTAAAAAAAATAAAGATGAGGTAGGTTTGAATTAACGTTGTATTTTTTCATTTTCTCTTAGAAGAATTTCCCTGAGACAGTTTCTTCCCAATTCAAACACAGATTAGAAGACGAGAATTCGATTGTTTCCAAAGTCGACCACAACAATCATGCCATCAGGGGTGACAGCTATACCTGAAGGACGGTCCATCTGACCAAAGCCGCTTCCCTGAGTGCCAAACTTGCATAAAAAGCTACCATTTGACTCAAATATCTGCACCCGGTGGTTCCTGGAGTCAGCCACGATGATGCGCCCCTCCTGATCCACGGCCACTCCCTGCGGGCGGAGGAACTGGCCGTTCCCGGTGCCCTCCGAGCCCAGAAAGCGCGCGGACTGGCAGTCTGGATGGATGACCAGAAGGCGATGGTTGTTGAAGTCCGTCACTACCAAGTGACCCTCGTGATTGAAAGTCACACCTCTGGGGGAATCAAAGTGCTTCCAGAGCGCCCCTTCAAAGCCGTACTTGTTAAGGAACACGCCATCGGGCCCGAACAGCTGAACGCGATGGTTCCTTGTGTCAGAGACCAGAATCTTGCCCTCTGCGTTGACGGCCACATCCCATGGGTAATTGAATTGCCCGTTCTTTGTTCCTTTCTCCCCAAACTTCAGGATGAACTGCCCCTCAAATGTGAAGATCTGGATGCGATGATTGTCCTTGTCAGCCACAACGATCCTCCGTGAAATGTCACAGGCCACGCCGGCAGGGCGATCGAACTGGCCTGGCCGCGAGCCCAGCGTGCCGAACTTGTGATGGAAGGTCCCGCACGGCTTGAACACCTGGATGCGGTTATTGCTGCGGTCGGCAACAATGATGTAGCCTTCTTTGTCAACGCTAACCCCCCAGGGGCGGCAGAGCTTGCCATCGCTGTCCCCCTCGCTGCCGAAGGAGAGCCCCGGCAGCCCGATGCCTATGTAGCTGCGCCCAGACTTCACCACCACTTTGAAGGGGCTGTTCTCAATGTGTTGGTTGCACATCATCACGGACACCAGGTGCTCTCCCTCGAGCTGTGGACGGTAGCTGACCAGGTAGGTCCCATTTTGCTGATCACTGACATCTGCCCCGAAAAGGTTTCCGTCTGGGCCCATCACCACTGCAGAGATCATGTCCCCTCCCGAAAGGCGTGGCTCGCCGTCATGGTCGTAGCCGATCACGGTGAAAGAGGCCACTTTGCCCTGCAGCGCACGCTTGAGACCTTCCCCAGTGGCTTTGGTCAGAGGAGCAAACGCTCCACTGCTGACAAAGCCCATTGATTTAATGGCCATATACAATGCCTGGTCAGGGGGAGTGAACATGATCCTGTCATCTTCCTGTGGCTGGAGAAGGCCCCTCACACTCTTCAGCTCCTGCACCTGAGCCAGCATGCGGTCCCGAGCCAGAAGAATATCCATGGTACGACCCTCCTCCAGGACCTGCTGAACAGCACTAATGGTGTTATCCAGCTTGTTTAGGTTCTGACGTAACTTTTCAACTTGCAAGTAGAGTGACTTAGCCTTGACTTGACGAATCTTTTCCACCTTGCAGGGGACAGGGGGGAGAGAAAAGCACACTTACATAAAGACAGACAGCCCACAACATAGACATTTTCATGTCACCATTCTACGTAAAAAACAGTTGAGCAGTTTTTACAGTATATTGACACAAAGCTGCAAAATAAACCTCTAAAAACCACAATGTAAATAAGTAGAAATGAGGAAAAGTAAATTATTTATACAAATTCAGGATTATTAGTATTTTCTACCCTCCAGGCATTCTTACCCTGTGGATCTGCTGCATCAGAGTGCCATTTGAAAGGAGAGTCACTGGCTTACAAGTAACTATTTGCTTCCTCAAATGCTATTCTGTTTTATAGTTGCAAGGTACATGACAGATCCTCCAAAGGCTGTCTCATTTAGCCCCCAGGGAGAACAGAGGTTACTGCAGGCTCTCAAGAAGGAACAGAGGCTGAGGCTTCACTAATCAGAACCAAGACCAACTTCAGAAGGTGGGCTGTTATCACACAGAGCTGAAGCTGCTAGGAGTCAGCATCAGCTAACGCAGATGGGGGGCTCCAGTAACTTCTCAGTCTGCCAGAAATGTTGTCATGTGACTAGTAATATCAGACATTATCTCCAGGGACTTTTAGGGTTCAATTATTTTAATATTTTCTTGTAAATACTGGCAGTCACACTGAGCTCAGGATGCTTTGTAAATGTCACTTCAAATGACACAGAAGGTTGCTGCCAGTGCCTGCTTGGGGGACTAAGGTTCACACAAAAATGGTTGGTTTGTAACTCATTTATATAAGCCTGTGTTTATCTTTACTTGTGAAAACCACTTTGGACCATCTGGAAAAGACACCTGCTTTGTGAAACTAATGAAACATATTTGTTATATTGTTGCAAAAATACATTTCCTGATGTCTGAATACCTGCTCGGATGCAGAACAATACCTGCAATGTGCTTTAATGAAGGAAGACTCAGGGAGTCTGAAGACTCCTTGACTATACACTGTCTAGTTAATATATGTATAAACATACTATTTCATTTAAAGTTGAGGCACCAAACTGCTAAAAAGAAAAAAAAAAACAGAAAATTTTTTTTTAAAAAAGAAAAAATTAAAATACAAGAAAAAATTAGAAAAAAAAAGGAAAAAAAAAGATGCTTCCTCCAAAAGATTTCCAAGACAGATTACTAATCTTAGGGGTCAGCTTAATCCTTAGACTCAGCTTTGATGTCTGAAATCGTTCATTAACACACTTGATACAATGGCTTGATACACTCAGCTTGTTTTGCTAGAATCATTTACCACCACCACCAAGTTTCCTTCCTAAAATAATGTCTGACAACCTGAAGAGAACTTGCTGCCAGTGCAGACATTCCAATAAAGTGCATTTATACAACCTCTCCTCTTGTGATAAAAATATCTTATGGGCAGTTCTTACTCCTGCACTAGAACAGCTCAAAAGAGAAAGCTGCCAAGCTTCTTGGGGAAGGTTAACAGTGGAAAGTGAACTCATCTCCCAAAACCTTGGAAAAAGCAGCATTAGAAGTACAGTAACTATATAAAGTGTATTTTTAATCTTGTCACTGACACTTATAAAAGAACAAAACTCTTGTAGGGGATTAGTCTCACTGTAGCGAAAGCAGTTCCATAGAACAAACTCTTACCAGAGTGGTCATTTTGCTGGCAACGGATATTACACCAGAAAATTACTGTTTCAATTTATGTTGATGGAGAAGAGGGGACAAATGCTTTAGCAAGGGGCCACTGCTCCTGGGCAGCAGGTGCCTCCTCGAGCACATGTACAAGCCATCCTGTCTGGCTCTGCTAGTACAGGCTGCAGCCACACAGCACCTGGTTTCCAGCCACACTACCTGGTGTGATTGCTTTTTATAGGAGCATTCTCAGTTAATTCAAACCTCTCCCATCTTGACCACACATTTTTTGCTCCCCTTTAACACTCCTAGCAGTTATGTGGTCACAGGACAAGTCAGCTTGACTCACTTATCTGAAAGTCCTAATCCTACAGCAGAGTGTGTTTCTGTTCAATTCTACAAGTGGGACCCAAAGGGCCAATCCAAACTAATCTGTGCTAAACGAGCAGAGAAGAGCTGTGACCCCTAAGTTACCTTTGTGGAATTAGGAATTGGCTGTTACTTCCTTTCCTCCTTTCAAAATACCACAACATGCACTGTGGATGAAAAGAGGCCATGAGTTTGGGATTGTGCAGATACTCTTGCTGGGAAAAACTCATTTTTTATACTAGTTTAAAAAAATCATCAGAGGCAGGACATTACCTTGATTAAATGTTTCTAGGTACGGAAACAAGGAAAGTTAGTCTCATAGAATTTCTACTAGTCTTTCTTTAAAGAAAGGACAGCATACACAGCTTCACTCCTGTGCCTTACGAGAGGTGGATTGGAAAAGCCGTAAACTACATACCTAACTCTACAGCAACATAATAAAGATGTTTTGAAGACATTCTTTACACATGGTGTGTAGAGGTGATCTCCTCCCAAGCATCTGCTGAGCCAGTAGGGGGAGTGCCCAGCTCATGTGTGGGACTGTACTGCTCTCAGGATACAGCAGCCCCTACCAAAACCCTACCAGTTTCCCAAAATGAGAGAAACCTTCAGCACAAAACCAACCAGGGCCAGAATCCAGAACCCTGCTACCTACAGAAAAAATAATTCATGGTAGATAGTAGTGTTTCAAGTTCAGTTTTCCTTGGATATCAGAATGTGACTGTGTACTAATTTAAGTATTTTTTTCAGTGTGAAAAGGCACTTGTCAGTTACAAACCACAAGTACAAGGGTGCATACCTTCCAGAGCAGCTCACACTCCCGCTCTTCCAAGGCCTTCTTGTGTCTAGTAGTCACAACTTTGACTTCAGACTGTACCACCTTTGCTTTCATCTCAACCTGCTCTGCCACAGCCTGGGCCTGTTCAATACTCAGCTGTGGAGAAAAAAGACAAACACACTTAAGGCTCAATCAAACCAATTAAAAATGCATCAAAGGACTGCTGCTTACATTTCATTACACCTTCAGGTAAAGGCATAAAGTGAAAACTCTTAGTTTCTTACCAGGCCTTCACCTGTTGGAGCCTAAAAAACAACCACGTTTCTTTACATACATCTATTACATGGAGTTTACACCTTCATTGTACCATGCACCAACACCACAGGACTGAATTCTCTGTGCAATTCCACCAAGTAGCCATTATGGCAAACAAGAGAGTTGCACAGAAATTCATACTTATGTTTTCCTACATATAGAGAACCAGGTTTGCCCACTCCCTCAAAATGGTTCAGACTCTTGTTGTGTGATGGGTCTGCTTCTAGTCAGAAATGACACTGTAGGGAACAGACTGTGTTGCCTATGCATCTGAACTGCACAGAAATAGCCCTAACAGAATGTGAACTCGATCAATTTTAAAAGAAAAAACAAAGATCAGATTGTTATAATTAAAAAGCATTCATATAGTTAGTTACAACTCTGATCAAATTCTTTCCAGTATAACTTTGCAATGTTGTTATTTTAAAAACATTCTGTAGCAGTATTTTGCAAATAAGCAGAATTCACCTGAAAGGAACATGTCTCTTTCCCTCACAAATTAAGAATTGTTTTCATGAAAAATCCTCCCCAAACTACTCCCAGTTTCATAAAATATTACAGAAAGGGGCATAAAAATCAAACGAAGAGTTCACTACAGTTTTAACAGGGAATGTCCTCAAACTCATGGACAGCCTATATATCCCAGTCCCACTGCCAGGAGACATGAACATGCCTTCTCACAGTTTCTGGCAGGCAAATTTGACTCAACGCTTCCAACAAAAAAATGAAAATCTCATTACAGCATTTAGCAAATGAAGTCAGAACTGGCCACAGATTAAGACTTCATAAAAGCCAGTAAACCTCAGACACATCTGGAAGAGTCCACATGTAAGAACACTGTGCCTCTTTTCACCCCTACTTTGACATTCAAACACAGAACCCATTTCTACTGCAAGCAAAAGTTATGCATTTCTTTCAAAACAGATCTGTATTCCCATCAAGTACATTCTTTTACAAAGAGCAAGAGGTATCTCCTTGAGAAGTGTTAGGGAAGCTATGCTATTCACCAGTATTCCAGTCCTAACAAGAATGTCTGTGAAAGCATGGAAGGCTGGGTTACTTACTTGTGCTTTTTGCACAGCAGTACCCATTAGGACCATGATCTGTATGTATGCTTCCCTCACACCTTACAGATAAGAGCAATCCCAGTTTCCTTACGAGAGTCCACCTTTCAAGAACTCCATCACAGTAGGAGAGGTTGCAATTCCCTGGGGATGCTGCGATCTTTCAACTGTAGGAACCAGTTATGGTAGGGCAAGTAGCTGAACTCAATAGCACAAGGTTGTCCATCAACATTTCATGACATCATCTAGATTTATTTTTACTTCACAAAGTATGAACAGCTCAGATCAGTGAGGGATGCCCAAAACACTAAGGCTCTAATGTTGGCCAGGATATTGGTAAAACTTTGGTAAAATTCAGATGATCCTACACTGCCCAAACAAGCCAGAGCAGCCTAGGAAGGACAACCAGCATCTGACATGCAGAGGGTATGGTGAGAGTAACAGTAACAGCAACAGACAAGTTATCTATATCTGAAGCAAAAGCCAAGAGCATTAAGTAAAACTCTTGTGAGGCTTCTTTACATGGAGATCCCTTGTTCTCTTTGATTACTGAAGATGCCAGAGCTCTGCCATGAAAATTCACTCCTGCTGTTCTGCAGGCATTTCCTGAGCGGAACTTGCCTCAGAGAGGTCAGCTTTTTAGGAAACATGTTAAGCAGCGGCATTTCTTGTTCTGGTCAGACGCCACAGAACCTTTTTAACAACTTCTTGTAAAGAAAAACAGCTTTTATGATCCACTCTCCTCGCGGTATGTCAATTTTTCCACTGCTGGTGAATTAGGTGGTCAACCAGTTCACACCCAGGAGATAGATGGCCTGTGTTTAGCCAAGGATTGTGCTGGGTTATTGAATTTGAGATGGAGAACAACTGCTTTGTTTCCTGCTGTCGGGCAATACAGTAAATCTCCTATCTGCAGCTGTATCTATTCACTTGTGGCTTCTCAGGGTTCCAAAGACAGTCAACACCATTCCCCATTCTATTAGAGACATCATCAGTGCTTTGTGTTTGTTTAAAACAAGTAAAAGACTTTGCAATGTAACTTCTAAACTTTAGGCTTTAAAATTATACTTCTAATTCCTCAGAGTAAAATTTAAGTAGCAACAGTGCTCATGCAGGTGGTATGTTCCAGAGGGTCACAACATAAGGGAACTTTGCACACAAAGCAAGACAAAAGTGTTCTCATGAAGGAAGGTAGTGCAGACATCCATCACTAGCTATTGCTACCAGCACACTTCAATTTTGACTAAAAGGGGAAGGGCAAACCTGCATTGGAACTCAGGTATCCTTTGCAAGCTCCCTTTAGGTGGGCACCTCTGTGAGATGCCCTTTATCTACATTTTACCACCTGAGGTAAAAAGTAGTAATGACCTTTCTACAGTGCCTCTGACACAGCAACTGATGCTACAAACACAAAGCTATGAAGAAACCAACTACAAGAGTCAGAAGTAGCAACTTGGCTGCACTTGTAGGTATCTGGGCTGACTAGTGAGGACCCTGAATCAGGATTTGTCAGTTTGTAGAATGGCAGCTTTCAGTCATTTTTCACACTTCCTGTCTCTGCTGGACATCAGGTAATGGAGCCCCAAGTTACAAAGAGCTTCTTACTTCATGTTAACTTAAATATTCCTATGAAATATTTGGTGTCCTAGAAATATCACTGCTCTACACAACACTGTGCCAGCACCATGAGATATGCAAAGACTGCTTATAGTAACTGTATTGCAACTCAATGCTGGCTTGCAGAACATTTTTGAAAAGGTGTCTCAGATTTTTTTATTCCATCCATCCAAAAATGGGAAGGAGGCATAGTTTCCCAGGCATTAATTCCAACATTTAAGTTTCCCACTCAAGTTTTCTAATGAAGGTGCAAGCCTCTGGAAAGAAAATTCAAACTTAAAAGCAAATTTTGTTTTCTTCTGAGGAATTCTTCAGTATTTCAGAGGTGAATGGACCACAGGTATTGCTAAAGAATCTTAACTATACATACACACTTCCCTACTTCAGCAGGGAGGATTTACACTTTAAACACCAAGGAATTTAAGACTGACTTATTCCTGCTTAAGATTGGAAAAAAGCTGGGATGCCTATTCACCCACAAACTCCTCCCTGGCACATTAAATATGAAAAAAAACCCAAACCCCAAATCCCTTAAGCAAACCTTTTGGTACATCTCAAGTGCCATAAATCTTTACTTTTCAGTTCCTTATGTTAACAAAAAGATACAGTGGGCTTGTTTCACTGAATTACTTATCACTATTTCAGAGGAGAGTAGAACAACCAAGACATAACAGCTGTCTTTCCCCAGCATCAAGGGCTGGATATAAATTTCCTAATGTTCATATACTAGAAAAATTTAACTGGAAGATCCCATGAAGTATAGTTGCAGTAAAGATATTAGGATTAACAGGCTTAGCAGTGAATTTGTAGTAGTATTGGTGCAGCTATAGCCCAAATCACAGCAGCTAGATGAATTTAAATGTTTCAGCCTAGTAAGTATAAATCACTAAAACATTCTCACCTAAAGTTTCTCATAAAGACAATTTTAAAAGAAACTTTGATGGAGGGAGGGATAAAGGCCAGGCTAACTCACGTCAGATACCACTAAACAATCTTTGTGATTGTACTGCAAGAACAGACCTTTTCCCTACAGTTTTAGGCAGAACAGTACTTTGGGCAGTGAAACATGTCAAACCCATCTTCTTCAACAACCATCTGCTCATATGCTGCACTAAGGAACTCACTGAAGTACACAACAAAACAATAACTAGAAGTATGAAGAAATTCAGCTTCTATTGATAGAAATCCCAGATTTAGAAAAGTACAATTGACTCCATTTTGTTTCCTAAGCTTCATTTCAGATTCTCAAACCTGTGAGCCTGACTTCAAAGCCACGCACAAGGGGGCCTGAGCTAACTCAATGTGACAACCCCAAAACGATCCCTTGCAGCACAGCAGTGCCATCCTTCTCAGGTATCGACCTCCCAGCAGCACAGATCCATATGGCAACCCACAGGGAAGCTTCCACTGAAGGGCAGAGGCTCAAAGGCAGCAGATCAGCTTCCTCCTCTGGCTGGCTGAGCTTCTTACAGTATCCCCTCGCCCTCCATAAAGGCGTTAATCTATTTCATACCACCTCCCCCACAATTTGAGAGAGAAGAGGCATTGCCTTAATGTCTGACCTGCCTTACCACCCGCTCCTACGCTCTTCATGACGGTAGATAAAAGAGTAGCTCCCACAATGTTCTGCACATGACCAGTCTCACTGGGCAGTGGGAAGCCTGCACTGCCAAACATCCCAGCAAAACCAATTACAGGCTCAGATTTGAAAGAATTTGTTTGTTTTCCAATCAAACAACTTTAAGACAGTCAAGATGAACAAATCAGATTCTATTTTAACATGTTCACCTGGAAAATTAACCCTAAATGGGTATGAGCACTCAGTGCTTTACTGTTATGCAAGTGCATTAGATTACATGCATACATACATACATATGTATATACAGTTACACATGTATAGATGTATTTTAAGAACGTGACATTTTGAAGAAGCCATCTATCTTTCATCATAACAGATTTACGTTCAGTTTGTGACCTAGTCCTTGGAAAAAATTCTGAAAGAAGACAGCTAAGTGTGCACTTTCATGAGGTAAAACAAGGCAGCAGGACACGCTCCCCATACAGAAAGGCAGCAAGCAGTCCTGATTTCTCCCACCTCATTAACCCAGTGTCAACTTTGGCTTTCATATCATCCTATGAATCAATCTGAGTCTCCAAAAAGGCTGGAAAAGTATCCCAGCAAGGAGGATAACTTTCCACTGAGATAAGAAAGAGGTCCTGCAAGCAACAGAGTTGGGTGTTTCTGCTTCATTCCCTGGCATCAGCAGCAGTCCTTGTAGCACTGCACTGAACCAGCTGGGGGGCTGACCCAGCCAAAAAGTAATCCCACAGAAAGGTTACCCTTTCAGCTGGATCAGCTCCTCACACAGGCACAGAAGCACAAGTTCTTGTGTTAGGGACAGGCTTATAAATGCATGATCCTGACCATCGTTGCACAGGGAAGCAGGAACAGCTTTCCATTGCTGCAGAATTTCACTGAGTTAACAAAAGCAAGTCTCTTGCTCTCATGCTTACTATTTCTTACAGAGGACTTCAACTCCTTTGAAAGCGAGGTTTGGACTTTTCTGGAGTGACAGACCACATCAGGCTTCAGTGGATCAAGAGGCTGAAATGTATCCCAACTCACAGCAATTCTTTAAGTCTGAAAACCAATCTTTCCTCCAAAGCCACAGGAAGAGTTTAAATAAACATTTCTTCCTAAAAGCCTTCAACTTTGGTTAACCAGATACTCTCCAGCCAGTTGACTCATGGCTTGACTTCCTCTCTCCTGCAACGCCCTTCAAATTCCACTTTTTCCCCTTTACTCTCAACTACCCCTCCTCATCCATCCTCAACATCTCATGTCAGGGGAGCTATCACTTTCAGATCCTATTAAGGGTTTCCAGTACAGCATTATGAATCAGTCAAACTAAGAAGTGTTACTATAACGTATTACTTTTCAAGCCTCATAGCTCCAGTCTATGTTCCTCATATTACAGCTTGTACTGGTATTTAATTCTCTGTTGACTATTTCCATACTTAAAGAAAACCACTCAAGCCCATTTCTTTTAATTTAGAGTCTAGTTAACTTTAGAGTTTGTTTTAAATTCATGTTGACATGCTGTCTCCTCCCTAGGATAAACTTGGAGCTTCACAGCCCTATCACCCCAAGAACAAGAAAAGCTCTACTCCATGAAAACTTGATGCAAGTTCACTGCATCAACCCTTTGAGTTGGGCATGTCTGCTTTCAACAGCATCATATGCTTTTCTAGTTGCTGCTGATGTTGCCTTGGGAATAGCTGTCTTCTTGAGCTGAACAATGCTCCCCTTCCTGCACGTGCACACAGAGATTACACCACTCCTTCAAATTTATCACTGATTTGTTTCCTCATTACCCTTCTTCTGTACAGTGATCCAGATTAAAAAGACCACTGGACTAGTAAAACAATGCAGCTCTTGAAATCATGGGTAATTTTTCAGATCTTTACACAAGCTGTCTGTTTAACACTTCCAAGACAGCCTCTTACCATGGGTTGGCTGTAGGTAGACCAGGGCAAAACTGTACAAACTAAGTTCGGGAGAGCTGCTTGTTCAAGTTACAAGAACATAGCCCACCTTTCGTCTGCCCCATCATACAATAATCTGCTCACCATAACGGCAGGAGCCTCCAGCATAAAAGTCAGAAGAAAATGGCAAGGGAATGAGCAAAGTAAATTCAGTAGGAAGGATTCATGCAAGAGAGGCAGAGTGGTACTCAATGCTATCCCCTCCCAGTTTTTACTCCAAGATGCAGTCCCTCCTTGGGTGATTTAGCCACACCAGATAGATGATTAAGGGCCATGGAGGTCAAAAGCAGTAATTTAATTACTAACAGACAAGCCCTCACCTAGGACAGCGTGGAGAAATTCAGAACACTGCACTGAACACTGAGGGTCTTTAAATCAGCATAATCCCTTCTTGTTTATTTTGGGGATACGTGACATGTTTCAGTACGGATGCTGCTGAAGAGCTTTATGATTCAGATTAAAGCAAATCTTGAGAGAAACTAAGTTTTGCAGGACTGTCTTAAGGTATAGTCTTAGATTAACAGTCCACCTCCAAACCCTTGTTGTTTACTGTTCTTTTGTACCAAGTTAACATCGCAAGCTAAAGGGAGACACCAACAACCCTCTATACCATCAAAGTATTATTCCATTCCACAGGGGCTAAGACTTAATGAGCAAAGGGTTAGCTGCTCCTGTCCCACAGAACAAGATTACTTCTTTCATCTATCAGAAAAAACAAGCAGTGATGGGTGGACAACGAGCTTTGGGTTATTTTAATTATTGCTTGTATCAGGCATGTGCCAGGAAAGCACCCAATTCAGAAAGTAAGTTTACTTCCTACTCACGATATTTTACTAATGTTTACTCAACAAAATCTTGTTAGTTATAGCACACATAACTGTTGAGTTTTGTGGTGTCCAGCTTCAACTTAGAATGTGAGGTTAACAAAACTACAAGGCAGCAGGTGTGGAGTGAAGCTCCCCACTATGCTTTCCCCACTCTGTATTCTCTATACAGACAGCTGCTCATATCATGGTACTTACTGCTAGGTATTATTCAGCAAAAGTAAATATCTACATGCCACTGCAGTTTAATTCCCTGTGTAAATTCTTTTTCTAGCTTAAAGTCCTGCAGTACACCTTCATTCCAGCTCTTAGCAGATATTTATATCTGCATTATTAAACATAGCTGAGCTAGAACAGAGTAATAGACATAGTATGGATGTGTGTCTGCAGAGTAATGCTTGAACGGAGATGCTCTAGATTCTCTGCATGGGCAGGTTAGAAATTTCATGCTAATCTAACAGCTGATTAGTATTTTGTATCTGGTGGAAACCCAGAGGACACAACCAGAGTCAAAGGTAGTTAAGAATGCTAGATGCTACACAGACAGGAAAGATGCTGAAAATACGTCTCAGCCATAAAAACAAAACCAAGTTGGGCACAAACATACAAGATCAGAGCTTTCTTCAAAATGCTTCACGCTCAACTGCATTTGTACAGAGCTTCATATATATTGGGATTTACATGACAGGATTATGCTGCAAGAATGCAAAACTCATATAACAGCACTTTATTTTCAGCTCCACCACTTCTGTCAGAGATCTGAGAAAACAGAAGGGGTGAGAAGACTGACAGCAGAAGCAGAGAGCTTTTTGCCTTGACACCTTGCCCTCTAACAGACAAACTGTAGGGGGGAAGAAGGAGGGGGAAATAAAGTACTCAGGTTTTGAGTATCTTACTTGAATAGCCTGTCGTCCTTGCTGAGCATCTGCCAGGAGCTGAATGGTGAGAGTCCTGGAATCCTGTAGGGCATCTTGGAGGTAGATAAAACTGTGACCCACATGTCGTCCCATGGTACATTCACGACATATGGGGACAGAACAGGTATCACAGTAGAAATGCAGTACCTGTAAAGAGGAATAAAGAAATCTCTATCACTGTTTAATAAAGAACTCAAAAGAAAACAGAGACAGAATGTAAAAATATCCAAAAGCTCAGCTATAAAGGAGACGGTTGGAGGCAGTAGCAATAGACAAAGACTTCACAATAGTTTCCCCTCAGAGGAAGAGCTATCCTTCCCAGTAAACTCCAAATCATACCCTAACAGTTAGATGGAAGTGTCCTTGTTTTCTTCACAATACAATAGTAGGAAGAGTGTCCACACCCGCTCCTCTTAAGAGCGGAAGCCATCTGACAACACTCGCAGACTGAAGATGCCATCTATGGCAAGTTTCAGGTGAAAACTTTTCCTGCATGCACAAATACCACATTCTTTTAAGTGGATCATTCAATAGTCAATACACTGGAAAACCACAGCACCAGCACTCCCACTTCCCCAGAAAGAAAAACCAAAATTGTACACGCTGCAAACCACCCTCTGTTTCTTCAAAACACACAAATCCCTTATGTTCAGGTCGGTGACATTCCTTCTGCCACCCCAACAGCAAAGCAAAAAACCTTTGCTATGATGGTGTTTCTATGCTAGTGATGCTTAAAGTATCTTGATTTGGAAAACAAAACTGGACCGTTAGCAAGCCCATCGTTTGAATACTACATTGAACTGTGCATAACCACTAAAGCGTCATCCTGTTCACAAAGCACTTACAAACCCCACATTCAAATCACAATGGAAGTCTTACACCAAGATGTTAGCCTAGAAAGCTGGATTCATTCATTCATTCATCAGCCATAACTGTTCTCATTCCATCCAGTAGAGGGAAGTAGCACACAGAAATACCATCCTACATAGAAGTGTGTTTTCTTACAGGCGAGCAGAAATCAGCTGTCTTGCTTTTGTTTCCGAAGATGCAAAAAAAGGAGTACAGCATTTCAACACAATAAAGTTTTGCATTCAAGTCTTGCCCTTAACTACATACACTACTTAAGAGTGTAACATTAGAAAATCTAGATTACCATGGAAGAGAACAATGGTACAAGGTTTCATTCTCCAAACATTTCCATCACCAGGTATTTCAAGCCTACCTCACAGAAAGGAGCAAGAGCGGAACAAAGATTGGACAAGTGTTCGATATGCCAGTCTTCTCCCAGCTGTCATCCAGCCACTCCCAGTTCCAGCTAACAGCTTGTGATAGGGTGCATAACATCCCCCTGTCCCTTTTCTCCCTCAAAAGGAAGGGAAAGGACAGGACAGGTGATTCCCTTGGACTGCCTGTGCTGCATAAAGTGACATTTTAAGCTCCTATAAGCACAACAGCTGAAGTGGTGTAAGGATTAATTTCTCAAAGAGTTATGTGTGGATTTGTGCACATGTGCCAGATTTCACTAAATTCCCCAATTTTCCTACAGTTAAGTTTTGCTGTAGAGAAACTGGAACAGACTTATGTTTTGCTTCTGTTCAAATACTAAATCCTCCAGCAGTGTCTCAGATTCTGCTCAGTGTCTCAGCAGTGTCTCAGATATCAAGTAAAAAGCTGCCTCGGCTCTGAAAGGCATTGTTCAAATGCATCATCTTCCTCAACTAGAGGACTCTGTCTTTACACTGTGGTTGGCTAAATCTGTATACAATGTTCACTTGCATATACAGTTCTGTAATTTTTCTGTTGAAATTACAAGGAATGTTTATTACATGTTGCTGAATAACTCCACTTAACCAACTGAGAAGTTGAGAGAGAATGAAAACCAAGACAGGGTATCAAGTTAAGTCATATGAATCTGATATACTTTAAAAACATACAGCAGGGATTTGGGGCCTCAGTCAAGCAGAGCAGCTGAAAGGAAAATGGTGACCATATGAACCAAAGACCAGAAGCAAGTTAAATCTGTTATTAGTCCTCCACAATAGTCAATACCAGAAGCAAAAGCTTGGTCACTTCTGTTGCAAGGAGTCATTCCAGGCACTCCTCCAACAGCATCCACTGGGACAAAGAAAAAACAAGTTTAAGCTGTTCAGTTGCCTCTTGCCACCCACCAAAATGGGGTGGGAAACCACTCCTGAATTTAGAATGAAGAGTGACAACAGCCACAATTTCATTTCAGAAATATGCAGATTACACAGGGTATGGCAGGGGAAAGTCTTGGGTAAATACTTCAGAGCCATTGATAAAGCCTCACACTTGTTTCTTAGTTAAAAAAAAGTACAACCAGCCTAGATTTAAATCTAAGCACAAAGAGTTAACAGGCTTGGGCAAAAAGAGGCATACACTGATGGACTGATGTCCATCATTACACTGTTACCTTAAAGATACACAGGAGAAAGCACAAATGCATAACCCTACTGCTCTCAGTGGGGCAGGGAGCCAGCCACCAGGAGAGAACTGAAAGAGTCAGCCAGCTTCAGGATGAACTAGCAACTCCCTAGAAACTCCTTTCTGGACAC
The DNA here is from genome assembly GCA_026770055.1 of Myrmophylax atrothorax. Lineage (NCBI taxonomy): Eukaryota > Metazoa > Chordata > Aves > Passeriformes > Thamnophilidae > Myrmophylax > Myrmophylax atrothorax. Next base: position 40,666,254 of record JAOXXN010000395.1, read on the forward strand.
AAAGGGTACAAGGGAATCCTCAGACTTGGCAGAGGTACAAGGGCAACTCTCTTCCTGGGGTCACTCACATTCACTCTTGTCAGAAGCGTCCAACAGGCTGTACATCAGCTGTACCCAGCAAAGGGGGCACACTCCCAGAGAGTAAAACTGGGAAGTTCCCAGCTGTGCAGGGCACAGCAGCAAGGGGGATTTGTGCCAGCTGGGCTAACGGAGCTTGGGCACAGTATCCAGCTTCCCTGTGCTTCCAACCAGGAATTTATTGTTAAGCTCAAGCCTGCTCACATCCCAGTCCCTAGGTCATGGCCACAAAGGTCACGTACTGCTAGATTAAGTTTCTATGCCTGTTTCTAAATAGGGGGAGAGGGAAGAAGGAGAGGAAGCCAAATCTCCCCCTTTCCCTCCATCCACCAAACAAGCAACTCCCTGCAAAAATTTTACCAACAATATATGTAGGACAATCCACAACTGTGTTCTCAGCTCAGAACTGATGCACATATAGTGTACCCAAAATGTTGGCAGAGCTTCCCCTTCTTCCAACTTCAGTCACATGAGAAGGCCACCCCACATTTCATTTGCACTGTTACTACAGCATCATACTGCTCCTTCTATGCCCATTTTAAGACAAATAAGACTAATATTAAAGTGTGGATGGGCAGGAATAGTAGGAGGAAAGAGAAGAGTAACACTAAGTCTCTCTTAGCAGACATCAGCTTATAATACTCAGCTTTAACACCCCCCATCCCCCCCCCAAAACAC